>CM059256.1:18978840-20178840 GCA_030347555.1 Lablab purpureus | reverse complement strand
AGTAAAAAAAATAAAAACTTGAATGTAAATGATTGAGAATATTGAAGTAACTTCTCTATTTGTGAATGTCTTTGTAACTTAAGATTTACCTTGGTATTTAAGGTTTCAATATTTATTAAAGAAAACAAATTTAACATTTATATACAACACAAAGTCATAACTACTCATAATCTTCTAATAAAATCCAATAATTTTCTAATAATTTTATTCAATATCCACCATTGATACTTAATATTTGATTTCTATCATTGTTAATCTCGATCTTTAATCTTCATAGTTAATAACATTTTCATTTCTTTACAAACTTATATTTGATATTTTTAATATTAAAGTAAATTCTTTCAATTATCAAAATAAAATCAGTACTAATATCAACGAGACATAATAAAACATGATATGAAAATTTATTAATTAATAAAAAAATAAGTGATAGAATGTGAGAAGATAAATTACACATAAAATTTTATGTTTAGTGTTTATTTTTCTTGTTATAAAAAAGACATGATTTTTTTAACAAAATATAAAAAAATCAGTTACTTTATTTCTCTAATACTTTAATACTTTAGAAAAAATTTAAAAAATAAAAACTAGTCACTATTTATGTTTTTTATTTTTATTATGGAATTTTTTCCTTTTAAATTTAGAAAGAAACTTTTTTGTTTTATAAATAAATTTACATTATTTATTATTATATTTCTAATAGAAATAATCGCGTAACCGATTAATAATATACTTGTATCACGGTTAAAAAAATATTTAAAGAAAATATTTAATATTAATACAAAAAATTATATAAAAAATATGAAATCACTTATAATATAAAATTTTTAAATTTAATATTTATAAATATTTTATTATCTTATATATAACTCAATTTTATTAATATAAAATTTTATTTTTAACTATTTTATGTACAATAACTAAGCTGAAATTTTTTTTACAATAATTAAATTTAAAATTAATATCAAAATAAATATTAAAATTTTAATTAAAGTTTTTAAAACAACTCTTTATCAATGATTACATAAATACACGGATACATAGCTACGCCAGCTTATGAAAAAAATTAAAGTTTGAGTTGAGGACTTAAAATAAAAAACCAATTTAATTTGAATTTGAAAATAACAATATAATCGTAACATTGTAATTTAAATTTAAAATAATTTTAATTATGTAACTTAAGACAAAATACTATTTACTTTAAATTTTAATTAAAAATAATAGTCATATATATATAAAATAACATTTTATATTTGAAAAGACTGGTAAATTTTAAAAGAAAACCTACTCTTATAAATTATACGTAAAAATTGTTATATAATGAAAAAATATAAAAATATAAAAAATGAATTAAATAAGAGAACACAAAGAATAACTTTTTAAGTTATTGAAAATGTATCTCATGTTAATGAGTTTCTAGAAATGTCGTCCAAACTAGAAACTAAAAATTAATACTCTAAAGCAAAAATGTTCAGTTTTCATATTAATTTTTTATATAAATAACGTTAACTAATAGAATTAGATTACTAATGTGATATTAAGCTAGCACTTCTCTTCTTACGGGTATCACTTAACGTATGACGTCAGTATGTAATATAAAATATTAACTTTTACTTTTTGACATTTTTTAAGAGTGATTATAAGGTAATATATATTTTTAAATATCAAATCAAAACTATTTAATATAAATAGTAAGAGTTAAAATTTGATTTAATTAAATTATAAATTTATATATTTTTAATTAAGTTTTTATTACAAAAAATTATTTTATTATATATATAAAATATTTATATTTTTTAATTAAATCTTTATAGTTTAATTTGTTTTCATTTTTAACATATATTCATATAAAATATATAATTAAGTTTTAACCTTTTTTAAATTTAATATTTTCAATTAAATTTTTATTAATTAATAGAATTATTCAAAACTTTTATATTTTTAATTGAATACTTATATTTTAATTTTTCTGTTAACTAAAACAAAACAACTGGTTTTAATTTTATAGTTTTAAATATAATTTCATGACGATAACAATCTCTAAAATTAGATATAATATTTTTCAAATTCATTTAGGATTTGAAGATTTATTTTTATTATTTTTTAAATTCATTATATTATATTTAAAATTACAAAATCAAATAATCACGATGGTTTAGTAGAAAAAAATAAATAATAAAAATGTAATTAGAAAATGTGAATATTTTAAATACCAAAATAAACTTCTTAATAAAAATTTAATTAAAAGTCTAAAATTTACAAAAAATATTAAAATTTAATTAAGTTATTTTTTTTATTTTTCATGTAATTAACAATGACGATTTAAGATAGTTACTCCCTTTAATACTAAAGTTAAATGATAAAAAGTTAATTAAAAATATAAACTCAATTTTATAAAACAGTTAACATTTAACAAGAGGGCATTGAAATGGAAAAGATAGAAATACAGGAGTATTAACTATTGGTACAATTAAAACTTTGAAAGATGGGTCCTTGTTGTTTTGATATCCTCTCTTTATTTTTGGAGAAGAGTCCTTTTAGAAAATTAACTTTGTTTGTAGAGTTTAAGATTGTATTAATTATTTTTTATTAATTATATCTTTATTTTTGAAAATATCAATAATAATTAAATTATTCTTTTTATGAGACTTTAAATGACATGTTCCTTATATCAACCAATTACTTAATAAATAATTTATTATTTTTACCTTTTCATTTACCTTCTCTTTAATCAATAAAATGTATTTAATTTTTAAAGAAAGAAAATGTGAAAGTGAAATTATAAAGGAAATGGAAAGAAAAGTTGGTACTTACAATGACAGTTATATCATAGAGAGTTGAAGACTCTTTTTTAATAATACAGAAAATGATATTAACAGAGAACTTGAAGATTCTTTTCAAGTTGAAGAGTGATTCAATATATAGAGTGAAACTAAGAGTGATATCAAATTTTTTTGTGGGAACAAAAATATTCTTCAAATTTTTTAAATCAAAATTTCTGGTGGTGAAAATTTTAAGATTAAAAGTTATAAAGAGAAACTTATTTTTATGGAGATAAGAAAAAGATGTTTGAAGTACACGTATTGTTGAAAATTGAAAATAAATGGAGAGAAAATAAATTGAATGCTCCTTAGTACATAGAGAGAAAGAGGGAGTACCATCATATGGAGCTCTTTGTTTGGTGATAAGGGTTCATTTTAATATTTAGCATATAAGGTGTTTGATAGAAAGACAAAGAGAAGAAAGCAACAAGGAAGATTCCCACTGGACACGAAGATAATCCCAAAGGTTATCTAAGTGTGAATGTTCACTTCACAAGAGCTCAAGGAAGAAGGGAAGACAAGAAACTAAACAAGATAACAAGAAACAAGTAATAAACTTGAATATAGGTGTTAGAAAATTAAATGACAAGAATGTAAAGAACATGGAAAGTAATGGAAGAAGAGATGATAGAAAGGGGAAGGGGAATGGAATGCATTCACGCCACTTGGGGGATGGACCAACCCAAGATAAGTGGTGATTGCCGCCACTTGAGCCAAGGCTCAAGATAAGACACAAGAAGGGGAAGAACACTCCCAAGAACACACACAAGCTCAAAGCTAATGCTCTCTAATTTTTACTCCAAAATTCAACCCTTTTACAAGAATGAGAGGCCTCCTTATATAGAGTTAGGGTGAGGACTTAGAGGGAATTACATTGGAAAAGATTCCTAAGCATATTCCACTCTTGGTGGCCAAGACTCACACATTCTAGAAGGTAGGGCACAAAAAAACGGGTGACCAATGATTGGCATGATGAGAGGACGTTTTCCAAGGGTTCTAGAAGGTCAAGATTGACTTCTTCACCCCCCCTTGGATGCCCCAAACTTGGGCCTCAAGCCCAAGTGCTCCTTTGCTCCAAACAAGGCTCTACTTGTAGAAAAAGGGATGTCAAAAGCAATCCTGCAAAACCCAAAAAAAACATGAGTTTAGAAAATATTTAACAACTAATAGAAATGTTAAAAAGGCTAAATAAAAGGGGAGAGGAGGAAGTGTCCCTTCTCATCATGCTTCTAGTAATCCTCCTTGGACACTCCTCTTCTTTATTTATGGTCAGGGGCTCATCATTCTCCCCTTCTTGGAGAGAATTCGACCACGAATTTGCAAAACCTGCATCAAAAGGAGTAAGATCACCAACATTAAAAGTGCTACTAACATTATGATCTGAAGGTAAATCTAACTCATATGCATTATTATTGATTCTCCTATCAACTTGGAAAGGTCCATCACCCCTTGGGTTAAGTTTGGACTTTCTTCGGGTAGGGAACCTCTCCTTTCTCAAGTGAAGCCATACCCAATTCCTAGGTTGGAAGATGACTTCCTTCATTCCCTTATTGGCAGGCTTTTGATATTGACCAACCTTCCTCTCAATTTAAGTTTTGACTTGAGCATGCAAGTCTTTGATCATCTTGGATCTTTCCAACCCATCTTGGCTAGTCCATGCCTCACGAGTTGGGAGAGGGAGGAGGTCAAGAGGTGTTAAGGGATTGAACCCATACACAACCTCAAAGGGAGAGTGGGAAGTGGTGGCACCATGTAGCTCATCTAGCAAGTCATCAAGTCTTGGGATAGGGTGCCTATACTTGATGGTTATGTTGTTTATAGCCCTACAATCTATGCACATGCGCCAACTCCCGTCCTTTTTGGGGACAAGAATCACTGGCATAGCACATGGACTCATGCTATTTTGCACCTACCCTTTATCCATTAATTCCTCTACTTGCTTTTGAATCTCCTTAGATTCCTCAGGGTTAGTTCTATAGGTTGGCCTATTAGGCAAGGATGACCCCAGAATGAAATCAATTTGGTGTTCAATGCCTCTTAGAGGTGGTAACCCCTTAAGAGGCTCTTGAAAAATATCTTTGAAGTCATCCGAGACTAATTCCAATCCCCTAGAACAACTTGAGGGTTCATGAAAAGATGGAGATGACTCTAAGGTTGGGTAAGCTACATACATGAGTTTATTGGCAAGCATTACCTTCTTAACCCCCTTGTGGGAGGTCATGATGCCCTTCTTCTTGGCCACCTTGCTTGCTTTTTCTTTTTCCTTCTTTTCTTCTTTTCTCTTTTTTTTCATTTTCTTTTGGTCCTCACTAACTTCTTGAGGGGAGAGGGATGCTAATGTGATTTTCTTACCATGGAAGCTAAAAGAAAATTTTTTGGTAAGGCCATCATGGAAGGTTTGTTTATCAAATTGCCATGGCCTACCTAGAAGAATGTGGGTTGCTTCCATAGGTACAACATCACAAAGTACCTCATCCTCATAAGTCCCTATTGAGAAGTTAATAAAGACTTGTTTATTTACCTCAATCTCAACCTCCTCACTAAGCCATGAGAGCTTGTAGGGCTTGGCATGAGGAGTGGTAGGTAAACAAAGTTTTTCTACCACCCTTGTGCTAGCCACATTGACACAACTTCCTCCATCAATGATGAGTGAGCAAAGGTTGTTGTTAATGAGGCACCTGGTGTGGAAAATATTTTCTCTTTGGGAGTTATCAAGTTCCTTTTGAACTTGTCCCAGCATGCGCCTCACTACCAACAAATCTCCCTCACAAGGCTTAACCCCTTCATCACTAGAGGAAGAGTGGGAGGAGTTCTCTCTTGAAGGGGAAGGGGGAGAAGAATGTTCACTCTCAACTTCTCCATTCTCCCGCAGGGTCATGGTTCTCTTGGTTGGGCAATTAGAAGCAATGTGCCCATACCCCAAACATTTAAAACATTTAATGGAACTTGACCTTTGGGGGTGGGAGGAGGAGTTAGGAGTGTCCCTAGTCGTTTGGTCCCTTGGAGTGGAGTCATGGTGGGATTTGGAAGGCTTGCTATCATGTTTTTCTTTGCTTTTATCCTTCCAAGAAGAACTATAGTAGTCATTATGTGAACTACTCCTCCTTGGGCCCTCTTTTCTTTTCAATTGTGTTTCAATTTTGAGGGCCAAGTGCAAAACATTCTCAATTGAGGAGTATTCATATAATTCTACCAAGTCCTGAATATCCCTCCTTAACCCACTCACAAACCTAGCTACCTTGGCCTCATTTGTTTCTTCATTCAAGTTGGCCTTAAGAAACAAAGATTCAAGCAGTTTATAATAATCATCCACACACATATTTCCTTGTCGAAGCCTTTGGAGCTTCAAAAGGATTTCCCTCCTATAGTAGGAAGGAACAAATCTAGTGCGCATTAAATACTTAATGTCCATCCAAGAGGCCGCGGATGGCCCTTGGTTATAGTCCATACAAGTTTTATGCCACCAAGTCATGGCATATCCCTCAAACTCTACAACTATTACATCAACTTGCTCATGCCCCTCAAGAGGGTTCACATTCATAATTTGATCCACTTTAGCCTCCCATTCCAAGTAGACGTCCGGATTGTTGTCTCCATAGAATTTTGGGATCTTGATGTGAGAATAGTTGGGCTTGTGTTGAGGAGTATTGTGCCTAGCTCTTCTCCTTCCTCCATAGTACCTTTCATCTTCTTCATTGTGGCTCGATGGGGAGTGTGTTCTTCTTCTTCTCTCCCTTTCTCTCTCGGCTCTTTCTTCTCTTTCCCTCTCTCTCTCTTCTCTTTCCCTTTCTCTTTGTCTTTCTCTTTCGGCTCTCTCTTCTCTCCTCTCTCTCTCAAGCCTTGCAATGGTTTCCCTCATGTAGTTCTCACTCTCTTTTCTTGAAAGCTCCATCTCTCTCATTAGTTCTACTAAGGGCAACTCACTTTGGACTCTTAATTGGTTTTCTAAGAGAACACTCTCTCTTTTGGCTTCATTAGGGGAGATTGGTGAGGAAGTGGCAGACATGATTACCTATTCAACAAAGAACACAATACAAGCAAGAATTTTAAAAAGTTAGCAAAACAAAAATAATTACAACCCTCAAAGTGTTTTGGCTAGCTCTCCAAGCTTGAAGGTGAGATTCACTCAACTCTCTTGTGAACCAAGAGTGTTCAATCCCTTAAAGAAAACTTGAATCTTGATTTGGCTCAAAATGGAAAGATGTTCGGCCCTCAACACTTAAGAGAAATAAGGAAAGAAAACTTCAAAGACAAAGCCTTTAAAAGGAAATTCCTAATTATAAAGCAAGAAAAGTTCAAACAAGAAAGAGGCACACTAAGATAAACACAAATGACAAATAAATTATGAAAGAGAAAAGCTTGAAGGAAGACTTAATGGAAAACACTTAAAGCATGCAATAAAATTTCAAGCAAACCACACATATCAAGAAGATTAGGATCCTACAAATGATGGTACTAATTTGTCATACTCATCCTTAAGCATACAACCATGTAGTTAAATTCTAGAATCATGCACTTGGTCACTTTTTTTTTCTTGCACTTTTCTTTTCAAAACAGCATATATATCTCATGACCTTGACGATTTTTAGCTCTTCTCAATGTTCTTTAATTGATTCTAGACTTAACATACACACTTGCAATGGTTGTAGATGATTATGAAGCACTTAGTTCCTATGTTTAGGTTCAACCAATCAATTCAAGTTACATGCAATTTTAGCTAAACATTTTATCAAACATGTTCAAGTATTGGAAACAAGGATAAGAAAACTCAAAGGGGAAAATTATATGACATGTAACTCAAGCAAAGGGAAAGCAACACAAAAAGATTCTAAACTTGACTCAAGCATATGATCAAACATGTAGCTTTCATGCAAAAACTAGTCCAAACTTGAGTTCTATGACTAGTATTCATGGACACACTCAACATACTTCATGGTGGATCATTTTGGCATGAAAATTAAGCATGTAAAACCAAAAAACAGCAAGCAACAATTCCAGAATTAGGTGCAGATTTTTTTTGACGAAAATTAGCTATGGAACTAGTTATGGATAGATTTTGTCATGGATTCACAATTTGCACAAGCTACCAATAATATATGGATGAAACAAGAAGACAAACACCTTGTAAGCTTTAAAATTAAACCAAAGCTCTGATTACCAAATGATAAGGGTTCATTTTAATATTTAGCATATAAGGTGTTTGATGGAATGTCAATTAGAAGGAAAGCCTCAAGGAAGATTCCCACTGGACACGAAGATAATCCCAAAGGTTATCTAAGTGTGAAGGTTCACTTCACAAGAGCTCAAGGAAGAAGGGAAGACAAGAAACTAAACAAGATAACAAGAAACAAGTAATAAACTTGAATATAGGTGTTAGAAAATTAAATGACAAGAATGTAAAGAACATGGAAAGTAATGGAAGAAGAGATGATAGAAAGGGGAAGGGGAATGGAATGCATTCACGCCACTTGGGGGATGGACCAACCCAAGATAAGTGGTGATTGCCGCCACTTGAGCCAAGGCTCAAGATAAGACACAAGAAGGGGAAGAACACTCCCAAGAACACACACAAGCTCAAAGCTAATGCTCTCTAATTTTTACTCCAAAATTCAACCCTTTTACAAGAATGAGAGGCCTCCTTATATAGAGTTAGGGTGAGGACTTAGAGGGAATTACATTGAAAAAGATTCCTAAGCATATTCCACTCTTGGCGGCCAAGACTCACATTCTAGAAGGTAAGGCACAAAAAACGGGTGGCCAATGATTGGCATAATGAGAGGACGTTTTCCAAGGGTTCTAGAAGGTCAAGATTGACTTCTTCACCCCCCCTTGGATGTCCCAAACTTGGGCCTCAAGCCAAAGTGCTCCTTTGCTCCAAACAAGGCTCTACTTGTAGAAAAGGGGTGTCAAAAGCAATCCTGCAAAACCCAAAAAAAACACGAGTTTAGAAAATATTTAACAACTAATAGAAATGTTAAAAAGGCTAAATAAAAGGGGAGAGGAGGAAGTGTCCCTTCTCATCATGTTTCTAGTAATCCTCCTTGGACACTCCTCTTCTTTATTTATGGTCAGGGGCTCATCATTTGGTGAGAATGACAGCAAACATTTTGGCCTTTTCAATTCATCCTATTTTACATTCGTGGTTTTTTAAGGTTTTAGTACATAGATCAATGAAAGCATTAGCTTTTACAATTTGTAATGAATTTTCAAATTTGTTTCCATTAACTCCTTAAAGAATTAAATATAATTTATGGATTAATGAGAAGATAGATGAAAAGATAAAAAATAAGTAATTGATATAAATAACAAGCTATTTAAAATTCATAAAAATAGTAATTTAATATTTTTAAACTTAAGGGTAAAATTGGCAAAAAAAGTAATTAATGAAATATTAAACTTTATAAAAGAAAGATAAAAAGAAACAAAATTTCTTTTCTAAAATAACACTTATTCAGAGGGAGTATTAAATATCAATAGCTTAATTAATTAGGATTTAGGTGTCACCTACAAAAAAAAAACATGTATATTATTGGTCTAAGGTGTCACCTATAAAAATCTTTAACATTCATAACATAAATATTATCTATTTTAAAATGAATACTATAACTAAAAATCGCAATTAAAATTTTGGAAGGATAGAAATCAAATCAAAGTATTTGCAAAACTAAAATCAAAATTTACATATTTTATAAAACTAAAAAAAAGAAAGTTCAAATTTCATAAAAATGAAAAATATATATATATAAGAATAAAAAATAAAATTTACTAATTTTAAAGGGACTTCAAGTGTGTTTAAATTGTTTTCACAAACATAAACTCCTTTAAAAGGATTTACTTGTATTAAAAAAATATTTTCAACTCTTAAAACATCATATTTACTAGGAGGATATGTCCATTGAAAATAAGTTTATACTATTAACCTTTTATTTCTTTTTTATGTATTTTTTAACTCTTGTTCTTGTATAAGTATATGTATTTTTTGAAAAAATTATTTTAAAAATAGTTAAATTAAGTTATTCAACATTAAAATGATACACATTAAATTGTGAGAAAAATGATACACATTTTCTTTTTTTCAATGTCAAATATGGAAAAAAAATTATAATTACATAAATATCAAATCAGAGTATCAAATAATAATTGGATAAATGTTAAATAATTATAAAAAATAAAAAAGATTAAATGCGTGCCTAAAAATAAGTTGCGAAACTAAAGATAAAAGAAAACAACTAATATAATTTTTTTAAGTTACCTAATAAACTAAAGGTATTTTAATAATTTAAAACAAAGACAAGGGTATATATGTGCATACTCATCCTTGTCCCTAGTGACAGAGCTTTTCATGGGTAAGAAAGGGTCTAAGACACGTCATTTAATTCTAATAAATATTAAAATATAAAATTAATTATTTAAAAAATAAGAAGACTGATAAAATATTTAAAAGAAGAAAATTAAGATATTTTTTTATATTCTATTCTCTCACTCATCTATTCAGTTCATTTTCTCTTCAACATAATAAAACACAAATTTTGTTCTTACTCATTATGTTTTGTTCTATTTCTAAAGAAAATAAAGTTAATTATCTCTTATTCTACTTGACATTGAAATATTAATTTCATATTATAGTATTTCTCATGCATGAGAATGAACTTTTAATATTTATCATACAAAACAATTTTTTTTTTCATTTGTGAATAATAGTTAGAATATCTTGTCTTTTTTTTCTAAGTTCTTACAATCTAACTAAATCTAAGTATTCTTAATTTTTAAAATATTTTTGTATGATATTTTTTAGAAATATAATAAAATCATAATTGTTATGCTTTTTTATAACCTATATCTCTCACTATTTAATATCATATTCTTGTATTTTATTTTTTATATTTTAACAGGGAAGTCAAGTACATTTTAGTTGATTGATCTTATTTTAAATTTTATTTTATTGATCTTATTTTAACTCTTTATGTTCTAAATTTACAACAGAAAGATCATTTTCTTCTATGAAAATTATCAAAATAAGATTGCGAGATAGAATGAAAGATATGTTTTTTGCCGGCAATATAGTTATTTACATTAAAAAAGAAATAGGTAAAAATTTTAGTTCTAATTTAATTATTGATGAGTTCACAAATTTAAAAGAAAGAAAAACCAAACTTTAAAAAGTGTGATTTCTTATAGTAAACTTTGTGTATTAGTGATCATGATAATATATATAAATTTAAGTATATTATTTTGACATTCCCAAAATTAGTGGTCAAGATGTACCATTGCTTGTTCCGATACCTAATTTAAAAAATTAGGTTTAACCTATACTCATACTCATACCTAATAAATACAAAAATTCTCCATCAAATCGATATGAGTTCAAACAATACTTGTATAGAAGAATTTATTTGTCATCCTTTTCATATGAGAGATAATTACTTTTGTCTCTTCCTTACTTAGACGATGACACTCATAATTTGAACGACACTTTATTATTAGAATGAAAAAATATTAGAAAAATAAAAAACTAAAGTTTTTCAAATATTATCAATTATACTCCGCAGCAACTATCATTTGATATAATAGTAAATTTCAATTTACCTAAATCGTTAGAACAAAAATTCACATTTCAAAATAAAAATTCAACAAGATTTCACTTTCTAAACATTTATCAAACAAATTAGATTTAATTCAAACTATAAAATACACTACAAGAAAATCACATATTATAGACGAAATATTTTCATTAATAATTTAAAAGTATCGACGAATTTTAATAACATATGAAATCTGTCGATAAATCTGACCGTGTATGATGTTAAATAGAATCTATCGGTAAAATAAATCATTGATAAAATCTATTGTTAAATTATGACAAAAAATAGAATTCGTTAGTGAAATTTTATATAACGAAAATAATATATAATTATATGTAACAATATATTTATATATTTATGTATTTAGATATCTATCTATCTATCTATCTATATGTTTATATATTTATAATTTATATATTTATAATTTACGTCTTTATATACTTACGTATTTATATATTCAATCATATATTTACATATTTTATGTGAGAGAGAGAGACTGTCTAACTCCAGTTTGTGATTGTAGTTCATTTGATGCATTGGAGAAGTTAGTTAGCAAATCTAGATAAAAAGTAATAGTTACTTAAAGAGAACAAAATTCTTAAATATATGTATATGTATATATATATATATATATGTGTGTGTGTGTGTGTGTGTGTGTTTGTATGTATGTATGTATACACAGAATAGTATCTTTGTAATGTTAAAGAGAACAATTTAATAACACGAAATAGTACCTGTGCAATGTTAACAAAACTTCCATCATTGGTTGCATTCTTTAGCTTGGAAAAATTTCCACTTTTAGAATGTCTCCTTCAAAAATACGTAGATATGGTTAGTATGTAAGTAAATTTAAATGTAAACAACCAACATAAAAAAACTGGTACATTTAAAAACCAAGCAACTTACAAACGTCTTCATGCCTCCACGAGTGAACTTGTTAATGATATTTTCATCACTACATACTCTCTTAACTCTATATGATTGGTGAAATTTGAAACTTTTATCATTCCCATATTGAACCTTGAACAGAAAATCTGATCCATCAACACTGCAAACTCCTTTGAAATTTTGCTAATTGTGTCCTAGTGTATAACCATTCAATAAAAAATAAAAAATTTAACTTTTACACAAACAAAAAATACACAATTTTTATCTTAGAAAAATTAACTTTTTCTTGAGATTCTAAGATCTCTACACAGGACTTCTTCATGAGTGTGTTTGCATCCTTGTCAAAGAGGACAAAAGTTGTTGAATATGTTTCATCAATCACACAAACATTAATCTTATACCTGTAAGAAAGATGTATTAGAAAAATGCAAATAACATAATGAAAACAACAAAATAGGTTATTAGTTTATTACAACTTGTGTACTTGAGCATCACTTTCAACACATGCTTGTTGCATTTTTCATAAAAAAACATTTTGGATTCTGGGTAAACTGCTTTATTGCATATGCATGTTGTATACCACCAGTTGTCTTCCTCAAGTATATGCTTAATGGTACCCAAAACAGCAAAAGTTGTTTTCTGTTATAATACCAACAATTGTCATGATCGAGATGAGTTGAAATTGAGCACAATGACAAAAATTAAGTATGATACCTATTTGCAATCTTTTGAACTTTGGATTGAATTCCTAGGAGTGAGTTTTAGAAACTCATCGAACCCTCAAATGGTAAAGTATGGTAAACCCTAATCGAAGTTAGGTTTAAATCCTTAAACAAAACACATATAACAATTTCCAGAAAAACCCTAAATCCCAAATCTTTCACCAAAAATGAAATCGTGCCATACTTTAGAGATTTAAAAGTTGAAATTTGAATTTGAATCAAACACGGAGATTGGTGGAGCAATTCAGATGCAGTTGTTGAAATCTTACCTCAATCCAAGAAAAGAGCTGTTGTCAAGAAAGCAAAGACGAAAACGAAAATACTGGTGGACCTATTGGTCAGCGAACCAAAACATGAAAGTGGTCATGGGTGCGACACATATGGAGGAGGATTGTCAGAGATATATACAATGTGGTGGACAGAGAGAAGAAAATAAGTGTGACGGGGTGAATTAGGGTTTTTTGGGAGATTGTAGTATGTGATTAGAACAAGAAAGTGAAACGTGGAGAATGAGAGAGCTGATTTTGTACGTTGAAATGAGAGGGACACATGTCCACTTTGAGAAAGGCAACATGTCAAGTATAAATAGAGCCACATGTCAAGTGTAGGATGAGTCATGTCGCCTACAACTTTTCCTTAAACAGTAAGTTTTAAATATTATTTATATTTGTTTTCTTTTGTTTTTTCTTCGGGTGACATGTAGCAAAAATTGTCGTTTATGTTCCTCCAATTATATTATTAATTGATTAATTAATTCTTTATATTTAATACACATACTCTTGCTACACATAATATATAATTGTAAAAGTAGTTTTAGAATTACAAAGATAATCAAAGACAAATTCCATTAAATACACATTTTGAATTTTTTTTTATTTTTCCAAATTCACC
This sequence comes from Lablab purpureus, assembly GCA_030347555.1. NCBI lineage: Eukaryota > Viridiplantae > Streptophyta > Magnoliopsida > Fabales > Fabaceae > Lablab > Lablab purpureus. Next base: position 20,164,935 of record CM059256.1, on the reverse strand, counting down.
CTCAAATTTCACCAATATAATCTACAAGAAATTTATTATATATAAATTAATTTAGAGAAAAATAATAATTATTCATTAAATTATAAATTATTTTGAAAACTAAAAATTATTGATATCTAAAATAGTTTTTATCATAATAAAAACTATATTTTATTGTGGTTATTAATCTTAAAAAATTATAAAATTGATTTCTATATAATGATGATTAAATTAATTTTTAAATCAGAATCTAAATTAGTTTATAATATTAGTTACCAAAATTTTAGCCATTTACTAAATTATATTTTAAATTAATTTTTAATTAAATTAGTGACAATTTTATCATTTTATAAATCAATAATATAGTTGATAAAAATAACTTTTTTATAGTGAATTGAAAGAGAGAAATTTTTATTTATTTATTTTTCTTTTCCTTCATTCTCCTCTAGGGTTCCAACCAACAATGTGAGTAGAGTAACTACTAAAATCTTAAGAGTTCAACATATTAAATAAAAATAAAATACATGTATCACATAAGTTGAACAAATATTATGAGTGAAAAGTTGAGTAGGTTAATCCTTTATCGATAAAACTTTTTTAATGTGTAATTTTTTTATTGGCAAAAGGGAATATGAATTAGAAAAGAAATATTGGAAATACTCCAATCCTTATACGTTTTGGTTTAGTGTAGAGTTAATTATACCATGCATATACATCACTTATACATTCACTAAATAAGGTATAGTGGCAAAGTTCTAATCCAAAGTACAATATTATAATTTATATAATTTCATATACTTTTTGTGATCTAAAGGGATTTATTATGTATTTAATTTAGTGCTGTGTGCATCTTCTGTATCTGTTGAGGAGAAGTGAAGTTTCGTGGCATTGACAATGCCAACTTCATAATCAATATCTGATATGGTCGAAGATATACCAAACACCATACATTGTCCTTGTGTTTAAAACGTCAATAGGTTTGAAAATCTAATAGGATGACATTAAATAGATAGTTTTGTTGTTTGTATTCATGTCTTAAGCACATAATATATATTATTATGTTGCAATGTGTTATTGCCGGTTGGTGAGGAAGATTATTTGCTTCCTAAGACTAATTTGATTCAAAATCCAATTCATTTAGCCCAGAAGCATCAACGCTTACAAGATATTATGATCTTCATTATTAAGTAAGATTATCATCATGGAGGGTCCCTCCACAAGAAAACATGAATTTTCCCCTTAACTTGACCTAGTGTATGTTCAAGGAGGGACATATCATGATTGGAATAATCATTGTTTTGTTATGAATAAATTATACGATGATGGGATTAATATAATGGCTGATGGATAAGAGTTTGAATCTTTGGAAGCTAAGTGGCATGTTTTGCTCCTAAGTAAAGAGTTACGACAAGATGGGTTTCTACATTGAACCTAATACCTATGGAGTGAAGGGCTATTAATTAACATTTTTGTTCTTCTTCATAACCATAAACAATTTCTTTGATTCTCTTTCATAGCTCATTATTTATTAAATCAAAATCTCTAGCTAGCCCTACTAATATATATATATATATAAATAGACACAAATTATTTAGTGAAACTTGCGTGACATTTTATCTAACAATGTAATGAAGTGTTAAATAATTAGGTTAGAGAAAGTTATGCTTTCAATATTCTTTTCCCCTGAAATTTTATATATTCTATATATGTATGTAAGTTGCGAAAGGGAAGCGCTATTTTATTATTGTAACTATGGGACATAATAAAATCTAAATTTGAACATATTAGAAATTCAAATGTAAGAGTTTAAATAAAATTTCATATTAAATTGATCTCTTATCATTTTTATTTAATGTAGGATTTTATGTCCACTCTCACACGTTTGTATTTGTTTGAGCCGGTTATCAAACAACTGGACTCTGATATTAGTGTTTGGAGATTTTTTTCAAAGAATGTATATATAAGAAAAAATGACACCACTTTCAATATAAAATAAAATCTTAAGATTTCATGTTTATGGGTTTTTATTTTTCTTTTATACATTTCAACTTTATTATTTTTATTTAATGTAAGACTTTGTGTTTACTCTCACACAATTTCTAACAAAGTTTATAACATATTTTGAACTTTTGAACTTAGAGGCTTATTTTTAGTTTGTTATTTGTCATTTGTTCATATTTTGTAGTTACTGAAGTGTAATTGGCTTCCTATGTGCAGAGAAAAACCACGATATTATTCTTTCAGAATGGAATGGAAAAAGAAGTAAAGGTAGTGTGTTAGGAATGTGTGGTGGAAAAGTTTGCATAACCCCACCCCAATGATTACTCGCCCTAATTTCTTGGCACTTAACTATAACAATCTCATCTCGAATAGCTCAAAATACTTTCCAAATCTGAAAACCTATCTTCAACACCCTAACACGTTCCCAACCCTAAAAACGATATAGTGGGATAGTGGAAAAACAACATTATTCAAATTCAAAAATAAAGAACTTCACAACAAATAGTAAGTTCCATTTTTCGCACGCAATCACCATCAATATAGGTTATAAAAACACGATAATGAAGTCAAAAACTGAAGGATAATGGTGAAATTTTAATAGACAAATATCATAACAATTGGACAAAAATATAGCAGAATGTGAACTGAGTGGAAAATCTAGTGGAAGAAAGAAAATAACATAGATTAAAAATAGTCCTTCGATATGTAATGGAATTGAAGTGAAAATAGAAGTGAAATATAACAAGAGACTATACTCTTGCTCCTCTTCCGGCATGATGGAGGGTTATGGTAACTAACTAGTTCTTTGTTTCATTATATAAGTGATGATATACATACATTCTAAATATTGTATATTTTTATGTAATATTTGTCCTTTCAATACATTATGCTATAAAAATATATTTAATATTTTTATTTAAATCAAAATAACTACAATATAGATGTCGGTAATATGTTTATTTCAATTTCATGTGAATAAGAATTATCTTTTATAAGATGTACTTAAATAGATAGACGTTTATTTTAAGATTTATTTTTGTTTATATTCTTGAGAGTATTTAGTCACAGAAATGTTTCCATGTCTATTTTTAAGTGTACTTTGATTTATAACTTTGCCTTTGGGTTGGAGTTACTTCTCCTTTTTGTTGTTTTTCTGATTCTCTTTTTTTATCTATTTGTATATGTATGTGGGTTTGAACATCTGTTTTTATTCAATTAATGCATTCTTTTAGCCTATAAAAAAAGAAATATTATTTCTAACCAAAAATTATTCTCAGTTATGTCTTTTCAACGCAACTCTTGTAGTCCTCTTATTTTATACCTATAAAAGGTGGTGGGATAATAGGATGGGGTTTAGCCCAAAAGGAATAAAATAAAATGATCTAAATATTTGAATGGTTGAGGATATATTTAAACATACGATATTATTATTTTTTATTTTTTACATCTTATTTCTTAATTTTAGATGATGGCACTTGCAGGTTATCAGTGAAATTTTTTTTAATCTTATTTCCATTTATAGGTAGTTTTTGTTGGATTTTTGGGTTTTCCTTTAGGTGGAGAGTAGACCTTGTATATAAAGGTTATTTATGTCACTTATTAAGTAAAGATGAGTCATATAGGATTAGTGACTTATTTCTAAAATACAGCAATAAACAAAGATAGGGAAGAGGAAAAACTTATACCCACCATACTCTAGATTTTGGAATTGTGACTCAGAAATTCTCCTAGATGGAAGAAGGAGGGTTATGAATTGGATTTTTTAAAATTCAATTTAAATTCAATAAAATATATTAGATCAAAATTTAAATTCATTTTAACTAAATTAAAATAATTTAGATTTTTATTAATTTAAGATTAAATAAGATTAAATCCACTCTTTTAATTAAATTAAATGTAAAATTATTTTTTCAACTTAAACATGGTAATACTTGGTACGACCTAGGTTCGAGTTAGTTGGCATCGATCGGGTTCAAACTAACTCAAGTCGACTGAGCTCGTGACGACTACGTTTAAGATGATTCAAGTGAACTGAACTTGTGCCCATTCATAGTTACTGGACCCATACTGACTCTTGTCAGTCGGGCTCAATTTGACTCGGGTTGACGAGCCTAGGCTAAATTTAGTCGACTAGACCCAGACTAGGCCTAGGCCAACTTGGTTCGACTAGGCCCAAGTTGATTCATATTGACTTAAGTTGACTGGGCTCAGGCTTGAACCTTCTTAGGTCGGCTGAGACTTGGTTAACTTAAGTCAATCAAGCATGGGCTAAGTCGGGTCATCTAAGACCTGACCCACTCAATTTGTTTGGCTATAGGCCGACTCGAGTTGACCGACCCGAGACAGACTTGAGTCAATTAGGCCCGAGTTAACTCAGGCCGACTGGATTGAGATTAACTCGGGTTGATCAGGTCTAAGCTGACTCAGGTCAACTAGGCAGGGCCAACTTGGGTTGAATAAGCTCGAGTTAAATCGAGTCATCCAGTAGTTGGCCGACTTGAAGATCAATCAGACTCGGGTCGATTAGCCTTGGCCCGAATTGGGTCGACTGTGCCCCAGATGACTTAGGTCATGACTTGATTGACTCGAATAGGTCAAGTCTAGACTCAATAAAGTTGACTAGGCCTGGTCCAACTCTGACCGACCAAGCCAAGGTCGATTTTTTTCGATTAATCTTGAGTTAACTCAGGTCGACTAGGGTTCGGACTCAAGCCAATGCGAGTTATTCGAGACTAGGTCGAACGAGTTAAGGATCTGACATAGATATCAAGTTTTACGTCAAACCCCCTATGGTTAAACGTAAAACTTGTTTTAAATCCTGCCTTGGACTTTCTTCTTCCTCGCACGTGCGAGAATTTTGTACATTTTTTTCTATAATGACTTCTGGAGACAGTCCAACGAGTGCTTTGTACATTTTGCAATGACAACGAGTGGTAGTAAAGAACAATTATGTAGTTCCTTTGTAGAAAATATTTGTGAATAACAAGATTTTAATATATATGTTATATTCTTAGAATTTAATTTAATAATTTTTTTATACTTAATTCAAAGTGATTTTAAAAGAGTCTTTAAGTAACCAAATTAAAGTACATCTAAACTAGTTCTAAATAATTTTAAAATAACCAAATTAGTACTGCAACTAAAATGGTTTAAACAATTTTGAAATAATAATAATAATAATAATGATAATAATAATAATAATAATAATAATAATAATAATAATAATAATAATATATAACTATATATAAAAAGGATTTTTTTTATGTCCACTTTTCATATTTCTATTTTACCCTTAATATATTTTAAAATAAAGATCTATAATTTATAATATATAATGGTAATTTCCACTTTTGGTTTTTTTCTAAGTCAAAACCAAGCCAACAGGAGAATTAGAAAAGAGAAGACAAGAAATACGGAGTCTTATTTATGAAGATTATTTAAAAGTTTCCGATACAAAAGTGGTAGCTTTTAAGACAGTAAATGTAAAAATTCAAGATTTTTATTTTAGTAGGAGCTAAGAACGGACGTTCTCAGGAGCTTTTTCTAGGCTTGTTACAAGGCTGAGAACGATCATTCTCAAGCTAAGAATGGTTGTCCTCAAGTGAGAAGAGTCGTTCTCTGGTTAAGAATGACTCGTTCTTAGAGTTTTGTTGTAGGCTCATTCTCAAAGGGAGAACGTCCGCTCCTGACGCACCTATAAATAGCAACTTTCTGCACTAAAAAAAGTTTTAGCTCAAGTTGTACAACACACATCTCATAGAAATATACTCTTGTATGCTCAAGTTGTAGCTCTGAAATTTTCTCTGAATAAAAAAAGAAAATTTTGCTTCGAAGGTTCCAATCTCTTTTCTCTCTTCTCTCTCTTTTAAGTTTTACTTTATAGCTTTCTTAGTAGAGTATAATAGAAGTAGCATAGAAATCATGTAGATAAATAATTGAATATCATATCAGGGTAAAGATAGTAGCTTGAAGTAATGTTTTTAATTGCGAATATCATCATATGGTACTAGTAATGGGCAAGTGAGGTACCTAACACCTTCCTCATTCGTAATCGACCCCCGAATCTAAACTCTAGTTACAAAGTCAAAAACTTGATTTACGAAAGCTCTTTTCTTTTTCCAGTGTTTTAAAACACTGGTGGCAATTCCATATTCAAATGTCGGTTTACGACACCTTAGTTACATTTCAAAGTAAAAATAAATTTACAATAATATATAATAACGATTCTCAGTTTTTGTGTACACATTTCATCTTCCTATTTTACCTTTAGTTATATTTTAAAATAAAAAAATTATACAAATACTAAAAAGTAAGTGTAAACCTTTACAAAATGTAACAACTTATTTTTTTATGTGACGATCATTTTTAAAAGAAATTCTTTAATAAATTCAAAGACACAGAATGTCTCTTTCCCACTAGTAATAATAATAACCAAATTAGAAGTATATCTAAAGTGGCTAAAAGTAAATTTAGAAAGAAAAAAAAGGAACAACAATTACCAAATTAGAAGTATATCTAAAGTGATCAAGATAATTTTTATATTTTTAAAATAATCAAATTAAAAGTGTATAATACTAGCAAAAAGAGAGGTAGAACAAAATCAAGAGGGGATGAATTGGTTTCAATTAAAACTTTTTCTTTTTAAAAGATGTTTCTTAATTAAAATGAATTTGAAATTTGAAATTTGAAATTCAAATTAATTCATGATTTAATTTGGGAAACCAATCAATTAATTTTGAATTAGATAATTTAAAGAAAAAAATAGAATATTTCAAATTAAAATGAAATCAATCAAAATAAATGATTTTCTTTCTCTTCTTTAAAACAGATTATTAATTCAAATTTTAAATTCAAATTTTTCTTGTGAATTGTAGAGTAGTGGACATATGCAACGTATGATAAATTAATTTGTAATAGAATAAAAAATAATGAGAGTAGGGAAAGAGATTACCTCACACAAAAATTTCTACTAGTTCAGATTATAGTCAATTCTACATCCAATGCTTAATCACCTCAAACTGAGCGTGATCACAAACCACTATCTTTAACAAGAGATTACAACCACTAATATCAAGTCAAACATGTAACACTAGAAAAGATGATGAAACAACTCCTTTACAAACCTACAAAGGATGAAATCCAGCTCTCTTGAAACCACAAGAGAAGAAATACCTCCCTTGAAAAGTTACAAGGGATGAAACACTTCTTTTACAAAACTTACAAAGGATGAACCACACCAGCACAGTTGCAAACATAATTCACAAAGAATAAGAGAAACAATATCACGTAGAATGTGAAAGATGATCAAAGCATAAGCCCAAGCAAGCAAAACTTTCTCTCAACAGCACAACCTTGGATAATTTTATGAAAGGGACTTGAGAAAATTAGGTCAAAAGGAGGCTATGAACAAAGTAAATTGTAAAGTTCAATGTTCTCTTTCATAGCTTCAACCTAGGTTGTACTTACAAATAAAAAAAATTCAACTTATTAAAAACCTAATTTTTAGTGAAAATGGTAAATTAAATCGATTATTACTCTGTTTAATTGATTATTCTAGAGAGCATTTTAAAAAACATTTTCACACTGATTTAATCTATTATGCATATGTTTAATCGATTAAACTTGCCAGAAAGTCATTTAATCGATTAACTATAATATAATCGATTATTCTAGAAAGTTCAAAATCTCATAGTTGTTTTAAAGGTATGATTTAATTCATTCAAAAAACCTTTAATTGATTATTAAGTGTTAAAACAAGTTTTATGAAAAACAAGTTTTTTTCCTAGGTTGGCTGAAATTATGCCTTCACTTAGGTTTTCATTATGTGATCCAACACTTACCACCTAAGTCACCAACTCAAAACACTCTCTTCCAAGGCATCCAAACCCAAAAGGCTTCAAGTTGAGCTCTTTCATCATTAACGTAAAGTCCACAAATTCACTTCTTATCTTCAACCTTTCATCATTAAAATTTCAACAAGATTTGATAGCAAAGCTTCCTTTAAATCAACACATAGTAGTCAAAGTTGTTTAAAATAAATTTTTAATTCTTATAACAATTAAATTGAGGATGTATCTAAAATAAGCACCGACATATTTATTAAATAATTATTTTTTTTGCCGGAGTTGTATATTTAGTATTATAAAATATTAACTTTAAGTTATTATGTTAAACATTTGGAAAGAAACAAAACATTGGTAATGTGCTAAAAACAATGAGATGCAGACGATTTTGGCCTATGTCTTAACAAGTGAAAGAAAGAAATTATTAAAAAAGGGAGAAAATGTATTTGAAACACTTTGAAGCTTATAAAACCATAAATGATCACTAGAGATTTATGAAGAAACAATGATGAGGGCAAGTGACACTTGTTGGAGCAACCATGGTTAGGGAAATCAAAAGGGTCGTATAGGGAAAAAGGATTAGGCAGAATTTCTAATACTAGATTTGTGTTATTGTTGTGTGGGAAAGGAGAAAATGTGTGGGAATGAGAGAGATATGGGCTAAAAGTGGTGGTTGTGATCGCTGGAGACATTTCCAAAGGTTTCCTACTACTTTCATAAAGATTTTCATCCCCCAATCACATTTTGTTGTACATTTTAAACACTAACCAACCCACTATTGTGATGAGTTGTCAAAGAAACTAAGTCTCCTTAAGATAATGCAATATATAATTAACTTTGGTTAAATCCCCAAAGACACAACCATACATATCCATTGTTTAATGTTATTCTTTAGTAAAATTAATTGGGATTTTAATATGAAACAAAAATAAAAAATAAAGAAAATTTAAGAAAACCTAATTTGATGAAAAAAAATCAAGATAACAAAAATTAATTCACATATTTAAGAATCAAACAATTCCTCTTATCATAATACTATAATTCATAATACTATAATTCCTTGTTTAAACAATTAACCAATTCAATTAATCAATTAAACTGGTTATACGAATCAAATCTCAATATCATTCAATTTAATTTGTATCTCACTATCAAATCAAGATTCAATCGATTCCTAATTTGATTTCTAAAAAAAAAAAGAAAATTGATATCACAAAGAGAAAATCTAAAATTAGAGAGAAAAAAAACAAACTTGGAGCGTTAAACGATCAGTGTGGAACTCAATTCAAATTGTTTATCTTGATCCCATGAATTAATCCTTAAGAATTCGTTCTTCATGAATGAAGAACACGAAGAGATGAAAGAGAATGAAAATGACTATTGATTTCTTGATACATCTTTAGGGTAAAAAGAGGCTATTTATAAATCTTTTAATATGAAACACTAATCTAAAACCCTAATTTGAAACAAAGATGGTGTGGGCTTTAATAGTCCCTAAGCGCAAATTAAAAAGACCCAAAGAAAAATAATAAAACTCAAATCACATGGGTTTCATTACAAAATTTCAGCAAATCTAACATAACTTCTAAACATCATAGAAAATAGCTTAGAACTTGAAATCCAGAAAATGATATATCCATTTTGAAGTTGTTGATTTAATTCAAGAAAGAGTGCAGATTTACTTAGAAAATTTGTTAAAGAATTAAATCCAAAAAAATCTTGAAGATTGGTGTTTTGATGATAAAGATATGGAGTATATTGCAACATTAAAGACTTGATTTTATCTCAAAAAGGAAGATTGCATCATGAAGATTAAAGGAAAATCAAATAATCAATCATGAAGATTTAAAGTAATCAAGGATGGAAATCTAGAAGATTTGCTTAGTTATTGAAGAATCCTGAATAGAAGATTTAGTTTTGGGTGTTGAATAAAAAGAGTAAGTCATACTTTCCCCCAAGACCTATTCAACCTTGAGAACAAGTCAAATTTTCGTAAAAAGCATTTTCCACGTATTTAATCGACTAGGGATCGTAATGGAATCAATTATGTCATTTAAAATCCAAGTAAACTGATTTAACGAACCAAACAATCGATTATCTTGACTTGACAATCAGTTATTTTTCTAGGTTTGCAAAACATTCGGTTATTTCCTGAAATAATCGATTATTTCAGGCTAAAATTGTTTCTTTTACTCCTCTCTGGAATAGTCGATTATGACACTTATGCAATCGAGTAAAAACGACGTTTTTGCGAATTAAATGCTAAATCAACCTAAGAACGTAAATCCTAAGCTAATTTTAAAATATAAATTGAATGGTATGGTCTTAGGTGTATACACAACAGATCAAACACAAAAATTACAATGTTTTGTGCTCAAATCTTTTCAAAGCCACTTTTATGCTCTCTTATGGTTGATCTTGATTCTTGGAAGTGGTGATTGACTTATGCTTAAGCTTTCATATCCATCACAAATCAGGTGAATTTCTTTCTTGGTTATTGATTTTTGTAATTCATCCCTTGGATTTGTTCTAAAGAGAGGTGTTTGTTCATCTCTTGTGGATCACGAGAGGTGGGATCATCCTTAGTGTGTCTAAGGAGGTGTTTTTGTTTATTTGTTTTTACATGTTGTCGCTCGATTGGTGTTTGTAACTGCAATTAAAGATAATAGGGCACATCATCACGTGTTGTGGTGTGGATGTAGGATTGGCTAAATCCAAACCAGTATAAATCATCTTCGTTCATCTCTCTCTTTTCCTCTCTCTTTATTTTATTGTAGTCAGATCATATTTACAATTGCTATCTCGATTGTGTTTATTAAAGATTAAGAAAAATTCGAATCTTGATTTTAATCTTGAAATTGAAAGTGAATTTAAAATCTAGAAAATTATTTTAACCCTAAAAGGTTTTTGAAAATCCAATTCATCCCCTCTTGGATTTTGCATTGCCATTATTTCTAACAAAAGTCTCGAAAATGTAGAATCCAATGCTCTTGGAATCAACCCAAAATGATATATTAAAAAATGGTATGGCCAAAACAGTGAGAGAAGGTCAGATTGGCTAAAAATACGAAATTAAAGCAAATATGTATAATGAACACAATTTATTACTATAAATAAGAAATGCATTAAAAACTGAAAATAAAGTATATAAAAAAATTAATGTGAAACTGTAAAAGTGTGCTCAAAATATGTATTACCAAATACTCTCATAGTTAAGGTTTTGCATTTCCAAATAAAAGGAAACTAAGAAAAGAAAAAGGATGGATAATGAAAAGGCAAACAAAAAAGCAAACAAACTAAAAAGGGAACAACAAGAAAGCAAACTTTCCGATGGATCCAAAAAGGAATATGATGTGAGCAAAAGAGAAAATGAATCATATACACAAAGTGTAAAAGAAACAAGACAATAAAAAATTTATTTCAAAACATAAAAGTAAAATAAGAATTACAATTAAATTAAATCATGGATCCAAAATGGGAAAACTCTTACATGGATATATGTATCACTCATTCTCTCAAGTGTTTAGTGTTTAGGTTTAACATTTACATTCAAAGCATATCATAAAAGCAAGTATTATTATAAGCTTGACAAGTCTCTCTTCTCAACTATATTCAAAGCATATGCAACTAAATATCAAAAGGATTTTTATTAGGCTTGTAATGTGCCTAAGGTAAGGGTGGAATAAAAGAAGGGATACAAAGCTACAAACCAAAGAGAAAAGAAGAGTAATGGAAAATGAGTTAAAATAATTAGAAAGCTAACTATCATTAAGCCAAAAGAGAATCCAACATTAGCTCTTTATTTCTTTTCTTTTTACTTTTTTTTCAAACTACATTTTTTTCTTTTTTTTCGTTCTCATTTTTTCATGCTTTTTTTCAAACCACCTTTAATCAACATATAATGCATCAAAACCTCAATACTTATCAAATCGACAATAATCTCAAAGGTAACACCCGCACAATTATTTTTAATCAATTCCCAAAACAATTCCAAAACTCATCCAATCCCTAAGGTTGGGTATATCATGGTTTTCCCGATTTCAAGGCTCGTAATGAACTATAAAATCATCAAGAAAAAGGTTAATGAGGCTCAAAGGGGTATACAGGTAGACTTAATGCAAGGTAGGTCAATATGGCTAAGTGGTTGAAAATCAAAGAAGTCCTAAATCATAACAAAAGTGCATCTGAACAAGTAGTATCAACAAAAGTCAAGTCAAGTTCTAAAATACCTACAAACATAAGTGAATCACACAAGAAAGAAACTAGGCTCAAATCTCACTAAGATAACATATTTTATCAAAAATGATCCACAACCTGACTATCATGCAAAACTTATTATACTAAAATGTAAGAAACAAATATATTATGCTTGAAACTTCTAACTAAGAATAATGAAATTAAGATTGCTCACAAAAGTTTTAAAAACATAGGAATCCAATGACACGTATGCTAAATAATGCAAAATGAAAACTAGCAATACACCCACCTCCCCCACACTTAAATCAAACATTGTCCTCAATGTGAGAATGTATACTAAAAGACAACTGAAACAAAAATAAAAAAGAATTCATGTAGATTTGTTATTTCAGTACAATAATATTCCATTTAGAATTTTAAATTTTTAGCAAGCATAATTCACATAGATTTGTTAGTGGTGTTGGCTTTGGAAGTTGATGATAGACTAATGTTTGAAGGCGGCTCTACTGGAACTAGGTGTTGTTGAGGGTGGTTGTGTTGCGGCCAGTTCTTGCTGAGGGTGGTTTTAGGTCTCTCTCTTAAGGGTGACTCTTGCTTTCTATGGTGATTTGAGATCTCTAATGTTGGCTTTGATGGTGGCAGCAATTGCTCTATGACAATGACCTTGAGACATGTCTGCTTATTTTTAATTATTTTTTGTAATTTTACCTATTTTATTATATTTTTAATTATCCATCTTTTTTATAATTTTACTAACTTAGTGTCTAAAGGTGAAATTAATTTAATTCTTTTTAATAAAAAGTTATATTAGCAGTGAATGACTTTAGTTAAAGAAAGGGTATCTATTAGAACTATGTTCAATTTGGTTATTATTCAATAAATTGATGTAAAAAATATTTTTCTTTATGGTTATTTGAAGGAAGAGGTCGAATGAAGCAACTTAATGATTTTGTTGTTAAAGATAAAAAAAATCATGTGTGTAGGCTTAGAAAGATCCTATATGATTTGGAGCAAGTTCTAAGACAACAATACAAGAAGTTTGAATTTTGTATATGTAAGCAAGGCTAAAAAAAGAGACTATTTTCAACCATTGTGTCTTTGTTAAAAAAATTTCTGATGATAACTTCATTATGTTATTATTGTATATTGATGACATGTTTATTGTTGAGAAAAAATTAGTAAGGGGACCTATTAAGTTTAGGGGTTTGTAACTTTGTTTTCGATAGAGATAAAATTCAATGTCATTACTCATGAATGTGAGGAGTTGTTAAATGGGAAAAAATTCTTACAAAAGCTTGATTTTGTTCGAAAAAAAAATATTATTTATAGATACTCAAAGTATTACTCATATTGATAAGAATTCAACTTTTCATTCAAGATTGAAACATATTGGTGTGAGGTATCATTAAACACGAGATGCTTTGGATGCTAATTTTTTTGAATTATCAAAAAGTCTCAATGATGATAATGGAGCCAATATGATTGCTAAGGTGTCACTAAGTGAAAAAGTTTAAGTTTGTTTTACAATTATTAATTTGGTGACTACTTCCACATAGTTATGTTAGAAAGAATTGAAGAGTTTTTTTTTTTACCATTTTCCTATGTGGTAGATATATCCAAATGTGTAAAGTTCATGTCTCACCTATTTAAGTCAATAAGGATTAGACTAAAGTTGTGAGAAAGACTTACTATAGAAAATTCAATAGCAAATAAGATGGAAGAGCAAAAGTCATTGTGACAAGACTATGGATTGTAATTGAGAATTCATTCACAATTAGATCAGATTAATTTTTAAACATCAAATTCAATAGGTTGGTGAATCAATTTCAAGAATTGGATTATCTATTTAAGGTCAAGGATTAAATTATCTATTCAAGATCTAGAGAGACGAAGAAAACTTGTTTGCATGAGTCATTATGTCTAGAGATTTTTCATCTTCAATTTTATTTTTAAACATTATTATTTGAGTAATGATATGAATTATTTGTATACTTGTTGGAGACTCTTTTATCACATTAATTAATTATAATAATTAATTTGTTTGTTTGGTCTAAAGGACTATTTTTTCACTGTTACGGTGGACTATTTTTTGTGTTAAATTGTGTCTCTTATATTTGAGATTTTATTTTGTATTATATTTTTGTTGATGCTCCTTACAAATTCTTGTAAATTGCGAGAAATTTTATTCATATATGATTGTTACAATGTTATTGAATTCTTATTTTGTTGGTTTGAAACATCCCAATCATCTTTGGCCGTAAATTTCAATGATAGATTGCTAAGATTGGCTTTAACATACTTCTTGCCTCCTATCATAGGAATAATTCATTCAAATGGAAATTATTGAAGACTTATAAAAACTGAGCAGCGAGTGGTGATAATATACAGTGAGGAAAAAACGAAAGATTTGGTAGCATCTTGAAGTTGGTATTTTATCACTGAAATGGAAAAATATTAAATGGTTGTAATGCAAAGCTATAAAGTTAACCAAAAATTCATTCTTGTTTATTTTGTATATCCTTTCTACTTAGTTAAATATCCATAAAATACACATGTGATACCTTTTATTCAATTTGTTTATCAAAATCTAAATTGACACACATATTTTAAATCCAAAACCATCTTTGAATTGATAGAACACTTTAACAATGCTTAATACATTCTCTTTAGATAAATTAAATAAAATTTCATGTTAACTCGAAGAGACATTCAATATATATATTTTAATATAAAATCATTACTTTTTTATTTTTAATTTTTATTGTAAAAAATACAAATATTTTATGATATGTGATATAATGATTTAGTAAGTGTTTTAGTAAATTACTAAAGAAAAAAAATATTTTTATGTAAAATTTGTATGATTGAATTATCTAATCTTCTTTAAAGATATATTTTTTAATACTATATTATAAACAGAAAAATTATTTGTTGAATTTTAAATTATTAATTTTTATCTAACTAAAAATTTATCTAATCACTCTTAATAATATATTTACTACTTTCGTTTCATATTATAATTCATATTTAAAAAAAAATTACAATTTCAATAATTTTTCTTTCTTATATACCCCTACTAATCACATGATTAATTGTGTTATTATTAAATAATTGAAAGAAAAATTAAGTATTAACTAAAAATTAATTCTCTTTCATTTGTTTGAATCTTCATATTCCATTATCATCTACTAATACATATTTTATTATCATATACTAATATTGTGCATAGTTGATGAAGACTCATATGAAAATTAAAGAATGTGAAATTGTTGAAAATTGCAATAACTATACAAATTAATATGAAAAAAATCTTAAAGATAAAAAAATACAATTGGAAGAATGTAGAAAACAATATGGTCAAGCTTATACAAGATTTGACGTTAACAAGTTTCCATTTAAATATATAATGATGAAGATGAAGATAAAGAAAAGAAAAAAGTGTTTTGAAATATATAATTTTTTTTTAAATAAATTTTAAACTTTTGAATAAAATATTTGGTTGAAATTATTCAAATATTAATTTGAAAATATTTGAAAATTATTCTTATCTCAATAAAAAATTATTAGAGTTCTAATTTTAAAACATTTGAAAATCTTTGTAACCTTAATTTCAATTTATAATTTTATTAAAAATTTAATTTATTTATAAAGATGTTTATTGTATTTCAATTAATTTATTTAATAATAATTAATAAAAATACAATGAAAGATTGAAAAAATTATTTTAATTAATTATTTTTTTTTGTATGCAATTTTGTTAAGTATGTCTTATAATAGAATAGAAGTATTATTTTTTTATAAATATTTATAAGATCAAAATATATACTTCAAATTTTTTTTACCAACTATATTATTAACCTATAACATAACAAAATTGGTTACTAATTAAATTAGAGACTAATTTAGAATCTAATTTAGTAAGTGACTAAAATTTTGGTAGTTAATGTTAAAAATTTATTTAGATTTTTGTTTAAAAATCAATTTAGTTATTATTATATAGAAATCAATTTCAAATTTTTTTAAGATCAATAACCAATAAAAAATGTAGTTTTCATTTTAATAAAAACTATTTTAAATACAAATAATTTATAATTTATAAAATAGTTTATTATTTAGTCACTATAATTTAGTAATTATTTTTGTTTCTAAATTAGTTTATATTTAATGAATTTTTTATAATGATAAGTTAGTTATTTGTAAATTTTATCTTGTTTATGTAGTTTATTTTACATATAAGTAAAAAGTATTATAAACAATATATTTTATAATATACGTTGAAATATACTTTTATCATTAAATAATCACATACGGATCTCATTAATAATTAATTAAAAAGATTTTGATAATTTATATTTAATGAATTTCTTATAATGATAAGTTAGTTATTTGTGAATTTTATCTTGTTTATGTAGTCATTTTACATATAAGTTAAAAGTATTATAAACAATATATTCTATAATATACATTGAAATATACTTTTATTATTAAATAATCGCATACGGATCTCATTAATAATTAATTAAAAAGAATCCGATCATTGAAAAATGAAAAATGAATGTAAGTAATTTAGTAAAATAAACATGAAATTTATCTAAATTTAGTAAAAATATTTTTTTTAATTTACATTTTAAGTCTTCTTTCTCTATTTTGTAGATTTCAATCTTGCTTCTTTCAACCTCAATTACTTTTTATTAGAGTTGTCAACATAGCTCTGGTTTCACAGACCGACATGTGTGACCTATGGTTTAGGTCAAGTTAGGCTTAAAAATGGTGACCTAAATGAAAATAGGTTTTTCTAGCCTAGTCCGTTAGGCCTGATTTCCATATGGGTCAAGGTTAGGCTGACTTGAAGACTAAGGTCTGACCTGTTTTTTCTTTTATATTATTTTTTTTATTTTTAATTTGTTTTATTTTAATTACATATTATGTTATAGATATGATAAAGATTAATAAAATTCTTTAAAGTAATATTAGATCAAGGAATATATATCTATGGACACATGTTATTTGGTATATATGTAAGTGTGGAGGATAATGAATAAATGTTTCATTGAGACAAACAAGATGTGTAAGGAGAAAATTATTAAGTATATTTGTTTTCATATATGAAAATTGTACAATATCAAAGACAAAATCAATTATACTATGTTTTCACAATAACACTTTAATTCTTGTCTTTATTTAACAAAATTACAAGGAACAAGAGTAAAAGTACTTATAGTTGAATGGTGTGGTAGAGAAAGATAAATTTGGATCCAAGACTAGGTTGCAATGTTTTTGTTTGTTAGATAGAGTGTAAGTTGTTTTCTTTATTGATTTTATATTATTCTATTACGAACAATTTTGTACAAACTTATAAATATATATATATACATATATATATATATATATATATATATATATATATATATATATATATTGACAAAAAAAAAATATTAAAAAAATATGTGATGTTGTTCTAAAATTAAGGTTTAAAAATAATTTTAAAGAAATAATTATATATTTTATATTGATTATTATGAATTGTTTAATATTTTTACTTTACAAACATAAGTTATATATATATAGATATATTAAAAATAAAATTGCATAATAAATATATTACAATATTATAAAAAAAGAAAAATCTAAAAAAATAATTATTTCACCTTTACTCAAATTAATATGTTAATATAAAAATTCAGTAAATATTTTAATAATATTATACAAAGTATTTACATTTTTTTATAAAAAATGTAAACATTCAAAAGATCATGTTATATAAGAAAAAAAAACTACACTTAATTTTTTATGAACTTTTTTAGTATAATTTTTTATTTTATATTTAGCAAAAAAATAATTTTCATTCTATATTTTGTAATTTAAATTATATATTTAAAACATAGGCTATGAAAAAAAAATAGAAAAAATAATATAAGAGATTTTTTTTTAAATAAAATAGAAATATAATATTTAGTATATATGTTAATAATTATTAAAAGTAATGTTTAATTATAAGAATTAACAATCATATAAATTTTTTATATTTATTACTTACTTTGAATATATGAAAAATCATTTTTATAAAACAAATTGTATAAAAAAAATTATAAATATAGAAAATTGTCATTCAATGTACGAAGATGTACAATATTGTTTATTGAATTATCAAAGACAACTATTTAAAAAACAATGGGTGAAGACAAATATTTATACAAAAATATATTATTTCAGCTACTGTAATTACATGCAAAAAGGATTGGTCACAAATATTTCAAATCAAGTATTTACATGTAGTGAATTATATGCTGTTGTTATGGAGTAAAGACAAAGAAAAGACTATTAAAAATATTTATTTTGGATAAATACAAAAATGTAACTTAAATAAAAATGTGATTTATAAAGAAATATTTAACAATCCTTAAAATAATACATATGTGTCAATTGGAAAAACTTTGTTGTAACTAATTGTAATATATGTATTTCTTATTTATTTATTTGATATATTTCATAATTGTTGCTTATAGAATGAAATGAAATGGAAATTTATGAAGTTATGAATAATGATTTGATTCAAAATTATACATAACTTTGTAATACCAAATTTTCTATATGATGGGTTTGCTTAAGAGATTCATAAATATCTCTATTAATTTTGAAATGTATTGATATGTTTAGAATCTTATATTTTCATTGTTTTTTAATTGAATGTTTATCTAATTGAATGTTTATCTTTTTGTTCATATTTTCTTTGTGTGACAATTCTTATTTTTTTAATCTAATTTTATTTTCAAGATATATGAATGAATGAAAATAAAAAATTATGTCATGAATATTGTATACCTGACCAAAAACAATTTATTTACATTTATATTAAAAAAAAATATTTTGTTGAATCTCTTACAATCTCAATCAATTTTTTTTATCTAAATATTTTGAAGTTATAATAACAAAAATTAAACATAATGAAATCAAGTAAAGATAGAATTTATTGTGAAAAAAAAGCTAACAAATAACAAAATAATCATATAATTTACATTAGTTTAATTAAAATATTTTAGTGTATTATTATTATTATTAAAAAAATTAACTATTTTATATAATTTTAAAATGACATAAAAGATGTTTTCATCTATTACACATGCTTACAACATAAATTATATTTAATATTAAATTATTTATAAACACTAAAATAATTTTATTATACTGGTTAATATTTTTTTAATCTGTTTCAAGATTAAGATGCTAAAATGTAACAAATAATTTTAATAAATTATAATAATTCATAATATTGTATATAAAATATTTTTGTTATATTCTTTATTATTAATTACTATAATATTTAATATTATTATTATTCAAACATAATTTGATACCTTATTGATATTTTTATATAATAAATAAATTAGTTTCATTAATAATAAATATATTTTATTTGTAAAAGATCCCATGGCACGGTATTCTACTAGTGGCAGATAATATGTGAACACTTACAATACAAGTAGTAGTAGGGAAAGAATTTTTCTTAACTTGTATACATTAAATGTTATATGATTTTTTTTATGTTAACTACAAATAGACTAATTATAAGATGAAGAAAATACATAAAACATTACAAAATAAAAAGATTATAAAGATAGATTTAATATGTTTTATCAATAAAAATGTTACCGAATTATGATAAAAGATATAGGAGATTATATGAAAAAACATATAAAATAATATAAAATAAAAAAAGATAAAGGTTATAATTGAACTTTTGATTATTAAATATTAAATTTTACCATATTTCATTCGGCCAATGGATTCTATCTTTATCTTAATAAATAGAGATAAAATCTTAATTAAAAAATGAGATATTATTTGTTTTTACATTTCAACTACCGGATATAATAATAATTTTTAAATTTTCTTTTCTTTTAGACTTTTCTATGTGAATTTATGGTATAAATCTATTTTTTTTATCATACAACCACTTCTATATATATATATATTGGTTTAAAAGTATTTTTGCATTAATTACTTTGAAAAGAAATTATAATATTTTCCACTAGTTATATTTGGTAGGTAGAATGTATTATATATATAATACTAAAATTCTCTATGTTGTTATCTAACTATTTTCAATCAAACATGATTAAATTGAATTATCTCTTTTTAATAAGATTACAGTGTATTTTACACTTCTAATGTTTGCTATCGATATGATATATATGATCACTAATCACAATCATATTCTTGTAATCTGTTTCAGAATGATAATTAATCTTTAAATTACTTACATTTTTATTTGTGCATGAATAACCTCGTTCATACAAGAAATGTAAGTTTCCTAATAATAGAACGCATTAAATTACATACCATAATTAAACTACACATAATTAAACCACATATATTGTTACCAGTAATATAAATTAGCATGAAAAAATTAAAATTATATAAATAAGTATGTATAAAATATTGATAGGGATCTTTATATATAATAATAACATACTTCATTTTCTAAATACAAGCTATTTCAATTATAGGTTATCACTACATTAAATTTTAGTTTTCCAATTTCAGCTCAGAAATTTAATAACCAAATTTATCATATATATTATCCATATTTTTTCTTTTCGTCGGATACTACTTTTTTAAATTATTTAATCAGTTCAAATTTTGGATATGTTTAAAATAAATATATTTTTAATGATTTTTTCCACATTTAAATTTATTCCTCAAAATAATTTTGTATAATATATATAAAGGGATTCTTGAATGCTAATTCATTTGTGCATGCATAGTGAAATCAGAAAATATGATTGAGTGGAAGAAGTTGAGAGTTTTAGGAGAAGGTTCATATGGTATTGTTTATCTTGCTAGTATCTGTCTTTCAAACTTATATAATTGGATGGTTGTACCTATGGCCGTCAAAGCAAGTGCTTTTCCTTTTGTCATTACTTCAATGCAAAAGGAGAAGAAAATATTGGATTTATTTGTGGGGTGCAAAAAAATTCTTCAATGCTATTTTCATAGATTCACTCTTGAGAGGGGTTGTATAACTTACAATCTTTTCATGGAGTATGCTCCTTATGGAGTATAATAAATATGGGCGAAAACTTATGTACCCATTTTTTGTGTTGGTATCTATATTACATTATTGTATTAAATAAACTAACTAAATAGCATTTTATGAGGGTGTATAGATATTTGCGGATATTTTTAATTTTATTTCTTAAATTTTAAATACAATGTTTTTGAAAAATAAAAAATTATTTTTAAAATAAAATTACACAATAAAATATTTACGAAAATAAATTTAGCTTTCTACACTAAAACACATAAGTTTTTGAAAAATTAATTATTTTAAAAAATAATTTCAATTTTATAGATATAAAATAAAATTTATAGATATGTAAAATTTAAATTTAAATAACTCTTTAATATTAATATTTTTCTCAAAAATAATTTATTTGATCACTTGATTTTTTTTAAAACATTTAAATGAAACTTACTAACAATATTTAGTGGTAATCCATGGTTGGATACTATAATATCCATATCCATTTCATGAATAATCCAATAATTAAAATATTTGTACTCATCAAATATAAATATTTATTAAGGATAAGAGTATTCATTTAATATTTGTTATTGATTTTATCGACATATATTTACATCTACAAATGTTTTTTTGGAATACAATATGTAGGAATTCTATTTTCTTGTAGACATTCTCACACTAAAAATTTATTGTCATCCTTGTTCCCATACACAACGAATATGGTTACAAGTATATTCCTATCAAGTAACAAGTATAATCCTTCATCTATGTCTTTTGTTATTCTAAATATTAATTAAATAATTTTTTACAAAAAAATAAAAATCACAACAAAGGAAGCATGGTGTTATAAAGGATTCAATGTCAAAATGCTATAGATATTCTTTTTTTCAAAGATAAATATTAACAAAGAAATTATAATTACATAAATCTCAAAGAAAAAACACTCAAAATCAATTATACATCAATGTCACACAACATTGTAGCATTTAAAATTTAAATTAAAAAAATTAATTGTATTATTAAAAAAACAATACATAAAAGCTTTTGAGGTCTAATGAGTGTTAGTTAGTCGAACTTATCTATCTATGTTTCACCCTCAAATATCAAATTAGAGTATCATCAAATAACAATTAAATAAAAAAAATAATTATAAAAAAATAAAAAAAATTATCAAATATATGTTTTATAAATAAATTACAAAACTAAAAATCAAATAAAAGTTAATATAAAATTTTTAAATCATTTGATAAATTAAATTGTTTTAGTAATTTAAAACAATAATATATATAATAATAAAAACAAGATATTGAGACAAGTTTAGAGACAAATATGGAAAAAATACAAAAGAATTCTACCCATACTTAATTAATGTAAAAATTGAAACGTGTTACCAGATTTTAAACAAGTTGATAATGTTACGAATGATGAGTTCTAAATACCTAATTTTATAGGATTAAACAAGAACATACACTATAAATATGCCAATTTTTTTTTTATCTATTGCTGTAAGGGTAAGACATTGATTTATAATTTTCTTTATAGCAATCGTGTTTCCCACTTAACACTTGTCTCAATTCGAATAAAAGCTAAACAGTTGAAGAAACTATTTATTTTTTAAAAATTATTTGGATTTATAAAGATTTATAGATTAAACTAAATAAGGAGAAAAAATTTAGACATCATTATGTCTGGAGTGGGTTTTAGTTTTAAAAATTTTAAAAGCTAAAATCTGATGTTTTTCATTTCTAAAATCAAGTTTGATAAAAAAAAGAACTCAATTGTTCCATTTTATCTATCTGCATTACGAAATAATGCAATATAAATATATTTTGACATGTAGAAATAATTATAAAAATAAAATTTCCTTCAATATATATAGATGAAAACTTATGTACGGATTTATATCTCTATTATATTATTGTATTTTTATTATATTAAAATCAGTCAAAATATATATGCGATACGATAACAAAATAAAATAATTTTAAAAATATATAATTTTTGTAAGAATTATATTAAATTTTAAAACAATAAAATTTAGAAATATGTATAACTTTTGTAAAAATAATATTAAAATAATATGTGGTGGTTATTTTTAAAGAAGAAAGCTGGATAGTTATTTTGAAGTTATTCAATTATTTATTTTATTGAATAAAAATTTATTTTTTATTTATTAGAGGACAAGATTCTTTTACACTAAAATGTAATTACAAAATATGTATCTCTTTTATATAATTTTATTAAATAAAAAATATTTTTTATATTTATTAAAAAATAAATATTTTTTATTAAAAGATATATACCCATTATTATATATATATATATATATACATATTTAATTCACTTGTTTTAGGTTAAGTATAAAGAGATATCTTTATGAGTATTTTATTTAATTTTAATTAATAACTCACATTAATTAAAAATAACTAGTTGTATTATGCTTCTTTTTCAATGGAAGAAATAATATTTGGGATAATTTGTGATTGACTTTTCAATACAATTTTCTCTTCTTATTGATGTAAATAACTTCTTTTGTTAAGAAAAAGAGACACTAAAAACATAAAAATTTGAGATATCAAATTATATCTTGTATTTCTCACTTCTCCTCATTAATATATATATATATATATAAAGAAAATAAATAAAGGAACAATAAAAAAAATTTAGGACATAAACAAATAATTATTGTAATTTTTCCCTCCTTTGTTGTATGAAGAATTCCTTTTTTATTCTTGTAAGTCAAGAAGTGGTTTCTGAATCTTGTACCATCCTCTTATTCCTATAGGTGTAGAAGTTGCAAGATGAATAAAACTTCCATTAGAGATGTCATGTCTACTTCCTTTAAAGAAGTTATGTCATTACATGATATGAGGTGTCATAAGAAGATGAGTTTTGTATAAAAAAAACTGTAGTGGAAAGATTTAAGGAAGAAGGATTCACATCTTAATGAGAAGAATTCAAAATTATAGACTTTCAACTCTTTTATTATTTGTTGTCTCCCATTTCTACTTTTAAAAACTTTTACCAATATTTATTAACGATGAGGAAAGAAAATTTCATTGCAATATCAATAGTGTAAGTTCTCACTTTTTCATGAAAGAGAAACATAATACACCTAATTATTCTTAATTGATGGGTTGTTAATCTAGAATTAAATAAAAGGATTAGACTAAGAGTATCTCTTTAGACTTACTCTTGAAATAATTGGTTTCCTTCTTTCTCTCTCTATATATATATATGTGTGTGTATGTATGTATGTATATATATACACACACATACATATACTAGCACAAGATTTTGTGTTAGAATGAAAAACAATAGATTTTTTTGTTACACAAGATTTTTATATATACAACATACATGTAACAAACTCTCAATATAACTACACAAAGTATCACTTAACATAATCAGTTATATGTGCAAAATGTGTTTCACACTTAGAAACAATGGTGAAACACTAAGTGTGAAACAAATTAGATGTATATGTTGGCTTGTAAGACGGTCTTCCATCAGATGTACATACAAGATGTGCTCCATCGGATGATTATATGAGATGTTCTTTATTAGTAGAAGAGACACTATTTATTAGGTGAGTAGGCGAAATTCTTTTTATCGCACGCTCTTAATCAGATTCTCTTTACTCTTAATCAGATTCTCTTTACTCTAAATATATTAGATGTCTTTCACCAAACGACCCTTAGAGAGTATATAACCATATTTAGTAGACGAACATGTATCATCAAACACACTTGTTCAGTTGGATGATCATTGATCAAATTTTCCTAAACTAATTATAAAATATATGATGATTTCTCAAAACAATAAACAAATTTTGCATCTATTTCTTCTTATTCTCTAATTGGCCTGGTGACGTCTTTTTTGAAAAGTTAAAGTTATTGAACAAAATTGAAAACTTGGTTTGTACAATCAAGAACAAAAGAATAGCCAAAAGATCCAAGTTGCAGGGAAAAAATTGAGATCATAGAACCTAATATTAACAACAATAGCACAAATAGTAGACAATGAAGATATTATAAAAATAAATAGTGAAATGTGAAGGTATAAATATCCTATAATTAAGATGAAAATTATGATTGCATATTTGTACGAATGAATATCCTGTAATCATACTAACAAACAATATTAGTACATTCGAGGATAAGTTTAATTTCAACTACCTAGTTACATATTAATATATTATAGATATCATAAATATATTTTTTTGTGAAGGTGCAAGTTCATAAGGCATCTAAAACCTACAAAGTATCAGTACGAACCCTAATGCTAAACATGACCAAAACCTATTATCATGGCTTTTAGCTTCAAAAGCAATGCACTCGTAGGTCCACAAAAAATTATAAAAGTCAAATACCAACTACCTTCACTATTTTTATAATCCCATCTATTCACGTTGCATCATGACTTAATAAGGCTTAATGAATATCCAATTTGACACAAGGAGATGTAGAAATGGTCCAAATATTATAGGTTAATTTCTAGTCATGTCAATGTAATAGCAATGGAATTTTGAGATGATTTTCTGAATACAATTCTACATATAGAATATGTTCTAGTGAGCTTATGAGAAAATCATGTTATTTTACAATTTTTAGACCTACAAGAGGATTTTTCAACATTCAAGATTGGTTTCTATCAAATAAAATATTAGTTAATTAAGATTAGATATCTATGTTGAAATTATATCTCACACAAATTTGTTTTGAAGGAAGGTAATTCCTCAAAACATGAAGGGTGATCTCAACTTAACCATAACATCTCATTTATAGGCATTGAGAAGCGAAATAATAAAAAAACTTCTTCTTATGAATGGACAATGTTAGGCAAGGTTTGCCAAATAAATAACAATTTGTTTTCAAGGAACACAAATTTCCATACCTTCTTCCAAGTTGGATTCACATTAAAAGTGTGATTGGACATTCATTTGTAATTTGAAGTTGTTGTATGAATATCTTGGGAATTTACTTTCTAAACCACAACATAATCTCCAAAGGGTTTCAAAGAGATGCCAATATTATTTATAGTATTGAAGATGTAATTGTTGATACTTACATATAGAGCTGTCAAAACAGGCGGTCTGGCCTACAGGCCGAGTTATAGCCTAGCTTGACCTATATTTTAAAACGGGCAATAATTTTTTAGCCTAGCCTGATCCTATGTTAGGCCAACGGCCAACATGCCATTTTTAGCCTAATTAAAAATTGAAAAACTATTACAATATTTCTTTTGCTTTCTTAGTCTCTCCACAATTTTGTTCAACGTTATTTTTTTTTATCATCAGATGGATCACTAATTGGAGGAGTAACTCCTTGATGTTGTCATAGGAAATAAGAACTCTGCAATGTAGGTGATAAAAAAACATAAAAACTTATTTAATACTTATAATAATTTTACTTTATATAATTCAACAAATATTAACAAAATAACACAAACCCATGATGATACGAGAAAAATAAAAGCATATATAAAGTTTTGATTAGAAATGCAAACAATGATAATATAAATTAACAAAAAATAAAGAACAACCTAACCTAATATGAAACAGAGAAGTTATGGGGGAAGCATGAAACTGTGGTGGTGAAGATGATACAACAAAAGAGGAGCAGTGCAGTAGAGGAGATGAAATAGGTTGTGAGGAACTAGGATTTCTTTCTTTAGTATGACAGCATAACAATTAAGAACAAAAATTTAATATAAAAAATAAATGGGCTAGCCCATTAGCCTACGGGCCAGCCTGGCCTTGACCTATATGGGCATCGGACCAAATGAGTCAGGTTAAAAAAGACCTATTGTTATCTAGGCCACAATTTTTTAAGTCTAGCCTGACCTGAATCATAGGTTATACAAGTCAGCCCATCATGTCAGACCTATTTTGATTGACAGTTCTACTTACAGGAATACCTGGCTTGGAAAGGGGTTTCCACACCTCTGCTCTCATCAGCAATTGTTCAATGATTTCTCCCTCTATCTACTTAGATGTCAAAAAAACCATTTTAAATATTATAATACAAACTAAATAATTTATATGAAACATGTAAATACTCAAAATTCCTATGTGTGAAGGAACTGAATAAAAAAATTAGTGGAATGTTACCTAGGTGGTAGGTCTAAAGGAAGAAAGAACATAACACAAGATAGAAAATACTCCTATGATATGTGAAGAAATGATAGAACAGAGGTATCTTTTTTTTTTTTTTTCAGAATATTTTACCCAATGGCCGAAGACTGTTGTGTCCCTATATCATGTTATGGCGCTCTATTCAGAGTATTGTTATTGTATACGTTGCATCCAGGCGTGATAAGATAACCAAGTTCAACTCTGATGGGAATAAGTTAGTGCTTGGTGCTGATATGATGCAACAAGATAGTTAGAATGTGTTCATAAGAGAATCTCATAGACAAAGTGTGGGAGTGTGCATATAGTTGTTAGTATTTCTCATTGTCCATTTCATTTAGTCTCTTCTGTGATCAACATAGCATCAAGCACCAAAATTTGCAGGAATAAAAACTTTCAGTGCATATATATATATATGAGACGACATTCAGATGAGACATGAGGCGGGGGGTGTTCATATCTTACAATTAGTAGTAGCTAAACATAGACACGAAAGGTACCAAGCAGTTGAGAACCAAGACAAGGAATTTTCATATTTCTCTTGCTTTGGAAAAGTAATTATTACATTGTTGGCTATAGTTGTGGCAATTTTATTCACATGGAAGCAAAAAATACCTTTACAAAAGCAAATGACTTCGTCATTTGCACCCTTTTCATTGGAGTGCATATCAACAGCAAGGTAGATTTTACAAAGAAGGGAAAAGCCAGAAGTTAAACAGACAAGATGCTGATGAAAGAAACCAAGACAAGAAGGCCATAGCAGCAGATAGTTGATATCTACCGCATAGCTTTGCTGGGCAATAGGATCGATCTGCATCGAGCAGGAGATCTGTGACACTGGCTGTTGAACATGCTGCAGCTAATGACAGATATGACAAAATCTGGTGTGTAGAAAAACTGTAATATCATTAGTGCAGTATAGCATGGAAACAGCAAAGACTTCAAGTTTTTCAGGTCACAAATTGCACATACCATGTCTCCCAAAAAGACTATCATTACGAGTCTTCGTTGGAGGGGTAAACATTTTATGAAGACAGAGTATGCATCCACAACCAACAGCGTTATGCTCCAGGGAATTACCAAGCCCATGACTGTTACCAAATAGCTGTGACAGCAGAAACAAAGACAGATAAAAACTCAAGTGAAGCATATGCTTTGAAGATATTGCCAATGCAACTTTTGAAACTGGGAAAACATGCATATACCCCAATCTTTTACGCCCTGTAAGCTCTATAAGATCACAAGTTTTGTATATAAACAACCACTTCACAAAGAAATATCTCGTCTTATCACACTATCAAACCATGTTGAAGTGAAAATCTAGAGCGTTTAAGCCAGAATGTTGGTTGTCATAATTGCTGTGAAATTGCATTACAATGGAATTAGAAAATAAGAAACGTTGAAGTGAAAAACGGAAAAACAGTGCTTACAACATTCAAATACACTCCATTAACCAAAGGGATTTCAGTTCAACAAAAACAGCTTGAAATAATTCATTTTTATTTTTTCTACTTAAATGCCCCAAATCAAAATGTATACACTTTCTTCAGCGCTTAAGTCAGCAACATAATTCAATCTGATTTCTCTTCACCAATAAACATGTGCACTTCCCCATACCACAAATCACAACCTAATAATATTCATTGTTTCCAATAACCCCCCTTAAAGTCTCATAAAGGCTTTTCAATGCCAAAGTTGAAAATATGGATCAGCAGCAACAAAAACGGACTCACCATCCCAAAATGTAATTTTTTGTTTCCTATGACCAGTTAGTCTCTCGTTTTCTTTTTAAGTGTACATTTTTTAAAAATTTTGGTTTTTAATTTAAGTGTTATTTTCAAAATTTAAGATAATAGTAATTCATTTTCTTATCATTTATATAATTATATTCTTATTCTCTTACTCAATAAATTTAAATAAATATTTATTGTGATATAGAAATAAAAATTTTATTAGAGCAAAGAAAATTCATTTCATTTCGTTGAAAGAAAAAGGGAGAAATGACTAAGAACCCACTCATTCACTGGTATGAATGTGAGCAACCCCTAAAATTAATTGAATAGGCCAACCAATATGATTTACTTTCTTCTATAACCCTTCCCTTTACTCGTGTTTCTTGCCCAAGTACACCACTCTCTGACACGCCAATCACAAACTACTTGAACCCTCCATCACTTTGATTTCTGCAACAATTCATGACAAGCACAGATACATGATCCCAAACTCCCACATAAAAACTTCAAGATCATGAAACAAAGAACCCCCAAATCAATTACCCTTTAAAAAACCAGATGATGGGGCATGACGAAATCGGCAAAAGTTACCAAATTTAGTGAAGCAGGGAGTGACAAAATAAGAAAGACCCACAATTGGGAATATGAAGAAGATGAAAAGCATGATGACACCAAAGTCAGAAACAGAGATAGAGAGAGATACCAGAAAGCTGTGTAACCGTAGAAATCAACATCCAAACACATGAAGAGAAGGGAAGCTGTGGAAAACACTGTTTGACCCAATCGGAGGGCCAAACTGGCGCTGCTTCCAAACGCCCCTGGCAGCTCCTCCATTCTACCATGGTAATTCAACCCCAAACATGTCCGTAACATGAACCACCTTAAGATTTCAGAGTGGTAATAATAATAATAATAATAAGGTGGGAATACGAGTGTTATGTGTGTGTATGGTAAGAATTAGTATATGAAGGCATAAATGAATAACAATAATTATGAAATAATCTGGTGACTAATCTAAATTGGAAAGGGGAATGAGTTCTTGAGATAAATAAAGTAGGTGTGGGTGATTCTTAACCTCTCCTTCTCTTTCTCCTTGTTTGGAATTAGGTTCAATGGTTTTGTCGGCGCGGTACCTGGCTGGATTCGCCTACGTGGCACTTAATCATTCTGTCTAAACTGTACTACAAATAATTGTCCTTAAAATTAAACAAGCTCACAGATGAAACCAAACCATCACCACACTGTAGAAGTAAATGAAACCATGGAAATTCCCAGTTTTGAAGCGTTATTACACGCACAGGTAGCTTCAATACTCGTTTTTTTTCTTGTACCCAATTCAGTGTCCCCATTAAAAGCAATCTGGTAAACACTTGTACCATCAAGTTTGACAATTTTTTTCTTTTCAATATTTAACTAATTAATATATATTAAAAACACTTAAATTAAAATTAATTATTAAACTTGAGATAGACTGTACTGTACAGATGTATTAAACTATTTCTTCACTTTTTTTTATTTCACACCGTAGTTTAGCCAAGATTTTTAATCTCTTTCAGGGGGTCATACAATAGCATATAGATTCAAATAAAATTTTAACTGAAATTAATTTAAATCTATATTTATTGAAATTTTAATCTAATTTTAATAAATTAAATCTATCCTGTTTTTAAAATAAACGAAACATTAAAATACGGTTAATAATTTTTCTATTTTTCAATAATGTGCTTAATAATAGAGAAGTGTTGACGTTTACTGTGCAACAATATAAACAGGTTAGTAATTTTTCAATTTATAAATATAGTTTTGATATAGTAATTTTTATTTAATTTAAGATGTAATATGCGTGTGTAAGAAAAAACATAGGTATTGCATTCAAATTTTACAAATTCTAAGTGATGAATGCTTGAAAGTTCCTTCAATTTATAAAGTTATCTAAAAAGTAAAGAAAAAAATAATATAATTTAATTATAATATAAAATTTAATTATATACCAATTAAAAATAATTAATTTCACCTGTATGTGTTCATAAAATAATTAATTCATAAGAAATACTTTAAACTTGTGTAAAATAATAATAATAAAAATAAAAAGTTAAATATAAATAAATAATAGTACAAGATTACTATTATTTCATCTACGCAATAGTAAATTATTTTCATATAATAAAAATAAAATATCACCATTTATCTTTTAACTTGAAGTATCTAATGAAGAAATAATTATATCACAGAGGAGAAAAATAAGATACGTCTTTAACGTTGATAGAAAATATTTTATCTATAAATTTCTGGAAAATGAAAATAAAGAGTGTTGGTTTTTTTTTTCTCAAGGGAATAGGTTGTATGAAGTGTGAATAAACTCGTATAAACTTTAAAGTAATAAATTTGAATAATTTTTTTATATTATTTAATTGGTTTATTTTTATTTATTTTAAGACTTAAATTTAAATTTGAATGATTAAGAAAGTATTAGTGTTTTCTATATTATTATAATGTTCTTCAAGCGGTTAAAAACATGTATTATAACATTTTGATTTATGTAACTACTATCATTATATTACACTTTTATATATATATATATATATATATATAATATAATATATCAATAGTCTCTCTTATTCTCAAAATAAAATTATATATAATTACATACATTAAATTAATTTTGCTCATGAAATTTTACTTGTTTCTACTATCACTTGCAAAAGAGTTTGCTCCTATATATAGTACGATCATAACAGTATTACTGACATAGAGGATTAATTTAAAGATGAAAATAGATTTTTAACAAAATAGAAATGATAAGTGTTTTGATGATGATGACTCTTAAAAATGAAGATGGACTTTGAAGTTTTGTGAAAAAATTTAAACTTGTATTCTAAGTATATGTTTCTAATAGTTTGAAGACAAGTTAAAACCTTATCATGCACACCACTCTCCCTTAAACTTAGAAAAAGTTTTCATTTTTCGTAAAAAACATTTTAACGTCAAATAATTGATTACCCTTAAGATAATTGATTATACAAAGCTTTGAAAAACTTTTTAAAAACCCGAGCTCTCTGGAATAATCGATTATCATACTTAAAATAATCAATTATTTTCTTAAATAATCGATTATCACGAGCTATTTTCATAAATCAATTAGAATAATCAATTATTTTGAACATTTTTTGCAAAAAACTTTCATATTCTTTAGATCTTTATACTTGCTTTTGTCTATAAAATAAAATGGGGTCTGAACTTTTTGAATACACAAATCATAAGCGTTTTTTCTCTACAAAAGTTTGTATTAAACCTAGTCTATTTTCTCTAAGTTGGCTTACTATGAGAAGGTTGTGTTGCTGCTAGGGTTTAAGTTTGTTTCATCTTTTGAGGGTTGTTCAAATGAGGTGTTTATCTTTTGTAGTTTGCAAAAGAGGTGTATTCATTCCTTGTAGTTGTTTAAGGAAGGTGTTGTTTATCTCTTGTGTTTTCAAGAGAGGTGTTGTTCATCCTTTGTGGTTTATAAAGGAGGTGTTTTTTGTTAATCTTTCTACTATCTTAATTTGACTGCTCTATAAGTGTTGTAAACTTTAACTTTAAGATAGTAATTAGCAATCATACTCTTAGAGGTGATTGAACACTTGATGTAGGATCTATTTTTATTTGAACCAATATAAACTTTGGTGTTTAATTTTCTCTATCCCTTACTTTTATTTATAATAAGCTTATATTCTACTTATATATATATGTGTGTGTGTGCGTGTGTGCGTGTGTTGTACTATGTTTTTCTAAGCAGAACTTAAAATTAACTTTAAGGATTTTGTTAAAGTTTATTTTAACTTAATTAATTTTGAAAAAAGGTTAAATTTTTAAAAAAAACAATTCACCTTCCTCTCTTAGTTTTGTTACATTTGTCCTATTATTCTAACATGGACAACTAGGGTAACCTAACAGAAAACAACAAAATTCACATGCTTACCATCAACATTCATAAATCACACAACCACACCAAACATATGATCCCTCAGTTTCTCACCATCTAATGTCTTAGTTATGTGACTAGACACCAGTAAAGTCGGTATACCTCTTATCCATGAGTTGTCATGTTTACCAGCATCACCTAATGTAAAATATCACCTCAGGTAATGTACCAACACTCCAGATGGGTCAACAACAATAACAACACCCATAAAAGGATCATATTAACCACCTATCAAGGGGTTTTAACTCTCACAAATGGATATACCACTACAATATATCTCGTTGTGAGAAATATCATCAACAACATACCTCCCAGCCATCAACATATCAAAGTCATGCATCTCATCAATATCATACATCTCAATAATACATATATGTTCATCACACCTCACATGCAACATAATATTCATCATACATGCATATGAGCATACCATCATCATCATCACATCATAAAAAATTATTTAAACACCACCTATCAAGAGCTTCAAACCTTACATACATATACACCACAACCATATATATGCATGTAAGTAATTTATAAAAGAGTTCATCACCCTTGATAGGCTCCAATCACAATTAAAGGGCTCTGAACATGCATACCAAGTCATACATCATAACAACAAATATATATCTATTGAGAACATATATTTTTCCAAATCACCTTACATACATCATATAATCAACTAGACATGTATATAATTATCTATCAATTCACAAAATGGTCAACTATCATATCCACAGTCCTTCAATTTATCTAAACTATAAATAAATATGCAAGAACTCCAACTACTTGACAACTTGACATTCGTTCACTAAAATCAACATAACTAGAATTCTAGACCTTCTTTTTAATTGATTCTAAAGCCATTAAAAGGCTAAGATCCAAGGTTACAACTTTCGTGAAGACCAATAGTCATAATTCCAAAAGTCTTTTTTACTTGAGAGAAATTTTGTCAATTGAGCAAAAATAACAGCATAATTAACCTTGAACATTGTATCCATCTATTTTCCAACTCCAAGAAACCCCACACATCAATTTATACAATTCATTTAGTCAAATCAACATCACCACCAACCAAAATTGCTTAAAAAAAGGTAGTTAGTTCATCTTACTTATAAAATTCTTGAACTCAACATATCACGCGGAAGAACTAAGAAATCTCCAAGAATCTAGGGATTTAAGCAACACAATAGAAAACAACCAAACTTCAGGCAAAGGTTAAACTAGTTGAGAGGATCACTTTTTCCAACTATCAAAACTAAAATTGATGTCAAGCCTAATAAGAAAGAATTATATAAAGATTTCTTGAAGAAAATGACACTTACTCTGATTGAGAAATTGATTGGGTGAAAATGATTCTAAGCTCACCAGCTACTAAAAAGTAGAGTTTGACCTTAAAAAATATGACAAAAAAGCAAGATTTGAAAGATAAAAACAAAAATCTAGAAAGAGAAAAAGAGGAATAGTGAGGTATGAAAATGGAAAGAGAAAGTGAGAGAAAAACTCTCTATAGTCTTATTTATATACTTTTATTGATATTGTAAATATGAATTTTAGTCTCACAATGAATAAAAATAAAAGTTAAACATCATATAAGAAGGATAATTTAAAATTTATTAATTTTGATTATATTTTAAAAAATAAAAAATATAATTTTAAATAAAAAATAAAAAAATATTCTTAAAGTTTAAATTATATTAATAAAATTAGTTTTAATTTTAGATATAAAATAATTTAGCATATAAATTGTAATACATGTATATGGTTTAATGAGATATAATTATTAAAATAATTTTATTATAATGTTTTTAAATATAATTATTATTTTTTAAAATGGATCAATTTAATATAATTATATTTTAATTGTAGGTTAAGTAGGTCAGGATAACAATGATATCGATCATTTAAATTACAACCTTTTTTAATAAATTTATCGAACAAAATCTATTTTGACAGCTTTACATAATAATAATAAAAAGTTAAACCACTCCTCTCTTGTCTAACTTCCAAAAATCCCAAACATTTCACACTTCCACATAATATCATGTTTATAATTAACACAAAATTATTAAACCACTCATCAAATTAATTTTATATAACGTATTGTTGTAATAAAACTTATGATACTTTAACACTCTAATAATATATAAATAATGAATTTGATCCATTCTATTTGTTATGTTGTTTTTATATATACAAATATCTTATTTATTAGTTTTTCTAGATAAATTAATAAACTTCACGACGTCGTGACTTATAAATATAAATAAGGAGTTAAACATTAAAACATGCAAAAATATTTAGTTGGCAATTCTTTTATTAATAAAATCTATCGATGAATTTATACCTCCGTCAATATATTGACGAAAGCATCCGTTAATAAATATGTCTTATCATATAAACTTTATAATATTGTCAACGCAAAATATATGTTAGTAAGTCTTAAATACTTTCACTCTATTTTCGACGAATTTTTCTGAAGGTAAGTGTCAAATATTTTGGATAGAAAATTTTAACGAATTTTCTTTGGTAAATAAGTGTCAAAATATGAACAAAAGAATTTACTGACAAAAATTCTGCCAATAATTTTTTTATTATAAACACAATTGTTTGTATTTATAATTAATCCAAATACATGCTACATTAAAAATTAATTATTATTGTAATATTCATCTTGATCTATATACCTAATTAAGTATTATTAACTAATTCAAGTATTATAAACTAATTCATCTTGAATCCTAATTAATCAATTGTGATTAACATTTATAAATTAAAGAACTAAGTAAATCCCTACTTGATCCAAATAAATAAAAATTATCAACAACCAGAACCTAAGAAACTAAAGTACTATTTGACCCAAATCTATGAAACATCATCAACAATTATAATAAATTTGACCTGACTTGTTCAAATATTACAAAACTTAAAATAATACGAAGTTGAGATATGAAATAATTACAGGTTTAATAGAAAATTGTTTATGTTATATGAGGTTCAAAATAATATGAAATATTTAAAAACTGTTTAAACTTGTTTAAGGGTTATCTTTCATCATTATTACACTCTTTCTTCCTTACTATAGAAAAAGTTTTACACTTAAAAAAGAACTAAATTATTTGAGTAATTGAGTCATTCATATTCAGTAAAAAAACAAATTGAATATAAAAGTAAACACTCCCCCTTTAACTAATTTTGGATAATTTAACTAACAAAATTTACATGGTAGCTAGTCACTCAATTTATCTTTATTTTTTATATCACTTCTGTATTGTTGTATGTAATTTATTGTTCAAACATTAGTGACTTATATATATATATATATATATATATATATATATATATATATATATATATTAACATTATGTCACCTAGGATTCTAGTAGCCAACAAAATATAGGGATGAATTCAAATATCACTAAAACTCAACAAACAATAATTTAAGAAAATTGTATCATTAGTAAAATACTTTACTAACATAAAAGTACATGTTTATCAACAGTAATGAATTTCAAAGTGATATCTTCAGATGATAAAATATAATTCATCTACAAATGAGAAATGTTAATTTTTTTCTTTTGGATTATTAAAACAAATTACCAACTAGTATGAAACATGATGGGCACATTATAATTCAATACATAAATTTGAAATGTTTTAATGTAAGTCTCCTATGTAGATGAATTTCTCTTTAGATCTTTCTCAATGACTGTCATAAACTAGACACTAAGCCAAACTTACTTTAAAAGTAGCCTATTTCCTGTTTTTCAAATTCCTATGCAAAACAAGATAAAATCTATAAATTAGAAAAATGATGCCCAAATGTATTTAATTAAATAAATACAATAAAAAAAGCTAAGCAAAAGTCTTAACTTAAAATACACCTAGCAAGTAAGTGAAAATACAAATCTTAAATAGTCTTTAAAAAAATATAGTCAGATTTTCTCATTTTTATTCTTTAAAATAAATGTCTTATTCCAATTTCGTCCTCATGGAATTATAATGATTTTAAAAAATTAAATAAGTTATTGTAATACATACAAACAAACACAAAAGGCCTTACATTGTCACAAAATGTTAACGAGTACACGTATACAGGATAAGTGAAGCTTTCACGTTCCCAAGAAATGTGCTATGCATGCCATTGCTTTATTGCTGTTGTAAACAATCGACTTATAATTATGGTTTTTTCATTACTCTATTTTTCTGGGGGTTTTCATGATTTGACAACATAAAATATTGAAACTAATCAATAGATGGAAAAAATCCAAAGGTAATTGAGAACATCTAACGAAAAAGCATGACAGTTTATTGAACTCCACAATCCACATCCATTTTGGAGAAAGAAATAAAACATGAAACCTAAATATTATTTTATATTTTTCACATAAGAAAATACCAGTGACTATAATAGGATGATAACTAGTTTCATTTTCACATCTCAACTAGTTTCATTTTTACATCTCTTCTTTGCACTACATCATCTCATTATTCATGTTTCCATAAAATTTTTGTCTCATCTATGTCTTCACAGAGTATAGGTATATCTTATCGGATAATCAATATAATTATATTTCATTTTTATTATTTCAAATAATAATTAAATATTTTTTTATAAAAAAATTCAACAAATAAAATATGATATTATAAAATATTTAATGTCAAAATGATGCACATTTTTTTTTCACAAAAAATATATTACATAAATATCAAATTATAGTATCATCAAATAACAATTGAATAAAAATTAAATAATTATAAAAAAAAATTAAAAAATGATCAAACATATGTTTTATAAATAAATTACAAAACTAAGAACCAAATAAAAGTTATTATAAATTTTTTTAATTACTTAATAAACTAAATGTGTTTTAGTAATTTAGAACATGAATAAATATAAGGATGGAGATGGGGTATTGAGAGAGGTATCTATATCATCATCTCGTCCCCATATCCAATTTAAGAAATTAGGTATTACCTATATTCATAGTCATACCTAGTTAATATGAAGATTCTCTATCAAAATTGGAACAAATTCATATAATACTTAGAAAGATAGATTCATTTATTATCCATTTAAAAGAGCATAAAAGAATGAAGTAAAGGAAGTGCATAGTTGAGAAATTGTTGTGTTAAACTACAAAATGAGAACATGTGTGAAAAAAGATGCATCAAGAATCTAAATCTTCTTTGCAAGTTTTAGTATAAAAAATAACCTATAAATAAATTATTATCGATTTTCTAATAAATTGTTGTAATTAATTTTATTTAACATTTCTTTCGCAAAAAATAATAAGATCTCAATCTGTTTAATTTTTATTGATCTTAAATAAATTTTTTTTATTACCTTTAATTTTAAAAAATTATTTTCGACTGAAGTAACTGATATTGAAATTGTTAACATTATTTTATAAGTTATATATGCTTTTGGAAAAGAATGTATTTTTTTATATAATTAAGAATATCAATTGGTTAATCTAATCTATTTTTATAAATTTATCTGTAGCTCCTTATTGTGATACAATTAAAATCTCAACTCTTCTCTTCTTCTAAATTATTGAATAACTTGATTCATATTTTCTAGTTGGCATATATATATATATATATATGAAATAAAAATTATAATATATAAAACACTATTAAAAATAAGTATATAAAAAATGACCTAATTCAGGTTGTTAAGAAAATAAACCTAATCGTAGGCTCATAGAAGTCTCAAGTCTCTTTCTCTTCTTTAGTAAGTGCTTAAATTTAATTTTCAAATTTTAACCTTTTGATAAATTTGCACAATTTATTTTAAGATTAATTATTAATAAAAAATTAAAAAAAGTTTTGAAGATCAATCACGCAGTTGATCAGGATTTGAGGTAGAAGCTTAATAATTATATAATACTTATTTATACAATGAAAATATCACGGTATTAGACTTAAGATTACTAAATTAACATTTTTTTAATATAAAAAGTAATTATAATTTGGTAAAGGAACATGTAGCAAATATCTACAAAAGACAAATTAAGTGAATCATCGTACAACAATTTTTTTTTAAATTTTTGGTTTTCAGCCTTTTACCTAATATTACGCACTGAAAAGGAAGAAATACTAACTAACTCCTACCACTTGAGATAGATGAGACACATGCACAACACATAAAAGAGATGAAATATACTAATGAGTATTCACTAATGTATCAAACTGAACTACTGAAGTAATATTTACAAAAAAAGTTAGGAGGAACCAAGGAGTAGAATTAGTAGATGAGAAGCCATGGAGAGAGAAAAGAAGAATATAAAAATCAAAATTGATTAATAAGACAATAGAGATAAAAAGAAAAGCTTTAGAATTTCTTTAGCTATTAGTAATTAATCTCTTTTCCTAAACAAAATTATGATTTATTAAAAAAATTATTAACTTATTAAATATTATTTTTAATACCAATAAAAATTAATAATCATTCATAATATTTTAATTAATTTTTTTAGGAACCATTTTTCAGAATCCCTAGAAGAAGAGATTTTACCTACTTAAACCTTAAGTGGGTTCCGATTACCGATTTTGCATATGGACTAGTCCAAAGTTTGATGATAGGATTACAATTATTATATTATTATTTTAAATGTATATAATTAATTTTATTTTCTTCATCATTATACAGAAAAAAATTCATAATTAACAAAACAAAATAAAAAATATAAATAAAGAAAACATAAATATCCATATAAACAAGTTAGAGATGTAAATATTTTTAATCAACTTATTATGTAAAATTAATTATATATGTATATATACTATAAAATATTATAATATAACATTAGTACATTTCTTAAATTAATAGTTCATTAAAATGTATTATTTAAAAATTTTATAGTTAAATAATTAATATTTTTTTATTCTTCGTTGATTAAATATTAACTAATGATTCCTTTTCACAAAAGAAGTTTGTTAAAAAATCTCAAAAGCAACTAATTGCCTAAATATTTGTTATTATTATTATTAATTTATGTTAATATAAAATTAATAAATGTAAAATAGATTTTAATACAATTATTAATTCTGTTTTGAAGATTATATTAAACTTAAGAAGTTATTATTAATCATTTTAATATTTTAAATTAGTATCTTATATTTATTAACTTTATATAAACATAAACTTTGAAATAATTTAAAATGTATATTTCAATTAATGATAATAATTCTAATTACTTAAGTTTGGGATGTTGGATTTTTATACTTTTTATATTTTAATGTCTCTGAGCATTGATTCAAAATTTCAAAATTTTGGATGTTAGATTTTTCTTTAGTATATATTAAATTTGAATTCATCTCATTTTATTTTATTTTATTTTTTAAAAATGTTAGATTAAAAATAATATCATGATCTTTTATATAGATTTATTTACTATTAATTAGTACTAAATCTCTCTCTATCACTAATAAAGAACCACATAAATATGAATCCTAAAATCTTAATTAATTAGACTCATTTGATAATTTTATAACTAAAAAATCCAATTATGTTCGATTCATTTATCAATTCATGTGGATAGATTAAGAAATAATAATATTTCATCTTTATTAACTATATAAACATAATAAAATTCACGTTCATAAATTTTATGACATTAAATAAGATTTATTATCATTAATATTAATATAATTATTCATATTATACTTATTAAATTAAATATGTTATATTTTTCTCTAATTTATTAAAATTATATCTCATTAAAATTGACATCATTAAAGAGTTAATCGTTTGCATTTATATTTTTTTATAATGTCAGTAAATAAACAATAATGCATAATATAATTTTTCATATACTAAAGAACAACATACATAAATAATAATATATGCATAAATTATTTAATAAATAATAATTGAGCTCTTTTTAGTATTGTGTATGGAATATTTAATATTACACACTTAAACTTTTAAAAAATGAATATATACTAGACTCGTACATTACTAAAGTAAACAGTAAAACATAAGAGATGTAATGAAATTTGGCTCAATGGTTAATCTTCACTAATTGCGTCGCGACCTTGGGTTCAAACATAAAGCATCAAATTAATCAAGTACTTTAAACAAAACATAAGAGATTAAGTAATACTTATAAGGGTTGATCATTCTATTTTTCAAAATCTAATTTAGATTTAATAAAATAAATTGAATTTAAATTTTATATTCATTTTAACTAATTAAATTGAATTAAAATTTTTCAATCTAATTTAAATTTAGATTTAAATATGATGAAATTACGTAAATTAATTAAATTAAATTTTTTTCAATTATTTTTAAATTAGTTGACTTTGACTCGACCTAATCAAATTTAGTCTTACATGAGTTTGACCCAATCAGATTTAGTATAATATGAGCTCAAGTACTCAATTTGACATGAGCTTGGGTTGGTCCTTCTGGAGAAGTGTGGCATATTTTGAAAAAATGCAACGAAGGCGAGGAGAAATTGAAGAAGGTGAGATTCCAAACGATGCGACGATAACATGAATTAATGCAAATGGAAAACAACAAAAAGATAGCTGAGTTCTTCAACAGAATCATCTCTCACACGAATGCAATGAAGAATTGTGGTGAAAAGATCACAGATCAAACAATTGTTGAAAAGATTCTTAGAACTTTTAATCCCAAATTTGACCACATTGTTGTAGCCATCGAAGAATCCAAGAAACTATAAGATTTGAAAGTTGAAGAGCTTCAAGGTTCTCTTGAGGTGCATGAACAAAGACTTGTTGAAAGAAGTTCAGAAAAGCTTGGTGATCATCAAGCATTGCAGACTCATACTTCAAGAAGTGGAGGCCACAACTTCAAAGGACATTTCAGAGGTTGAGGTCGTAGAGGTGGCTTTGGAAGAAACAATCAAAACCAAGATCAAGAAAAGATTGATCAAGATCAACCCAAAAGCTCCAATAGAAGAGGAAACTTCAATAATTGGTGAGGAGGAAGAAAAAAAGTTGATAGGAAAAGGATTAAATGCTTCAATTGTAATCGAATTGGACACTTTTCTACAGAATGTACAACCCCAGCTAGTCACACAGATCGTCAAAAGAACCAATCATATGGAGATCATCATGCACACATGGTTAAAGAAGAAGATGAAACAAGCTGCGAAGAACAACCTTTGATGCTAGTGATGATCACCAATCCAGAATCTTGCAACAATGAAGTATGGTACATAGATTCTGGATGTTCTAATCATATGACTGGACATCGAGATCGGATTGTCAATTTTAATCCAAAGAAGAAGAGTACTGTAAAATTTGCAGACAATAGAGCCACTCAAGCTGAAGGTTCTGGAAATGTAATGGTTAAAAGAGAATACGGAAGACAAACAGTGATTATAGAAGTATTATATGTTCCTGGAATGACCACAAATTTGATCAATTTGGGTCAGCTCTTGGAAAAAGGATGTTCAGTAAATTTAGTTAAAGGTTTTCTAGAAATCTATGACAAACAAAAGAAACTTGTGATGAAAGCTCCATTGGACAAGAATAGAACCTTCCAGGTAAGCCTAAACACCATTGAATCTTAGTGTCTTTCCGTTGCTACTTTGTTAGATGATTCTTGGTTATGGCACCTTAGATTAGGCCACTTAAATTTTAGAGATATGAGTCTTTTGAAATCCAAGGTAATG
This sequence comes from Lablab purpureus, assembly GCA_030347555.1. NCBI lineage: Eukaryota > Viridiplantae > Streptophyta > Magnoliopsida > Fabales > Fabaceae > Lablab > Lablab purpureus. Next base: position 20,122,413 of record CM059256.1, on the reverse strand, counting down.
TTAATTGGTCTTCCTTCAATTAAAATTCCTAAGAAGATATGTGACAGTTGCTTAATCAGCAAACAATCCAGGAATTCCTTTAGTAATTTTACTGCTTCTAAAGCTAGTGAAATATTGCGTGTTGTTTACCCAGATGTTTGTGGACCTTTTGACACTCTATCATTAGGAAAAAATAGATATTTTGTCTCTTTTGTTGATGATCTAAGTAGGAAGGTGTGGCTCTACCTAATCAAAGTCAAGAGTGATGTATTCAACATTTTTAAAGATTTCAAAACTCTTGTGGAAAAACAATTTGGAAAGTGCATTAAAATTTTTAGAACAGATGGTGGAGGTGAATTCACATATGGAGAAATTGAAGATTTCTGCAAGAAACAGGGTATAGTTCATGAAGTAATTGCTCCTTACACTCCCCAACATAATGGCATTGCAGAAAGAAGGAATAGGACAATCTTAAACATGGTCAAAAGCATGCTTAAAGAGAAGAACCTTCCTCACAATTTTTAGGGTGAAGCAGCTATGACAACCGTGTATGTTCTGAATAGATGTCCAACCAAGAGGCTAGACTCCATGTTTCCAGAAGAAGCTTGGTCAGGTAACAAACCTTCAGTCAAACATTTCAGGATTTTTGGATCCTTATGCTACAGGCACGTTCCTAATCAAAGGAGAAAGAAGTTGGATGACAAGAGTGAGCCAATGATTTTTGTTGGATATAATTCTACTTATTCATACAAGCTATACAATCCAAAGAATCAACAAGTTCTATTTAGCAGAGATGTCTATTTTGATGAATTAAGCTCATGGGCAGAGTTTCAATCTACTTCTGAAACAAAATCGAAGATTCAGCTTGAATGGAAAAATAATGATTCAGTAGGAGAGATACATCAAGAAGTGGTCCATAATGAATCTCAGATGGTGGTTGATAGACATGCAAGAACTAAAAGTTTTCCCTTAAGACTCAGAGATTATCAGGTTTATCCTGATAATACTATTACTGAAGATAGTGATTTGGCCCAACGTATGGCATTTATGGCAGACATGGAACCTATTACTTTTGAGGAAGCTATCTCTAAGGAAGTTTGAAGATCAACAATGGAGGAAGAGTTGAAGAGCATTGATAAGAATGACACCTGGAAAATGGTAAATTTACCTCAGAACAAAAGGCCTATTGTTGTTAAATGGGTTTTTAAAACTAAACTCAAATTTGATGGATTAATTGCTAAACATAAAGCTAGGCTGGTGGCCAAAGGATTCATGCAACAAGAAGGTTTAGACTATACTGAAGTATTTGCTCCAGTAGCAAGATTGGAGACTGTAAAATTAATTGTTTCACTGGCTAGCTAGAGAAATTGGAAACTGTGACAACTAGATGTTAAGTCAGCTTTTCCAAATGGGTCACTTGATGAAGAAGTTTTTGTGGTACAACCTCCTGGCTTCATATGTAAAGGTAAAGAACAACAAGTTTTGAAATTGAAGAAGGCCTTATATGGATTGAAACAAGCACTTAGGGCATGGAACAAAAGGATTGACTCTTTTCTCAGTGGTTTTGGTTTTCAGAAATGCTCTGTTGAGCATGGTGTGTATATCAAAACAGTAAGTGAAATTGAGATTTTGATGTTGTGCTTGTATGTTGATGATTTACTCATCATTGGTAATAGTTTGACTGTTATTGAATCACTCAAGCAAGGATTGAATAGTGAATTTGAGATGACAGGTCTAGGCATTCTATCCTATTTTTTTGGGAATTGAATTTGCCTACACCGAGAAAGGCATTTTTATGCATCAAAGGAAATATACTTCTGAAGTCCTGAAGTAATTTAAAATGATGGGTTGTAAACCAACAGAGACTCCAACTGAATTGAATATGAAACTTGTGAAGAGTGAAGATGAGAGCTCTGTTGATGGAACACTATTTAGACAAATTGTTGGTAGCTTGAGGTTTATTTGTCATAGCAGGCCAGAAATAGTTTTTAGTGTTGGTTTGGTCAGCAGGTTTATGAATGATCCTAGACAATCACACTTGATTGTAGCTAAAAGATTCATGAGATATTTAAGAGGAACACTCGGATATGGCATTTTATTTTATTTCCTCATCTCACTAAAGGAGATGATAGTATACATCTTGTAGCTTATTCTGATTCTGATTGGTCTGGTGATTTAGTTGACAGAAGGAGCACCATGGGATAAGGTTTCTTACTGTCAAGGTCTCCTATATCCTGGAGTTCTAAAAAGAAAATAGTAGTAGCATTATCTACTTGTGAAGCTGAGTATATTGCAGCTTGTGCAACTGCCTGTCAAGTCTTGTGGTTATCTTCTCTACTTGAAGAATTGAAGGTGTTTACTGGTAAAGCAATGGATTTATTGGTAGATAGCAAATCAACAATTGATTTAGCTAAGAACCCTGTATCACACGGCAGAAGTAAGCATATAGACACTAAATTCCATTTCCTCATAGATCAAGTGACTAAATCCTTGAAGAGTGAAAGGTTCAAGGAGTTGAGAGAATTTTTAAATGTTGTTAATATGTAACTGGTTTGAATCAAGGGGGGATGTTAGAAGTGATTCTAACCATTAGATGGATTTAGTTAAATAAATCAATTTGTTAGCTTATCATTTAGCCTTCAGATTGTTTTGGTTGCTTGGTATTCTATAAATACAGACCTTGTGTTAGAATGTAATATAGCAGAAAATAAAAAGCATATTTTCTCTCTCATTCTTCTTCTATCTGTTATTGTAATACGTGAGTGTGCGTTTGAGTTCTATTTTGTGCTCTAACATGATCAAGCTTAACCTGAGCTTGATTCAGTTCCATCCATATTGACATGGCCTCAATTTAGTCTAATAAGGTCTTGAGTTGACTTAGTCCTAACTTGATATGGGTTTGACCCAACTCAGTTCAACGTGACATGGACCTGACTCAACCCAGTGCGACTTAAGTCTGGCCCAACCCAACTTTTTTTTATTCAATTTGACCTAGCTTTACTTAGTTTGATCCAATTTGACCCAACCTTACATGACTTTGACCCATCCCGACTTAATCTTTCTTAACTTGGACTTGACTCGACTCAATTTGACCTGGGTTTGATCTGACCCAACTTGACCTGACTCAATCCAACTAGCTTCACATGATCTTGCCATGACTATTCTTGACTTGGACCTAACTTAACCTGGATCAGGTTGACTTGACTTAATCCAATTTAACCTAATTTAGACACAAACCAATCTAACTTAGACCCAATGTGACTAGCTTAACATTGTCCTTGGTTGACCTAGCTAAACTTAAGCAGAACCTAGCCTTGCATGACTTGGCACCTGGACTAGACATAACATGACCTTACTAGACTTATTTTGGACCTAGTCAATTTAACTTGAGCTGGGTTTGATCTTGCTCAACCTAATATGATTCTAACCTAGTTTAGATCTAACCTAATTTGACCTTGCATTAGTTAGTCCAACTTAACCAGTTTCTACTTTACTTAGATTTGATTTGACATAATCTAAACTAACTTAATCTCATCTTGATTTTAAAATTCAAAATTCAAAATATTATCTATTTTATATCTAATGCATATATATATATCAAATTTAAATCCAATTAATTGGATTCCACTTAAAATTTTAAATTATGAATTTAAAAAACATATATGTTTAAACTTAAAATAAATTTAAAATAATATAAATTTAAATAATTATGAATTGGTCTAAAATATTTGAATTTTTTTTTTGTAGAGAAGGGAGAGAAGGAAGATTTCTAGGGAGATCAAGGAAACATTAACAAATGCTGGATTTTTCTCTTACGTTGTATACAAGGGTCCATAGTCTCAAGGGAAGTCTTTTACATACTGTATATATAGCACTACATAGGATCAATTCATTTTTAATATAATTTTTAAATATGCTATTTCTTTACTCTTTAATTGAGGAGTTTCATTCATTGCTACAAATTGAAAAATATGAAGTGTTACTCTAAAAATTGAATACAGTAAAAAGAAGAAGATAAATATCGATGAAGGGGAAAATAAAAATAAAGAAGTTGACGTTAATGCATTCTAAAAATTGAATACATATGTTTATTAAAAACTATTGGAAAATTTCTTTAAAGAAAAGGGTTTATAGAATTGACTTTTTGAATTTAAAAATCAATTACTTGTAAATAAAGTTTGACACCGTACCTGACCCAACCTAAAAAATTATTTATAATTAATTAAATATATTATTTGTAATATTTAAAAATGTAACTCACCCTAAAATAATTAAAAATAAATATACCATAGATTTATTTATTTATTTAATGTGAGTATTTTCCTAAAATAATTAAAAATAAAAATGTCAAAGCTTTATTCAACGTGTAATCTATTTTGACAAAAATTAAATTATATTGCTTTTATAAAAATATCAGGAATCATATTAATAAAAAAATATTTAAATGTTGAATTTGCTAACTTTATTGTTAATTAAAATCTTTGAATTTCCGATGAAGTGTTTATAGTTCATACGTTCTAAAATATAACATTTAGAGATATACGTCCAAGTCAATTCATTGATATATTTTTACTTTTATCTCTTTTATTAGTATTATTATTATTTTAAATTTAATATTTTAAAAATAATTTATGAAAATAAATTATTACCACTCGTTCATTAACTTCATGGAACGTCTAATTAACTTTTCTATAATTAAATTCTTTTCATGATTATAAAAAAATTATTCTAGGATATATTATTATAATAATTGATTCATGAAACTTAAAGTTTACAAATATTCGTAATTATGAAGTAATTTTTAAGAAAATAGTTTGAAACTATCAAAATTGTCTGTTCTTAAACTTTAATATTAAAAATATTTTACATCTAATTAATTTATTTTAAAAAAATTGTTAATGTTGTTACTATTATAATTATACTGATAAAAAAAATAATTTTATTTTTTGTATATATTTAACTTAAAATGAATAATAATATAAGAAGAATTAGAATTACATAATTGTTTAGATAAAAAAATAGTAATATATTAATAAATCACTAAATTTAAATATTTTTATTAAATCTTCATATTTTTGAATTATTACTACTCATTCATATAGAAAAATTGGAAAGGTATCAAGTCAAGTTTTTAAAGTACCTTTTTAAGTTGTTTTTGTTATTATTATTACTACTCATTCATAATAAATCTTAATAATGTTGCATCACATTTTTATCTTTAGATATTTATAATTTATTTTTACTTGATTTTAATATCAAATATATTATTATCATTATTAATATTTTTAATTTAAACAAAATATTTTAGACGACAAAATGTTACAAGTTACCTGTTTAAAACATATAATAAAAAAGATTATGTTTGAATAATTATTTTTCTCTTAAATTTTTATTTTTTTAGTATTTATGCAAAATAGTAATAGAACCTAATTTTTAAAATATTTTCTTATTTTTCCCATTATTATTATTACATAAAAAAGATGATTTAGAAAAAATTTAAAAATAAAAAATTGTCACAACATTCATCTTTATGTCATAGTATTGCATCTCATTTTTTTTATCTTTAAACAATATTATAATTTATCTTTACTTAATTTTAGTGTTAAATATTTTGCTATTATTATTACTATCAGTGGAAAAGAAACACTTTTAAGAATGATGGTTATATTAAAAAATTGAATAATTATATTTTTAAAAGATTTATAATATTTGAATAATTATTTTATTTTAAAATATAACTATAAATAAAAGAAAAATATAAAATGTGTATATTAAAAGTGAAAATTTTATTATATAATTTTTTTTTATTTTAAAATATAATTAAGAGTAAAATAGAAATATGAAATATAAATATTAAAATAATAAAAGTATTACAATGAAATAACCAAGTTTTTTTATATCTTTATATTATCATTATCAGTGGAAGATATTTAATGATTTTGTAAATGATATGTGTAAGAAAATGTGATAGTCTCTTTTCTCAAATATATATCTTTTACCTGCAAAACTCAAATATAAGAGTAAACTATTAATATTAAAAAATCATTAAAAAAAGCTTAAAGATAATTAATACATGATAGATGGTACCAAACAAATATTGTTGGGGGCCTACGAAACCCATGAATACAACTAATGGGCCTAAGGTTGGTTGGAAGTTGGGAGGCTTAAAGACCCGCACATTATTACAAATTCGCCTTATATAGCACATGCTGCTGTTTAAGAAAAAAGGATTAAAAAATAGATAGAAAAAAATTTGAACAGTGAAATAATTTTGTATAATGTGATTGGATGACACATAAGAAAAAAACAACTGCTGAATTGACGAGGAAAAAGGGAATGTAGGTGGCCCCAAACAGGTCCTTGATTGGCAAAAAGAAGAAGGAAGTGAATTGCACCTCACACTCAGGTAGTCTCACGGTTGACACTATAGGTTGTCGCATTTATGATGTTTCGGCATCCTAATATTTTCAGCAAAGGCCCATGCACCTCCACAAGATAGGACATTTTCAATAACTTCATGTTTATTCAAAAACAAAAATAATTATAAAAAATCACTTTTAAATTATTGTTCTTAAGTTTTTAAAATTTTTGAATTCATAGATAAGATCTTACCTGAAATTTTTAATTATTTATTTTTAATATAAATAATTATATTATTGACAATAAATTTTTATTCTATTTTATTTTGTAATTTTTTAATAATCTCCGTGATAGAAAATAATTTTTCTGTAAAAACATGAATTAAAATAAGATCAAAGTAAAACCTCGAATAACATCAATCAAGTCAATTCTACTTAGCTTCTATGTTAAAATAAAAATAAATAAATTACAAAAATATAATTAAATATCAAGAAATACAAGTTATAAAAATATTTAAAAATTAAGAATATTTATTAAAACTTAAAAAACAATAAAATACTTAAAATATTTTTACAAATAAAAAAGTTTCTTTCACATAAGAAACAAAATATTGTAATATAAAATTAATATTTAATTATTAAGTGAAACAAGAAAACATCATTTTTATTTTATTCAAAAATTAAAGAAAACATATATAAGCAATTAATATGAAAAAAAAATAGAGTTTATAATTTTATATGTTGAAAAAAAGAATAAACTCAATATATTTGAGGGAATAGAATATAAAAAACTCTTAATTTTTTTCTCTTAAACATTTTATAATTTTTATAATTTTTTTATATTTTTTACTAATTAATATTTATTAGAATTAAACAAGGTTTGTTATGAAATTCTCCCAATTCTATTCTTATTATAATCCTTTTAATTCTAAAAATTTTGAGAAAACATAATGTATTTAATTCTAAAACTGGGGGAGGGGTAGAAAGGGCCCCACTCCTGCCCAAAGTCTCCACCACGGGGTGATTGAATCTCTTATGCCTTTGTTTCACATGCAAATACAATAGCTTGTTACCTACAATATCTCCTTACCTGCTTTAGAGTCTTTCTTGAGATAAATTTGAGTTTTGTGTAAAAATATAAAAAAATGAATGATATATAAAGAAGATAACTCTTGAATTCATTATCAAGTTACTCATGTAGATAGTATCATTCATCATCTCTATATGAATGAGTATAGTAAAATGATATGTTTGCAAAACAACTAAAAATCTTTTAATTCAAGACTGAAGCAATTAAATTATAGAGAAAAAAATTATAAAGTATATTATTCTAATACATAAGATGAATTTTAAACTTTTACTCAATATGTACATAAAGGAATTTAAACGAAGGATTTCCTCAAATTAAAAATATCTCTATAATAATTATAAAAAATATATCTTTAAAATCTTTGTATTAAAATATTTGTTCAAATTAAAGAGATTATAAAGATATATATAAACTTAAAAAGTGAGTAATAATTAATTTCGAATATTCATTGGGTTAGGTTACTCGATGACTTGACCGACCTAATTCAACCTAATTAGATTAGATTGGGTTATATTTCATTTCATTTCATTTATGATTGAGTTAAACTTGATCCAATCCAAACTAACATACTTTTATAGAGGGTGATCTGATGATGCAAGACCTAACCCAAGATCATCATTATGCTATTGTCTTCTCTTTCCTTTACATTGGTTTATTATATAATAAAAGCTAAAACTTTTTTCTAAATGTTTAAAATTGTAGTTGTATGATTTAACATTAAAGACTGCTACTCTTAAAACTACTCTCTTATGGGGACTGAAAATATTAAAATTTAGAATCACTTCTTCTTTTATAAGTATAATTTATGTTGCCTTTAGATTTTTCACATATCATTTATAAGTTTAATCTTACTAATAATTAGTTGTATTTTTGTTTTTGTTTTGTAGTGTTTGACATTTTTTTAGAAGACTTCATATATCATAATATTGTGACTCTTATTTAAATTTTAATTATATTTATTTTTTATGTTCACATTTTGTAATTATACCATGTTAGTTTGGACAAATTGTATTATGGAAAAATTGTATTATATTTTTCTTTCATGTATTGAAAGAGTTTGGACAAACTTATTATGACTTGACTTATTTGAAGTCTTGAATAAGTTTTTGTATACATTATATTATATTTTAATAAAGTTGATATTTGAAAATTACAAATTTTAAAAAGAAAATAAAGTTTTTCAAAATTTTGACCTAATGAGCCTATTCAATCTAATTCACCATAAAAGATGTAAAAACCCAATCCAACTCAATATATTTTTAATGAATTGAGTAGGTAATAAGTTTGTTGAAATTCTATCTAACTTATCCGGTAAACACTCCTATATAATTAATAAACTTTTTTTAACCAAACATATCCTCCAAAAGAAGAACTACTATCTTTAGAGCTGTCAAAACGGGCGGCCTGGCCTAGCTTGGCCTGGCCGTACGGGCCGAATTCAGAAAATCTGATAGTCTAGTCTAACTTATATTTTAAAACGGGCCACAATTTTTAGCCTAGCCTGGTCCTATGTTAGGCCAACGGGCCAACGAGCCATTTTTAGCCTAATTAAAAATTTTAAAAATATTACAATATTTATTTTGCTTTCTTAGTCCCTCCACAATTTTGTTTAACGTTATTTCTTTTGTTATCATTAGATGAATCACTAATTGGAGGAATAATTCCTTAATGTTGTCATAGGAAATAAGAACTCTGCAATCTAAGAGATAAAAAAACATAAAAACCTATTTAATACTTATAATAATTTTACTTTATATAATTCAACAAATATTAAGAAAATAACACAAACCCATGATGATGAGGAAAATAAAAGCATATATAAAGTTTTGATTAGGAATGCAAAAAATAATAATATAAATTAACAAAAAAATAAGGAAGAACCTAACCTAATGTGAAACAAAGAAGTTATATCAGAAACTGTGGTGGTGAAGGTAATATAAGGGAAGAGAAACTGTAGTAGAGGAGATGAAAAAACTTGTGAGAAAGGAAGACAAAAGAACAGAGACTCTAAGACATTAGAGTTTCTTTCTTTAGTATAACAACATAACAATTAAGAACAAAAATTTAATATAAAAAATAAACGGGTCAGCCCATTAGTCTACGGGCCAGCCTGATATTGACCCATATGGGCATCGGGCCAAATGGGTCAGGCTAAAAAAGGCCTATTGTTATCTAAGCCACAATTTTTTAAGTCTGACCTGAATCATAGGCTATATGGGCCAACCCATCGGGTCAGATCTATTTTGACAACTCTAACTATCTCATAAATATCTTTTTGGAAATATTTGAATGAGATTTTTATAAGCATTTTAAGAAAATAAAATTAAAATTAAAATTAAATTTCTTATAAATTAAAAATTAGCTTAGAAATCTCTTTTAATTTATTTAAATGGTTACTTTTGATTTGTACATAAGTTAATTTCTTCCCATAAATATATTTTCATAAATAAATGTGAAAATTGAACCTCTAACCCATGTTTAACAATCATACCATACTACGGTGGTGATTTAGTTCAGTTTTTTCTTTATGAAGTAATTACTTATTTTAAAAAAAGTTGTTTCTAAAATTGACAAAAGCATCTAAATTTTAAAAATCAGATAGAACCGGTCAATCAAATCGATGAACAGATGAGTTAACCAGTTAAGAGAAAACACTATAACTAATATGAAGAAAAATCAATTAAAGAACTACAATATACCAATCTAAACTAGTTTAATTAAAAAATATTTGATGGTACAATATTTTATTTTTTCTTAAAAAAATTAGTATAAAATATTTCTTATTTTTCATATAAATTATTATTAATAATAAATATTATTTAAATTTTAATTGAAGTACTACATCATATTTTATTTTAATTTTTATATGTAATGTTCAAACTTTATAGATTTATGCTTTATTTTAATTTTTAGCATCACGTAATTATAATATTATATTTTTTATTACTCTATGCTATTTAATTATTACAATAATTTTATTAATATCGGTATGTTAAGCCATTCAATTTCTTGATCAGTTGAATAACCGTTGGATCTTAAAACGTCGCAAACAAAATACAAAATTAAGCAACCATTTCTTTAATAAAACAAGGTAAACCGAACATGCATTCATTTGCCTAAAGAACCCTCATGTTCTGCAAATTATCATGATCTTAAAAGGAGATGCCAAATGAATCATTGTAGTATTTCATTGACCATCCTAGTTGATGCTATATTTCAGCAATTTGGGTATTGTTTGTTTGTCTAATACCTCTTCCTATAAGCTATAATCTAATTACAGAACTTAAGTTGAAATTATATTATTATGATCATAAAATGTTTGATAATTTCTCTGACCGAGAACTAAGAAAGTAATTACATGTGTTTGTTGTCAATCAACCGAATATAGAACATGAGTAGTATCTTATTCAAGTTCATAGGATGGAAAAGCGGAGTTCTCTGCACTGCACAGGTCAATTGCAATCCTCTTCAAATGCAGTGTTTCCCTGGTTACTAGCATATTATATGTAATAAAGCATATAATACGATGCAATTGCAACTAGTAAGAGCTTAGGCTCCAAAACTCACACACACCATCAATTTAAACCTTGAAATTTTAAGCATTGTAATTGGAGGTCGATATAATATACAACCATGACAGTAATCTCAGTAGTGCTAGGAAAGTTGGGTCAATGGATAATGCAGCAACATCATGGAGTCACAACAAAATCTGAGCCAACAAAAAACACAAAAACAAAGCATGAAAGAAACACTCTATGACTCAAGCTGAGCGTACCAGATGCCCTGGATCTTGACATCCTTTGGGGCCTTTGCTCCCAAATCAGTGTCAGATGGCTGAACACTCTCGAACACACCAATAACCTCACCAGTCTCAGGCTTGGTCTTGGTAACGCTCAAGGTAATTTTCCCCGTGGATGATGAAGCACTTTTGTTGTTTTCCTTGGCAAGTTCCTCCTCATCTCCTCTTCCACCAGCAGGCAAAGCAACAGCATTGTCATAACCTGTGGAAGCACCCCTTCCCTTGGGGTCCAAGAAAGAGCTTCCACGGTATGATGGCACCAGAAACGGCCCCCCAAAGCTCTCTGGCTTCCCTGATGCCACCAACTGCTTGATGGTGAAGAGGAATGGCACACGTTCGCCACCCGGTAGCTGAACCGTCACGGCAGCATAGTCAATGCCATCTTTCTCCTCAAACTTGACTGTGCCATCAGGAGACACCTCAAAGGGTCCCTCAATCTCATCAAGTGTGTAGGTCAAACGTGTCATGAGCTTTGTGTTTTGGAACTCAAGTGGGGCGTTCTTGGCCACACCCTCAGCCTTCACTGTGAATGAAGTAGGTTCAAGGCATAACTTCTTGGCATTGTATTTGCCTGGCTTGAAGGCAAATGAGTCCACTCCACCATCAATGGTTGGACACTGATTTGCTGTTCCTGTTCCCTTCACTTCCAAGTAGGTCTTGCTTTGGATTTCGTCGAAGGTTAGCCGCTTTGGAACACCTTCAGCACTTGCCCCCTAAAGGTTTTTAGTCAGTAATGTACAATATTACCAAGAAATGAATAGCTAAGTCAAATTAGTTCTTTAAACATCCAACATCACCCATGTGGAGAACACCTTTTCTAAAATACACGACCAACATTAGCTCACTCTATTTTTGCTTAAAATCTATCAGAATTCACAAGGCCATGTGTCAGACTCTAAACAATATGATTTGGTGACTTCTAATCAATTTCATCGTATAATAAAAAATTTGCTAAAATGAGTGTATTGAAAAGTATAACATACATATGTGCATTCAATCAGTAAGTTAATCCTGAATGAGTGTATTAGGACGGTGAAAGGAAACTGGTCTTGATAACGAGTTACATGAGGATTGACTTGACCAAAGAATGCATATTCAAGGGCTTGAAGTGTTATTTCCACCATTGAGGATCTAATATGACTAAGGTTATATCATTTGAGGACAAATGTGACTATTTAGTTCATTAATAAACTGAGCTTGCCATTAGTAAGCACGTCTTGTCAATTCTAGCAAACCAATAAGTATTCTAAGTTGGCATTCACAAGGTTAAGTTCTATGCTTGACAATGGCAGTGCCTTGGCTTCATAAAGCAGTACATATCGTATGCTGAATATATCACAAGACAATTAAATTACTGACGTTAGTGTCATTGATAGTTTCTATTCAACCTTTGTCAACCACCTCCTTAATTAAATGGACTGATACTACTTACAAGTCAGAGATGTTCATCTAATGTATCATACAAAAACGTAAAGAAGAAAAGAAAAAAGAATTCAACATTTGGTAAGAAAGATGAGCATGGGTGCTCTTAGGCCTAACCATGAACTTTACTATCAAACTATATGTTACTACCATGTGGAACTACCCAACAAACAACACCAACCATCCTTATAGTATATAAAGTTTTTTCCTATGCAAAATAGGAAATATGAGAGGAAAATTGTAGGGAAGTTCATGAAACAGTTAATCATAGATTATGTTATGGTAGAAAAGAAGAGCACATACAGAGACAACGAGAGCAGAGGTGGCAAGGGCGAATCCTGCAATTTTGGTTGCGTCAACACACTTTTGAGCCAAGTCCTTAAGATCAGCCTGAAGGGAGCATGAGACCTTAGCTCCAGCAGGTTCCAAACCAAAAGCCTTTGAAATGGACAGAGGGGACTTTAGCTGCAAAGTATTGGTTCTGCCCAACTTGGTGGGTTGCATAAAAGTAGCTGCTGCTTGTAGTGAGGCTGCCATTGCCACCAATGTAATGTTCCCTCCTCACTCTTTCTCTCTGTGAGGTCTTGAAACAAAGCAGTTTGTAAGTGTTTTTGGAGAGTGGAGAGCGTACAATTATTTGGTGGCTATGGTGTGAGTAAGATAACGGATAGGATAAGGTGATCTCCTATTGGTTGGTTCATGCTAATGCCAATTCTGCTGTTGCTTGCCACATTGCAAGCTTCTCAATTGGGATAAAGATACTATCTGTCAGCATTTTGGTGACTAGGATCACGTCCACCACAAACCAAGACGTTTAAAAATAAAGAGGAACATGGATCCCAAACATAAACCACTAAATTTTGTTCGAGGAACATGGTCCAAAAAATAGGATATTATTATGGTTTTTGTGAGCCTTTACCCCGAGGAAAATGTTCCTTGGAACACAAAATAATCTCTAGTTAAGAAACATACTTGAGAAAATACAAAAAATAAAAAAATGAGTGAGTGATAAAATATAACTTTATTCTATTAATATCTTTAATATATTTTCTGCCTTGCAATCAAAACAATGCAACACCTATAAAAATATTCAAGATAACAAACTTCATTAAAACTCCACATTTTTTTAAATAGTTTTGAACTTGATCAACTTTTTTTAATGTATAATAACTGTTCATCATAAATGTTTTTTCTCAATAAATTTGTTCTACTATATATAGATTCTGATGCAGGCATGTTGTCTTACCATCTCATTCTCTAGTTCATCCAAAATAGTCTTTAAATATGTAATATATACCATATTTTTTACTTAATTAAAAATTAAATATTTAATTAAATTTTAAGTTTCTAATAAATTTGTGTAAGTTTCATTAAATATTCAAAATATTTAGATTTTGTTGTTTAATGTGATGATGTGTATGTTACCTTACATTATTATTTCTTACTGTCTTTATATGTAAAATAAAAAATAACTTAAATTAAGTTTTTTTCATAAATTTGATTTCAATTGAATTTTTATTAAAAAATTTAATTCTATCACATTTTTCAATTGAGTTCTTATTTATAATTTTGCAATTTCAATTACAACATTAATAAATATTTATTAAATAATTATTATTGTTTAATTATAAAAAATATTAAATTAAGTTTAAAAATATTAACAAATTATTAATTAAGTTATTGAAATATTTAATTATTAAAAAATATTAACAATATTATTAATTAGTTTGAATAATTAAATATTTTGATTACTTGATTAATGATTAATGATTTCGTTAATATTTAAAAATTTATCTTAAAAAATTGTACAGTTAAATAATAATAATGATTTTGTAAATATTTAATAATGTTATGTTTGAGATGATACAATTATACAATTATATTATTTTAGTTAGTGATAAAATAAAAGAGTAAAAATTCATTGAAAAATATAAACATCTTTGAATATTTAATAGAAAAAAATTTCTTAATAGGAACTTGAAAATATTTAGTTTATGAGTGACTTAAAACTTAATTTAAGTTAATTTTTATTTTTTATGTAAAGATTTATCAACAATGATGATGCAAGATAACAACGCATCATCCCATAAAAAGGAAAGAAAGACTACAAGATATATGCAATCCGATACAAGGAAAAAACAATCTATCTAATCAATAAGAATAATGTAACCTAATATTGTGTCCAAACTTATTTTTCTCTATCATATCATACAATCTAACTTTTATAAGTGTATATATTATTCTTTATTGTAATTTTATTAAACAAAGTCAATGATTAAAGTATTATTGTTAAAATACAAGACAATTGATTTTGTCCTTAATCTTATGTCACTTCCATATATACATACCAAATAATCTATGTCCATGAAATATGAATTGGTATAATATTATTTATTCTCTTATGTTTATAACACATGTTTATAACATAATATATGTAATTAAAATAAAATAAAAATATAATTTTTTTTAATATAAGTTGAACCAATCTAACATTAACTACCTATATAAATCTTAAACCATACAGATTGGAATAAAAAATATTGATTTTTATTTAAGTCACAATTTTTTAAATTTTATTTAACCTAAATCACATATAATACGAATCAATCTATTAAACTAACCTATTTTGATAATCATATTAAAAATATGATAATGTTAATAATGATTACAAAATACTATTATAAAAGAAGGAAGGAAAGGAGTAATAATTTTATAATATATGTTATTTTTTACTACTTTACACATTTTCTTAATGACAATTTCGTTAGTGTGTAATAAAAGTTTTTAATATTAATTTAATTTTATGATTATTTTAAATTTGTATTAATTTAAAATTCAGATACCATAATTTAATTACGGTCTAAAATCACTTTAAATTAATATAGAATTGAGTTAAACCATAGTTAAAACCATTCATCACTATAAATTGTTAAAGTATATAATGTTAAAAAGATAAAGAAAAAATTTAATTTATATCATTACTTAAATATGGGATAACGTTTTTCAAAAATCAATGTTGTACTATATCTTCATCACATCACATATTTAGACAAAGTTTGGATGGATAATTTAGCCCTTAATATATGTGTATATATATATATATATATATATATTATACATAAATTAGGAATATTTGAAAACAAATTTAAAAATAATTAAAAATCAATTTAAATATTTAAATCTCGATTAAAATCAAAATATATTTTAACTAATTTAGATATTTTTTAAAATTAAATAATTTCATTCAGTTTGGAATTTAGAGTTTAGATTCAGGACATTTTTAAACTAATCAAAACTAACCAAAATCAATTACTAATATAATAGATAGATATTTTTTAAAATTTTATTTTAATTATTTTTTTAATTAAAGAAAAAATATAAATAAGTATAAGTAAATTCTTTAATATGTAAAGATAACAAATATTTAATTATAATGAAAATAAAAAAAATAAAAGTATTCATTATAGTATAACTTTATATTATTATAAGATGTAACACTAGAACAATAAAATTAATTTAAGCAAATCCAGAAAAATGGTTTAATTTGATTTATATTTTTTATTTTAAATTAAACGAAGCTAAATCGAGAAACATTTCATATATAAACTTAGAAGTAAGATTAATAATATATTATCCATCACTAATTAAAAATTAATACATTATACTTATAATTTTGATCTTTCATATAGAATATTTTTTTTTACTTTCAAATAAAAAAACTCTTACTCAAAATGACGTGTTGGCATTTTGCTTAAATAATTGTTTTTGAAATAACTTACTTTAACAAATTACAAATAACATTTGTTAATAGAGCGTAGAGTGAGAATAATATATGTATTAATTATTTTAAAATAAAAAATGACAATTACTTCTCTTTTTCAGACAACTACCTGAATTTTTTAATAATAAAATATTATATTTAGATGATAATTATAGATATAAATATATTTAGATGATAATTATTGAGTACTGGGGTCTGCAACAGCAACAATTTTAAAAAAAAATACCAACTGAAACTAAAACTATCTTTTGCATTTGTCACCTATGATAAAATAGCGAGTCAGCTATTGAAAGAAGAAACATAGCACAACTGAAAAACTAATTGAAGAACTTCCTAATCAATCTATGGCCTTCACACGTTCAAAGATGTTTACTAGATCATTCAGGCAATCCTCAAACACAACTACATCGTCATCCTGTTGGTTATCGCCCTCTAGTAAATCTGTGGCCCTAATAATTGCAGAATTGATATCCTCGCTCTCTTTTCTCCCAAGCTCTGACCTGATATACTCTTTTTTTAAAGCATACCTGATCACGTAAATGTAATCATCCAAATCATTCATTGCCTTGCTCTTCCTAAGGAACACTCTATCTTCAACCTCGTAATTCTCTGCTTCTTGAATCATTCTTCCAATTTCTTCCGCTGACAATTTTCCTTGATCACTGGTTATGACAATCTCGTTTTTATTACCAGTAGTTTTTTCCTCAGCAGAAACTGATAGGATACCATTTTCGTCTATGGCAAAGCACACATCAAAGGGATGTCCACTAGGAGCTGGAGGAAATCCAGAAAGTCTAAAAGAACCGAGTAAGTTGTTATCAGTGGCTCTTGTTCTCTCACCTTCATAAACCTCTATAAAGACAGAGGATTGATTATCGTTAACTGTGACAAATTCTTTTGTCATCTTTGCAGGAATAGTAGTGTTCTTGGGAATCATAACACCCATGACATCTCGTAATAATTTCCAACCAAGTGTTAACGGTGTAACATCCAACAGCACCACGTTTGGAACATTCTTAGTGCCTTCACTCAACAAAGCAGCCTGCAGAGCTGCACCGTAAGCAACAGCCTCATCAGGGTTGATGCTCTTGCACAGATCCTTCCCCTCAAAGAAGTCCCGCAGTAGTTGCTGCAATTTAGGAATTCTAGAGGAGCCACCAACAAGGACAACATCATCTACACTTCTCTTGTCCATCTTAGCATAAGTTAGACACTTATCTACTGTCTCCATACATTCTTCAAAGAGTTCCATATTGATTTCCTCAAACTTTGCACGAGTGATTGAAGAACTCAAGTCAATGCCTTGAGATAAAGATTCTAACTCAATGTTGGCAGTAACAGCATATGATAGTGTCCTTTTTGCCTTTTCGCATGCGCTTCTCAACCTCCTAAGGGCTTTTGGGTTCCCACTAATGTCCACTTTGCGCTTCCTTTTAAACTCTTGTACCATGTAGTTCACCAATCTGTTGTCAAAGTCCTCTCCCCCAAGGTGGGTGTTTCCTGCAGTAGCCTTAACTTGGAAGACATTATCCTCAATTGTGAGGAGAGACACGTCAAAAGTTCCTCCACCAAGGTCAAATACGAAAATATTACGCTCTCCAACACACTTATTCCTCTTGTGAAAACCGTATGCCATAGCTGCAGCAGTGGGTTCGTTCATTATCCGCATAACTTTGAGGCCAGCAATGGCACCAGCTTCTTTGGTGGCCCTTCTCTGGGAATCATTGAAATAAGCAGGCACGGTGATAACAGCATTCTTCACAGGTGCTTCCATATAAGCTTCTGCAATCTCCCGCATCTTCGTCAGGACCATAGATGATACTTCCTCAGCTGAAAGGTGCTTCTCCTGACCCTTGTACTCAACAGCAATCATGGGTTTGTCATTAACACCAGCAATGACCTTGAATGGCCACACCATTTTATCTTTCTGAATAACGGGATCACTATATTTTCTACCAATCAACCTTTTAGCATCTGCACAAGTTTTAAAAGGTCTTGCCATTAATTTGTCATGTTAAAAGTCTAGAGTGAAATCATAGCTGCAGATATTCAAAGGAAGGAATAAACAATAAAAAGTAGAAAAATTACTGAAGATAGTGTTCTTTGGATTAATGGAAGCCTGATTTTTAGCTGCATCACCAATCAACCTTTCCTGATCCGTGAAGGCGACAGAAGAAGGAGTGGTGTTCTTTCCTTGGTCGTTGTGAATGATTTCTACTCCACGGTGTTGCTCCTGCCATACTGCAACGCACGAGTAGGTTGTACCAAGGTCAATTCCTATGCCAAATTCGTGATCTTCTTTGGCCATTCTCTTTTGATTGAATGAAGACCGAGATACCAGTATATATTCTTCAGATCATCTTCATTGCAGAATTAATATACATACTCACAAAATTAACATCTAGGTCTTACAAGATTTCCCAATATTATAATAGGAATAAGATTTTCCATTGGAATATGTTGATATGAGATAAAATATAAAAATAAAGTATTATTTAAAACCTAAGTTAAGAGAGTAAAAAAATATTTTTTATCTTGTAAATATACATTTATTCCTACAATCAAATAACACATTAATTATAGTGTTAATTTTGACACAATTTAAAATAATTTATTATTAAAATAAAATGATATAATATATTAAAGTTGTTTATAATTTTTTTTAAATTATTTCTTTAAACAACTCTCAACAAGAAGTTTAGTTATATGATTTACATTTTAAACTTTTCAAACTAATAAATAATTCTTCAACTTCTATGGAAGAGAGTACAAGAATTGCTTAAATTGTGTAACTTGATCTTAATCTTTAATAGTGATCTTAAATTGCTTAACCCAATGTAAAATAAAACTTAATTTTGTAACCTCCCATGGAAATGTCCTAAAATATTATATACTCCCTCCTTTCTAAGAGGAAAATCTAGTTTAAGGTTCAAGGATCTATTAACTATTTTTTACCCATTATATTTTTATTTTTAGAAATATAAAAAATAATTAAATTATTTTTTATAAAATTTTAAGTGACTTTTTTTTATTAATAAATTATTTAATAAATTATTTATTCATCTATCTTTTTACTAATCAATAATATGTATTTAATTCTTTTAAAAGGAAAACTTAAAAGTGAACTTACAAAAGAAAACATAACTTGTCTTACTAAAATAAATTGTGCATTTTTATTTCCAACTTTTGAATTTATCATTTGAATATTCAAATTCATATTTCATAATGAAAATCTATCTTTTATACTTATATTTGTAGAATAATGATTTTTTTAAGTTTATATTTAATATATATAGAGTGGAATTAAAAATGATATCAAATTTTTGAGTAGAATAAAAATTTTTTAAATCAAAATTTTTGGTGATAAAAATTTGAAGGTTAAAAATTATATAAAAATTTAATTTTAGGAAGATGAGTAAAAAAAGTCTACTATGTTACATAGAATTCATTATTTTCTTAGGTGAAAAGAGGAGAGAGTTAATAAATTAAATACCCTTTCATTAGAAAAAAAACAAATGATAAAAGGATTATTGAAAAAAAAAATTATTACAACTTATAAAAGTTACTAATATTTTTATTAGTTTGCTTTAAAAAAATATTTATTGATAAACATGATGCATTAATCACGACTACTTAACTATTATACATATTAGTATATCATTAGTTCTTGTTACTACTATTTAATTATTCTCACTTAGAGGGCCTCTTCGTGCACGGGAAATTCTTGTTCGGAAATTGGAAAACTTAGAAAACTGAAAGACTTGAGTTATGGGTCTCTTCGTGCACAGGAAATTCTTGTCTGGAAATTTAAAAACTTAGAAAACTGAAAGACTTCAACTTATAGTGTAACGATAGAGATAACCTAGAATCCCCATGAAAATGACATGGATGATGACTCTCATCCTATAAAAATAATGAGCATATATTGAGGGATTTCTAGAAGTACTCCCTCCATCCTATTTGATGTTTTAACCATAAATACAAAATAAAAAACCTCCATTTTAGTGGTCATTTCTTACGGAGAGAGAAAATAAAAATATAAAAATAAGACATAATTAATTAATAAGAAAAATAAAAAAGGCACAGTAAAAGAAGGAAAATAAAAGGTGAGAATATTAATTACATTTTCAATTATTTTTCCAAAATCTTAAGAATTTTTTTAGCATTGATAAATTTTAGGGATATTTAAATTTAAACCAATTTAAAGAAAAAACTAAAAATAGGTCCAATTAAAATTAAACTAAAAAAAATCTTTGGGTCGATTTTAATTTTTTTTCTAAGAAGAATGCAATTTAATTTAATTTGTATTTGAAAATTTTAAAATTTTAAAATTGATCTAAACCATAATATATTTTTTTTTATTATTAGTAGTATAATAATAATAACAATAATAATAAATTATACATTTTAATTTAAATCTTTTTAGAGTTGTTTTGTATCCTATAAAATTTATTTATGAGTTTCTTGATTCTTCTTTATTATCAACTTTTTATTGAGAGAGGTTTCATTAATTTCATTTTTTTGTTTGATTTCGTCATTGTATTTATTTTCGTTTTACTCTGTTATGGTTATTAATTTTAGTACGTAAGAAACCCTTAAAATAAGAGTACTTACAATTAAGGTAAGAGGAGAATATTTTGATAGAGGGTGAAAAGAATTAGATAAAATTTAATTGCAATAAGATCATAAAGAAGTGGATTGACTACCTAAAGTAGGAATAAAAAATACTGTTAAACAAAATAAAAACAATCAAATTTCATAGATTTTGATGAGTTTAAAAATCTTGATAAATGTTACATTACCGAAATACTTTAGAAAAAAAAATATATAATAAAAGATATATTTATACATATTTTTTTATTTAATTATAAATAAATTTGTATGTGGTTTTGTAATCATAATTATCTAATATATTTATTAGATTTTGAGTAACATATTTTTATTATTATATTTTAATTTTAAAAAATATTAAATAAAAAATTAAAAATTAAATACCGTGTAAATCAATTCAAATCAAATTATATATTAGTTTAATTTATACTTTTTTTAAACAGAACCACAAATCACAAATACTCCTAATAAATTTTGAGAAATAAACAAATTTATTTGGTTGATTAAATTTTTAGAAATATTTATATAAATTTTCAGAAATAAAAGAGTAGTATATTATTTTTATTACAATATTTAGCTTTTTACTACATTTAATGATTTAATAAGAGCAACTTTTATTTTATAAAACTTTTATTTTAATTAGTTAGATTGTGGCCTTTTTCTTCCCGGATTCAACGATAAAAAAACATTCTCAATAAACATTGTTTCCATGTTATTTTTTAAATACTAAAACCATACATAAGGAACGTATTTGATCAACTTCACATTCGTAAATAAGAAAAATCTACACCGTCTAAATTGAAAACAAAATGGATCTAGGAGATTATAAAAAAGCATTTGAAATTCCAAACAAAAATGAATTTTATGAAAAGGTTTAATTTATTAATTTTTTCCACTGTTGGGCTCAATTTTCTCACACTATT
The DNA here is from genome assembly GCA_030347555.1 of Lablab purpureus. Lineage (NCBI taxonomy): Eukaryota > Viridiplantae > Streptophyta > Magnoliopsida > Fabales > Fabaceae > Lablab > Lablab purpureus. Next base: position 20,100,449 of record CM059256.1, on the reverse strand, counting down.
TTTAATTCTTAATTAGATATGATTTTTTTAGAACACGTAGGGTCCTTTCGTTAAATTAATTATAATATTATTAGAAATATATCCAATTAGTTTCATAAGTTTAAAATTTAAATATTTTAAAGTTCTTTAATAAAATATATTGGTATAACATAAAATGTAAAAATTTGAATCTTAAATAAAACTATCTTGATATCAGAGTCATAAAAATAACAATTTATTTTATCTAAATTTTTTTATCAATAAATTAAAAAAGTATTATTAAAATAAATGTTATAAACTTTTTACATTGAAAAAAATTGTAAAAGCTTTAATAGTGACTTCACACAATATGACTTACAAAAAATACATTAAGATATTATTTTTAGAGTTTTGTTTGAATCAAACTTTGAAATTCTACAAGAAACAATGTCTTAAATTAATTCAAATTCTTTCCCTCTAAAAATTGTATAAGAGACTTATCTATAAAAAGACGAATTAAGAAAATATTAATATAATGTCTTTAAAATAAACTAATAATAATTTATTTAAATAACTAAATCCGAAATAAGTTAAACTAAAAGTAAGATAACATACTATCTAAAGGAAAATTTATCATCTATTAAATAATATAATTAGTTGTCTATATGAAGATGCACTTCTAATCCATTCTGTTGTTTAAATCATAACATTACCCCTCTCACAAAAAAGGACCTTATTCTCAGGAAAGGCTAACTAGAATATTCCATAACTCCCTAGTAAATCCATTCGACCAAAACTTGGTATTGATTTGTTGCTGGAATTGGGACATTTGGTATTGATTTGTTACTTGTCATTTCTCTTATATTATAATTATATTTACTATAATTAACTATTATTTTATTCTATAATTTAAAATTCCATATCATAGTTTTAACTTATGGTTATATAAACGTTTTTTCTCTTCATAATTCACCCTTTCTCTCATACTATAATTACATTTACTATAATTAATTATTATTTTGTTCTATAATTTAATATTCTATCTCAATTTTATTGTTACATAAACAAAGTCCAATAAAAAAAAAGGGTGATTATGGAAGTGTTCTCAAATCTTAAAATAGAGTTTGGTAAATGTACTAGGTTAAACTAACAAATTATTTATTTTCACCAAAACATGGTGTCGTATGCATTATGAATTTCTTTTTTGTAAATTTGGATGGATGTCTACGAGGATTTCAAAAGCCGTATGTGGATAATAGTGAAATTTAACTAATAAGTAGCTTGATCATACATTAATGTATTTGAATTACTCTACATTTAAAACGTCAGATATATTTTCTCCAATTTGAAATTGAAGACAAACCCAATCTCACTACCATTCCAATCAAGACCACTGAAACCCAGAACATATCCACAAAATCCATGACATAAAAAATTTCTTTATCCATGACATCAAAAATTTCTTTTTCACCACTATCGGCTATTGAAATCACTTGTTTGCAAACAAAACAAACTAAGAATTTTTATGTTCAATAAAAAATATTTCATCAAAACCCTTTTGCATACTTTCTCAAGACTCAAACACAATCCATTATCTTTTGAAGAGAGCGTAAGAGTAGATCTGAGTAAGCATCTGCTAATCACAAAGTAAACACAAATTCCCTTCAAAAATCATTATTTGACATAAAATATTGGCATAACCACAAAAAAAGCCATCTTCAAAAGTTCTTGAAACAAATTCACAGAAAACTCAATACTCAACATACAATCGATATCACCAACGACAAAACTAATTACATAACAGGCATTCAGAATGAGTAGGAGGATTGTATTCATCATATGAATAATCATATGAACAATTTAAAACTATCCTCATCATGCCAATTAATCACCACGAAAATTTACACAAAATGAGTTCCTTAGAAAATTAATTAAACAGTGTAATACATGGGAAGAGTGGTATCCTCTCAGACAAATGCCTCGATTTGTCGTCAGAATTGTAAGAATGGATTAGATCGGACTCGTCATCATTAGTTGATCATCACCGAGAAAACCACACCTTCGCATAAGTTCAACAAAAAATTATTCACAAAACACCATCAACTAAATCAAATCAAGTAAACCGAATACAAATTACGAAAAACAAAATAGATCAAAGATAACAACAAAATGAAAAATTGAAACTACGTTTAAGCTTCTTGCGCAAGTGGGATGGAAACGAAAGACCACCGTTTCGCTTTTATAGGCGTTTGGATGTGTGAAGGAAGATTTAGGGTTCGGCACAGCCGTAAGGGTTTAATGAATCCATTTACTGGGCCTCAAGTTGAATGGGCCTGATCGATCGTCAGGCTCACTCTATTTGCATCTGCTTTTTCTTTTCGTATTCCACGTGTTTTTAATACTTCCAAAATACTCTTATTTTCTCTCACCCTCCGATTCTCATTTTTTTTTTAATTTTACGAAAATTATTTTACATAATATAAATTTTTATATCATATAAATTAATTTTGTAAAATAATTTTTATTTTTAACTTTGGTAATTAGAAAAACTAAAGACAAAGTATATGAAGAGGAAAATGGAGAGTATAAATAATAGGAGGGCTCATATTTTAGTTTAGAACCAGTTAGGCCTAACAAAGTTAGATCTTCTAGATGCAATTTTGTTAGTAGATGTTTTTCTGAATAATTTGTTGCGTTTTGTTATTTATTCTGTTTAATAATGGTCAGAAATGTTGACCAATTTTTTAGGAAGAATAGCTAAATATTAGCCATTAGATACTGCAGTTAGGAAATCCCGCGAAACTAGTAGTGGGTCAGTTTTTTTTTCCCCTTATTTTGCTAGTCCTAAGGGTTATATTAATGTACTATGCTATGCAGTATTCAACATAATACAAATAAGCATTTTCATAGCAGAAATTGATTCTCACAGAAACGTTAATCTTGCATAATCACTTACTTGTTTGGTTCACAAATTTTTGGTTTCCTTTTTTGGTACGTCAGATAACAAAAGCTTAAAAGTAAAACGAAAACATCTAAACAACAAACGTTCCAATATCGATTTTTTACGGGTCTATTTCATTTCGAAATTACGGATTGGGCTATTGTTTTTATTACTGAATTGGGGTGAGTTGGGTTAAGAAAACATGAGATATATGAAGAAGTCATGTTTATCTAACACAATTGCTCAAGAATTTTTTTTAATTTTTTTAATGTTTTAATTGAGAATAGTATTACGTAACACAATTTTAATAGAAAGTCGTGTATTACGTACCACAATTTGCTTTAGGATTTATAATTGTGTAGATTTTGCACTCATTTACTAATTAATTTCTCTTTAATTAGTGTTAATTGATTTTATGCCATAAATTAGTGTATGTTTATTTTAAAATTGTTTATTTAAATTTAGTTAAGAATATTATTAGATTAATAATTAAGATGTGTTTATATTAATAATGTATAATGAAAGAAACAATGAACTTAATAAATAAAATAAAGAGAATGTTATGGAAATAAAGTTTATAACATTGTAACTTCATTAAAAGATGTAAAATTGAAGTGCTATAAATATAATAAAAATTTATTTATATGGACACTTTTTTCTAGTATGGCCCTCATTCCTATAGAAAGAATATTTTCGTGGTTTATTTTGAGTTGACTCATCCATTTCATTCCTTATACGACGAGTTGAAGGTCTTTCGGAAGTATGTTGTTGCGTAGTTGGGTCAGGAATAAAATTTGGACCCATTTAAGAAGACCAGTGATCTTCATTTGGAAAGGAATGAAATTGTACTTTGTAAGTTATAAACAAGGTCCACGTATGTACCTAATTGTAAATGGAAAAATGAACACACAACTATGACGTGAGAGTAAGACAATTTAAAAGCTTGAAACTCTCCACAGTCACACCACCACAATCTAACTTTTATTGAATTCTGTATTTTCTTTGTTGTATTTTTCAACACAACACATCCAAGTGTGATTTTTATTCTCGCAGAGTAAGAAAGAAATTTTTTCTGGATATTGATGTCCTGCTTGTAACATTATTTCTTCTGTTGACCCACGTTCAACAAACCAAGTTTTGGTTTTCTGAAATGTTGCTTTAACTAGGGAACATATAGGTAAAGCTCTTGCTCCCTTTAATATATAGTTCATGGCCTTGGCCCGATTTGTCATCATATGTCCATATCTTTTGTCTCCATCATATGCTTGTGTCCACTTTTCCAGTGGTATGTCATCCAATCACGATACTTGTTGTGGAAACTGCACTCTCATAGTAGTTAATTTTGCTAAAAGGATTGGTTGTTTCATTTCCTATCCTGGAAAAAAAAGACTAAATCAGAATAAAAGTTTTGAAAAGAATTATTTATGAATGTAAGAATAAAGTACCGAAGTTGATGAGTTGTCTTTTCAACTCAACATTCTTGAATCTTCTATCGAAGTTTGATGCAATGTGTCGAATGCAAAATACTAAGGAGAGATCATGCCATTGAAGTTCTTCAGAAGCTAAGGCGAATAAGATTCCAGAACCTTTGTCTGTTATCATGCATAAATTTGGTTCAGGTGTAACATGTTCCTTCAGCAATTGGAAGAACCATAACAAAGCCTATTTTGTTTCACCTTCAACGATTGCATATGCCAATGGAAAAATATTATATTTCTATTTCCATCTTGGCCAGTGGCAGTTAGTAAAGTTGCATGATAATTACATGTTAAGAAGGTTGCATCAACTTGAATGAGTGACTTGCAATATTTGAATCCTTCGATGCATGGCTTGAATGCCCAAAATACACATTGCAATATATACACTTTATCATGATCCTCAATCGGGGAACCTATGTATCGAATAATGGTTCCCGAATTTGTTAGTTGAAGGGCTTCCATCCATCTCAGAAGAATGTTGTATGATTCTTCCCAATCTTCGAAAGTTATGACTATTGCTTTTTGTTTAGCCATCCATGCTTTTCTGTAGGAGATAGTGTAGCCATATCAGTCTTTTATATCTGCAATTAGACTTTTAACTGAAATGAATATATTTGTGCTAACCAATTGATAAATGATATGAGTAATGTGTGTTGAATCGAGATTGTAGTGATCAAGGTGCAAAGTTGTTTTTAAACAAGAATGAGAAGCTTCAATTTTCTTGATTTTCCATTGTTTGTGTATCTTGTTGTACGATACCCTAGTGCGCCACTAACACCCATTGTTATAATGTGTACAAAGAGCAATATATTTATCTGTCTTCGATTCAAGAATCAAAAAGTTGTAACCTTGATCAATGTGAAATTGTTTTATAACACTCACTGGAGCATCCTTTGACTCAAAACACATTCCCTCCCATATGTCTGTTGTATGTGCATGTACACCGGATGACTCTCCTAATTAATTAATAATGTCATCCTCTAAGTAGTATACTTCATCTTCCTCACTAAAATCTTCAATTATGTCAAATCGATTCATTTTTAGAAAAGGAAATAAGAAATTGAATATGTAAGAATTAGATGTAAGAAACTATAAAACTTCAGAGAAACTTCTGAATGTAATTATCACTCTCAAGTTAAGATATTTAAAATAATGGAAGAATATATATAGAATGTGATGATGATAGAATAAAGTGTCAAATGTACTATTCATAGTCAGAAAAAGAATGTGTTCATCCTTTATCTTCCTCCCTACGCTTATTCGTCCTTTGCATGTGTGTTCGTCCTTCGCGTGGCACATGCTGGCGTAGCAGTTGCAGAGCATTTTAATGGAGTCCATGAATGTACATTGATGACCAAGGTTTTAAAAGCCTATTGCATAGCTCTCTCTAGTGCTTTCTTCTCCTGGTTTTCAATTTTTGCAGGTGGTCTCTCCCTTCTCTCTCGCGTGCTGTCTTCTCTTGCATGGTAGCTTAGTCCTCTTCCGGTGAATTTTGGTGTGGTCTATTTGATTTGCAACGCTCCATCCCATCACTGCGGCAACGTAAGGTCTAGCAAGTTCTGTCTGTGTTACCTAAGATTGTAGGTTTTTATTATCTCGTGTGAGATTTCAGATTCCATTCAATTTATACACATCTTGTTTATTGTATTAATAGTTGCATGTCTTTTTTATTATATTGATAGCTGGACATTTTATTGTAAGTTTAGATTTTTGACCATATAACACCTTCCTACTCAACACATTAAGTCTATTTTTACTTATTTTAAACATAAATTCACAGTAAACATATTTTTTTATATATTTTATAGTAAATATATTATTATTATTTTGATAGTAAATATGTTATGATATTTTTTATAGTAAATATATTTGTTTATAAATTTTATACTAAATATATTATTAGTATATGAAGAGGAAAATGGAGAGTATAAATAATAGGGCTCATATTTTAGTTTAGAACCAGTTAGGCCTAACAAAGTTAGATCTTCTAGATGCAATTTTGTTAGTAGATGTTTTTCTAAATAATTTGTTGCGTTTTGTTATTTATTCTATTTAATAATGGTTAGAAATGTTGACCAATTTTTTAGGAAGAATAGCTAAATATTAGCTATCAGAGTTAGAAAATCCCACGAAACTAGTAGTGGGTCAGTTTTTTTTTCCGCTTATTTTGCTAGTCCTAAGGGTTATATTAATGTACTCTGCTATGCAGTATTCAACATAATACAAGTAAGCATTTTCATAGCAAAAATTGATTCTCACAGAAACGTTAATATTGTAGAATCACTTACTTGTTTGGTTCACAATTTGGTATCAGAGCTCCTTTACAGGGACCTGAACCAGAATCTTTAACATTGGGTGAGAGTGAGCGTGCATCTTTCGTGAGGGGTATACACTAGGGTGAGAGAGAGAGAGAAACACCTTGAGAGTGCACACGTGAAGACTGAAATTTATTCTACAGCCATGACCGACAACAACAAATACGTGCAACCCGCAATTCCTAAATTCGATGGTCATTATGATCATTGGGCGAAGCTGATGGAAAATTTTCTTCGATCAAAAGAATATTGGCATCTGGTGGAGAATGGCATTGCTGATGTTTCCAATAGAGCCAACGCTTCAGAAGATGAAATTAAATTAATGGAGGAGCAAAAGTTGAAGGATCTGAAAATCAAGAACTATCTCTATCAAGCGATCGACAAAGAGATCTTGGACACCATCCTGAACGATGATACGTCTAAGAATATATGGGATTCTATGAGGCAAAAATTCCAGGGATCAACTCGTGTTAAACGAGCTCAGTTGCAAGCATTGCGCAAAGACTTCGAAATGTTGCAAATGAAGGATGGAGAATCTGTGAATAACTATTTTGCTCGGACCTTAAAACTAGCTAAAAGTATGAAGGCTTGCGGTGAAGACATGCAAGAAAAAATCATAACTGCAAAGACTTTGCGGTCTATGACAACAAAGTTCAATTATGTAGTTTGTTCAATTGAAGAATCAAATAACATGGAAGCCATGACCATAGATGAACTTCAGAGCAGTTTATTGGTGCACGAAAAAAGGATGGTGCTAGCTGTGGAGGAAGAGCAGGTCTTACAAACTGTAACAAGTGAGAAAAGTGGGAGAGGAAGAGGAAGAGGAAGGAGTAACAGAGGATCCTTCCGTGGCAGAGGAAGTGGAAGACAGAGTTTCAACAAAAATGAAGTTGAATGCTATAAATGTCACAAACTTGGGCACTTTCAATATGAGTGTCCCACATGGGAGAAAAATGCCAACTATGCTGAAAGTGAGAATAAGGTGGAATAAGAGGATGAGCTCTTGTTAATGGCTTCAATTGATCTCAAAGAAGAAGAGAACAAGTGGTTCTTAGATTCTGGGTGCAGCAACCACATGAGTGGTATCAAGGATTGATTCTTAACTTTAGATGAAAGTTTCCACCATACAGTAAAGCTTGGGAATGACACCCGCATTGCTGTTAGGGGGAAAGGAAGTGTTCGTATGATGATAAATGGAATCTCATATGTGATATCTGAGGTATACTATGTTCCTGACCTTAAGAATAATCTCTTGAGCATTGGACAGCTTCAGGAAAAAGGCTTAACCATCACAATTAAAAGCAACATGTGTACAAAGGGAAAATTATGGAAGTAAGTATGAGCAGTAGTCGGATGTTTGTACTAACTGTTACTCAAGCTCCAACAGGTGCTGCATGTTTCCAGGCTGAATTGGAACGGGACTCACAATTATGGCACAATCGTTTAGGTCATTTAAGCTATGATGGCTTAAGAACACTTGCTTATAAGTAAATGGTGAATGGGCTGCCTGCAATTTCAGTTCCACAAGAATTATGTACACACTGTTTGGCTGGAAAGCAACATCAAAATGCCATGTCAAAAAGAAGTACATGGAGAGCATCAGAGAAACTCCAACTCATTCACGCTGATTTGTGTGGACCAATTCAACCTTCATCAAACAGCAACAAAAGGTATTTCCTAAGTTTTATTGATGACTTCTCACGTAAAACTTGGGTATATTTCCTACATGATAAGGCAGAAACTTTCTCTCTGTTTAAAAATTTCAAATCCCTGGTAGAAAAAGAGGTTGGAAGGAGCATTATTTGTCTTAGGACAGACAAAGGTGGAGAATTTAACTCCAAAGCATTTGAAGAATTTTGCAAGGTTCAAGGTATACGGAGGCAATTAACAGCAGCCTACACACCTCAGCAGAATGGAGTTGTTGAGAGAAAAAATAGAACCATCATGAATATGGTTCGGTCCATGTTGACAGGGAGATGCGTGCCAAAAACTTTCTGGCCAGAGGCAACTAAGTGGTGTGTTCATGTCCTAAACAGAAGCCGTACAACAGCAGTGCAAGATAAAACTCCTGAAGAAGCATGGAATGGAGTGAAGCCCTCTGTGGATTATTTTAGGGTGTTTGGATGCATTGCTCACGTTCATACACCAGACCAACTACGCATCAAGTTGGATGATAAAAGCAAGAGATGTGTTCTTCTTGGAGTTAGTGATGAATCAAAAGCCTATAGACTATTTGATCCTGTTAAAAACCGGATCATTACCAGCAAAGATGTTATGTTCGAAGAAGGAAAGTCCTGAAACTGGGAGAAAAGTGAAGACACAAACCACCAAGAGAATCTGAATGATAATGAGGCACAACAACAGGATGTTGAGGAGGATGAGCAAAACAATGCAGAACGGGTAGCACAGCAAACTGCAGAGCAATCTGCAGAACCACCGAATGCAGGTAATACTGGAAACAACAGTTCTAACTCCAGTGATAATGCAACTCAAGGGAGGGCCAGGAGACATAGAAGAGAACTAGTTTGGATGGCTGACTATGAATGGGGAGATGGTCTATTAGATAATGAAAATAATGCTATGATGGTGACAGAAGATGATCCTGTGACTTATGAAGAAGCTGCCATTGACACAACTTCCTCCATCAATGATGAGTGAGCAAAGGTTGTTGTTAATGAGGCACCTGGTGTGGAAAATATTTTCTCTTTGGGAGCTATCAAGTTCCTTTTGAACTTGTCCCAACATGCGCCTCACTATCAACAAATCTCCCTCACAAGGCTTAACCTCTTCATCACTAGAGGAAGAATGGGAGGAGTTCTCTCTTGAAGGGGAAGGGGGAGAGGAATGTTCACTCTCAACCTCACCATTTTCCCTCAAGGTCATGGTTCTTTTAGTGGGGCAATTTGAAGCAATGTGCCCATACCCTAAGCATTTAAAACATTTGATTGAACTTGACCTTTGGGAATTGGAGGGGTTGGGAGTGCCCCTAGCCGGATGGCTCCTAGAAGTGGAGTCTTGGTGAGACTTGGAAGGCTTACTATCATGCTTTTCTTTGTTCCTATCCTTCCAAGAAGAGCTATAATAGTCATTGTTTGAGTGACCCCTCCTTGCACTATCTTTTCTTTTGAGTTGAGATTCAATTTTTAGTGCAAGGTGTAAAACATTTTCAATGGAGGAGTACTCATACAATTCTACTAAGTCTTGGATGTCTCTCCTCAAGCCACTAACAAACCTAGCTACCTTGGCCTCATTAGTTTCATCATGCAAACCAGCCTTAAGCAATAAAGACTCCAACAATTTAAAGTAATCATCCACACATAAATTTCCTTGTTGAAGCCGTTGGAGCTTCAAAAGGAGCTCCCTCCTATAGAAGGAAGGAACAAATCTAGCGCGCATCAAATGTTTAATGTCCATCCAAGAGGCCGCGGGTGGCCCTTGGTAATTATCCATACAAACTTTATGCCACCATGTCATGGCATAACCCTCAAATTCTACCACTATTACATCAACTTGTTCTTGTCCCTCAAGAGGGTTCACATTCATTAATTGCTCTACTTTTGCTTCCCACTCCAAGTAGACATCCGGATTGTTGTCTCCATAGAATTTGGGAATTTTGATGTTGTGGTTGGGCTTCCTTTGAGGGGTGTTGCGCCTAGCCCTCCTTCTTCCATAGTAGCCCCAATCTTCTTCTTCCTCTCCATTGTAGCTAGGTGGGGAATGAGCCCGCCTTCTCTCCCTTTCGGCTTTCTCTTGCTCAAGTCTTTCAATGGTCTCTCTCAAGTGTCTTTCACTTTCTTTTCTTGAGATTTCCATCTCCCTTATCAACTCCATGAGAGGCAATTCATTTTGGGACTTGAGTTGGGCCTCCAAGGTGATGCTCTTCTCTTTGGCTCCCTCGGGTGAGATAGGAGAAGATGTGGAAGACATGATTCCTACAAACAAAAATAAAATAACCAAAAACAACTAGACAAAGGCCAAAAAAAAAAGATTTAATGGTTAGAAAGGAAAAAAAAAATATAACTCTCAAAGTGTTTGGCTAACTTCCCAAAGATTGATGGTATGTTTCACTCAACTCTCTTGTGTATCAAGAGTGTTCCAACCCTTAATGGTGAACTTTTAATCTTGAGTGGACTCAAATGAAGGATGTTCAGCCACCACACTCAAGAAACAAGAAAGAAAACTTCAAAGACAAAACTTATAGAATTTCCTAAAGATAAAGCAAGAAAAGTTCAAAACAAGAAAGAGGCACACTAAGGAAAATACAATCAACTTAACAAGAGATTATAAAAGAGAAAAGCTTGAAAGAAAACTCAATGGAAACACTCAGAACATGCAGAAAAATTTTCCAGCAAACCACACATAACAAGAAGATTAGGATCCTACAAATGATGGTACTAATTTGTCATACTCATCCTTAAGCATACAACCATGTAGTTAAATTCTAGAATCATGCACTTGGTCACTTTTTTCTTGCAATTTTTTCTTTTCAAAACAGCATATATAGCTCATGACCTTGGTAATTTTTTAGCTCTTCTCAATGTTCTTTAATTGATTCTAGACTTAACATACACACTTGCAATGGTTGTAGATGATTATGAAGCACTTAGTTCCTATGTTTAGGTTCAACCAATCAATTCAAGTTACATGCAATTTTAGCTAAACATTTTATCAAACATGTTCAAGTATTGGAAACAAGGATAAGAAAACTCAAAGGGGAAAATTATATGACATGTGACTCAAGCAAAGGGAAAGCAACACAAAAAGACTCTAAACTTGACTCAAGCATATGATCAAACATGTAGCTTTCATGCAAAAACTAGTCCAAACTTGAGTTCTATGACTAGTATTCATGCACACACTCAACATACTTCATGTTGGATCATTTTGGCATGAAAATTAAGCATGTAAAACCAAAAACAGCAAGCCACAATTCCAGAATTAGGTGCAGATTTTTTTGACGAAAATTAGTTATGGAACCAGTTTTGGATAGATTTTGTCATGGATTCACAATTTGCACAAGCTACCAATAATATATGGATGAAACAAGAAGACAAACACCTTATAAGCATGAAAATTAAACCAAAGCTCTGATACCAAATGATAAGGGTTCATTTTAATATTTAGCACATAAGGTGTTTGATGGAATGTCAATTAGGAGGAAAGCCTCAAGGAAGATTCCCACTGGACACGAAGATAATCCCGGAGGTTATCTAAGTGTGAAGGTTCACTTCACAAGGAGCTCAAGAGGAGAAGGGAATAACAAAACATAAAATCCAGCCAACACAAATTAAGACAAGGCTTGAATCATAAAGACATAAGAGTAAATGACATGAAAGTAAAGTGCTGGAAATTAAAGAGCATGAAAGTAAAGAACATGAAACAATAATGGAGGAAGAGATTGAGAGAAGGGGAGGGGAATGGAGTGCTACACGCCACTTGGGGGATGGTCCAACCCAAGATGAGTGGTGTTAGCCGCCACTTGAGCCAAGGCTCAAGATAAGACTCCAAGAGGGGAAGAACACCCAAGAACACAACACAAGCTCTAGGCTATGCAAGAATGCTCTCTATTTCATTAATGTTCAACCCTTTTACAAGAATGAGAGGCCTCCTTATATAGAGTTGGGGTGGGGACTTAGAGGGAATTACATTGGAAAAGATTCCTAAGCATATTCCACTCTTGGTGGCCAAGACTCACACATTCTAGAAGGTAGGGCACAAAAAACGGGTTGCCAATGATTGAGATGATGAGAGGACGTTTTCCAAGGGTTCTAGAAGGTCAAGATTGACTTCTTCACCCCCCCTTGGATGTCCCAAACTTGGGCCTCAAGCCCAAGTGCTCCTTTGCTCCAAACAAGGCTCTACTTGTAGAAAAAGGGGTGTCAAAAGCAATCCTGCAAAACCCAAAAAAAACATGAGTTTAGAAAATATTTAACAACTAATAGAAATGCTAAAAAGGCTAAATAAAAGGGGAGAGGAGGAAGTGTCCCTTCTCATCATGCTTCTAGTAATCCTCCTTGGACACTCCTCTTCTTTATTTGTGATCAGGGGCTCATCAAGTGATAATGCAGCTCAAGGGAGGGCCAGGAGACATAGAAGAGAACTAGTTTGGATGGCTGACTATGAATGGGGAGATGGTCTATCAGATAATGAAAATAATGCTATGATGGTGACAGAAGATGATCCTGTGACTTATGAAGAAGCTGCCAAGAGTAAGACATGGAGAGATGCAATGAAAAAGGAGATGGAAGCTATAGAGAAGAACAATACTTGGGAATTAACAGAATTGCCAACAGGTATGAAACCAATTGGAGTCAAATGGATATACAAAACCAAGCTCAAAGAAAATGGAGAAATGGATAAATTCAAAGCAAGATTAGTTGCTAAAGGATACGCACAACAATATGGAATAGACTACACTGAGGTATTTGCACCAGTTGCCAAAATGGATACTATACGCATTTTGTTATCCCTATCTGCTCAACACGGCTGGAGTATTTATCAACTTGATGTGAAGAGTGCATTCCTTCATGGAGAACTCAAAGAAGACGTATATGTACAACAACCCATTGGCTTCGTGAAATTAGGTGAAGAAGAAAAGGTTTACAGATTAAGAAAGGCATTGTATGGGCTTAAACAAGCACCAAGAGCATGGTACGACAAAATAGAGACATACTTTCTACGCAATGGTTTTGAAAGGTGTTTTTGTGAACACACATTGTTCACAAAGTCAAAGGGAGGTAAAATTCTTATTGTGAGTCTATATGTTGATGATCTTATATACACTGGAAATGATGAAAACATGTGCAATGATTTTAGATCATCTATGATGCTAGAATTTGACATGACGAATCTAGGGAGGATGAGATATTTTCTTGGTATAGAAATCTTGCAAAACAATCATGGAATCTTTATATGTCAAAGAAAGTATGCTAGAGATATTTTAACATGATTTGGTATGCAAGATTGCAATGCAGTGAAAAACCCGATTGTGACAGGAACAAAACTATGCAGAAATGATGCGGCACCTAAAGTGGATGCCACACAATTCAAGCAGGTAGTTGGAAGTCTAATGTATTTGACAGTAACTAGGCCAGATTTAATGTATGGAGTCAGCCTGATTAGCAGATTTATGGCCAATCCTACAGAGACACACTGGTTCGCGGCCAAACGGATACTAAGATACTTGAAGGGAACAACTGAGCTTGGTATATACTACAAAAAGGGGGAGAATACTAGAATGGTAGCATACACAAATAGTGATTTTGCTGGAGATATTGATGATAGCAAAAGCACATCAGGTTTTGTATTTTTCTTAGGGAGGGGAGCAGTATCTTCGTCATCTAAAAAGCAACCAGTAGTAACACTGTCTACGACGGAAGCTGAATACATAGCAGCTGCCTCCTGCGCGTGCCAATGCATATGGATTAAGAGAATCATGGAGACTCTCGATTTTAGTGATGATTATATGTTAATTCTGTGTGACAACAATTCTACAATTCAATTGTCAAAGAATCCAGTTTTCCATGGACGAAGTAAACATATAGACGTACGCTTTCATTTTTTAAGAGATCTTGTTAAAGATGGGAGCATTGAACTGAAGTATTGCAATTCAAAGTCTCAAATCGCTGATATTATGACTAAACCGTTGAAGCTGGATCAGTTTTTAAACCTCAGAAGTATGTTGGGTTTGATTGAAGCATCAGAAGTAAACTAGATGCCTAACATTTAGTTTAAGGGAAGGATTGTTAGTAGATGTTTTTCTGAATAATTTGTTGCGTTTTGTTATTTATTCTGTTTAATAATGGTCAGAAATGTTGACCAATTTTTTAGGAAGAATAGCTAAATATTAGCTATCAGATACTGCAGTTAGGAAATCCCACGAAACTAGTAGTGGGTCAGTTTTTTTTCCCCGCTTATTTTGCTAGTCCTAAGGGTTATATTAATGTACTATGCTATGCAGTATTCAACATAATACAAATAAGCATTTTCTTAGCAGAAATTGATTCTCACAGAAACGTTAATCTTGTAGAATCACTTACTTGTTTGGTTCACAAATTTTTGGTTTCCTTTTTTGTTACGTCAGATAACAAAAGCTTAAAAGTAAAACGAAAACATCTAAACAACAAACGTTCCAATATCGATTTTTTACGGGTATATTTCATTTCGAAATTACGGATTGGGCTATTGTTTTTATTACTGAATTGGGGTGAGTTGGGTTAAGAAAACATGAGATATATGAAGAAGTCATGTTTATCTAACACAATTGCTCAAGAATTTTTTTTAATTTTTTTAATGTTTTAATTGAGAATAGTATTACGTAACACAATTTTAATAGAAAGTCGTGTATTACGTACCACAATTTGCTTTAGGATTTATAATTGTGTAGATTTTGCACTCATTTACTAATTAATTTCTCTTTAATTAGTGTTAATTGATTTTATGCCATAAATTAGTGTATGTTTATTTTAAAATTGTTTATTTAAATTTAGTTAAGAATATTATTAGATTAATAATTAAGATGTGTTTATATTAATAATGTATAATGAAAGAAACAATGAACTTAATAAATAAAATAAAGAGAATGTTATGGAAATAAAGTTTATAACATTGTAACTTCATTAAAACATGTAAAATTGAAGTGCTATAAATATAATAAAAATTTATTTATATGGACAATTTTTTCTAGTATGGCCCTCATTCCTATAGAAAGAATATTTTCGTGGTTTATTTTGAGTTGACTCATCCATTTCATTCCTTATATGACGAGTTAAAGGTCTTTCGGAAGTATGTTGTTGCGTAGTTGGGCCAGGAATAAAATTTGGACCCATTTAAGAAGACCAGTGATCTTCATTTGGAAAGGAATGAAATTGTACTTTGTAAGTTATAAACAAGGTCCACGTATGTACCTAATTGTAAATGGAAAAATGAACACATAACTATGACGTGAGAGTAAGACAATTTAAAAGCTTGAAACTCTCCACAGTCACACCACCACAATCTAACTTTTATTGAATTCTGTATTTTCTTTGTTGTATTTTTCAACACAACACATCCAAGTGTGATTTTTATTCTCGCAGAGTAAGAAAGAAATTTTTTCTGGATATTGATGTCCTGCTTGTAACATTATTTCTTCTGTTGACCCACGTTCGACAAACCAAGTTTTGGTTTTCTGAAATGTTGCTTTAACTAGGGCACATATAGGTAAAGCTCTTGCTCCCTTTAATATATAGTTCATGGCCTTGGCCCGATTTGTCATTATGTCCATATCTTTTGTCTCCATCATATGCTTGTGTCCACTTTTCCAGTGGTATGTCATCCAATCACGATACTTGCTGTGGAAACTGCGCTCTCATAGTAGTTAATTTTGCTAAAAAGATTGGTTGTTTCATTTCCTATCCTGGAAAAAAAAGACTAAATCAGAATAAAAGTTTTGAAAAGAATTATTTATGAATGTAAGAATAAAGTACCGAAGTTGATGAGTTGTCTTTTCAACTCAACATTCTTGAATCTTCTATCGAAGTTTGATGCAATGTGTCGAATGCAAAATACTAAGGAGAGATCATGCCATTGAAGTTCTTCAGAAGCTAAGGCGAATAAGATTCCAGAACCTTTGTCTGTTATCATGCATAAATTTGGTTGAGGTGTAACATGTTCCTTCAGCAATTGGAAGAACCATAACAAAGCCTATTTTGTTTCACCTTCAACGATTGCATATGCCAATGAAAAAATATTATATTTCTATTTCCATCTTGGCCAGTGGCAGTTAGTAAAGTTGCATGATAATTACATGTTAAGAAGGTTGCATCAACTTGAATGAGTGACTTGCAATATTTGAATCCTTCGATGCATGGCTTGAATGCCCAAAATACACATTGCAATATATACACTTTATCATGATCCTCAATCGAGGAACCTATGTATCGAATAATGGTTCCCGAATTTGTTAGTTGAAGGGCTTCCATCCATCTCAGAAGAATGTTGTATGATTCTTCCCAATCTTCGAAAGTCATGACTATTGCTTTTTGTTTAGCCATCCATGCTTTTCTGTAGGAGATAGTGTAGCCATATCAGTCTTTTATATATGTAATTAGACTTTTAACTGAAATGGATATATTTGTCCTAACCAATTGATAAATGATATGAGTAATGTGTGTTGAATCGAGATTGTAGTGATCAAGGTGCAAAGTTGTTTTTAAACAAGAATGAGAAGCTTCAATTTTCTTGATTTTCCATTGTTTGTGTATCTTGTTGTACGATACCCTAGTGCGCCACTAACACCCATAGTTATAATGTGTACAAAGAGCAATATATTTATCTGTCTTCGATTCAAGAATCAAAAAGTTGTAACCTTGATCAATGTGAAATTGTTTTATAACACTCACTGGAGCATCCTTTGACTCAAAACACATTCCCTCCCATATGTCTGTTGTATGTGCATGTACACCGGATGACTCTCCTAATTAATTAATAATCCTCTAAGTAGTATACTTCATCTTCCTCACTAAAATCTTCAATTATGTCAAATCGATTCATTTTTAGAAAAGGAAATAAGAAATTGAATATGTAAGAGTTAGATGTAAGAAACTATAAAATTTCAGAGAAACTTCTGAACGTAATTATCACTCTCAAGTTAAGATATTTAAAATAATGGAAGAATATATATAGAATGTGATGATGATAGAATAAAGTGTCAAATGTACTATTCATAGTCAGAAAAAGAATGTGTACATCCTTTATCTTCCTCCCTACGCTTATTCGTCCTTTGCATGTGTGTTCGTCCTTCGCGTGGCACATGCTGGCGTAGCAGTTGCAGAGCATTTTAATGGAGTCCATGAATGTACATTGATGACCAAGGTTTTAAAAGCCTATTGCATAGCTCTCTCTAGTGCTTTCTTCTCCTGGTTTTCAATTTTTGCAGGTGGTCTCTCCCTTCTCTCTCGCGTGCTGTCTTCTCTTGCATGGTAGCTTAGTCCTCTTCCGGTGAATTTTGGTGTGGTCTATTTGATTTGCAACGCTCCATCCCATCACTGCGGCAACGTAAGGTCTAGCAAGTTCTGTCTATGTGTTACCTAAGATTGTAGGTTTTTATTATCTCGTGTGAGATTTCAGATTCCATTCAATTTATACACATCTTGTTTATTGTATTAATAGTTGCATGTCTTTTTTATTATATTGATAGCTGGGCATTTTATTGTAAGTTTAGATTTTTGACCATATAACACCTTCCTACTCAACACATTAAGTCTATTTTTACTTATTTTAAACATAAATTCACAGTAAACATATTTTTTTATATATTTTATAGTAAATATATTATTATTATTTTGATAGTAAATATGTTATGATATTTTTTATAGTAAATATATTTGTTTATAAATTTTATACTAAATATATTATTATATATTTTATTGTAAATATATTTTGCTATATATTTTATAGTAAATATATTATTATATATTTGACAGTAACTATATTTAATTATATATTTAATAATAAATATATTATTATATATTTTAATAATAAATATGTTATGATATTTTTTAAGTAAATATATTTTATTTATAAATTTTATAATAAAAATATTATTATATATTTCATTGTAAATATATTTTCTATATATTTTATAGTAAATATATTATTATATATTTGACAATAAATATATTTTATTATATATTTGATAATAAATATAATATTGTATATTTCATTGTAAATATATTTTGTTATATATTTAATAATAAATATATTTTGTTATATATTTTAATAGTAAATATGCTATGATATTTTTTATAGTAAATATATTTTGTTTATAAATTTTATAGTAAATATATTATTATATATTTCATTGTAAATATATTTTGTTATATATTTTATAGTAAATATACTATTATATATTTTGTTTTATATAATTTCACTTTCTTTTTATATTATATTAACGTCATTTAATATTATATATTGTAGCAATGACATTTACTTATAGCTTTCCATCAAATATATCTTTATTATGATTGTAAGAGAAACATGTCACAAAGACATTATGGGAGGGGAATGAGCGATTATTGTGATCTAGGCGTCATAAAGTCTCGATTGCAAAATATTATCATATGTTAGACATTTGTGTAAGAAATACCATTAATATAGTAGGAATTGGATCCCTGTTGGACATGAGTCATGTGGATGTTAATCATCACTTGGTGACGAACTTAGTGGAACGATGGAGAACTGAAACTCATATGTTTCATTTCTCCATTGGTGAGACTACCGTAACACTAGAAGATGTTGCGTTGCAACTTAGTCTTTCGATTGATGGTCAACCAGTCACTGGTGATTAGTGACAATTTCATTGCCTTGTGCGAACCATTGTTAGGTTCACTTCCACCAAAGGTGATAAAGGTTCATTTTAATATTTAACATATAAGGTGTTTGATAGAAAGACAAAGAGAAGAAAGCAACAAGGAAGATTCCCACTGGACACGAAGATAATCCCAAAGGTTATCTAAGTGTTAAGGTTCACTTCACAAGAGCTCAAGGAAGAAGGGAAGACAAGAAATTAAACAAGATAACAAGAAACAAGTAATAAACTTGAATTGCTGGAAAATTAAATGACAAGAATGTAAAGAACATGGAAAGTAATGGAAGAAGAGATGATAGAAAGGGGAAGGGGAATGGAATGCATTCACGCCACTTGGGGGATGGACCAACCCAAGATAA
The DNA here is from genome assembly GCA_030347555.1 of Lablab purpureus. Lineage (NCBI taxonomy): Eukaryota > Viridiplantae > Streptophyta > Magnoliopsida > Fabales > Fabaceae > Lablab > Lablab purpureus. The sequence continues at coordinate 20,081,049 of CM059256.1, read as the reverse complement.
GTGGTGATTGCCGCCACTTGAGCCAAGGCTCAAGATAAGACACAAGAAGGGGAAGAACACTCCCAAGAACACACACAAGCTCAAAGCTAATGCTCTCTAATTTTTACTCCAAAATTCAACCCTTTACAAGTGGTGGGGAGGCCTCCTTATATAGGCAAGGGTTGGGGACCTAGAGGGAATTACAATAAAAATGATGCTAGGCATATTCCACTCTTGGTGGGCAAGATACAAAATTCTAGAAGCTAGGTCTAAGCTTGGCCTCCAAACCCACACAAGCACCTTCTAGAAGGTCAAATGTTGACCTTCTCCACTCCTTTGGACGTCCTACCTCATGGGCCTTGAGCCCATGTGCTTCTTTTGCCCCAACAAGGCTCCACTTGTAGAAAAAAGGGTGTTCCAAAAGCAATCCTACAAAAAAACAGCAAAGAAACATAAGTCTAGGAAATTTTAAGACAAACTAGTAATGCTAAAAAGACTAAAGAAAGAGGGTGAGGAGGAAGTGTCTCTTCTCATCATGCTTCTTGTGATCCTCCTAGAACACTCCTCTCCTTTATTGGTGGTCAAGGGCTCATCAAAAGGGGTTGTAAAGGACAACTCAATAAAACTCTCTTGGTTGAACAAAGCATTTAAGCAACTCCCAGATGACGCAAATGACGTGGTTGTTGATAAGAATGGAGCTTTTGGTTGGTCATAGTCTTGAAGATTTGATGAAGTCAACCTCATTAAAGCTTATGAAGATCATTATATGATTGTATTTTTGTATTTTTAGGTTGCCTTGTAAGCATATCTTAATTAGCCATTCATTTAATAATTTGATAGTCTTGGATATGTTGATGAAAACTATCTTAGAAATTTTCTTGATCATATGCATATTTTAATAGATTAAAAGATCGCGTTAATATGTTAGAATACTTCTGAAGTACTGAAATTAACTTCAGCTGGAATTTTAATTGGTTAAAACATCAATTTAATATGTTAAAAATGCTTAAGATCTTGAATATTTTTAAGACAAATTTATTAATCTGTTGAAGATTATTTTTCAATAGATTAATTGTCTTTGGCTTAGGTATTTTACAGTTTGGATATCTTTTATTATTAAAAATTTGAACTGGTCCATTAATTTTACTGTTACGTAAAATTAATAGATTAATTCGAGTTTTTAATACATTAAAACTATTAGTTTTTCTGAAAACCTCTCTCTATATAAATAGCTTGAATTTTAAAATTAAAATAGATCTTTTAAAAATCTTTTTGAAACGTGATTTGAGAGAGAACCTTTCTAATCAAGAACAACTATGTGGATAATCCAAGACTTAGAGATTTGATCCTTGAATTTGGTTCTTGAAGAGATTGCATTGAAGATCATCATTCATTTTTTGTTTTGATCTTTGTCTGTAAACCAGGTGATTTCGTTTCTTGTTTGTGTTTCTTTTAAGCGTTTATAGATTGAAATTATCCAGTGGAACTGCAGTAGGGTTCTGCAGTGGTTGGGTGCAAGTCTTGTAGGGTCCAAGACTTGTTCTTGTTTGTTCTTGGGCTTACTAGGATTGTAAGTGTGTGTAAGAACAAATTTTCATATTAGCGAAATCTTATTTGTGGTTGGGTAACTAGATGTAGCTCTTGTGAAAGAGTGAACCAATATAAATCATCTGTGTACCTTTTTATTTTTTGTTCAGCACTTTATTGATTTCTAGATTTTTGGCAATCTGCATCTTATTCCTTGTAATTGAATCTCATACAATAAAACAACAAGTTAATTCACATTTTTAACAGATTAATTTTTTGAAAGATCTATTTACCCCCCTCTAGATCTTGTTTCTGTATTTTATTAGTTGTTGCACAACATGACAAGACGCATATACAGACCATTATAGGCAGTCTACTGATGCTAGATACATTTGCATCATGAGTACATTTAATGTACTTATTATTACTGGAAGACTTAGCCTTAGTTACAAACTATAATTGGGGGTCAGCTGTACTGACATGTTTATACAGAGCCCTAGATCATAGAGTATACGTTACTCAAGACAATATTGGTGGATTCATGCTACTCCTGCAATCATGGATATGGAACCGCATCACTTGCATTTGTCCAACTGTCCCAGCCTTAACTACTACTGAGATTGCTAAAGGCTATAGTTTCCCTTTGGCAATGAGGTATATTCTTATTTTAAATACCTATTTTTTACAAACAAGCCATTTTATTTTGAATTCAATTTCATATGTATACTGCAACTGGTCTAGACATGGTCTAAGGTCTAATATGATCACGTATACAATGTCATCTCTGTGGGTCAAATTTGACTAGCTTTAGCCAAAAGAGGTATTGCATTTGAAATTTTGTAAATATGTTTCATATATTTGTATGTTGTTCTACACTTTACTATCTAGTCCATGAAATGCAGTTTTTATGGGCTCCTTACGTGAGGAGTCATTTAAGGGACCTAATAATTGGTGATGTCCCTCCTGTGACTCATGTCATTGTTCCCATGATCTATTTTGCCACTATTGAGCCTCATCCAGCTGATAGGGTATGCGACAATTTGGTCTTAGGCAGATCATTCCTAAAGATCCAATCAACTTGGACAAGCTGCATAAGCAAGACATGAGAGGGAAAATGGATAGACATTGGCCTCAATATCATGAAAGATGGATCACAATGTGGAATGATAAAAAAAATCATTTAATTGAAGGAGTCGGTTTCCACATAAATGACCACCTCAAAGAAAATATGCCATATATGCAATGCATTTTCAGAGGACTATCCATTACATTTCCCCTCCTAAAGATGATGAAACAAATGATGACGAGGTAAATATATACAATACTTTAGTACTTTTAAATTTTACACTTCTTTTGTACTAATATTTCATATTTTGTGTTCACTAGTATGACACACAGGAAGAACAACCACGTCACAATATGGTAAAAAAATTAGGCAGTCTAGTGAACAAGGTCACAACAGTCACCAATTATTTGGACAAAGCAGTCAGCAGCCCTTTCCATATTATGGACATATGACACACATGCAACCAGACTCATCATCTCAATTTGGAGGAGTGCCTTCCACCTACACCACTTCCCTATTTCAACAAAGTATGTTCAGGACCTCTTCCTCGACACCTCCATCTGCATACCGTCAACCTCCTCCACCTCCACTAGTGCATAATTATGGAGTCAGTATACCTTTTTACATGCCTAGCACTGAGCAAAATGAAGAAAGGAAGTTGATGAGCAACCTAACCCAAACCAACAAGGACGACTTAGATGCCAAACTAGGAGACCACTTGTGGGATAGGTGGTCATCATTGAATGTTTTATTTTGTTCACGGTCTTGTAATATTATTTTATGATAATACTCGCTTCATTTTTCATTTAAGCGTCCAAATAATTTATATTTTAATTGCATACAAAGCATGATTCATAACAATTTAGCACGTAAAACAAAATCCCATTACACAAATTAAAATAAATACTATCACATTAAGAATAACATAACTCTCTAGCTTTTAAAAATACACAAGTATTTTATTAACATCAAATAACAAAAGTAATACATCAATAAACAAAACAAGTCACCAATCAGTGACTCCACCGGTATATGTGCAAGTTCCACAATTAATTTCTGGTGGCTCAACCTTCATTAAATTTACAAATAGTTGCATTGAATGTCAACCAATCACCTTATTAACATTTTCATCAGTAAATATCTGTGCAAGACCATGTGTTTCACCCGAAGTAAGAATAAGAATGAGATAACAATAAAAGACATTTGTAACGAATTTATCATTTGTACAAAATATTTCTCTACCAATTATCTCCTTCAAATGGTTAAATGTAATATCATTTGAAAACCTGTATAACGATTCAGTGTTATTGTCATAATATACTCTAACATAAAATGAGTTAAAAACATTTAGTTCTTCTCTAAAAATCATGTTCACTACGCAGATGAAACCAAATTTTTTACAAATAAGAAATGAGATTAAGAGTGAGTTTAGAGATTAGGGAAAAAGAGTAATAAAAACATATGGAAGAAGAGAATGTTACGTGAAGGAGCAAAGAAAACACGAACAAAGGATGAAATTAAATAGGGATAGCAAATCGTGCTAAGTAAAACAACTCCCTATTAAAATCGTACTACGTAACACGAATCCCAATTAGAAGATTAAAAAAATAAAAAAAAGAGTTCAAATTAAAAAAAAAAGAAAAAAAGTAGAGCATACAATTCGTGTTAAGTAAACACTAAGTAAATACAACTCCTTTAGTTATCTTGTATTTTCCTAACACGACTTACCTCAAATCAATAATAAAAAAAATTAGATCTCAATTCATAATTTCAAAATAAAATAGAATTCTATACCTAAAAATACTCCGATATCATGAGCATGAAGAGTCCTGTAATACTAGGTGGAGGAGACAACCCTCAAAGTTTGGTTTTAAAAATGAGGGTAAAGAAAAATTGTGATTAAAAAGTTTTATTTTTTCTTGTTGGAAAAAAAAGTCAAACAAACAACTACTAGTTCGTGTGCTTTCTCTTGAATTGAATATATTTAATTTATTTTTTATTCATGATTTTATTCCTTTGCAAATGCTACTTGCTAAATTTAATCATCTTTATTTACTAGCAATTGATTATTTTAGAATATAAGTATTTGACGCAAACGAACTTGTTTGAATTAGTATTTGAAGTCTCATATATCTACGGTTCAGATGTAAAAAATTGAATTCTCAAAATAATTTCAGATCACAAATTCATGTTTAATTAATTCAAAATCAAACTAAGCATGCAGTTTATATATATACCTGTATAACAGAAATGATATTTGTTTATGTACTAAAAGTATTTCATCCTTTCAACATTTACGTCTTTTTATATTTAGTATTTATTTTATTCATAAAGGTTTACCGATTGTTTCTTAAATAAATAAAGGTTAAAAAAGGTCAATAGAATTCTAATCACTTTCATTTATTGAATATAATTGAAAAAAAAAACAGACGAGGTTAGACTTGGAGATTTTTTCCATCCATGAAAATTAATCAAGCAATTAATCGAATTGGTTATCAGCTATTTTTTGCCTGTATATTCCAAAATAGTGTTGAGAAGAATTTTTGCACAAGATGAGGGAAATGTTTAGCATTGCCAAGTGACATTATGTTCAACAGTTTATTTTTTTGGAATAACTTACTTTAAACTCTACATTGGTAATGGAGTTCTTTTGTCTAGGCTGGTATCAAACTCCACCAACTAAAAATTTATTTTGCTCTCAGATTACATGATCACCAACTACTATGGCTTTTTGTTTATATATATACTTAATGGATAATGAATGCACAGATAGGATAGACTATGAGGAGGAGAATGCCAAGAGTATTTGATATTCCATGTTTCTGTGTGAAAGAATTTCTGAATCCACCAGAAGCCCTGATATGTTCTTGTAATAGGTATAAACCAATGAAAAGATCAATTGCCAATCCAATCCAGTTATTCCTTAATTTGTCAGAAAATATGTTGGGGGCCACTATCAGAATCAGAATCATTGAGCCAGGTATTTCCAGCCAATCTGCACTTAATTTACAACTCTAGCGCATTATTCACTAAGTACATATTAAACTTAGGTTGTCTCAGTGGTTAGCATTTAAATAACTTGCATGAAATGATAGGATTAAACACAGAGAATTGTATAATCAAATATCAATACTGTCATGAATGTGTGTGTTGGATTTGATGAACCCAACTGAAATTAGTATAATCTTATTTTGGGTAAAAATATGCAGAAAGATATTGTCCTGTTGAACTTGAAGTGATGTTAGGCTTACAAAAATAAGTTAAGTATACCAGGAAAATGTGTAGGGAAGAAAAGCCTCAGCACCACTGCGATGAATGCAATCCATTTTCCAACTTCTCCTCTGAACGATTTGATTAAATGAATTTAATTTCAGTGAATCAATATATAACTAGAACGTGTATTTTGTAAACCCTGTATACCCTAAAGAAAGAGAAACTACAAGGTTCATCATTACCTTAAAAAGTGGAACAGCGACTGAGGAAAGCTGAAGAATATGTAAGGCACTAATAACGCTGTCAGTATATTCGTCCTCCAGTTTGTGCTATCCAGTATCAGTAAATATCTGAAACAAATATTTTCCTAAGAACTCAATTAAATTAACATAAATTATCCTCCTTAAGTTGTCCACTGATCAGCAATTTGTATATGATGTATATGAATTTGGATTAACAAATTATGATGTATGGTGTAAGATGCATGCATCTTTTGGTGGCAAGAAATTTGAACTTACATGGCAGCAAAGGAAGCGAGCCATTTAAAGAAAGAAGCCCCGAAAAAGGCTTTGCCTCCTAGCGCGGTTGCATCGTGGAGGAACTTCTTGACCGCAAGCTTGAGCTCGTTTATATCGGAATCGATTAAACTAGCAACTACGGTATCACTTTTCATAGCCACATACTGTTGTAATATTCTACCCATCCTGCTTCAGATCTCAACTCACAATTCACCAACAGAGATGCCACCAATGAATGAATGTAGCTAATTAAGATGTTGATGTGAAGTGATGAAGAAAGATAAGGGAATCTAAGGATGTTTGAAAGCAAGTAAGTGTGGAATGTTGCGTTATATATGATATGAGGTCCTAATTCGTTGTTTGGACCAATGGTGAGGGAATGTAAAACTATGCGAACTTTCGGATCCTCTCTTTCCAAATGTGTTCCTCGCCTTTCACTGTTTTTATGTTTACCATGTCGTATTAAGGGTTTGTGATCCAAATTGCATTCCATCCTTGCGACACAATGTCCCTTTGTTTCACATGTTGCAAAGTGTCATCCATACTATGTGCATAAACTTTATCTCTAGCATGTTAACCTATATGTGAAAAATAGTCTTTTTAAACTTTTATATATGTCAAAATAGTCTTTCTAACATTTGTTATTTTGGTCAATTCTGGTCACTAATTAGACCATATTATACCAAAAATGAAAAAAAATAAGGATAAAAAATTAACACTCTTATGAACCACCACCTAACTACACCTACATCCAATTTTTATTTAAAAAAAAAATTTACCTTATTGTCGAACGGTTGGAAAAAGGTATCTCTCGTATAGAAGGTCGGTATATCATTGTCCAAAAAATAAAGATCTTACTATGTTGTTCTTCAAATCATGTTATTTCCTCTTTTTGGGTTGGGCTATTACCATACATATACATGTTCATGTTCATTCTCATGCAGTTGCTCATTATTTGGGGGTTGCAATTTTATTCTCATGTTACATGTTTTTTTTAATGTATACATGATGTTAATTTAAAGATGAAGAAGAATCTTTAAAAATATCTAAAGAATAATTGTTTTGATGATGATAGCTCTAAAAGAAGAAGATAGACATTCATGATTGAAGTCTTAAAGTCTTGTGGAAACTTTAAACTTGTATTTTTGTGTACATGTTTTATTATAATAGTTGGAAATTATGTTAAAGATCACATCATGCACACAACTCTCCTTAAACTTTAAACAAGCCTTTTGTTTTTCGTAAAAAGCTTTTAACATTGAAATAATCGATTATCTCATAGAATAATCGATTATCATACTTAAAATAATCGATTATCTTGCGAAATAATCGATTATCATTAACAGACTTTTATTTTTTAATTACTCTATGGAATAATCGATTATTTCAAGTAATAATCAATTATTCTAAACATTTTTGTGAAAACCTTTTCTTGTTCTACAGAACCTTGCACCCCTCTTTTTCTATAATTACAAAAAGGGGTAAGAGCTTTCAAAATTAGCTTAAAGAGATCAAAGTAAAAGTTGTTCTACTGTTAGTGTTCAAACTTGCTTCATCCTTTGTGGTTATCCAAAGGAGGTGTTCATCTTTTGAGATTTTCAAAAGAGGTGTTGTTATCATCCTTTGCGGTTATTCAAAAGAGGTGTTTTCATTCTTTGTGAGATCAAGGAAGTGGTTGTTCATCCTTTGTGGTTATCCAAAGGAGGTGTTTTTATTCCTTGTGGTGTTCAAGAAAGGTGTTGTTCATCTCTTGTGTTTTCAAGAAAAGTGTTCTTTCATCATTTGTTCTGTACAAAGGAGGTATCTTGTTAATCTTCCTGCTATTTTTCTAAACTTTATTATCAAGATAGTTAGTAGAAATCGCTCTCTGTTGAGGTGATAAGTCACTGGATGTAGGATCTGCTTTGATCCGAACCAATATAAATACTCTGTGTATTTTTCTCTATCCTTACTCTCTTTACATTCAACTTATATTCTACTTATTTGTGTTATACTCTGATTTTTATAAAGCATAAACTTAAATTTATATTGGGGTTTTGTTAAACCTGTTTTAACAAAATTAATTTCGAAAAAGACTTAATTTTTATTAAGAACCAATTCACACCCTTCTTGGTTTGTTTTACCTGCCCTATTAGTCTAACACATGAGTGATTATGAAGGAAGTTAATTTTGATCCTTGGTGTATATATCTTTTTTGTAATACGTTAGAGGTGTCAATTTGACCCATAATTCATGGGCTAGTCTTAACCCACTCCTAAAAAATCCCATTTTTTATTGAACCTTCAAATTAATAGGCTGAAAAAGTTTTAGCCCACAAAGCCCCCACATAAAATGGGTTAGGGTCATGGTCATGGTCAAAGTGGGTTTGCCCCACTACAAGACTTCCTTTAACTTCAAGATGTGGGTTTGACTCAATTAAATCGACATGGGTCGTGACGACTCGACCGACTCAAGTCCAACTCAACTCGATCAACTTAGGCTCTACTCGACTCGAATGGCGTTGTCCGACTTGGTCGACCAACTCGGACTCGACTTAAAGGTTGATGTGGGCTCAGCTTCACATGGTCAATGTCCTACTCGATCTGGTCAATGTCTTACTCAATCTGATCGACATTGACCCAATTTAACTCGGTCAACAAGGGTTTGACTCAACTTGGTCGATATGGGCTTGACTCAACATGACCGACATTGGCCAAACTCGACTCGATCGATAAGGGCCCAACTCGACTAGTTAATGTAGGCCCAACTCAACTTACTCAACGTGATTCCGACTTTACTTGGTTGAAGATCAACTTGATTGGCCATTGTTGACCCAACTCGACTCGGCAGATGCCAACTTGACTTGATTCGACTAACGTTTGACCGACTTGACTCGACTGATGTCATTCTGACTCGACTCAATCAAAGTCGACCCAAAAAAACCTGGTCGACCTAGCTGAAGTTTGCCCAACTCAACCTAGCTGACATCATTCCAATTCGACCCAATCGAGGTCAAATCGACTCGAGTTTGTTGACGTTGGCCCAACTAGACCCGGTCACATCATCCTGACTCAACCCGGCCAACGTCAATCGTCCAACTCGACTCGGCCAACCTTGGTTGCTTGACTCAACTCAACTAATGTGAACCCAACTCAACCTGGTTAATGTTGGCTTGACCCGATTATGCCGATGGTGGCCTGACTCTACCCGGATGATGTTAACTTGACTTGACTCGACTCGACTCGGTTAATGTCGATTTGACTCATATTGGTTGAAGTTAGGTCTTCATCCTGACTACCTAGTGGACTTAGTTGAAGTGGGTTAGATCGACCTGACCTAGATGGGCTCAACTCAAATTAGCCAATGTGGGCCTGATGTTCGTCCACCTAGACTTGTGGCCCATCTCGACCAACTTAACATGGTACCAAGCTAGCATAATTGTACCTAAGTCCATGGGTTGGCCTTGACCCATGAGACTTTCGTGGGTATTTTAGCCCTACAGGATTTTTCTTGTATGGGTTTTTTTAACCTTCTAGACCTTTTTAAACTTGACCCATATGGGTTTGGGCCTAACCCTATGAGGTGGTTCAAATTAACAGCTTTATAATACATATATTGTGTGAACTATATATCTAGAGATAATATAAAATACTTTGAATCAATGCTATACAAATTTAAGGTTAAACTTAGTTTTCATATATTAACTAACTAAAAATTTTTAAATTTCCATATTATTAGAAACAATTCAATATAAATTATTAAATATGATTAAATTACTGAAATAAATATAACAAAATCAATAATGAACATATACGTATTTTTTAACAAATCAAGTCTTACTAGATGAAGATTGCATGAGTGTGGAACTAAAAGTCCTAGAGACTAATATATTTTAGTCCTTATAATATAAATGTAACTTCTAAAATTAAATTAATAGATAGAGTCTCCTTTAATTTTGGAACATTTTTCTAACAAATAAGACTTTAACTAACTAATTATTCGACAAATTAAAATAGAAAAATGGGTATGTCAAAATTATAAGGGCATGTTTCATTAAAATACAATGCACATTTACAACTTAAATCTTTTCAAACTTGAATACATATTTAATGAAGTTTAGAAAAAAATGAAATTGTTAATGATGTTTAGAAAAATGAAATAAATAATCAATTTCATATAAGTTCAACCTTATACAACTATCTCATAAATAGAACAACTGAGAGAAGGAGATAGAATATACCTACCCATAATGCACACAAAAAGGAATATAAGAGTAGTACAAAGAAAGAGAGAAGAGAAATGTTGTAGGTCTACAAGGAGTCAAGCATTGTAGGTTCTATGGCTGCGGACATTAGTAAGGTCTTCAACAATGACAAACATGCGAGATTCAATAAGAGGAACATCGATGACAAAAGGAACGTTGCAAAGACCAAAACAAAGGAGATTAGAGCAAAGAGGAAGGAGAAGAATAAGGGTGCAAGACATTAAGATATTGCAAACAACTTTTTATGTTGGTTGTGAGAATAATTGATGTAAAAGATTGTTTTATATGTCGTTGCTGCATAAACTTGATATAATAATGAATTACTAGATTGAATGAATAAAGACTAACATAATATTTCACCCTTTATATTATAATATTGTCATCACACTTTTGATAGGTTAGATAAAAATAAAATCTATACAGTAAAACAAACTAATATTTTTTTTTATCATATAAGAATACAAATAATAAGACAAAGCACAAAGGGATGCTCAAATCCAAATACAAAAGATATATACAGCAAAGGCCGCAAGCCACAAAGAGCTTCAAGGGGCTTAAGCTAGCCTCCTCTGCAATAACAAACAAGACAAAATACACACCACTTACCAGTACCATATGTACATTGTTATGCATAGTTAAACCTTCTTACCCCATAATAAAACATAATCAATAAGTAGCAACATTACATCAGAAAACACCTCCTACCGCTACAAGAAAAATTGGAATTACCCAATGTAGACATTTGATTTTGTCTGGGCTGAAGCAGAACTCAACTCAGAGGACCTCAAAGAATTGGAAGATGAAGAAAAACTTAAAAAAGAGTTATTTTATGAAGAATCATGGAGAGTCCCGAACACATCTTGGGTAGTCTTTAGGATAATTAGTGTGAAGATGTAAAGTTGCTTTTTCTAAGGAGTGAGAATGACCGTTCTTAGGCCAGAACGGTTGTTCTCAAGGTAGAACAATCGTTTTGTTCTCTTCAAAGAGTGTCATTCTCTGCTAAATGAACAGAATGACCATTCTTAGGAGAGAATAATCGTTCTGCGCTTGGAACCTGTGTTATAAATAGATTCTCTTACATGTAAATTCACACACCACATTCAGATTTTCAATAGTTGTACTGAGAAACTACACTTGTAATCTCTAATTCTTTGCTGAAATATAAAAAAGAGCTTGTTTCGAAGGTTTTAATTTCTCTCTTTCCTCTCTCTTTTATATCTTTTAAGCTTTAATTCATTGCTTTTTAAATAAAGTAGAGTAGAAATAGCCTAGTAATCATATAGATAAATAATTGAATATAATTGAATATGCATGTTATAATCGTAGGGTAAAAATATTAACAAGTAATGTTTCTAATTATGAATGCTATCATAGGGTACTAGTAATCGGCAAGTGAGGTGCCTAACACCTTCCTTATTCATAATTGACTCCCAAATCCAATCTCTAGTTATAAAAGTCATAGCTTGATTTGTGAAAACTCTTTTCTTTTTCCAATATTTTGTGTAAAATAGTGATGGTGACTTCATAGAACCTTTTCAAAATCATTAACCTAGAAAGAGTTGGATTATTTGACATTTCTAGGTTGATGTGACTAATTTGCAAAATGAAATTCTCAACCATTAAAAGTCAATTTGTGACAATCGACAACTAAAATTTGTTGATAAGTTTTATCAACGAATAAATTAAAGTCCATTTGTAATTACGAATGGACGCATAGTTGCCAATAATTACTAACTGATGCATAATTGTCGGTAATTATCGATGGACTTCTATCCATTGATAAACATCCGTCACTAAATTTAGAAACAGATTTTACAAATTCATTTACACTCTCCAAAACCTAAAGTTCAATATTTTTCATATTCAATTTATAATCACAAATTTTATAGATCCATTTTTTGTGTTATATTTGAATGTGAAGATTTGGAAGCCTTTAAATCACTCTTAATTTTTTCTAAATTTGGTATTTTTTAATTCATAAAAGTGTAATTAGAATAGTTAATAATACAACTACAATTTATGTATAATTTTTTCTATAGTTATCTTTGTATCACACTTTAACCATTATTTTTAACTAAAATACATTTACTATACGAGAGTAACTAATCTTTAAAGAATATTAATTCTAATTTTTATATAACTTTTTTTTCAATCCTTTTAAGTAATTACATTAGATTGTCACTGCTACAGGAACCGGAATCCACGTCGGTTCTGGGGATGATTTCACGACGGCCCCAAAACCGACGTTGAATCAGGCGACGTTAAAAGTAATATTTTCAACGTCGGTTCAATTTGAACCGACGTTGAAAATCAAGACTTACAACGTCGGTTAGGGCTAGAACCGACGTTGTAAGTGTCACCCACACTTACAACGTCGGTTGTAGCCTTAACCGACGTTGTAAGTCAATTTTACAACTGCAACTGCAATGCAGTTTCTAATTTTCTCATTTTCCCTAAATTTTAGTACCTGCATATTAAATAAACCAGCAAACCAACCACAATTTCATATATAATACATTTGGAATAGCTAAATTTCAAAGATAGACTCTCTAGGCAAAGGTTTGATGAAGATATCAGGTAATTTAATTTATGTTTTGTATCTATGTATTCTATAATGCAATCCTTAGCTATATGATCTCTAATGAAATGATGTGTTATGTTCTATATGCTTTGTCTTAGAAGAACAATTTAAAAAAAGAAAGATTGATGTAAAAACAGCATTATTGAAAAAATCATAAAAAATAGTTAGACATTGAATTTTCCGCTAATTTTTGTTGTGTTATGTTCTTTTGACGTGTACTTGGATAAAGAGGCCTCACATCCCCCAAAATAATCATAGTTTTGAAAATACAAAATTTAGGTGTGGAAAAACTTCAAACGATCATAACTTTTGCTAGGGACCTCGGATGGAGATGCGTAAAAAATGAAAGTTTTTGGAAATGACGCAACGAACCTCTTGGCAAATACCCAAAGGGAATTTGGGCAAAAAAATTTTCAAAAATCCTCCATTTACTATAACTTTTTTATTATTTTACTATTTTTTACCTATTTTCCTAAATTTTGGCCATTTATGTGACTAACTTGCACTTGTCAGAAAATTTTGAAAAAAATTGTGGAGTTGTGTCGTACCAAACAGAGAATTATCATGCCATTACATCTTAAAAATTTGTTGGTATGTATGCCTAACATATGTTTAGACTAAATAAAAAATTATGATATATTTTAAAATATAAGTCAGGTTGGACTATCAAGCTTTTTTAACTTGGCTCATAAGATCAGGTCAAACTAATACAAACAGCTTGTTTTGATAACTATAAATATTTCAAGGAAGGTGATAATTAAAAGAATGAAATTCATTTAAATAACAAAGTAGAAAGTTTTTCATGTAAGTGTTGGAATTTGATGAATGCACTATTCTCTCTCCTTGAAGTTTTTGAAGATTAGCTTGAAGATAAAAAACAAATGATTTGGAGTTTCTGTTTATGTATTCTTCACTAGGAATTATGTAATATTTTCTTTGTATCACTTGATTTGATCAAATACATTTTAGAAAACTTATTTAAAAAAGCATTAGAACTTTTCTTAGTAACATGAAGAATTTTAATAGATTAAAATTTCATTTTAATTTGTTAAAATGTTTTTTTTTCCTAAATTGACTACAAGAAACATTTTAACAAATTAGATAGTTGAGTTAATATGTTAAAATAACTTAGAACCATGAGTGAGTTATATTTCTTGTTTGTTAATTTGTTAAGGTGTATCCTTAATAAATTAATTTTATGAGAGTTTGGATATAAAATTACTTTATTTTAATTCATCAAAACGATGAGTTAATTAATTAATTTTACTGTCAAGTGAAATTAACATATTTTATTATGATTTTAATATATTAAAACTGACAATTAGTTTTAAGTATATCTTTCATTTATAAACCGTTTGACTTTATTTTTGAATGATTCTTTTTTAAATACTTTGAGCAATTTGAGAAAGAATTAACACTAAGCTAAAGAATTCTTCTTGGACCTTTTCAAATCAAAACCTGTGATCAATATCTTGTGATTTTTGAGAAATATATTCTTTTCTCTTGCATTGTTTTCAATTTAAGGTGAATTTGTTTATTTGCATAAATTTTCTATTTTGATTTGTTGTGCTTCTTGAAATGGTTTTGCAATAAGATTCTACAGTTTTGGCAATCTTGTTTTTTAGAATTCAAGACTAAGGTTCTTGGTAATTTTCTTACTTAACTAAAGTTGGTTGCATGTAAAACTTGAAATTTTAGTAAATAGTTTAACCAGTGTGATTGGACAACTAAGTGTAGCTTTTGATTAAGAGTAAACTAGAATAAATCTTTTGGTGTAGTCTTCTTCTCTCTTGTGTTGATTTTGTGTTGTATTATATATGGGTCTCGACTTAAACAATTCAACCTGAATTGAGATTTCATTAAGAGTTTGTAGATATTTCAAAAATTTTAACAAATATTTTTTAATAAACATTTAAAATTATTATATTGTGTAATGTAATTTAACATTGAAATTATTTTTTGTGTAAAACAAATAATTAATCTAATTTTAATCGAAAAATAGTTTTTTTAAAATATCTTAAAAACTCATCATAAGTAATCCATGAAGAGAAAATAATATAAAAATAAGAAAAACAAAGTTAGAAATAAAAAATAAATATAAAAAATAAAATTAATGTTCTTTAAATATCAAGTATTTTCACGTAATAAATATATAAAAAGTTATATTTAGAAAACAACTTTAATAATCATAAAAGATTGTCAATGTAATATATATATATATATATATATATATATATATATATATATTTATTGATTTGAGTTTAATAAAAAATTTGAGTTTAATAAAAAATTTGAGTTTAATAAAAAAAATTGACATGTATTTAAAAAGGTAATATTATTTTAAGATGAATATATTATTTTAAGATGAATATATTATTTTAAGATGAATATATTATTTTAAGATGAATATATTATTTTAAAATTTATAATTAAATTAATTAATCTCATTAATGTATACTTAAAAATAATTGAATATAATTAAATCAGTTCAGTTATGAATGCTTAATTATATTTAAATTTAATTTATTGATAAGATTATGTAGTCAAAGATTCGATCTAATGCGTATAAAAGACTCAATGGGGAGAAATTATTCTTTAAATACATCTTAATATTTAATAGGTTAGTAGTTGACATCTGTTACTTCGTTCACCAAATAAATAGAAAGTACAAATTTCTTTTAGTTGAGTAAATTAATATTAATTTTTTTATTAGAAAATTCACCACATGTATAATAAATTGAGAGAGACACTCAAACACATGACACGTATTATAGAAAATTTATTGATTTTGTTAAATGAAGTTAAATTAATTAATAGATCTGTTTAAAATTATTTTTAACATATAATTTTTTTATTAAACATTTACAAATATAGTACTTTTTTATTGATCAAATTGTGTGATTATATTATAGTAATTATAATTGATATATTTTAATTTGCATTGACTAAGATAATTATAATCCTTATATATTTTAATTATGGTGACAAAAATTATTTTGAATAAAGGTAATTATGTTATTATATTATTTTAAATTGCAGAATTAATTATCTAAATATATAGATGATTATTACATCGGAATTTCAAACTTAATTTTTGTATAATTAAATTTATTACATGTATACAAATTAATTAATGAAATAATTTTATTTGAGAAATATATATATATATATATATATATATATATATATATATATATAAACATATAGTTATATAAAAAAAATAATTTAGAAAACAGTGTATGTTAAATATATTAAATAATAATTTTGTTTATAAAAAATATAATTAGCATGAGATAAAAAATTTATAATAAAAATGTAATTTATATATAATTAGAAAAAAATCTTATATCTTGAAAAGTGAACCAAGCAAAAGAAGAGAAGAAGGAGGTAGATGGAAGAAGGAAAAAAAAAGAAAGAAAATTTGGAAAAAAAAAAATTAACCATCAAACTTCTTTTAAAACATCTAATGACTTTGAAACATGTTATCCACTGTGGGAGACATTGGAAGGGCTCCCACCTTAACCATTGTCACAATATTCATAAATGTTTGACTCTTTATACCATGTGTAAGCAACAAACTTTCTAGACGAAAATGTTTTTTTTTTGTGTGTGTATACCGAGAGTACAAGACTTTCTAATATAAACATCAATGCTTTTAAAATCCAACAGCTCATTAAACTAATCAAAATAATGGTATATACTGGGAGTACAAGACTTTCTCTAATGTTAATAAATTAATCTTAAAAAATAAATAACACCATAATTTTACTATAAATATACTAAAATAAAACAAATTTATAAGTTCTTAATATTTAAAACACATAAAAATTTAAATAAAATAGATATTATTTAATTAAAATTTCAATAGTATATATGCATATATATAAATATTTATTAATAATAGCGAGTTTATATTATAATAAAAACTAATAATTTAGGTTTCTTTTTCAAAAGCTAAAACTATAATTTCTTAATTATTTTAATTGCACAAAGTTTTATAGTCTAATTTATTGTTTTCATTAAATATACTAGTTATGTATCCCACAGGTCACATGTTAAAGTGTTGATATTGTAAAGGATTTCATGAACAAAAGAACAAGAGAGAGAGAGGAGGGAGAAGTGCGTTGGAAAACTTATTATAATTGGAGCTCTTGGGATAGATCATAGCGATCATGTGCTTAGAATCTAGCATTGTTTATCGAATATAATCCGAATAAAATTGGTGTAACTACATCACCATGAAACTATACAGCCTTATTTTTTATAACAAAGCAAAAGAAAAAAAAATTCCTTTTCGAATGACATGCAAAATCACTTGCTAGCCATACAGAATGCTGATAAGATTGTAAGGGAAATCAAGGGTATATGCTGAACTTGCAAGGTAAGTCTAAAATAATAATTTAGATGGCATCAAACATCATGCTTGTGCTGTAAAGGGTTCAGAAAGAGGGAACAACCATACTGAAAGACACATGATTGTATAGCTTTTATATGCAATTTTCTATCACTTGCAGGCTTAACAAGCTTCCTGAATACTTCAACATGCTTGCTGGTGAAGCTAGCTAAAGGGATCCTCATCTGATCATTGGAGTATACACAAGTTGAGTTAAATTTGTGTTACAATTTGAGAAATTTCTATGTGGTTGATAGGTTACTTTTAGTACTTATGTCAGCACTTTCTTTAGGTTTGTAAAAGCAACTCTTAGTGATTCATTTTTGTGTTGAGTAAATTTGTTCGTTTAATAATATATTTTCTCCAAAATTTTCATGTGTATTCCATCAAAAGTTTATTCCGCATTTAATCCCTCACAAACTCATTCTATGAGATATTAACATGAGAACTTAGAAGAAATTTTTTATCATTAAATATAAGCATACAATTAATGAGGAAACTCTTTAGTTATTATCTCCTTGCACTTTTGGTAGTAAATCTCTTGTCAAATATCTCCTTAATTATTTAAATAAAACATGATAACACTCTTACAAATTAGTTACAAAACTCATTTAGCAATTTTTTCCAAACTAGTTTTTAGAAAATCAGTAGAAAATTTTATCTAGTTATTCTTTCTTAAATCTATAACAAAAATTTCCTGGTAATTCTCACTAAAAAAAATTGATTTTACCTACTGTTAAAATCTGTCGGTAAAAATAAACAGTTACTTTTTAAATAAAATTAAAAAGAAATTGGATAATTTATTTAAGGATATTTTTATTCAACTTTTACTATATTTATCATTATTTTTACAGATTTTAATATGTTCCTTATAAGGATATTTATTATTATTTCTAGATATATTGGCATTACTAGGATTTAAACCCAAAACCTTAGAGAGTTGAAGGGCAATACTTCAACTACTAAGTTAAAATGATTTTTATTTAAAACTTCATACATGTATATATATACACTTAGATATACATACATATACGTGCATATACATATATATATATATATATATATACAAATATGTAAATATATAAATACATAAATATATATATATATATAAATACATAAATATAAAAATATATAAATACATAAATACATAAATATATAAATACATAAATATATAAATACATAAATATATAAATACAAAAATACATAAATATATAAATACAAAAATACATAAATATATAAATACATATATACATAAATATATAAATACATATATATATAAATACATAAATATATAAATACATAAATATATAAATACATAAATATATAAATACGTAAATACATAAATACATAAATACATAAATATATAAATACATAAATACATAAATATATAAATATATAAATACATAAATACATAACTATATAAATATATAAACATACAAATATATAAATATATAAATATATATTAATATATATATATATATATATGAACATATAAAAATATATATGAACATATATACATATATGAACATATATACATATATGAACATATATACATATATGAAGATATAAATATATAGAAATATAAATATATAGAGATATAGATATATAGATATACAAATATATAGATATATAGACATATAGATATATAGACATATAGATATATAGACATATAGATATATAGACATATAGATATATAGACATATAGATATATAGACATATAGATATATAGACATATAGATATATAGACATATAGATATATAGACATATAGATATATAGAGATATAGATATATAGACATATAAATATATAGATATATAGATATATAGACATATAGACATATAGATATATAGATATATAGATACATAAATATATACATATATAAATATATAAATATATAAATACATAAATATATAAATACATAAATATATAAATACATAAATATATAAATACATAAATATATAAATATATAAATACATAAATATATAAATACATAAATATATAAATACATAAATATATAAATACATAAATACATAAATATATAAATATATAAATACATAAATACATAACTATATAAATATATAAACATACAAATATATAAATATATAAATACATATTAATATATATATATATATATGAACATATAAAAATATATATGAACATATATACATATATGAAGATATAAATATATAGAGATATAGATATATAGATATACAAATATATAGATATATAGATATATAGATATATAGACATATAGATATATAGACATATAGATATATAGACATATAGATATATAGACATATAGATATATAGACATATAGATATATAGATATATAGACATATAAATATATAGATATATATATATATAGACATATAGACATATAGATATATAGATATATAGATACATAAATATATATATAGATATATAGATACATAAATATATAAATACATAGATATATATTTATATATAAATATACAGATATATAGATATATAAATATACAGATATATAGATATATAAAGATATAAATATACAAATATATAAATATACAAATATACAAATATACAAATATATAAATATACAAATATATAAATATACAAATATATAAATATACAAATGTATAAATATACAAATATATAAATATACAAATGTATAAATATACAAATGTATAAATATACAAATATATAAATATACAAATATATAAATATACAAATATATAAATATACAAATATATAAATATACAAATATATAAATATACAAATATATAAATATACAAATATATAAATATACAAATACATAAATATACAAATATATAAATATACAAATACATAAATATACAAATATATAAATATACAAATATATAAATATATAAATATACAAATGTATAAATATATAAATATACAAATACATAAATGTATAAATGTATAAATGTACAAATGTATAAATGTATAAATGTATAAATGTACAAATGTACAAATGTACAAATGTAGAAATGTATAAATGTATAAATGTATAAATGTATAAATGTATAAATATGTAAATACATAAATATGTAAATACATAAATATGTAAATACATAAATATGTAAATACATAAATATGTAAATACATAAATATGTAAATACATAAATATGTAAATACATAAATATGTAAATACATAAATACATAAATATGTAAATACATAAATATGAAATATTTAAATATATAAATATTTAAATATATAAATATGTAAATATATAAATATGTAAATATATAAATATATAAATATATAAATATATAAATATGTAAATATATAAATATGTAAATATATAAATATGTAAATATATAAATATGTAAATATATAAATATCTAAATATGTAAATATATAAATATATAAATATGTAAATATGTAAATATCTAAATATGTAAATATGTAAATATGTAAATATGTAAATATATAAATATGTAAATATGTAAATATGTAAATATGTAAATATGTAAATATGTAAATATGTAAATATGTAAATATGTAAATATGTAAATATATAAATATATAAATATGTAAATATGTAAATATATAAATATATAAATATTTAAATTACCGAAGGATTTACCAACCGATTTTATTTCGCAGAATTTGGTTCGAACTTTACCGAAGGAATATATTTTACTGATGGATTTACTGACGTATTTTATTTTGCACATTATGGCTTGAACTTTACCGACAGATTGTGATCCATCGGTAATTTACTAATAGAGTTAAATTCGTCGGTAAAATCCGTCGATAATTAAAAATTACCAACGAAAAATTGTCCATCGATAAAATTTTGTCGGTCTTGTAAATCCTTAGCATACATTCCCTAGTTATTCTCTACCAAATTTATATGAATTATCTACTCCTTTGTGAACACTCTGAAAATATGTGTTAGCTCATTGATGGCAAATCCATAGTAAATATTTTGTAGCTCTTACTTAACAAATCTATAACAAATATTTTTTAGCTAATTCCAAGTATATTTGTAGAAAATTATTTGTACCTCCCTTTCAAGATTAAGTTTGGGATTGTAACACAATATAAATAGTAAAATCCTAATAATAAAACTTTCCAGCCAATTCTTTACACTCTAAAACACTAAAGGTCTTTTATTAGAGAAAGATTCTAACTTGCTTACCCCGGGCCTAGAAAGAGCTAGATACAGGAATTGGTCGATCTTGGTTTCTTTCCTAACATCCCTCCCCTGGGTTAAAGACTATTTTCTTGTAAATCTGTAGCAAATTTTCTATAACAATTTTGTAGTCAATCTATTGTAGTTCATCCCTAACTAATTCTTAGCAAAATCGTAGAGAATTGTGTAAGATAACTCTAGCAAAAGGTTCCATACTATTATTTGTAATATTTAATAAATAAAAATTTAAATTAAAAATATAAAAATATTGCTAAACAATTTGTATGAAAGTTTTATCATATTCAAAATACTCAAAGTTAACAACAAAATAAAAATAGACATTTAGTATCACAATTATATCAACATACATGAAAAAAAACAATAACACCGTTTTCATTTTTCTTATTCTTTCCATGTTTTTTGATTGATTGTTGTAATGATATTTTTAATGTAGGAAATATTGGTGTCTCGAAAAACTCCATTTGTGCTTTAATCTATGTCTGCATTTGTTGTTGTAAAAGCGTCTGTGTTTCTATTTGTGTTTGCATTTGTGTCTAGATCTATCTTGCATTTATGCTTGGAATTGTGCTTGCATATTTGCTTGTGTCTTCAACTGAGCTTGCATCTGTTGTGCCTGAGCCTTTATATATCTATTTATAGTTCTACATACAATTGCTTTTGAGATTTTGTCTCTAGATATAACTATATTTGCATTTGTTGTTGCATTTGAGACATTTGTGTAGCTATTACAGTGATTTCTTATTTTAGAGGTGCATGATTTGGATTTATGGAAGGACCTACAATTCATAAAGATAAACCATTCACAGTAATGTAGGCAAGAATCTAAGCTATGACCAATACTGTGAATTTTACCTTTCTTATTTTCACCTATATGTCTGAATCAACTTTAGGATGGTTTGATATATTTTTCCCATATTTTTCTACCATAGCATTTTCATATGATTCCTATATAACAAACCAACCATTTTGTAAGATAAAATCAATAAACAAAGTAAAATCTTACTTTTAAAACAATTATACTTACAAAGAAATTTTTTGCTCTATTGGAAACATATTTGTGAAAAATAGAAAAAACACAAGAAAGGAGGGTTGAATGGTATTTTAAAAACTTTACACAATTTTTTGCAATTCATCTGAAGACGCAATATACTTTACAGACGAAAGTTACTGACAGGTTCGCAAATAAATGTTTTTCTTAAAAAAACTCCCTTTTTAAAGTTAGACTTAGATAATAATATGCAATCTAAAAAGTTAATAAGTGAGAGATATTACTCATATTTTTATACGGGTTCATCTAAAACCACATACTACATCTAGTTCTTCAATCAACTTGATTGAGTTCCACTAGCAGACTAATGCTACAAACTACAAGTATTCTTTCGGCTCGTAGTCACTCCTGGTTAATCAGTACAAGTAGTTTGCTTTCAAATTCACTTCTAGCTCTATTACAAAAGGTTTTTAAAGGAGTTGTGATGAAATCACAAAAATTTTAAGCTAATATAGAAGAACTATGTCTGGAAGACGAGTTGAAAAGAAATGTTCAACTTTTAGAGGTAGCTAAGAAACACTAGCAGTGTGTGTTGGACCTGAAGACTTGGTTTCATGTTAATTTGATGTCTCCAACCACTTTGATGATGGAGATGATGATGTTTGAAGAATGAAGACTTTATCTTAATGTTAGAATGTCTAAGGATTTGGGGTAAGATGCATTTCCTTTAATCTTGTACTTAAGCTTGCTTTTTAAAATGTTTTGAAATATTTTAAAGAAGTTTTAACTGTTTTCAACTTATTAAAAATATGTTTTCAGTCAGTTAAAATGTTCTTAGTTTGATTGTTAAGTCAATCTTAAACATTTTAACCAACTGGTATGGATTTCAGTTAACTAATATTCTGAACTGGTGTTTTTAAATTTTGTTCTAACTGAATTCAACTAACTGTTTTTAAGATTTTAATCAGTTTAAATTCTGGAACTGTTATTTCTGAATTTCACTTCCAGGTGATTTCAGCTACCTATTTTTTAGAATTTAAATCAACTAAAATCATGGAGTTGTTCTTAAGAAATCCATGCTCTTTGAAAAATCTAGTTGATTCACATTTAAACATGCTAAAATCACTTAAAGATTTCTCTTTAATGATTTCCACCAGTTTAATCGCGTTTTCAACTGACTGTTTTTCAGTTTTCAGTTTTTGGTTGTTCTCTTGAAAATTCATTTTAATGAAAACAACTAGCTAAATCATGTTTTTACTAACTGATTTTCTCAACAATAGATTTAAAATCCTGAACCAATTTTGTTTTAAATACTTTGAATTTTAAAGAATTGTGCAACGAATTAATTACATAGAAACCCATTGTTCAGAAAGAGTTTTCAAGTGTTCTAAATCAATTTTCGAAATCAATCAAAGTGTCCAAGATCAAATTGAATTGAGAATATTTCCATAGAAAGTCATCACCTGAAATTTGTTTTGTTTCATATACTACAAGTGTAAATCAGGTGAATTCATTCCATAATCTTGTATAATCTTGTATTGGATTTGTTTCTTCTTAATCAGGGTGATTAAGCTGTTCTTGTAATAGGGTTTTACAAGGGTATATAGATCTTGTAGGATTCAAGATCAATTGTATTGTTCTATTTTTTAGTTTTTCATGTAGGGTTCATGTAAAAAACTGAAATTTAGTGAATTGTTTTGATTTTGGTGTTTAGGAAACTGGATGTAGCCTTCATAGGAAGGTGAACCAGTATAAATCTCTTGTGTTGATCTTCTTTCCTTGCTTCTTTAGTTTCTATAATTGATAATTGAATTGTTAATTGAATTGGATATATGATACATTGGTATGAGCATTTCAAGAATCTTTAAAGAATTAATTTTTACCTGCAACTGTAAACTATTTTTCTGAAATTGGCCAAGGTTTTCAAAAATTCTTTGAGAGTTTAGTTCACCCCCCCTCTTAAACTTAGTCATTTATTCTAACAGTGTGTTCTTCTAAAGATTTAAGGAAGAAATTAGAATGAGCACATAAAACAATTGTCACAACACCTTTTTCTCAACCTGTTTATGTCTCTTCAAGATAAGGTCGGTCTCTTATATAGTGCACTTGCAACTAGTCGTTAGAGATCCATTCTGACATCTTCAGCTTTAGGTTGCTCTTGAGCACACCTTCTTGTTGTGTCTGATGAAGGCTTCACGTAAATGAATTAAATGCTTTTGTTCATGCAATAAATGCGTGCTTCTAATTTTCACACAAAACCTAATATAACTTGTTGTAGTTATCCTCCATTAGATAGTGAGCTTTACTCTTTTTGGTGAAAGCAACACTTCCGTACATGACAGGTGTACTTTGAGAGTTGACAAAACTTAGGCATGTAAGGAATTTGGTGAAAAAAACAACTTGTACTTTTCATAAGGAAGGCGTTGTGATACGACGTAACAACTGTTTCTGTACTTTATCATCAAATTGTTTAGAAAAATGTCTCTAAAAGGTAAAAATAAACTTTCAAATGTTAGTTAAGACCATATACATATCATCTGATGACTTAGCATATAATCTGATGACTTTTCATCTGATGATTGTTTAAGGTATCATCTAACAGGCGATACATCCATGATATGATGTAAGTTAGAACTTTGCACTCCTTCATCTGATAGGTTGTTTCATCTGAAAGACTATTATCCTCCATTGGGTAGTGAGCTTTACTCTTTTTTATGAAAGTAGCACTTCCATACATGACAAATGTACTTTTAGAGTTGAGAAAACTCAAGCGCGTAAGGAATTTGGTGAAAAAAAAATAGCTTTTACTTTTCATAAGGAAGGTGTTGTGATGCAATGTGAGAATTGCTTATGTACTTGATCATTAGACTCTTTAGAAGAATGTTTCTGAAAGCTAAAAAGTAATTTTTTAAACGTTATTTAAGACCATATGCATATCATCTGATGATTGATTGTTTAAGGTATCTTCTGACAGACGATACATTCATGATATGATATAAGTTAGAACTTTGCACTCCTTCATTTGACAGGTTGCTTCGTCTAAAAGACTATTCATCTGTCATAAAATAACATTAATTGTTTTTCAGCATGATTCAAAATTATGGAACGTTGGACTTCTCAACAATATTGACCATATTTCTTTTGTGAACTTTGTTGTATAGTTCACCATAAGAAACAAGCTCATTGTGTTCCTCCTCCTATAAAGTAATATGTAATTCTAGAATGAATACTATCAAAATCTAAATATATACCATCCCAATAAACCATTCTACCCACATGGACATACAACATATATATGTATGCATCATAAAATTAGTTCAATATCAAAAGAATATCATGGTACATCTGCATCAAATTTACTAAGAACTAGTTTATTACCTAAATAATACCATATACGTCTTCACAAAATTTACCACAAAAAAACATGTACATACCTATCAAGAAACCATAATATCCAACACATGAATATACAACATACAAGTATTATTTAGAAAGCTATAAATATCATAAAACTAGTTTAGTACCAAAAGTACATTTACTTCAAATCCACCAGAAACAAATATATGACAGGCATCGTAACTAATTTATTAGCAAAATAATTCATTCTATTTAAGATATTACAAAATAAAAAATAAATAAAATTACCATCTTTTTCAAGTGTTGTTCAAAGCTTATTAAATCTCTAATATCCACCATAGCATCCAACTTTACAACCCTATTGCTTTTACCAACAATAGATTTATTTTTCTAATTTTTTGTCATCCATACGCAACTAAAGCATCTCACATCTTGATCCTTGTTCCTCTTTGTCCAAAACCTTTTAACTAGATAGGGATTAGCGACAAACTTTTTCCGTAGTTAAAAAGATTTAAATTTTACGAGGAAAAGTGACACAAATGTATACCTTTCAAATTATAGCTAATTAACTTCAAATTAACTATGGAATTTTTTTGTTGCTATTCCTTGCTAAGTAAAGATAAATCAATGAGACATGTTTTCCCTCGTAAACTATTGAATTTCTTGTAGTGAAAGCTTACAAAAGTAGGCAATTACAAGGATAAATCATTTAGACTATTCAACAACACCACCATGGTCTTTATCATCTTTGTTGCAAGTTGCTACACAACAAATAAGAACAAAAACAATTGGATGGTAAACAATGTACGTAGAAATCACATGACTCATAATGTTATGATCTTTAAAGAGTTAAACAAGACATACAAGTCCAAAGTTACTATAGGCAATGGAAAATGTGTAGCAGTGGAAGACAAATGAGTTGTGTCTGTTGATACTGCCTAAGGTACAAAAATATTTTAGATGTTATTTTTTCTAAAATTGAGTCAAGGTTTATTGACTGTGAGAATTATGATGGAGAAGAATTATTCTTTAGTTTTTAAAAAACTAAAGCGTAAAATATTTGATTCATATGCAAGTGAGTTGACGATCATTTAAATGAAAGATAAATTTTTTTAATTGAGTTAAAGAAAAAAGAAAAACAAACATTTACAAAGCACAAGAAACTTATTACTCAAATTATTCAATTTTAAAACATATGAACTCAGAATTACAACAGATGAATGTTATAAACTCAAATATAATTCAAAACATAAAATAACATTAACAACTAAACAAAAAATTGAAGAAAAATAAGATTCTTAATAACAAAAGATCAGGGTCGTCTTAAGGCCCAAGCAACTAAAACATTCGCTTTAGGCCCCCGAAAAAAAGACTCCAAAATTAATTTTTAATACTAATATATCTTTATTAAATTAGGAGTTAAATATGTTTTTAGTCCTTGAATTATTTGTCAAAATTGTGTTTCGTTCCTAAGGTAAACTTTGGACTTATTTCGTCCTTATACTTTATAAACTCGTGTAAACGATCATTGATGATGTCTAAGAATTCTTTTTTATCTTTTTATTTTCTTTCTTCATAGTTTCCTACTTCATTATCATTTGTCTCTTAAGCTTCTTTCACTCTTCTC
Source organism: Lablab purpureus (assembly GCA_030347555.1). Lineage (NCBI taxonomy): Eukaryota > Viridiplantae > Streptophyta > Magnoliopsida > Fabales > Fabaceae > Lablab > Lablab purpureus. The sequence continues at coordinate 20,053,397 of CM059256.1, read as the reverse complement.
CCTTCCATTTCCTCTCATTTTCCTCTCCTTAAAGATGTTTTTATTTATCATCAAGGATCATTTACACATGTTTATAAAGTATAAGGACGAAATAGGTCCAAAGTTTATCCTAGGGACGAAACACAATTTTGACAAATAGTTCAGGGACTAAAAACATATTTAACCCTTAAATTAATTATAAAATTATGTTTGAGAATAAAATTTAATTAAAATATTATGAGTGTTTGTTAAATTTTATTGGTACTAAAAATGATATTTAATAAGTTAACAACCTTTTTCAATAAATCATAATTTTCTTTAGAAAAAAAGAGATTTGTTAGTTAATACTAATAGCTAAAAAAGCTCTAGAGCCTTTTTTATCTCTATTATCTTACCAATTGGATTCTATCTTCTTCTTTTCTCTCTCCGTGACTTCTCTTTTCCAATCCTAACTCTAGAGAAACTCTGACTTCTCTCTTCCAAATTTGCAATCTCCAATCATCTCTTTCAAAATCAAAGTCCACAATTGTGATCTAGAGAGGGAGAGGAGTATTTCTACCCAATAAACTTTAGTTTCAGGTAAGTTTTGTCTCTCTTCATGTTCCCTCTTTTTCTATTCCTTTGTTTTTTAGGGTAAAACTTGCATGTTTGGGAAAGCTATAAGATTTCAAACTTCACAAATAAGGGATGCTTTATTTGAATTAACTGAAACTAGTAATGATCCTAAAATAAAAAGTGAAGTTAATTGTTTAGCAACTTATGAGTTAAAAAACTTTGAATTTTTGTAAGGCATGAATATTTGGTATGACATTTTATTTGTAGTTAACTCAATTAGTAAGAATTTACAATCAAAAGATATGTGCATTGATGAAACTATTGAACAATTAAAATGTCTTCTTTCATTTTTTGAAAAGGACAAAGAAAATGGATTTGAAAATGCATTAATTTCTACCAAGAAAATTGCTATTGAAATGGATATTGAGCCTAAGTTTCGTGAAAAACGTATTAGTTATAGAAAAAAGCAATTTGATGAAAATGTTGAGAATGAAATTGTAAAATCTCTTCAAGAATCATTTAAAACTTGATTACTTTTTGTGCATTGTAGATAAAGCAATTACCACACTTCAAAGTAGATTTGAACAATTTAAAATATATGGAGATATTTTTTATTTTTTATTTAGTGTTAAACAATTAAAGTCACTAGATTGTATACTTTTGAAAGAAAAATACTTAAACCTTGAAAAATCTTTGAAACATGATAATTTGTTGGATCTTTATGGATTGGATTTATTTTCAGAATTAAATATCTTAAAAGAAATTATAGGATTGGAAAATAATAAACCAATTGACATTCTTAATTATATAAAAAGAATAGATTCTTTTCCAAATGCATATATAGCTTATAGAATCATGTTAACAATTCGAGTATTAGTTACCTCAGCTGAAAGGAATTTTTAAAGTTAAAGATAATAAAAACTTATTTAAGATCAAGAATGTATCAATAAAAATTAAACAAATTGGCCTTATCATTTATTGAAAACTAAATGTTAAATAAAATTAATTATGACAATTTAATAGATAATTTTACATCACAAAAAACTCAAAAAATAAATTTTAAATAAAATTATAATACATTTTAGCATAATTTTTTTATTAATAAATAAAAAAAACTACATTTTTAAAGTTTTTTTTAAGTCTCCTAAAGTTTTGATCTATCCTTACAAAAGACCATCTTATTGGTCTATCCAACAGTTAAACCATCTATTACATACTTAATATATATATATATATATATATATATATATATATATATATATATATATATATATATATTTTGTAAGTTTGGTCTATATATAAACCATGTATTATTTGTCTAAATTAATACTTAAATCACATGTTATTTAATGTTGAGTCCTCTTACCATCTTAGTTCCAGTTTAAAATATTTTATTTGGATGTTATTATTTTAGATTAGATATTAACCATTTTTTTGTAATGTAATTAATAAAAGTGGCTACTTTTAAAATCAATTAAAGTAAATATATATAATATATAAAGCACATTCTTTAAAAATATTTATTAATATTTAGAATTTATTATTAGTCATTTTCTTATTAAAAACTCTAGACATGAAATACCTATATAGTTAATCATAAACAAAATAAGTGAGTTATAGCAAACATTAATACTATGTTTGGATGAGGTAATTTAAGGGGGTAATTCATATTTTTTGAGGAATTTGAAATACATTGGAGTAAAATGACATGTTTGGATATAGAAATTAAAAAGAAATTCAAATTTAGGAATTTTAAGAAGGTATTTCAAATAACTAGAATAGTAGAATTTGAAATACCTTAAAAGAAGAAGGGAATTGAAATTCAACTACTGGATTAAGCCAAATCATCCCGGGCCAAGTTGAGTCAGACCCGCCAGTGACTCGAACTCGCCTGGGTTGAGTCAAACCCGCTCCAAGCCAAGTCAAACATGGCTTGTCCTGAATAAAATCTAGCCAGGCCTGGGGCAAAGTTGAGACGGGCCCATCCTAGGCTGAGTCAAAGTAGGTTTATCCTAGGACGAGTCGAGTCAGGCTCGCACCGGGATGAGTCGAGTCGGGCGCATCCTGACTGGCTTGATTCAAACAAACCCTCCATCGGCCTGAGTTTAGTCGGGCCCTCCCTCCACCCGATTCAAACCAGACCCTCCACCGAACCGAGTTGAGCTGGGCTGAGCCAAGTTGAGTCGAGTAGTGCCAAACCTGAGCCAAGTTGAGTAGTGCCAGACCCGAGCCGAGTTAAGTCATGCCCACCCCAGGTTGAGTTGAGATAGTCCCACCATGGAGTAAGTCGACCTGGGCCCACCCTGGGTGGAGTTGACTTACGTTTACCCCAAGTTGGACTTGTCTTGACCTAAGTCAAGGTTGTCGAGGGTTGAGTCAAGTAGAGTCCACCCCAAACAAGTTGTGTTGGGCCCGCTATGAGTTGAGTCAAGTTGGGCTTAACCCGACTAAGTTGAGTTGGACCTATCCAAAACCGAGTTAGGTTGAGTCCATCTTAGGTTGAGTCGAGTCAAACCTACATCAAGTCAAGTATAGTCATATCTAGATCAGGTCGAGTTGAGTTAAATCCACATCGAACTGAATCATATATATATATATATATATTGAAAAATTAAATTATTAAATATTATTTTAATATTTAAATTTGATTGATATTTTTTGTAAAGTTTATTTTTAAAATTTTATATTTGAAATAAATTTATAAAATTAAATTTCATTTTTAAAGAGAAATTAAATTTTTCTATCCAAACAAAATAATTGAAATGGAAGATATTTTAATTACCTTATCCAAACAAATCATTTAAAAAATAAAGAGAGTTCAATTTCAAGTATTTCAATTGCTTGAAATTTTAATTACTTGGAACTATTGAAATTCTCCATCCAATGTAAAGTGAAAATACAAAATTATCTAGAAAAACAAATTCTATGTAAATTTAATATTTAATTGTACCCTAAATTACTAATATAAATATGACTTTTCTAGTCTTGTAAATTTTTTAATTTCTTTTAAAAAATTATAACTTTTCAAAGTTCTATTTTAGTGTTTCCATTTTAATTCACTTAGTTTAGTATTGAGGTGACTGACTGATAAATGAAAAATATCACTTAATGACCAATGAGGAGTTGAGCCGTCCTATATGGAGCAATTACCTAATCTAACAATGATTTCATGAGAAATTGAAGAAAGCAAATCGTTGGATCTATGAGGCTATACTTCAATAAGTACAGGTTGCTGATAACTAAATCTAACTAGGTGTGGAGTTTAGAGATACAGTGCTGGGTGTGAGGAACAAAGGAAAATATGTTCCTTAAGAGATTTATTTACTTTTCAATCATTTCCAAATTACAATCATTTCTTGCATCGACACAAACATTGCTCAAAATAGATGACAATATGGGAAACAATAAAGTGAATACATTCTACAATTCGAGTTAGGATTGCAATTAAATATTTGTTAATGTGTTGAATTGAGTTTGAAAAGAACTCACAAACTAAATAAAATAGAGTGTAGGGTTAATTTATAAAAAAAAACTAGTTAAAAAGTGGATATGTGTGATAATTTTGCGAATGTGACAATTTTATTTAGAAAGATAGAATTTATAACATTAATATTTATTGAAGGATAAAATAGATATAGTAGATATGTAAATCAAATAGGATATCTTATTGTATATTTGTTGTAAATATGCCCTTAATTAATTATTTAGTATAATTTTTGCGTTATATTACAGTTTTGACATGAATAATATATAGCAAATTAAAGTTTCCTAAACTTTTTTCTGGTTTGATTTGAGTAGTTTTCATCTCTTAAACTTTTTTAGAAAAAAATATTAAATGTTTAATATTGATCTTAATGGCCTCATCTGATTAGAAAATATGCTTTCGTAAAATTACATGTTCCAAACTTTTTTTATCACTTTAGAGGCTATGATAACACTTCCTATTATATTGTTCTTTTTTTTTTCTTTAAGAAACATTTGAAAATAAGTTTTTAACTATAATTTATATCTCGTGTCCTTAATAAATTATTTTGGTCAAATCTTTACTTCTATTGTCTTTTTAACAATATGATTAATTTTTCGTGGCCACATATAAACGACGGCATTTAGTTTTTGGTGGCCACAAATCAATTTAAATGTCATAACTTCACAAATTTACTAAATATTTTAGTTTTACAGTAATCCCTTAAGAGAATAAGAAATAATATAACACAATACAAAATCTTAAACATTGCAACATCACTTGTGAAACTTTATCATAAGTAGACTTTGTTGTTCACATTCGAATTTGGGATTATTAATCAGAATAAAAAAATTTAGAAAAATGAAAAGAAAATTATGGAACAACATGAGCTTAAACCAAAAATAAAATAATAGTGATATTCAATGTAAGATGATCGATTTATGATCTTAATGCGATTATTCCTTATTTATAGTTCTAAAAATATGTTTTCCAAAATGCAAAGATTTTATGCGAAGTGTTTCTCAATTGCTGATTAAATTTTGAGTTATTTTATATTTAAAAAGAGTAAGAAGTAAAATTTTGAAAATATAATAATTTTAGCGGTGAACTAAAATGAAGTTAAATGAAGTTGCACGACATTTTAGTAAAGTAAAACATTATTGACTAAAATCAGTTAAAAGTTTTTTTTAGTAATTTTAATCTTTAATCGCCTAGAACAAAACAAAATTCATGCTCAAGTGATTTTAGTCCCCTATTTCAAGAATTTAATTGATTAAAATATTCTAACTTGTTAACTTATAAAACTCACAAACATTTTAATCTATGAAAATTCTTTTTAATCAACTAAAACATAATCAAACATTTTAATTAAAGCTCTTTAACACTCTTACAAACCAATTTCATCAATTTTAACAAAGATAAAGAAATGAAGATTTATTTATAACTCTAAAAACAAAAAAGTCACAACTCAATAGTAATTTCAACTCCAAACATCAAAGTAAAAATAACTTTAAGCTTTGCTTGGATCTCCAATATAAACACAATGAAGATCATAAAGAGTAAAGAGAAAACAATAAGAAAGCTACTACAAAAGAGAAAGTCAACATGTGATGTCAATATTCAGTAAAAATAAATACATAAAAAATAATTTATGCGTCCAGAGACTGATGTGGAAAAAAGCTTTTAAGCTTTAGTTTTTTACTCTCTTTTTTTTAAGTAAGAAAAATTTATAGTTTTATATTTCACTATACTTATCTTTACTTTGCGAACAGTGAAACTCATCAAATTTTGATATTTGAAAAAATTAAAAGTGATTTAGTGTTAATAATATTTAAGTAACAATATTTGAATTAGATTATAATTAATCAGAAGTAATTTAAAGAATATTTGTTATATATCATAATATCGTTTGAAAAGTACTTATTCTAAATTTAGGTTTTTATAAGTGGACAACTTAGGTTAAATGGACAAGAAGAAAAACATATACATGTTTTCATTGCTTCTTTTTTTTTCTCTCACCTTTGAAATCATTGAAATAAATTTATAATATTTTTTCTAACTTATATATGTTGTCTTTTAAAAGGTTGTGAAATTTTTTTTTCTTTTCTACACTAATACCTATTCAACCTCACTTTACGTTTGTTCCTTATTTTTTCATTGTTTTCCTTTCTAATTTCTGTGAATTAAGAATGATAAATCTCTAAGGTTGAATAGGATGAGATACTATTGTCATGTAAGTGTGAATTTTTTTTAGATATATAATGAAATATCCTATTGTTGTATTTTATTAAGGGTGAATAACCTCTTTGGTTTAATAACGTGAATTTTTCTTATTACTATGGCTTGTTTAGGGTGAGACGTCTTTGATTGAATATGTTAGATCTTTGATAAAATTAGTGGAAAAAAATAAATTTTTCCTGAAAATTGGATATATGTTACAAGTAGTTAATGAATAAACACGGATCAACCTTATTACACTTTTCTATAATCATTTTCGTTAATTACACTTTGTTTATATTAATATATTTGGTTAACGGGAATAATGATTGTTTGAGTATTTCGTATCACTACTATAAATTAAAGTCGTTCATAAAAGGAAAAATAGCTTTTAATGTATACAAAAAAATACGTTTTCTAAGTCATCTTGGATTTGTCAAACTAGAGATGGAGAGTTCGAAAATTGAAACAGGAATAAAATATGAAAGCATTTTTGAAAACATAAATTAAGATAATTTATTGTTTTGAATAAGGTGTTTAAATTTAAACTGAGAAAAAAAAAAGCCTTGCTAACAATGTGATAAAAGCATTTGTTCTCTTGTTAAAGTAGTTTTACTGACAAAAATATTGAATATTTTTATAAAAAAAAATTGATTTTTATTCTTTTAATCAGAATCCTTGAAAATAATGCAGATATAAAGGTCATTTTCAAGTATGTCAAGTCAACAACAATAATAAAAGAAGACACCTAAAAATGAAAGCTGAAAGTTTGCGAATATAAGCGTCCCCGAATAATGATGATGGTTATAGAATGGTGGAACACATGATATAGTAAGTTTGACTATTTGTACCCCCCTTCTTCTACCCAAACCTAACGAGAAATGGGAGCAAAGGCAATTATGAGTCCAGCGTCAAACCCAGAAAGTGAAGAAGCCTTTGTAGCTGTTTCTGCGGATCATGATCACGAGTACTTTCAGTTTCCCAAAAGCACTTTAGCATAACCCCATCTTTTATTATAAGCAATTATGAGTGTGATTGAGTACTGCAACCAACAATAATAATCACACAAACTTCGAAGAATTTTCCATTACCTATTTGCTGTCTCCACCATGCCACCCACTATCATTCATACCCTATAATTTCATGTCTTGTGCTTCTCACCACATCGCCATCACCTCAAAAGTTTATCACCTCAAACAATTTAAACCCAATAATTGCTGCACTGTAGCGCCATGACCAAAACAAACAAACATCTTACAAACTCAAATTAATTTATAAAGTATGTCAAGTAAGATTATCTTAACATTACCATGGTTAAAATGTATTTCAGTTTCAATTAAATAAAAATATAATATTAGTAATTTAAATCGTATAGTAATTAAAGTTTCTCATATTTTAGAAAGTAAACTTATATATTAATCAATTAAAATTAAATTTATGGTAAATAAAAGAAAAAATGAACAATTACAAGTGGGACCCGTATCAAATTTACTCCAACAATGATTCTCACGTGAGAGGGAGGAATGGTAGCATGGTGACTATTCATGATGGGAATGCTGCTGCTGCTGCTGCTGGCGCCCCTTGCGGGTATCAACGGCCGTTGACTCATGCGAATCACAAACCTGAGTTTTAAACTTGCAACCGAACTTCCGCCCCAGCGACGCCCTCCAACCGCCTCCTCCGCCGTCGCTTCCGCCGGACTTATCAAACTTAGCGATGACTCTCTTCATCGAGGAACACTCGCGTTCCAGTTGATGAACCCGCGTCCTCATGCTATCCATGTCCAAGCGCAGCACCTGATTCTCCCTCACCGCTACGCGCCACGTGCCGTTCCTCTCCTGCACGTGCTCTAATCCTAACTCTTCTTCGCCGTCCTCAGCTTCTCGTTCCAGCACCACGGATTGCCGCCCCGGCTCCGCAGCTGCCTCCGCAGCCATTAGCGTTCCGGCGATGGCGTGTCGCAGCTGAAGCTGCTCGAAGAACAGCACCTGAACCACCGCGCGCAGCGGAAGCCTCTCGTTTTGCGCCGCGTGGGTGCACGCCTCCAGCGTCAACTTCTGACAGTCCAACAATCCACAGATGTTCTCTCTCTCCTCTTCCGAGACCCACGGATGTGCCTGCAGAAGTGAATATCAAACACAATTGAGAACTCCAACAAATGTGAAAATGGAAATTAATCCCAATGGAATCCGTAGTTCGGTAGGTACCTTCAGATACACATCGACGGCTCGGTAGAGACCATCGTGGAAGAGTCTTGCCTCATCGGGAAGCGAGACGGCGAAACTGTAGAACTTCTCCGGCTTCAGATTCCCGTCGGAAGCTATCTCCGAGAGGTATCCGTCGATGAGTTTTCCAACGAGCATCAGCGCCGGCGACCTCGACGCGACGTCTTCGTTCGATGCGGCGTGTCTTGCATCTAAACTTTTCAGAAAATAACCCAAAATCCTCTCGACGCACTCGACGTCGTAAAGCGTTTCGTTCAGGTACGAGTAACTCGGCACGAGAAGGTCGTCCAGCGTGGCTTCTTCGAGCTGCAACCCTATCTTCTTCTCCAACGCGTCTCTGCAGGCTTCGGAAGCGCTTAGTATATTCGCCGTTCGTAACAATCCGAAAAAAAACCTCGTCGCCGTTGCGGCCTTCGAACTCTTCTGAAGCGGAAGATTTGAAACCAGTGTCTCCAGAAGCTCCTTCTGTTCCGCCTCTGTCGCAACGGACGACGACGACGACGAAGGCAATGGTAACGGCTTCCGATTCGATCTTGAAACACCAGGAATGTACTTCTTAGCGTAATACATCACGCAAGTTTCAATAATCTCAGGACTCAGCTCCGCAGTTTTCATTGCAAGAATCAATCTCTTGAACAGAGGTAAACGCAGAAGCGCCAGATCTTCAAACCAAGAATCGCCAGGCCCGGCGCCGGCCTTTCTTCTTCCTGCTCCGTCAATTCCATTCCAGAGAACCTGTTTTGAAGCAGTAGTGGCGTCACTCACCGGCCATCCAAACAATGCAGGATCCGCAGACGAAGCTCTGGAAACGACAGAATCCACGCACCTCTGCGTGATTCCGAGCGTTTCCGCCATAGGCATCAAAGAGTCACACGACTTTAGGGTTTTGACAGAGTCCTTGAGGCTCTTGAGCACGTGCTGCGACAGGAACCTCTCCGTCTTGGAAACGAGGTTGTCTTCGGAGTAATCTTCGGTCATTTCGAGAAACTCACCGGCGCACCGGAGCGCGGCCACATTGGAGGGGGAGAGGTCGATCTTGACACCGTAACAGAATTTGGCGGCCATCTCGAAGGCCTCAGAGCCGCCGGGGAACCCCGTGAACGTCACATGGCACTGCTCTTCAACGATTTCGTCTTCGTCTTCGGTTTCTTGCTGCTGCTGCTGCTGTGGGGCAGAGGAATGAGTCGCTGCCTCTTGCTGCGTTATGAGGTGGTGTAGCTTTCGGCTTTTGGACATCAGAGGAAACTGAAATAGTTATCAGAGACAAATTTCAGAGAATGGAGTACGGATTATTGTCGCTACTGGAAGAGGAAATGGACCCATGTGAGAAATTTGATGCTCTGCATTTTGAGGCTTACCTTGTGGAGATGGAATGTCATGTCATCAACTTCCACCACAATGTCACTGGGCAATCCCGTTGTGCAGAACCTGCAGAGTAGAATTGTGAGGAAAAAAAAAATCTTGAAGAAAATGGATGTGTATGAACCAAGAAGCTTAAAGGAGAATAGTCTTCTAACCAGGCTTGCCCTCTGGAGCTGGGTTTTTCCGCTGATGACATTTTTCTCTGTAAATTAAATGTATGATAAGATTTTTTTTTTGTTTGTTATCTGGGAATTTCTGTGTAGGTTACTGCACGGTGAGATCCATGAGAATGAGAAGGGTGGGAATGATTTGAGGGAGTGGAGACGCTGAAAATTTAGCGACTATGAAAGATTAGCTTGGACGGATGCAAAATGTGGGGGGATAATACCCAGAGTTGTGGTAATGCTGCAGGGGGTGAAATGGACTTGACTTGCACTACCAATTGGAAAGAAGAAAGGGAAGATGAGAATGAAATAAATTGTTTGTTTGTGCTTTCTGTTGAGGTTTTATGAAAGAAAACAACACATGAAACTTTAACAAAAGATAATTAAATAAAATAAAATAAAAAATAAGTGAAACAGAATGGCATGGAATCCACAAACTCAAAGCGGACAAATGGACCTAGAGCAAATTCCTAAAAAGGGGATCATATTGGATCGTTTTTCCCTCCTTTACCAAACCTTCTTCCTTTTTCTTTTCTACGAATCAGATCAGAATTTCACTCTCACCTTCTCTATCTCTCTCTCTCATCAGATCAGAGAGGCTAATACACTCTACAAAAGGGAACTCTCTTCCCTCAGCTTTCTCCTTAAAACCCTTTCAAAAGACAATAATCACCCATTAGACCTTATAGCATCTCATTGCTTACCAACCAGTTTCTTACGTTATTTTTTTATACTTTGTTTCTTACGTTTTGCGCAAATGATGGAATATTTTAAATTTTATCTACTTACTCACTTCATTTGTTTAGTTTAATAAATACATTAGCGTTATATTACACTGAACGGATGAGATATGGTGTCCTCTTTAGTTATTAAATATTGTGATCTTCACTGGACAGGCTAAATTTGTGAAGTATTTCCACTTTATTTACCACTATTAGAAAATGTAATCAATTTTAAATCACTGTGATTAGTAATGTACTATACTTTTTATCTGTCAATGTCATTGCCAAAGAATAAACCACTGTAACATCGTTCAAAAACAAGAAATTAGAGACCAGTGTGGAACTAAGAGCACAGGTCAATTTTAGTGGTTAAATGTAAAAGGATACTTGAAATTTATGATCAGCACACCACCAGGCTCCAGCTCATATACTCACTCCATCGGCTTTAATTGGTTCAAGATTTTCCCTACTTTATCAAGTGGGTATACATATAAATAGTCATAAGTGGCAAATGGTGTATAAAAAGAAAGTTGCTTGATAAGCATCTCAGAATCATTATTGTTAAGATTTTTTAGTTTTCAAACTTTTGAAGTTTTCACCTCTGGTCCCCTTGCCATGTTTTCTGGAAATGCCCCCCCTCTCCCTTCATTTATGTTGGCATATCTGCCCTTTCACACATCCTTACTTAGAATTTATGGCTGCATTTAATAAGTAGTCAGTGAGAGTAAGATAAAATATTAATTATTCCCATCACAAGTTCAAAGTGAAGAGAAGGTATTTTGAAATATTCAAATTGGGAGAGTCGAAAATGTGGACAAAAAAGATCAAATTGTGTAGAAACGACCGTCCAATGAGAACCTCTGAGGGCACAATATCCTCAACAAGGATGTGGAAAAGGTCAAATAAGCCCCACTTACCCTACATGGGTTTGAAATTTCTCTGAATGAACAAAGTTACTGGGAGGATAGATCAATTATTCGATAATGAGGTTTACTAATAGGTAATAGGCATGTCTTTGATGCTTTTTTTCACGTGTTTGGTGGCTCACCATCAGACGATTTGCACAAAACAAGTCGTGTCATTGTGTCAATAATGCACCCTATTAGTCTGGCCATGCATTTGGGCGTTCTCCAAGGACAATATGAAGACAAACAACCAAAACCAAAATAACAAACGGATAATTACAACACTCGCTTCTTTCAAGCTCTTTGATTAGGCAAACCCACTCCCCCTCAACTCTTAAACTAGGCTAATTTGCTTAGTGATTCTTCCATTTTTTTGGTTGACATGTCTTTTAATCTACTTTCAATCCAGTTTATGGGTATAAACTTGTTGAGGTGAATGTGTTTGACCCATTTGAATGAAAAACCAAACACATTCTTACTTGTTATAATTTTACCAACTCGAGATGTAAATATGGTTTTTATATTAATAATGAGCTTAAATAAAACCTTATCCTTATATTTAAAATTCCAAATGTTCCTCCCTTTCCCCAGTTCACCAATTCCCGCCCACTTTTTTCTTTCGCTCGAGGACATACACACATATACAAAGAGTGGGTTAAAATAGGCGAGGAGCACAAAACCATGATACAAGATAGTCAAATAACAGTAAATATTCAATTCAAAAAGTTATGCGTGGCAAGTTGAAGAAGCATATATAAAAGTAATAAAACAATCAGCACAACAACAGAGGAAATTATTTTTTATTAATTGAACCATAAACATAGAAAACCATGCATGTTTATGTGGATTAGTTTAACTTTACCCCCCTCTACCTTACATCATTGTATACTAGGAAACGTTATTAGATTTAATATATCAAAAGTTAATTGAAGTTAAATTACTTTTAAAAAAATATTAAATAAATTAAAATTTACTTACACTTAAAAAATATGATTTCTTTTCTTATAAATAAGAACAAATCACAAAATTCATTATTAATGGAGTATATTATATTGTTGATACAGAAGTACGATGTGGATTGATAATTTAATAAATAATATATTAATGGAAACAAAGCTAAAGGATATTTTTTTGGATAACCCTACTATGATTTTTATTAATAGACTAAGTGATAGCATAAAAATAACAAAACAAGCCATAGGATTAACATGTATTTTCATTGACATATGACAGTTTTTATAGTATCATCATGTCAGCAACACCTAGGAGCAACATAAGAGGGTATCCAGATCCTGATTTTTTTTCTCTCTCTGTCCTCATCATCCCACCATCGGCAAAAATATTCATTTCAGACCATCCACTGCACTGCTTCAAGAAATTGAGGGTTCCCTGCAGAAAACAGCAATTAGAAAAAAGTATATTTCATCTTTATAAGCCACTTTAGCACATTTAGCGAGCTCCTTAGTCAAGGTTCTCCGTGCCCTGAACTATATATATTTGAATTAATCTTGTCACTTTAATCTGCTATTTATTGGGCTCAGGTGTCTTATTCATAATGCTTCAATGATAGACATTCTAATTAATGTAATTAAACTCGTCTTTGTTTATTATTCCTTTGGTAGAATCACTTTGCTTTAATCAATAACCAAAGGAAAAGAAGACTAGTGTTCTCTACGACACCCACCTATATATACATGCGCCAATTTCTTTTCTTTTAACTCAACCGTGTTCGGATGGACTTTGATTACAACAGCAAAACTTTGACATAATACTATAGATACTGGTATTATTAGTGTTGTTTAAAGTGAGACTGGAATTATGAATGAAGAACAAGAGTGAAAATACATTATTCTTTTTCTTGACGTTGTAAATTCTAGTTTTATCCAAATATAAATGGACGAAAAATCTTGAGAAAAGAAGCGGAAGCTAGTTGAAGATGGTTGCTTGAAAGTTACGCGCTTTTCTGGTAACCAAATAGGCCCTTGATAATTTGACCTGCATATCTCCAACAATCAAACGTGCTTATACCTTGGGGTGGCGCAGTTTTTGACTGTGTTGGTTGCTGTTGCTGTTTTTGCTGAGTGGGTTTGGGTATGACAACGCCAGGCCATGACCGACACATACAATGATTTCCCTCACCTATGTTTTTATAAACACTGGCCAAGTGATCGCCACACCCACCCCATGAATATTTCCCACACTTCTGGCACAACACCCTGTAACACATGATGTTTTCGATTCCACTTACGATTTCTACTGCTACCAACTGAATGTGATGAAACTTACTGAACCAAGGATAGAAGATTTATATTAGTGTTGGCACCTAGTAAACATCTACTGTTTTCTTAATTATGTTTCTGTCAGCTTGTCCCTGAAACTCGTAGTAGGAACAGCTTGCTATTAAGGTAGTAACGCCCTGCATAGTGAATCACTTCACAAGTCTATTTTTGAGTTTGGAGTTTTCGCCCATCCCCTCTTGGAGAGGTTTTTAACGTTTCAGAGAACAAATATTGCGTTGTCAAATCACAATCTTTCGACAGAATCGCTCCAAACATTTTCATCTCCCTTGTTTTCTTGTTTTGTGTTGCATATTGCCATTAATTATAACGATTTTAAAGGCTGCATACACATGAATATGTAAAATTTTGTATATAAAATTAGTTTACTGTCACGTACTCTTAACATAACGGAATGTAAAACTGTTATTGTATTGTTACAAGGAAAGTGATACATGCAGTACCAATTTATTGTGACCATTTATCAACACCTATGTTTTTTGCATTTAAACGCAGTATGTTTTGTGCATTTAAAAATAGTAATGATATGTAAAACAAATTGAAAAATAAAATTAAGATGTTGAAAAGAGGTATATCAGAATTGGGTAATCATTTTCCTTGTTATAATTGTGATTAGTTGTTTGAGTTAGCTTATTTTTTAGTATTATTCAGTCTTCATATTTCTTCTAATTTTGTACAAATTTATATTTTAAATATAATGGGAATATGGTTTTTTTATCACAGCATGAATAGGTATTTTAAATATAATTGTGTTTAGTTTTATGTATTTATTCTTAAATATAATTTAAAATATGAATTACAAGATTATTAAATAACAGATAAGAAAATTGGTTTGTTTCTCCTTACTATTTTTTTCTTTCTCTTTTTCATTTTCATTTTCATGGTATTGTTCTGATTTAAGTTTTATTCATTTAACAATTATTTAGTAGACATCTTTTTGAAATTAGACAATTAAAAATATTTCAACGAAACATGATGTAATGGTTTTACTTTAGTTCAATTTCTTGAATTTTTTATTTCTATTTAATTTATTAATCAACAAATAGGAATTACCGTCATGGATTATTCAATTTTTCATACTATGAAAATTATTTTATTTTTAATTAAATTTATTACTAAATATTATTATAATTATTTAGTTTTTAACCAAAATTATTATTATACTTCATTGTAATAATTTTATTTTAATCAAATTTGTTGTTAATTACTTTTTTTTTTTATAAATACAATGTATATGAAACAAGGAAAGACACTCAAACACAACAACATTCAATTTTCTTTTTTATATTATTTCTTAAAAGCAATGGTGTTCATAAGGTTCGGAGATCTTTCACTGCATTCATTGATCTGACGGATTATTGTACCTTGGGAGAGGAATGCATATTATTTTGTTTTGCCCTATGCACTAGGGATGCTTTCTCTCTAATGTCTGAACCCAACTCAGACTCTTTCTAATCTCTTCTTCCTTGATTATATTTTATTATATATTTTATATTCTATGTTATTGTTATTTGTTATGAGAATTGTTTGGATTCTTAATTTATTTTTCTTAATCTCTGTCTTTGATCCAACATTAATAGACATTTGAGAAAAATGGTGTTTTCCCTCAATACAAAGACACACAAGCAATTCATCGAAAGAGAATTTTTCAGGCTTATGTTTTAAACTTCAAGCACAATCAGACCATGAAGGAGACAACTTTGAAATCATAAAAGCAACAAGCATGATATCAGGCAAAATAATCCCTTTTAATTTCATGTCATAAACAATATTTTTAAATTCATGAATCTGATTAGAAATAGATTTATTATCACTAATTTGAAACTCAATAGTTTTTTCATAAAATATCTAGATAAATCTTTCTTAGCAGACTCAAATTTCAATTCAAGTGCTTCCCATAACTCAACTTCAACAGTTTTAGTGTGACAAAAATTTTTATAAATGTTATTAGACAAAGTACTTAACATATGTCCATGACATATATCTTTATCAGAAACATGAGGCGTAGAAGATGATGTACCAACATTCTTAGAGAGAAAATTTTTTGTTCATTATTTCTTTATTTTAAAAGTCAGAGATATTATTTTACCATATGTCTGCTATAGATATGTTCAAGTAAGCTTGAAAAATTTACGGGTGAAAATTTTTTCTATTGGCAACAATAAATGAAATTTTGGCTCACCAAAACAGGTTTATTGAGATATCTAAAGTAACTGATTTTTCTATTGTGGTGAGTGATGGTACATCATCTTCTACCCTTGAAGTTTTTGATAAAGATATTTTTATGTCATGGACATATTTTAAGTTTAAGTGCTTTGTCTAATAATATTTATACAAATTTTTGTCGCACTAAAATTGTTGTTGAGTTATGGAAAATACTTGAAATGAAATGTGGGTCTGCTGAGAAAGATTTATCTAGATATTTTAATGAAAAAAATGATTGAGTTTCAAATGACTGATAATAAACCTATTTCTAATCAGATTCATGAATTTGAAAATATTGTTTATGACATGAAATTAAAAAGAATTATTTTATCTGATATCATGATTGTTGCTTTTATGATTTCAAAGTTGTCTCCTTCATGGTATGATTGTGCTTGAAGTTTAAAACATAAGCTTGAAAATTTCTCTTTTGATGAATTGTTTGTGTCTTTGTATTGAGGAAAAACACCAATTTTTTTCAAAAGTCTATTCAAAATGCTGAGCCTAAACCTATCTTGCTAAGAACACTAAAAAAATCTGAGAACTCCAATAAACCTAATCCAAAATCCTTCAAAAGGCAAGATTTTAATAAAAATAAGCTTGCTAAAGAACAACTTCTCTTATAACAACAACAAATCTAAGAATAAAAATATGGGGATTGAGATGTTTTATTTTGTTTGTGGATGAACTAATTATGTAGCCAAAAATTGCTTTTAGCGTCGTCGTCAACATGTATCTAACCTGAAACTTGAAGTTAATACTGTTACTTTGGGTGCTACTTCTAATTTCCCGTCTGAAAGGTACCATGTCACTAGCCCTGAGTTAAATTATGTTTTTAACTCAAATGATTGGTTTATAGACTCTAAGGCCAATGTTCATGTGTGTGCTGGTAAAAAATTATTTTCTTTATATATTAGGAAACAAGCACACGTACCGTGAGTGTGTTAGTGAAAGCTGTTTTTACGTGTGTCAGTTAATAAAGTTCCTAGCTTTAAGGGGTTGTTAGACTAGCTACTCTATTATTTAGGAGATAGTGGAGTTCCTTTATTCCTATTTTGTTGTCATGTAGAACGTGACAATTTTACTTTTTGTTATGTAAGGTTATATAAGTCACTTTGCTTCAATGAATAAGACACCCTTTCCAGAGCACTTTTTATATATATCCTGAGTTTCCTGATACAGTAATGAGTGTGACAGGAAAATACAGTCAACGAGTGTGAGAGAGAAAAATTACAGTGGGCGCGCTTAGTGAGTGTGAAGGATGGCTACGTCGGAGAAGTTTGTTCAGCCGGTCATTCCTTGATTCGATGGCCATTATGACTTCTAGTCTATGACAATGGAGAACTTTGTACGAAGCAAGGAGTTGTGGCACCTCGTAGAAGAAGGCATCCTAGAAACCATGTCCACTGAAGGAGCACACCGAAAGAATGTGGAAGACGCCAAGTTAAAAGACTTGAAGTTCAAGCCATTGACAGGGAGATTCTGGAAACTATTCTGGATAAGAGCACCTCGAAGGCCATATGGCAATCCGTGCAACAAAAATATCAGGGATCTACTAAAGTGAAGAGAGCCCAGCTTCAAGCATTTCGGCGCGAGTTTGAGTTGTTGGCCATGAAAGAAGGTGAGAAGGTTGATAACTACTTGGGGAGAACTCTAAACGTGGTCAACAAGATGAAATCAAACGGTGAAATCATGGCACAGAGCACGGTGGTCAGCAAGATTCTGAGATCGTTAACCTCTAAATTTAATTATGTGGTATGCTCAATAGAAGAATCCAACGACTTGAGCATGTTGAGTATTGATGAACTTCACGGTAGCCTACTTATTCATGAGCAAAGAATGCAAGGATTTCAGATAGACGAACAGGTACTGAAAGTCACCAACAATGACCGATCAAGCCGAAACAGTGATGACAGATTCGGCAGAGGCAGAAGCGGTCGCAATCATGGGAGAGGAAGAGGACGCTACCTAGGAAACAAAGCACTCACAAGTTAGGCCACTTTCAATATGAATGTCCTGAATTAGAAAAAAAAGCTAACTTTGCGCTTGAGGAGGAAGAAGAATAGGTTTTGCTGGTGGCATATGAAGAGTCAACACAAGTTGTACAAAAAAAAGCTTGGTTTCTGGACTCCGGTTGTAGTAATCATATGACCGGAAACAAACATTGGTTTGCAGACATATAAGAAGGCTATAGCAGAACGGTCAAACTTGGAAATGACACCACAATGGCTGTTGTCGCAAAAGGAAGTATTCGGGTACAAATCGATGGTATCACACATGTAATATCAGACGTCTACTTTGTTCCTGAGCTTAAGACCAACCTTCTAAGCCTAGGGCAACTTCAAGAGAATGGTTTAGCCATTTTAATTCAAAATGGCATGTGCAAGATATTTCACTCAGATAAAGGCTTAATTATGCACACCAACATGAAAGGGAATAGGATGTTCTACTTGACAGCATCACTACACCCTATGTGCCTCCAAGCGGAAGATGATTCGGAAAGAGAAACTCAATTGTGGCATAGTCGTTTTGGACATCTCCACTTCAAAGGGTTGAGCACACTTGCGAGTAAGCAAATGGTTCTTGGGCTACCCTCTCTAAAATCTACCAAAATGATTTGCACTACTTGCCTTGTTGGAAAGCAGCAACGAGACTCCATATCAAAGAAAAGCACGTGGAGGGCCTCAAGGAAGCTTCAGTTGATCCATGCAGACATATGCGGTCCCATCACACCATCCTCACATAGCAACAAAAGGTATATCCTATGATTTATTAATTATTACTCACGCAAAGCTTGGATTTACTTCTTGCATGAAAAATCTGAGGCCTTTAATGTCTTTAAAAGCTTCAAAGCTTGTGTTGAAAAGGAAGCTAACACCTACATAACGTGTCTAAGAACGGATAGAGGTGATGAGTTCACCTCTAAGGAGTTTGCAGAATTTTGTACTGAACAGGGTACTTCCAGGCAAATGACGGCTGCCTATACACTCCTCAATAGAACAGAGTCGCAGAACGCAAAAATCGGACTATCATGAATGTTGTACGAGCAATTTTACACGAGAAGCAGGTTCCAAAATCTTTCTGGCTTGAGGCGGTTCGGTGGTGTGTACATGTCCAAAATAGAAGTCCAACGTCCACAGTAGATCAACGCACTCCAGAAGAAGTTTGGAGTGGCATAAAGCCATGCGTTGACTATTTTCATATATTTGGTTGTGTAGCACACACTCATATTCCAGACTAGAAACGAAGCAAGTTAGACAATAAAAGCCAAAGATGCATCCTCTTGGGAGTCAGTGATGAGTCTAAAGCCTACAGACTATATGATCCTATTAGAAAGAAATTTATTGTCAGCAGAGATGTAGTATTTGAAGAAGGAAAAAGGTGGAATTGGCACGAACATGTAGAAAAATAGTAGAGCAGTTTGGTTTAAATACTTTGAGATTTCCAAAACTGTTAAGAGATTCTTTTACAAGAAAATCTGTGATTGAAAGTGTGTTTCTAAGAGTTCTAAACTGATTTTTGAAATTCATACTTTAAGAAGTCCAAGATCTTGGTGAATTGAATCTTGTCTTGTGGAAAAATCACATGGGATCATACTCTATTTTTGAACAGTTGTTGTGCGATACTTGTCTAGGTGATCTTATTCCATTTTATTGTGTAATTGCTTTTGGGGTTGTGTCTTCTTGATAGGGTGATTGAGAGGATATTGTAATAGGGTTTTGCAAGGTGTTTATGATATTGTAGGGTTCAAGATCAATTTTTTTATTTTGTTCTTGGTTTTTCAAGTAGGGTTCATGTAAAAACTAAAAGTTAGTGAATTGTTTGACTATGGTGATTAGGAAACTAGATGTAGCCTTCTTAGGAAGGTGAACCAGCATAAATTTCTGGTGCTAATCTCTTCTTCCATACTCTTTTAATTTCTGCAATTGTTAATTAAATTGTTAAAAGAGTTGAATATATGATTCATTAATCAAAGCATTTCAAGAATCTTTAAAGAATTGTTTTAAGTGCAACAATAAACTAAAATATGATATTGAGAGTTTAATTCACCTCCCTCTTAAATTCAGCCCTTAATTCTAACATAAACAAGATATATGCACAAGGTCATAACATGCAACCAATTATTAGAACCTAAAATAAACATCGATATTGTATGTGTTATTTACTAAAATTCGGTCAAAAGGGGATGTACCTCAAGACAATTAAGTCTTTACATTTTCTCGAATAGAAATTTATATAAGGTTTCTTATGCTGAAGTGCAATTTATTTTTAAGAAGTAATATATTTTTTTCAAAATTATGTGAGGATTATAAAAATATTATTATAATTTAAAAAAAGTAATTTAAAATCTACTGTTACATTTTTGAATTAAAGTTTTTAATGTTAATTTTATAAATAAATGTTATAGCAATTATTTTATTTTTAATCAAATTTATTACTAAATATCATTATAGTTATTCCATTTTTAATCAAATTTATTATTAAATTTTATTGTAATAATTTTATTTTAATCAATTTTTTTGCTAATTATTTTTTTTCCTATAAATACAATGAAACAAGGAAAGACACAAACACAACAAATTTCAATATTTTTTTTATATTATTTTTTAAAAACAGTAGATTGATTTAACATATTGTTATATCTTGAGATATTTTGAAAGAAAAACGAATATTATTTTGTTTTACGTGGAGTATTTTTTCTATAAAAATATTGTCGTATCTCAACTTAACTCAAGCTTTTTTTAATATATTTTTTTAATTATATTTTATTCTATATTATTGTTATTTGATACAAGAATTGATTGAGTTACTCAATTTATTTTTCTTAATATCTATTTTTTAAATTTAATTGTGTTTAGTTTTATGTATTTATTTTTAAATATAATTTAAAATATGAATTACAATATTATTAAATAACAGATAAGAAAATCGGTTTGTTTCTCCCTACTATTTCTTTCTTTCTCTTTTTCATTCTCATGGTATCGTTCTGATTCAAGCTTTATTCATTTATCAATTATTTAGTAGACATCTTTTTGAAATTGATGGACAATCAGAAATATTTCAACGAAACATGATGTAATGGTTTTACTTTCGTTCAATTCCTTGAATTTTTTATTTCTATTTAATTTATTAATCAACAAATAGGAATTACCGTCATGGATTATTCAATTTTTCATACTGGATAGAACTTCTCATCTTTTTACCTCTTCACTCTGCCCAATCCATTTGGTTAATCCAAAGCCCAAACTACGACTAGAGAACGAGTTCATCATTATATGATTTGTTTCCCCTAGATTTAAATTTGTAGGAAATTCAACAGAAAACATTTACGTTTTCTACAAAATTTCTTGTGAATTTAAAATATGCACAAATATTTTAAATAGTTGTTTAAATTCGTAGGAAAATTTGCAAGTAATTTTCTGATGAATTTATCTTACAATCATGTTGTGATTACAAAGCTATGCACAAACTAACTGAGGTTTATAGTTTGAGGTATTAACACCTCCCCATACTGCAAGTCACACTTTTGCCAAGAAATGAATATATAAATAAAGAGTAACACATAATAAAAAAATACTCCTCCTTAACATCTTAAAGTAGTAATATTTTAATTACATTTCTATTAATGTAAAACATTAATATATATTATTATATTATTTTAAAGAGTTGTCAAGTGTGTTAAAATATTATTTTTTATAAATAAAATGTAACATATATTATAACTGGCATTGAAATAATGTATTTTGATGAAAAGAATTCAGAGTGATGTGTACATTACTCCAATATCAAAACATTTGGGGGTAAAATCCAAGAAAGTTTTGGTATTTTAGATGACGATAGGTTTGTCCTGAAAGAAAAACTAGTTAGTGTATTTTATTTTACGTAAGACTACAGAAGTTGATAATCCTTCCAAAACACTTTTATTCGGTTTCTTGGGATGGGAAAAGTTGCACACTGGTTCACGGCAGTTGAAGTTTAAGAAAATAAAACATATGCTTCTTTCACTAATTAACATCTAATTACAATTGCTTAGGCTAGCTAAGAATAGGGATTATAGGGAAATATTAGTTGGAACATTTTTATTGAATAAATTATTTACCACACAAAAAATATGTACAAATACATTCTCCATTTTTTCTTTATATATTAATTATAAATAAAAAATGAATATAAATTACTAATATCTTAAAATTAACTTCACATAACCTACAAATCACTCATTATAATAATTTTATATTATTTTTAAAAATATAGAGGCATATAGTATCTCTTTTCATTACTAGTGTATATACTTTTTCAACTATCTTTCGTTATTTTTTATTTAGATAATTTTATCCTTTAACAAATTAAAATGATTTTCTTATTTGATAAAATATGTAATTAACCAATTTTTCGCTTAATTACCATCCACGACCACGTGATTTTGTTTAATCATTCTTATAAAATAATATATTTTTAAAACTATATTATTTTATTTTTAATATAATAAAAATGCAGATATAGAATGAGGAAAGCATGTGATTCCACTAGTATTAATTTGTATTAAATGTTTATTAATTAATACTATTGAGATATGAGCTGAGACCAGAATTGATATTAATTAAAGTTAATAACATAAAAAAATAAATTGAATTGTTATTTTAGTTTAATTTTTTAAAGATTGAATTGTTTCTGAATAGAGTGTTGTTTAAAGTATAATACAAGTATTGTTATGGATACCATCCACACCTTACAAAGGTATATAACTTTGGTAGGCCCTTTATGCTACCTCTTACCCTCTCCCTTAACATTACATTAACAAGGAAACCTTTTGTTTTCTATCTTTAGATAACCAAAACAATAAAACAAAGTACTAAACCCAACCTATAACAAACTAAAGTGCATCCAAAACTCTCTAATATGCTCCACAACAAAAGATGTGCATTCCGAATAATATGCAGCCAGAGCTTTATTAATGAAACATAACAAGAGTTGTGTATATAAATTGCATGGAACTTTAGAATAGAATTGATGTATATACCAAACCTGCACCAGAGAGACATCCTTGCACAACTGCATAATCATTGCACACTAATAGACCAAAACTAATATCCCAATCCGTTGTCCTTGTAGATTCCTTTCACATCACCTGTAACTCCAGATCATAAGAATATAATAAATAATTAGTGTAATTTGTAATTAATTTATTAATTGTAATATTCGTTTATTTTATTTTCTTTAAACATTTTTTAATTTAATTTTCACAAGTTTTTGTTTACTTCTTTCAATTATAAGAAAAGAGAAATTAACTACATATAATTCTTATCCATAATCTAATATTTTAAAACTGTTTTAGTAAAATTTGGTGAAAAATAAAAGATGGAGAGAATAAAAGATAATTCAAGAAACATAGACACAAATGAAGCAGAGGTATGGATGCATCAAGGTTAACAAAGTAAACCTCTATTTAAGTTTAGTCATATTTAAAAGAGTAACTGTAGAAACATAGAAAAAGCAAAATTAATCTAGTCAACATGATTATTATTCAGTAAAAATGAGTTTGCATCCAATAAATCTTACTCAATCAAAAGGAGAAACACTTACTTATAAGCTTTAGAGGTAAAAAACATGAAACATTTTGTCACCCAATGAATCAAAGCTTTGACTCAAAAAATCAGTTATATAATACTCTTTCATTGACTCAAAATCTTAAACATGAAGGTTCTTTTATGTTTGAAGAAACCAACAAAACACAAGAAGGCTAGGACACCTATCCATTGAAGAACTTTCTTCATGAATTTCATCTACATTTCTTCATCATTTTTTGTTAAGATTTCATGACCATGAGTAATTTGTTAGAATTAGATGTAATCACCAAATACTTTTACATATTTTTTTATTATATTTATATATAGTTATGTATTTCTTTTCTTCATTGATGTTTAATCTTTATGATTATTAATTATTGTGATTTGATCAACCATAAACTAGTTCAAGTTGTAAAGGATTGAAAAGTCCTTATATTTTTACCTAACATAAAAGAATTAATAATTATTTATTTGGAAATGGACTTACTTATCATCTTTGAATCCATAAACTTAATAGAAGTTTATATCCTATTAAAAGTTGACAAACACTACTGCATGAAAATAAATTTGCAATATCATATGACAATAATTATGAGAGAACTGTCATCAAATCTTGAGCCATGACAATTTTGAGATCTAAGTTAATTATATAACAACAATTGTTTTTCAATCATGATGATATATGATATATGAGGACGAATTTTTTACTTCATTATCGTATGTATCTTATAAAGATGATTCTTTAAAGAATCATTGTTGTAAAGTAGATATAACGATAATTCAAAAACAATTATCATTATATGGTCTATATACCACTTGTAGTTCGAAAACTTCATTTGTGTTTTTTTATTTTCTTTCTTTCTTCTTCATTTCCTCAACCTTGCATTATCGTTGTTGTTTGCATTGTCCTTATTGTTGTGTCCATCATTCATGTTGTCAATAACTACTCTTTCTAAACTTCTTTTGTCACTGCTACCAACATTCTCATTTGTTATAGTTATATATTTATTATCACCACCTACCATTATTGGTTGTCCTCGTCTAATTTGACTCTCTTGTTTTCTTATAATTTTTTTAACCTTTTCAATTTAGTTATGCATTGACATATTATCTTTTATATTGTAGTTTGTTTGATTTTGAATTATATTTTAACTATTTTATGACTATTTTTATTAATCACTTCTTTAAACATATTAATATTGGGTCTTTTAATATTGGGTCTCAATGTGTTTGATCCTAAAAGTAATTCATTATATTATAAATTAACTAACTTTTGCACACGTTTTTAAATTGTCTTAAGATTTCTACATAACATTAAAAAAAAGTCTATATTTTATAATGATAAAATTGGATCAATAATAAACTTCATTAAGCACATTTTACAATATACTAATGACTACAATAATTATCAACTTAGATACGAGGATCCTAATTAAATAATATGGTAATGGTTTAGGGTTTAGCTTTCTCCTTTTCTTAATTAAATATAGTTTTTAAACTACCTTATGCCATACTCTAACAGAAATATGGAGGTATTGTTGGAATAAACTAAATATCTCTTTTGCTGTATTAGTACATGTAAATTCAGAAAATTCTTATGGTTAGTAGTGAAGAAGTAATAGCTAATATATAAATAAATTGCTACCTTAATATTAATCGATATCATATATCATCATTATGTTAGTATATTATTGGGTTACTATATCATTATTTTAGTTTATCGTTCTATTAATACATCATTTTATTAATTTATTAAACAATTTTCTTGCATGAAAGAGAAAAATCTAAATAGCAGTTGCAATCAAATTCACCGTACAAGTTACCGCAATTAGTTCCGTGTTAGTTGCTTCTTCTACTTACTCTGTGCTTGCTACAGCTACAAATAGGTAACCAGAGGATCTTTCCTTTCCAAGTTCTTCCCTTAATCTCTCCCAATGTCTCGCTTCCACATATTCTCACCATACTTCCAAATCCCTCAACCTCTTCAAATCGTTCCAATTCCATTCCAGCCTCACAAGACTCGTAAAGTCAAGATCTTAGCTTGCCAATCAAATCAAAACCAACACAAATCCTCAGCAACGGTATTTTATTTTCATTCATTATTACGATTGGTTTTTATAATTGCCATGTTTCAATTTTATCATGTACGTGTACCATTCATTTTGCAATTCACGGTAACTATTAAACTTTTTTAAGATTACCTCAGAACCCTGTTAAGTAGTAGAATTCATGATGTATGGATCAGAAAGTATTATAGTGTTTTAATTACTGTGGAAAACTAAAACCACCACATTATTCGTTCATACTAGATTACTTAAACTACTCTAACAAATCCTAACGTCTCACTGTTAAAGTAAAACTTAAGATCTTAAACGTAAAATAAATTCTTGAAGATAGGAAGTACATGAGATGCTCTAATGAAATGTGTGATGTCAGGAAAAATCTGTTGCAGAGCTTGGCAATAGCAAAGGAACGAGTACCCCAAAAGATGTTCCTCGCAAATTCCCAAGCAAAGATTTGAAGAAGAAAATCGCCATTGTTTCCTTTCTAGGAGCTCTGGGACTTTTATTATCTACAAGGCTTCACGTCTTTGGTGTTCCTTCGAAGGATCATTGTGCCCATGCATTACCGTCCGAAGAGGTTGGTTCCTTAACGGCTCCCATTTCAGAATTTCTCTATCTTTTATGTCACACGCATTCAAAGTAAGGGCGTGCAATTAAAAAAGGGTGTTAGGATATCGGAAGTCCTATTAGACTTATGGGGTTTGTTCTGTGGTGTTGGATGTTCTAGGCTCAGCACAACGGTAAGCCCACTGTGGTGGAGTTTGATGCAGATTAGTTTGAAGTGTGTGGGGAATTGGCTCCTTGTGTACACAAAGTTGAGCAGCATTACAAGTGATGACAAAGTAGAGCATCTGTACAAGTGATGACTTCAATAGCTTTTGATGCCTTTTACAAAATTTCTCAAATTATTGAACTACTTGTGACCTTTTCATGTGCAATAATTTACTATCTTGATTCCACTGACATACATACATCTGAGAACAGGAAATGGGTGAGCTTTGTTATTACGTTGAATCTGCTTCCCGCTCTCACACTCTCGTCATCCCAATCAGAAAGCGAGTGTTCACGACAACTCAATCCACAACTAGGATAACTTAATGAAATATGATAGATGAAGTGAACATTGTGCGTGTCTTCTACAACTTTATTAGGTTCTATATTCCTTTTACTTACTCTTCTATAAGACACCATCTTCAAGTTCAAGCCTAGTTATTGTTTGGCAACAAGAGGGCAGAAAAGTTGGCAACCTTTGTTCTCTATTTTAATCTCTGTATATTTCTCTGCTGCACTTTTCAAATATGCTGTTACAAGAATTTATAGGCAGAATAATTGCCTCTTCAAATGCCCAAAAAGAAAATGATAATACCTATTAAATAGGTTTGTCAGACTATGTTTCTCGGTAATACGACTCATGCCTAAAACCATTAATATTATTCTAGGAATACCAAACAACAGAGATAACCTTCTTAATTTAAGTTTTATAACAAATCTCCCCCTTAAACTTAAATACTCTCCTTATCTCGCATTCCAATCAACATTTTACAATTCTCCAGCAGAGTGGTCGGCAGTGGCTTGGTGAATACATCCGCGGCTTGAGCTCGGCTTTCAACATGCTCCAGCTCAACCTTTCCTTCTTTGACTTGTTCTCGGATGAAATGAAATCGGACGTCAATGTGCTTGCTCCTTCCGTGATTAACCGGGTTCTTTGCCAACTCGATCGCCGACTTGTTATCAACTCGGATTACAGTCCCTTCGTCTTGGATCACTCCCGGATGCCTTAATAGATTTGAAAGCCGGATCGCATGACACACGCTCCAAGAGGCCGCCACATATTCAGCCTCACGAGGTTGACAGAGTTACAATGGGCTGTTTTTGGACGACCAAGTAAAAGCTGTATTTCGAGTAGGAATACATAACCCGATGTACTTTTCCGGTCATCAACATCACCACACCAATCACTATCCGAGTAACCCACTAGTCGGTAGTCATCCGATTTTGAATAGAAAAGACCAAGTGATAGGGTTCCTCGAACATATCTCAAAATTCTCTTCAAGGCCTTCCAATGTGTATAGCTTGGATTCTCCATGTATCTGCTCGTTATTCCAACACTCAGCATCAGATCAGGCCTAGTACTTGTGAGATACCTCAGACTTCCAATTAAACTTCGATATTTTCCAGAATCAGCTCGTTCTCCTCCATCAAACTTTGAGAGTTTAGTGCCCGATTCCATTGGAGTAGAAACCGGGTTGCAGTCCTCCATTTTAAACTTCTTTAAAATTTCATGCGCGTACCTCTCTTGGGATATAAAAATCCCTTCCTCTAACTGCTTCACTTCTAAGCCAAGAAAATATTTCATCAGGCCTAAGTCTGTCATCTCGAACTCTTTCTTCATTACCTCCTTGAACTCCTTAATCGGCTTCGCGTTGCTTCCGAGTGAATATGAGGTCGTCAACATAGAGAGCGACTACCATCATATCCTTTTCGATTTCTTTGTATACAAGGCATGCTCGTATGGACATTGCTCGTACCCATTTTTCTTGAAATACCCGTCAATTCTATCATTCCAGGCACGAGGAGCCTGTTTAAGCCCGTAGAGAGCTTTTCGTAATCTCAGCCCCTTCTTTTCATCCCCTCTCTTCATGTACCCGAGTGGTTGGTCGACGTACACCTCCTCCTTCAGCACTCCATTTAGAAAGGCCGACTTCACATCCATCTGTAGAATTTGCCATTGATTCTGAGCAGCTAATGAGATCAGAAGTCGGATTGACTCCATTCTCGTGACAGGAGCAAATACTTCATCATAATCGATTCCCTCCTTTTGTCTATAGCCCTTCACTACAAGTCGAGCCTTATAACGCTCAACCTCTCCTTCAACATTCATCTTCTTTTTGTACACCCATTTTACTCCAATGGGTCGAGCTCCTTCAGGAAGGTTGGTTAGTTCCCAAGTTTTGTTGCGTTCAATCGCCTCAATCTCCTCATCCATGGCTGTTCTCCACTTCTCATCTTGGACAACTTTCTCAAAACTCAAGTTTTCGAGTCGGTCGGAAGACATACAACATGAACTTCATTTGTAGTGTCGTATATTTCTTGCGAGACTTCTCATCCTGAGGTCATTGTGGCTCGGTTTCTTCATCCGAAAACTTCGAGGGTTGTTCGTTGTTGAAGGCACAACAAATTCCGAGTTAGTTTCTTCTTCGGACGGGTTACTCCAGCACCATTGCTTTGTTTCCTCCACATGAACGTCTCGGCTCACCACCACTTTCTTGTTAACAGGATCAAACAATTTATATGCTTTAGATTTTTCATCATACCCGATAAAAATATACTTCTTGCTCCGATCTTCTAATTTTGTCTTGTGCTGACTTGGTACTTGTCCATAGGCCACGCTACCAAACACCTTCGGATGAGAGACACTCGGCTTCATACCACTCCGGATCTCCTGAGGCGTCTTCTCGCCTAGCTTTGCATGTGGACATCTATTTTGTACGTAGACTGTGCACTGCACTGCCTCTGCCCAAAACTTCTTCAGCATATTCTTCCCTTTCAACATAGATCGAACCATATCAAGAATGGTTCGGTTCTTTCGTTCCGCTACACCGTTTTGCTTTGCGGAGAATATGGGAGCGATCGATGGCAGCTTAATCCCATTTTCTTCGCGGTATTTGTTGAACTCAGCGAAGTGAACTCGCCTCCTCTGTCAGATCGAACTGTTTTGATGACTTTGCTTGTTTCTTTCTCCACCGTCACTTTGAATTTCTTGAAAGTTTCAAACACTTCTGATTTCTCTTTCAGAAAATAAACCCACGTCTTCCTTGAAAAATCATCAATGAAAGAGACGAAGTATTTCTTACTACTGAATGATTCTGGAGTTATCGGCCCACATAAATCGGTATGGATCAGTCCGAGTTGCTCCTTTGCTCGGTACTCAGAACTTCTTGGAAAAAAGTCCTCGTTTGCTTCCGATCACACATTCTTCACGAGAACATTTTTCAAATTCCATTTTAGGCGGTCAGAACACCATCTCCTTTTTACCAATCGAGTCGACCCACCGAAATGAAGATGACCGAACCGAAAATGCCACTTCATAGCCTCATCCTCCATATCAAGTTGCATGCATTTATCTTGAACTATTTTCAGCTCTAGTTTGTACATGCGATTTTTCTTCATTTCTACCGA
Source organism: Lablab purpureus (assembly GCA_030347555.1). NCBI lineage: Eukaryota > Viridiplantae > Streptophyta > Magnoliopsida > Fabales > Fabaceae > Lablab > Lablab purpureus. The sequence goes on along the minus strand of CM059256.1, from coordinate 20,023,496 downwards.
GCAATGAGCCTCCAGAGTTTATCCTTCGGTTGTAGTTCTCGGTCCTTCATCAGAACTGAGTATCCCTTCTCCATTAACTGTCCCATGCTCAGTATGTTGTTTTTGAGATCAGGTACGTAGTATATATCTCTGATCTCTCCGATTTGCCCATTTCTCTGTTGATACCAGATCGTTCCTCGTCCTTTGATAGCTACTTTAGAAGCATCGCCGAAAGAAACAGACCCGGAATCCACTTTTGAAAGTATTTTGAATAAGCGCTCGTCACCACACTTGTGGTTACTTGCGCCGGTGTCCAAGTACCAAACCGAGTTATTTGAACAGCTCGATTTGACCTCAGTTTCTGGAATGTTTGTCACTAGCAGCAATCCTTCATCTTCTTCCTCGGCAAGAAAGTTTGTTGGTTCCTCCTTTTTCTTCTCAGACCTACAATCTTTGGAAATATGACCCAACTTTCCACAGTTGTAGCATTTTACTGAGTAACAATCCTTGGCAACATGCCCATACTTCCCACAGTTATAACATTCAATATTGTTTGTGTTTGTTCGGCCACCCCGAGCCTGACCTCGGCCACCCCAGTTCTGTTGGCCGACTTGCTCATTTCCTCGTCCTCCTCTTCCTCTACCACCTTGGCCTCTTCCTCTTCCACCTTGGCCTCTGCCTCTTCCTCTGCCTGTGGTGTTTTGAGCATAGAGCACCTTCTCCCCTTTTATTGTCGCCTTGTCTGGAGAGCACTGTTCAAGGGACTCCCCTTCTTGTTTTTCCTTCTCTGCTCATGCGCTTCTAGGGACCCAAGCAAGCTCTTCAAGGGTGAGCGTTGATAGGTCCTTGGACTCCTCTATTGCGCACACGATATTCTCGAAATCATCCAGTCAATGACCTTAAAATCTTTTCAACAACTTGGTTAGATGAAAGACTCTCACCATTCGATTCGACTTGTTCACCACGGTCTCTACTCGAGTAATGAACTCGGATACGCTTTCGAGACTCTTTCATCCTCATGTTTTCCAGCTCGCCCCTAAGGGTTTGAAGTCGAACTTGCTTCACCCGTTCGTCTCCTTTGTTTGCTTTTTCAAGTGTATCCCATGCTACTTTGGAAGATTTAGCGTTGGCAATCTTCTCAAAACCAGATTCATCAACGGCTCAATATAGCGGATACTGAGCTGCCTTGTCTTTAGCTCGAACGGTCCTCAGCAGCGTTCATCCGGGCATTTGAATACCCATCTGTGTTCTCCGGTTCCTCATACCCATTCTCGACCACATCCCAGTTATCTTGGGAGCGAGAAGGGCCTTCATTGCACCTTCCGGTTGTCATAATTGGTGCCTTTTGTTAACTTGGGTAGTGGGATGCCATTGGTTAGACTCTGCCATTTCTCTCAACTGTTTACACTCAACTCACACGGCTCACAAAGCTCTCGGTCGCTCTCTCTCTCGGCCAGCGCACACTGCGGCGTTCTTTCTTGAGGCTGGTAGGTTTTCTCACGCTCACCACACACGCAAGCTCGATGCCAATTTGTTTGGCAACAAGAGGGCAGAAAAGTTGGCAACCTTTGTTCTCTATTTTAATCTCTGTATATTTCTCTGCTGCACTTTTCAAATATGCTGTTACAAGAATTTATAGGCAGAATAATTGCCTCTTCAAATGCCCAAAAAGAAAATGATAATACCTATTAAATAGGTTTGTCAGACTATGTTTCTCGGTAATACGACTCATGCCTAAAACCATTAATATTATTCTAGGAATACCAAACAACAGAGATAACCTTCTTAATTTAAGTTTTATAACAGTTATAATGTTTCTTGTTGCAACACAATATGTATGTTTTCGCATTAATCTATCAGCCTCATGTCACTCGTCTTATCTGTCAATTTAAGGTTAATACTGTTACGGAAACCTCAGATAGTGAGCTTTGTTAAAATGGCTATGAAAATCCGTTGAAAATAGAGAACTTTGAATAACAAGTGAATAGAATGGAAGATGTCTGGTACTTCCAATTTTATATGTTACTTTTCTGTAACCTGGCAGAGGACTTTAATTTCAGCGAACTCTTTTGGAAGCAAAAATAACTCTCTTGGCAGCAAAAGATCGTACTGTTTTTTTGTTAAAAAAAGTTAAGTAAAAGTAGTGAACTACAATTGGTATTTTGGGAACTTAAAATCAAAATGGAATATATAGGATTGCCTAAACCGATACTTCTAGAATAGCAACACCAGGGGGGTATTTATATCGGACTAGTTAACCTCTTCATGGAACTATCATTTTTATTATTCCTACACATTCTAAACGCATCGTGTCAAAGCAAATTTCATTACTTTGTTCCCATATTTGCCACCCAAATTAAAGGGATTACAGCAAACAGTGACAAAAACCTTGAAGGGTGCCTATACGTTCTAAATGATTGGCATGAATTTGAATGAATAAACCGTATTACACTTGTATATGTCAAATTGTCATTAATTCCCGACACTAGCGTTGAATGCAAAGTTAGGCCTACTGATATCATCAAAGACTAGAGAGGAAGAGTTGTTGGACGTATTATTTCTATTGACAGAAAAACCTACATTAATCTCCAATCTGTCTCATTTGCAACCATTTAGTACCCTATAAGTTGAATTCGTTGCAGCAATTTTTTTGCGAAGAACTAATTGGTGCGCATTTAGCTCTTTACTGACGTCTATTTTTATCAGTGATGGGATAGATTGCCAAAATTGATTTATGAGGGACCAAGTTTTGAGTGAGCACAGTAATTATTATAATACTTTTTTAGTCAGCGTCAATTGCTAACTGTGAGCCTTTCCCTTTACAAACTTTTCTGGCTTACACACAAAAAGGGGATAAGATCAATAAAAGGGGCCCGATAGGAATCGGAACCATGACATAAAACACCAATGAAGACAATTTTTGGTGTAATGTCACTTATTATCCCATTGACTCGGATAACTTGTACTATTGAAGCACCGTTAGCAAATATCAACAAGCATTGACTTAACAAATACAAACAATGTAGTTATAGGCTCAGTTGTTGGTTATTCCAGCGACAAATTCTACACGCCAACTCTTCATAGGTTACTTTCTTACAAACAAAGAATAGTGAATAGGTGAATTCTGTAAATTACATACTTAGGATTGGTGCACATAATTAAATTGCCTTCGACATTATTAGTACGATTCAGAGAGAAAGAAAGAAATGGCTACGTCCTACAATTGCAAAAGAAAAAGGAAACCATTGAATGACCTTTGGCATTCGAATGATAGGTGTTTCACCCAATATATATGGGTTATATGTGCATGGTTAAAATCAAGAAAAGTGATATTGATTGAGAAAAAATCGAGAAAGGAAGATATTGAGAAATCGAGATCGAGAAAGATAAAAAATCAAGATCAACAAATGTAAAAAATCGAAGATCGAGAAAGACAAAAATCAATGTGAAGGAAGGTCCAGAAAAAAAAAAAAAATCAAACAGAAGATGAGAAGGTCATGTCAATTCTAAAACACCGGTTAAAACAAGATATGTGGAAAAGAATGATTTGAAAGAAAATTTTAAAAAGGGAGAATGTGTAATACCATCTTAAAAGACTGTTACTTTTATTTTGTGTTATAAATAAGAGAGACGTGGGATAAAAGAAGGTTAGATGCATAGATTGTAAAAGTCCAGAAAGAACAGATAAATGACAAAACATTGTGCAATTTTAATTTGAGTAACGCTAGTTTTTGAGTTCTTGCAAGAATTTTTGTACTATTACTGATAAAGATTTCTTACATTCTAAATAAATTGTCTCTCTTTGAATTCTTTAAGATTTCTTAGCACTTAGTTAATGAGTTAGTTCTAATAATGAGTTAATATCTCTGTTTCAAGTTATTTGTTTAAATTTTATTGTTGTTGTTCTAATTTAAAAGAAATTGAAAAGAAAAAGAGAACAGATTCATTTTTAAGTAAATATTTAGATCGAAAGTAATAACACTACTCGTCTGAATTTTAATTCATAATCATATTTGTGAGTAGACAGTAAATATATAACCAATTTGGATTCTCAAACTAATTTCGATAAGAATCCCATTTACATCGAAAACAATATGTTACTGAACTATATTTCCTAACTAGAAATTTGTTGAAGGTGAGCTAGTTCCACTTAGCCAAGCATCATGCACAGATACAGGAGAGTTGTCCTTCACTTCCTTCATTGATGGACAAAACATTTCAGTCTTGGGTGAAACACTCAATGTCTCACTCCCTTGCCCTGCAACTCCCTCAAAACTAACGCCTCCTAGTGAATTCTCTCTTCCTATTCGAGGCGATGAACACACGGACCCAACCGATGAAGCTGTGCATATGGTTTCCTCCATAGTTTCCCACTCCCTGCGTCTAATAAGTTCAAGCTCCTCAGCTACTTCAATCATGGTAGGCCTCATGTCACTATGAAAAGCGAGGCATCTAAATGCAAGCTCAGACACCTTGTGAACAGAATAGAGTGTCCAAGCATCCCTATGTGGCTCAAGGAAGGGATCAATGATGTCATCAAGACAACCCCTCCTAATCCTTTCAGCAGCAAGTGCAGCCAAATTGATTTCACTTTGAGGTCGCGAAAAATCAACCACTTTCATGGCAGTTACTATCTCTACCAAAACCACTCCAAAACTGTAGACATCACTTTTATCAGAAAGATGGAAGTTCTGGTGGTATTGGGGATCAACATAGCCCGGGGTCCCTTGTGGGGCAGTTGAGATATGTGATGTTTCTGACATGCCAAGCCTAGAAAGCCCAAAATCTGCCACTTTTGATTGAAAACTGTAGTCCAAGAGTATGTTACTGGATTTTATGTCTCTGTGATATATTGGAGGGTTAATTGCAGAATGGAGGTATGCTATAGCATTAGCAGTTTCAGTAGCAATGGTGAGTCTTACTGTCCATGGAAGTACTCCACCCCTCTCTCTCTGCAAATGTTGAGATAGTGTTCCATTGGGCATATACTCATACACAAGTATCTGCTCTCCCCCTTCAATGCAACAACCTAGGAGGCGCACTAAGTTTGGGTGACTCACTGAAGAAAGGAGCTTGATCTCGTTTATGACTTGGTCAACACTGTTGGTGTCTCTATACTTAATCTTTTTTATAGCAACGCACTCATCATTGTGAAGGTGTCCAGCATAAACTGTGCCAAAAGCCCCAGTTCCCAGCCTATGTTTTTCGTCGAAAAAACTTGTGGCTCTTTCTATTTCTTTATAGGGATATAGAGGAACAGTAGAGTCGCCCGCAGCTTCTCGTAATAGGCGCTTTACTGTCATTTGTCTTCTCAGCCAAGAGGAACGACGCCTAGTAAAGTAACATAGAAGAGACAGAGCACCCACCAGGATAGCCGCAATTATGAACCCTGTGAACAACCATGCAGCATTTGTTCAGATTCTACTAGACATTTTTCGTTGTTCAAAGTAGAGTATAACTGAATCGATTATGTATCCGGATAATGGGAATAGAGAAATAATTGAATCAAGAAAAACACAAAAAATCCAGTCAGTGCTTAGTTTTCTCCAACTGTTGGTGATTTACTTTTTGTTCAGTTTTCTCCAACTGTTGTTTAATTTAGTATCTTCTAATAAAGATATGCATTCAATAATCAATACAAGTACTCTAATTATTAACAAGAAACTACGAGGGAATAACAATTGGCGTATGAGATCCATTTATCAGGAAATCATTGAATAAAAAGTCTATGAACTACACTATATAGAGGATCATATATTGGCTGAAGTTGGTAAGGTTCTACCTCCAATAAGGACACCAATTTTGATTGCTTTTCTACATCCGCCAGACCGTAGTGTTGAAGCTTTGCATTGAGGAACTGATGAGAAGGATGAAACGAAAAAGGGGATTAGAAAAATGACAATATTAAATACATAGAAGCTTACGTCACCAAGGAAATCAAATAGTTATAGTACCAGAGTTATTGCATGATGCAACTGATTTTTTTACACCTATAATTCTATTTCAAAAACCAAAACAAATAGAGAAAACAACTAAATATCATGGCATTATTCAGATTTAGAGCAAAGTCGGTGAGTTCATGCCGTATCTACTGACTAATTTTAACCGGATCTGTCGTGTCTTCAATAATATTCCTTATGGATTGCGTCAAAGTAGATGTTTACTTAAGTTTAGTTTTCCAATGACTCGTATCACACTTAATTTCTAGTGTCAGCAAAAGAAAAAATGATAAGCAACAAGCGTCGGTCGGTGATGTCCTGAACTAAGAAGTTGCCTGTTGATATTAGGTTCATTTCCTAATTCCCCACACGATAAATGTATTTGTCGCCACTCTCCCCTCTGACCACTTATAATATAGAATCCAAAAAATTCAAATCCATCCTACCGGACATGTGCTTTACCTAACATTGATCCATAAATAATCCAAAGGTACCATCAGAACATGTTGACTTTTGAAGGATTCTTTCCCACGCAAATTACCCTTCAAAACAACAACATATCAAGCCAAGCATTGAACAGTTCCATTCTTCCATATTTTCTGCGAAATTATGGGTGACTAATCACCCATTAACTCAAAAACCAATTACCATCCCGGAAACAGAATCAATACCATCATGATCTAAATTGGTCCACAATAATCAAAATATTGAACCTTATGCTTAAATCTACATACCATCCATGCCCCTAACGAATCGAAATTGCCATCGTGGACCTTGATAAAGTACACACTGATCTTTAAGTGATTCCCCCACTTAAAAAACCTCAACCCCGAAATTCCCGATTCTCAATCCTACACTAGTATTATAAACTAAACCAACCTGGTTGCCCAAAGCATAAAGCCGCGACCAGATGTCAAACACCACTTGGTCATCATTCAACAATCATAATCACCAACCATTATCATCATCATCATTACCATAACTACTTCAAGAAAAGCAAACCATACATATACCTCCATTCTTAATTTTTTTTTTTCTCAAACAATACTTTGGACATTGTTTACCATTTCCCTTGCTATTTGTTAATGTATTATTATCACCGTAACCAGGATGGAAATGTAACAAAAATGGAGTTTAACAGGTCGGTATGTGAAAAGAAATCATTTTTATTATGATATATTATTATAAAAATCAACAAATTAACTTGTAATTGAATGAGAATATGAAAAGACTCACTACTCCGGCAACCATCGCCGTCTTTGAAACCGTCGCCGACGAAACCTTCATGGCACTGGCACCGGTAGCCTCGTTCTTCTCTGCCAAGGTTGACCTCCATGCAGGATGCATTGTTAGAGCAATGGCACTGCCCTTTAATCCACCACCCCAACTCCAGCATCTGTAATTGGAGAGAAAGCTCTTTCTCTTTACTCTTATCATAAGCGATGGCAGAGAACAAGAAGCTACACCCAATTCCCTTCAAATGTCGTTGCGTGATCACATCGTCACGCGAACTATTACGCTGCAACTGCTTGAAGCAAATAAAATCTTCACTTCTGTTTTTCCGGACACATCCCTCAACCTGGTTGTGGTCGCCAATGAAACTCGATGAGGAAATATCGCAGCCACCGGGCTTGGAATTGCAACCCTGCAACAGAAAACTATTGTTGAACGTAGGAGCAAAGTTGTCACCGAAAAGAGGGTCTATGACTCCCATGCTGCGGTTGCACTTGACCGGAAGACTCACGAATATGCTATCAGAGGTTATATTCTGAACCTCAAACTCGCCGATTTTGACTTTGATGTTGTCATTGCTGCAGTTTAGTTTGACTTTGCAGCCAGAAGAGAACCCAAAAGGGTATTGCAGGAAATGTTGTCCGCAACTGCGCGTGCAGTTGCTGTTGGTTGCTGCGATCGTTGAACAGAACACGAAGATGGTAAGAAGCACTGCGAAGTTTGTGTTGTGGTGAAACATCTCTGGATGCCAAATGAAACTTGGATTTGAGGGAACAGTGAAATCATCAGCCTTCTGCAGAAAAATGAAAGAGTCAGCCTTTGGAGGAAGTTGGAAATGCGGAGGTTGACTTCGGACTAATGGAAATTAAATCCTGTGAATGATGCAGTTGGGGAGCCATCTATCTCAATAAATGCTTCCAGAAAATAAAGGTTTGAATTAGGCTTTTCCATTGGAAAATAGAGAAAAAAATTGAAGGAGTGATGTTGATATGATATGCATGCATACCAGATACTGCCTTTAGCTTCCGGGCTAGGCAAAGTTGGGAAATTAATGGGTGTGGCAGAGGCAGGAGTTCTTCACCAACCCACTCGAAGATCGAGGGTGAAAGTTAATGGTGTGATAATGGTGTGATGTAAGAAGTACCAAGAGAGTTAACGTTGTCCTTCGAGAAGCCTAAAAAAAACTAAGGAATGAAATAAGAGCATCGCATTGTGTAACACAGGCAGAGAGGGGGAGGTTTTGATTGAGTTGAGTTTTCAGAGAAGCTTCTTCTGGTGGTTCCCACACACCCTTCTAATTGTTGGGTGGTGGCGTCTGAGACTACTTGTTCTGGGACCCCAGCGTAAAAGCCATGTCTTCATTTGTGGTCTTTCTCTGAATTACGACTCTACCCTTTCCTTAATTTCTTCTGCACAGAAAAGCCCCTGTTCTTCCTCACAATTGCCTATGCACACATCAACAAATATGGTGGATAAACAAGCAAAGATAGAAATAGAAAATAATTGGGATTTTTTGGATTTCTTTTTATCTTGCTTGATTTACTACGAAAATAGCTTAGAGAAAAGAGATTATATATAACATGACAAAATTACCTTAACAAACAAGCTCATACATCTTATATTAATATAGAATGGTTATTCAGCCATAAAAACCTTCTTCGCCACAGGTCAGAAAATAATAATTACATATATATATATATATATATATATAAATCAATCATAAAATATTCACAAGTCAAAATTAAATATCTGGTATTGATTTTGTAATAAGAGTAGGAAATATGAAAACATCAATTGTTAACACAAGTTATCAAGTCTCAAACAAATGATTTTTCATCAAAATCAATCACCATACATAAAATGTGACATTATCTACCATCTGATAATCGATTTCGCGCATATGTCTTTCACATAATAAAAAAACTTGAATTGCACACTAACTTGTTAACATATCTTCTCGGCTTTGTTTACTCTGGGAAGAGGACATAAGGGCTTTTGTTTAGGGAGAGATACAAGAAACTGAAAAAGAATAAATTTAAAAAAATATTAGAAAATAAAATTATTTCTTTTAATAAAAAAATAAAGACAAATAAATAAAAAATTTATAAAAATTTGTGAAAAATTTGATTAATATAATAAATTTAGAAAAATTATAAAATATATAAAAATCATTAATTATTATTTTTATGACTTATAATTATTTTATTATTATTTTAATTTTTATTAATATCTTATTATTTTTATTTTATGATTTTATTATTATAATTTTAATATTTTTATTATATTATATAATTAATTATATTTATTTTAATTACATTATAATATAAATATAAATATTAATTAATAATAATTAATTATATAAATAAGTATAATAAAATTTTTATATAGATACAATATATTATTATATTTTTATATATATATTCAAATAAGATCCAGTGCATAATCGATTAAAAATTTTATATAATTAATTAAATAATATTATTTCTATACGTTGTTTTGTAAATTTTTGCAAAATAATAAAAAAATAATGATGAAAATCATACCTTGTTTTACATTTTATTAAATTTTTATTCTTTGTTTTTGGTATTTTTCTTTTATTACTTCGTATTATATCTTTTCTTTTAAATCCGTCTAATTATAACTACTACTATAATGAAAACATTATTGTACAAAGAAACACAGCATGTTTCATAAGATATCAAATTTGAATAATTTGATTTTATTTCACTAAAACGATTCATAATAGAGGATCAAATTATCCATGAGTAATATTTGTTCTACAAAATAACAAATTCCGATATTTATGCCTTAAAACTATATACACACAATTTGTAATCATATATACTATCAATTCATTTTAGGTAATAAATGGTAAATTATTTTAAACTTTAAATATTAGTTTTTTTATTCATTTTATATCTAATGATTAATTTTAAATGTGGAATTTGAATATTTAAATCAAAATCTTAGATTTCAAAATTTCAGTTGAAAACTTGAATAGTTATATTTATTATGATTTATTTTATTAACAACAAATGGTTCCAATAAACACATCTTATAAACATTGATAAAATTTATTATTTCAAATTCAAAAATCATAATAGCAATCATAACTTGTATTAAAATTTAATACCATCTTCTTACTGAATTACCATATTAAAACCATATGAAATATATAACTATTCTTTATCTTTTCACAACCATATTAGTAAATACTAGTGCATATTAGGAGAATAAGATTAGAAATATTGGTTAAAAAAATAGTGATAAATTTGTATTATATTATGTTTTAAGAACACATGAGTAATTTGTAATGTGTTGTATTATTGAAATGTATCTGTAATGTCTGTAGTTATTTTTAGCATTTTAAACAACATATTTTTTTCAGTTATAAAAATATAATTAAGGATAGAATAAAAATATGATGTGTGTACATAAAATAAGAGATTTTTTATATATTGTTATAGATTATATTTGTCATTTATAAATTTTTAACACATTTTATATACCATTAAAACGTTTACTAACTTATAAAATATTTCATTTTATTTAGAAAAATCTCAACTTCTAATTATTACATAGGATATGTTTTACCTTTTTTTTTTCTTACCAAATATATCATATATGTAAATATTCAATCAAATTTCAATTTAAAAATACATATAAATAAATTAATTTAAACACATTTCACAAGTCTAAAATTTAGTAATTATAATTGTAAAAACTAAGAATTGTCAAATGTTAATAAAAATTATTATATTAAAAAGCAGGTTTTGAATTCTTCAATATTACTCCTATTTTTTTTTTATAGGAAACTACTTTTAAATCTCTTAAAAATATATTTTCTATATTATTTATTGTGTTAATAAATTCTTAAAAGATAATTGAAATATCTTCTTAAAATTAAATACTTCCTAAAGAATAAATAAAATCTCATTTAAATTTTAATATTTTTTAAAACATAATTAAATAAAATTCAGAAATACTTTATTTCTATCTCTTCAATATTTCAACATAATTACAAAGTGAGTGTACAAGGATTAATGACTCGACAAACAAGGAAAGATGCAAATTGATGATTTCTCTTTTATAGTTCTCTTGTTTTCTTTTTTACAGCTCTTCTCTAGGTTATTGGAAAATTTTTATCTTCTAAAAAACAAGGAGAGATATCTATGCAATAATGTATGAATGAATGATTATTATTTTTTCTATTTATTTATTTTTTTAATGTTAAAAATATGGAAAATGCAACAAATTTGAAAAACTTAGTTTTATACATGGTTTTCACGAAAACGTGTTAAAAGCATGAAATAAAAGGAATGAAATGGCTTAGACAATGTTGTAAGAACAAGAAATTAAGAATAAAATGACACTCATCAATTTGCAAACTACAAACTTATGGTTGTGAACTCAAAGTCACTCCATAATGTGATACAAAGAGAGAACAAGTCACTCAGACAATAAATTGCTCACTTTGCTAAAACATGTCTCAACAAACCCGACCTCCACCCTGTTATGTCAATGCATGTACTTGTGATTGGCTTCTGACATGGTAAATTTCTTGAATCCATTTTTCTTGCTCCCCAAACTATATGGATGAGCTCTAGTTCCGTGCTACACAAAATACATCAACATAGAAAATAATTTGGAGATAAGAAAAAGATGGCAAGGTTGGCACCTCACCCCAATTCAACAAATGATTACAAGCATCGATGAATAAACAAATATGACAATTGCACTCCACTCAATGCCAGTAGGGACACAATAATCCGAGAAGCATTCAACCTGGAACTAATACATCTCCCATATCAGCTGATCCAAATAAGAAATGTAGTTATTACCAAAACACTAGTCACATAACTGAATAATGTATAAAAGTACATGACCTCATTGAAGAACTCTTCTAATCTAGTGGTTTGGCACAATTTATATAGAACAACCAAGGCAATGAGGCCAAGGATTTCATGGAGGACTCCAGGGACATGACATTGGTCACCAAAGGGATCAAACATTATAACTCGCAAAGCAAGAAGGACAGTAACAATCCCAATAAAACCTGGACAAATCATTAGTGTAGTTAGCTTTCTTACATCGAGGTCAATCCTTGCTATCATATTCACTTATGAGGATTTTTGTATTAACGATGTCAAACAAGATGGTATGACTATCATTACAACTAATTGACCAAGAAAGCTTAGCCGACGTACTTTTTCAGTCAACATTTTTTAAACTTGATATCTCGGAGTAGCTGATCAAGTCATACCTAGATCCCCTATTGGGATTTGTTGGTGAACATGTGCATACCAAGAGATATGTGGATCTATTAACCATGTTTGGCACCAACAAATCTCATCGGACACTTATTGTTTGATATATTCTTGTTGAAGTCCATACATCATACTATGCTCTCAAAGGTCGCATAACACTTAATCAACTTGGAGATATTGAATCAAAACCACATATGGTGATAAAATTTCCTTTCGATGACGAAACTATCATCACTATCAAAGTAGACCACAAAATGGCTCAACAATGTTATGATGAGAGCTTAAAAGTTGCACTGTACTCTTGGAAGACCGTATCGACGAATGGCTCAACGCAGACTGAAGAGTTAGATCTCCCCAACTATACTACAGAGCAACAATGTCACACATCGAACTCGCCTCTAAAACAAACACGGAGGATGAAAAAGTCGACCTTGACCCCGAATTCAAGGAAAATTAACCCATGTTTGATGAGCCTAAGATGACTGTACAATTGGACCTACGAACTATTCAATGCATCCAAATAGGCCAAGTATCCAACTACTTATTGAAATTGGAAATAGAGAAGGTTTTAGTAATAAACATTCATTTTTCTGCATGGAGCCTAGATGACATGTCGGGGGATCGACCCCAACTTCATGTCTCACAAGCTAGTCATTCTCCATCAAGCTAAAGTAGTGGCTCAAAGAAAGAGAAAACTCGAGGAAGAGAGCTAATTGACAGTCAACCAAAAGGTTAATCAACTACTCAAAAGTACATTCATTAGAGAAATCATGTGCACCACGTGGCTAACAAATGCGGTGATTGTAAAAAAGTCCAATGAAAAATGGAGAATATGCACTGACTATATAGATTTGAATAAAGTCTTCCCCAAAGACACATATTCATTGTCGAGCATTGATCAACTCGTGGACAACATGGACAAGTATCAAGTGTTTAACTTCCTCAACACATACTCAGGATAGGGGTGGCAAAGTGGGTTGGGCTCGACGGGCCGGCCCGCCAACCCGATAGCATATAGGCGAGACGGGTTAGCATTTTGAACCCGCCAACCCTTATCAACTCGGTCCGTCTAGCCCGCCAACCCGTCGGGTCACAGGCGGGGCGAAAAAAAATATATTACACTTTTAAGATGTCATGTCACTGTATACATCTTTAATATATTGTTGTAATTACAAAAATTCATTTAAATTGGACACAAACAAATTAGCTGCAAAGAAAAAAAAAGTCCTATTTAAAACCAAAGATCCAAAAATAAAATAAAAAACAAAAAAATAGACTTTTAAAAAAAATGCAAAACAACGGGCCAGCCTGCCAGCCCTTCTTATGACGGGGCAGGTTAGAAATTTTGGCCCGCATCACTGTAGCGGACTGGCCCGACCCATTTTTGGCGAGCCTAAACGGGTCGGGCTTTTGCCACCCCTAACTCAGGATAAATCAAATCAGGATGTATCCCCTGGGAGAGGACAATAATACCTTCATGATTGATGGAGCTAACTTTTGCCACAAAGTTATGCCCTTCAAACTAAAAAATGTTGGAGCCACTTATCAAAGACTCAAGGATAAGGTTTTCAAAAACCTCATTGGTAAAATCATGGAGGTATATGTAGATAACATGGTTGTTAACACAATATTTGCTAACACAACATGTGCCTAAAATATCTTTATTGTCAGTGGTGAGAAGTTCCTTGACTTCATGATCACACACAGGATAAAGGCCAATCTAGACAAATTCGAGGAAACTTTACAATGAGAAGTCTGAGCAACCTAAAGGAAGTGCAATGACTAAAAAAAATCTCACAACCTTTTCCAAATTCCTACCTAGGCTGGGTGAGAAGGCAAAGCCCTTTTTTCCATTATTGAAAAGGGCAAAGGAGTTTACATGGAAAGATAAATGTGAAGAAATGTTCCAAAGTATTAAAAAGGATATCACATTGGCAATCCTCATCAGCCTATCACCAAGCTCAAGACTCATACTTTATCTATTTGTTTTCAATTCAGCTATAAGTTCAATCTTTGTCCTTGAACAAGGAAAACAACAAAAGCCTATCTATTTCACTAGTAGGACATTCCAACCAGCCAAGGAACGATATCAGACAATTGAAAAACTAAGTTAGCCTTGATATTCTTGACAAGAGGCTCCAACAATACTTTTGGAGTTTTAGCATCATCATATAGAATAACTATCCCATCAAACAAGTACTACAAAAGCCCAAATTAGTTGGGAGAATGACAACATGGTCAGTTGAGCTGTCTGAGTAAGGGTCGGGATTCGAAAGTCAAGACCCAATGAAAGCCCAATTATTAGTCGATTTTATTACTGAATTACCACAGTTGGGAGAGAAACATGAATGGTTTTCCTTGAGCGTCGATGAATCTTCAAATAATAAAGGCAATGGAGCTAGTATGATTCTTGAAGGACTAGATGAAATTATCTTTGAACAAATTGTATGATTTGAGTTTGCCACATCAAATAACCAGGCAAAGTATGAAGCTTTAACAGTCAGGCTTAAACTTGCTTAGGAAATGGGAGTAAACTAACTCAAATGTCAAAGAGACTCCCAATTAATCACAAGCCAAATGAATGGTGATTATCAAGCTAATGAACCTTTAATACAAAAATACTATCATCTCACCGAAAGCTTGTGATTTGATAAGTTCATCATAAAGTATGTTCTTATAGAAAAAAATAATCGCACTAATGTCTTATCCAAGTTAACAAGCACTGAGAAAGTTATGCAACACCAAACCTTTATACAAGAAACCCTCATAACATCAGGTGGGATTATCGAGAGGTGTTACAAATAATCTATGTAATACCTCTTAGATGATTCTTATAATTCAATTCCTAGTTAATGATGTTTTACCCTAGGATTCGAAGGAAGCCAATAGACTACAAATACAAGTTTCCTTCTACATCATATACAATGGCAAACACTTTAGAAGAGAAATCTTGTCACCTCTACTGAAATGTTTCAATGACACTCAAGCCAAATATGTATAGGTCAAAGTCTAGAGAAGAATTTGAGGAATGCACTCGTGGACTCACTACATGGCTTCTGAAGTCCTAAGAGAAGACTACTATTGGACCGCACTTTGAAAAGATGTACACACTTTTATAGAAAAATGTCAAGAGTGTTAGGGGTTTGGACCTCTCCATATGCTATCACAAGAAGAGCTCCATGCGATAGTCACGCCATGACCCTTCACCACTTGGGAAATGGACATACTTGATCATTTTCCCATTGTCAAAGGCTAATTAAAATTCATGATCGTGACTATCGATTATTTCACTAAATGGTTGGAAGTCAAGCCTTTAGCGATTATCACAACTTAAAAAGTACATAAACTTTTTTGGAAAAATACATTTGTTGACATGGACTTCCACACAATTGTTACAAATACAACCGATAATTTATAAACAAGGAGTTTGAACAATTTTTACAACAACTCGGTATCAATCACCTAGTATCATCCATTAAGCACCCACTGACTAATAGATAGACAGAAGTAGCCAATAAGGTTATCATAAACGAGCTGAAAAAGAAACTCAAATAAGAAAAGGGGTTATGGTCTAAGAAGACTCCCATCATTGTACGGGACTATTATTGTACAGCACAATCATCCACTCAAGAAACTCCATTTAGGCTAACTTACAGATTTAATGTCACGATTTTAGTGCAGACAAAACTTTAACAAAGATGGCAACAAAAAACAACCTAGAAGTAGAGTTTAATCTTGTTAACAAATAAGAGAAGAAGATTGAGTAAGGAAGATGCTATTAAAACTAGAACAATTCAGTGTTATAATACATATCTCAAATAAAGCTCCTTCCAAAATGAAATTTGAAATGATGAAAAGTTAAAAAAATAAAAAGAAACAAACATGAAATTAAATTAACATCCAGTTAAAATTACAGAGTTAAAATCTAAAAATTGAACAAGAAACTGGTTCCAAATACTTAGAGTGCATCACATTTAAAAATGATGTATTCTTTGTCATATTATGATTAGTAACAAACAATAAGGAGTTCTAAAATTTCCATATCAATCTTAAATTATATAAATACACGTATTAATATATCTTAGTTAAATGTGAGTAAACTCTTCCATTATACTAAAGTTTTAAATTATATTTTATATATAGTAGTAATATATGTGTACGGTCTTTTTCTTAATGTGATACAAACTAACATGTTTTAAAATTAAGATGAATAGATCCTGTATAATTTTCAGGAACAGGTCCTGAATGAGAAAAACGCGCCGTAGCGGACACCAAATTGCATAATAATGATTTTTTATTTGAAAAAACAAAAAAGTAGAAACATATTGGTGAGGGTGACGGACCAATAAATTATAAAATGGTATAACCAAAACACAAGATGGATGGAGTGGGATATGTGCTGTGCGGACCCAATGGCAATCGTTTGCCTCCATCACAAACTTAGTACTCTGTAGAAAAATAATACTTTGATTTATGAAAGGTAGGTATAGTGCAGGACAATATATGCATATTAAAGTTAATTTGTTGGATGCAATTTCATTGTGATCATGTGTATCCCTGTCCACTCCAACACATTCTCATCAGCCCTAAATGCCATACTCCCAAGTCAATTCAATTTAGTACGCATCCTTTGATTTTGATGATTACAGCAAACAAACCATGTTTCTTGGCTAACCTAACACGTTAATATAATATGCCACTTAACCAAATTTGGTTCTGTTCTCTAACCATTTATATAACCGGTTGTTACCATAATTGGGGAGGGAAAACCTTTGTAAAAGGTCGAGAAAAATGTCACCGATGCTAATCATGATATGAGAGGAATTTACCACTCTACCCTTGCTTCTTCTTTTCTTCTTCTTTAAGTTACGTCACTTAATGTTTGCTTATACTTTATTATGAATACTTCAACATTTTTACCATTTAATTGGATTCTCAGCCTTTTAGACTTCATTTTTTTTCTGTATAATTTCAATATAGACATATTTGGATAAATTTTTCCTTGCATATTTTTATAAGAAAAAAATTAAATGAATTTTTCTATAAATACAAATTACTTATAAAATAATTTATATCTTTTTTTAAAACTTTTTTAACTTGTATAATTTACGTTTAGCCTGTCAAGAAACTTATTTCGTTTTTTTTATTTTTTTCCTAAAAATATTTATGAAAAAAGTTCGTTGAAATACATTTTATATTAATATAATTATTGACCTCAGCTCACAGTTATAGTTTGTTTATTTATCCAATTGGGTGATTGACTTCCCTGCTGTAGGGAAAACATATATCCATATCTCAAAATACATTTTTGAAGAAAGAAAAAAATTAAGTTTAAGTATTAATATCATAAAATTTTATTGAAAAATCAAAAGTTCTAAAAATATATATTGATATAAATAGAACTTACGCACAAAACTGACATGTAATAATATTCAATAAGATTATTTATTTGGTATATTATCAAGTTAAAATTTCAAAATTAATAGGAGAATAACATCGATAATATCTATGGTATTATATAAATTTTATAAAACATGATTTATTTCTTGAATATAGTTTCTAAATTCAATTTTTGTCACAATTCGGAAAAAAAATGTTTAGATGAACTAAGTGAAGAAAAGTAACACCAGTTATTCTTCAAAAAAGAACAAAATATTAAAAAAATATTGACCTATAAAAAGGCCAAAGGTGGCGAACAAAGAATGAAGATGTTTGAAACTAAGAATGATGAGTTGATCATCATATGACCAATAAGTAAGTACCATTGGTTCAGTTAACTTCCCAAAATCTCAACTTAAAAAAGTGAGAGAGAAAAATATTTAATGAAAATAAAAGGGGTATTTAGATGAATTTATTTATAGTTTTTTTAGAAGATGAAAAAATAAAATTAATTTATATAATGTTTTACTTTTTAAATTATGTATAATTTAATTTGAACCCATGAAAAGTTAAATGTATTTATTTTTCTTAATTTTTGAAAAAAAACTTATAAAAAAGTTTATTGAAACATCCTCTAAAGATGAGAGTATTAAGAAATCCACCTCCAGCCGTCATTTTCTTGTTTGTAATTGTTTGTTTGATTCCCCAGAATCAACCTTTTACTCAGTCTTACCCACCAAACCAATGCACCCTTCACAAAACTCTTAGCCACGTCCATGTGACCCTGTTGACGTACCTTGACTTAGTGTTCTTTTTTTTCTCAATTTCTCTTTGCCCTTTTCTTCTTGGCATTGTTACAACTTAGATACTCCATTCCACAACCACGGCTTATATGTATACGTTGCAAATTCATCACATCATTATACCATCAATTACCAAGAAACAAAATATGGTTACCCACATCACCCTTCTAATTGTGACGGGTCAATTACTCTTAGGCTTTTGTTTCTTATCTTTTCTTTATGGATCTTCTTCATGACGTGTGTGTATGGATTTATTTATTTATTTATTCTTTATTTGCATGCATACACTTCACACACTCCCTATTGCCCTCAAAATGGTTTGGTTGAAACCACCACTATGATTGTCACATTCTGTAGAACAACATCATCACTCATTTAATAAGGCACAGAGAAATACGGACCACATATAAGCTCAAGATATTTTCATTGCCCATAACGACTTGTAGTCTACCCTTGTACAAATTATTAAAGGAACTTCAAATTATTTTTTCTTTTTGGTTCTTTTTTCACACTTTAATTTGGATTATTATCATATTCAAGGTGTTGTTGATTTTTAGACTACATTGGAATGCAAAAATATAATGTAAATAGGTAACTCCCTTCTAGTAAAAGATATTAAGATATCAATTTAAGTGTATGTATCTCTTTAATAAAGTTTGGAGATCATTTATATACATAATGTACTTTTTTTTATTAGTCTCTTTTAGGATTTTTCTTATGGAGATATAAAAGCCATTTTATACGCAACCTTCTTTATATGTAATTGTCATTCGTAGTTGTAATGCCTTCATTTAGCTAAGGACTTTTAGTCTAAATGGTGTATATCTTCAAACTAAGACTTTGTATAAGATTGATATTTTAAAAATAAAAACTAAATTTCAATATCAATAGCATGCCTTAAGAACTCCAATATTAAATTAGTATTTCATTATAGTTAATTATATTAATTTTTTAAGTTATAAAACTTTAGAATGCAAACAAAAATATAAAAAATGAGTCTATAAATTTCCATCATAAGAGAAAAAATTATAAGAATGGTTAAAAATGATATAAAATAATAGATTCTCTTGAAAATAAGATAATACCTCATAAAAGAATTTTATAAAACAAATGCAATGTAGATACTCATAAATAAATAATATACAACGATATTACATGTCTTTCTCCTAGTGTCAAAATATCATATGGACTGACTTATTTTATTTTGTTTGCAAATTGTTCGGATGATCCATGTAAATGACAAGTTTAAATTTTTATTATTACTTTCAACACTCAAAAAAATATTTTTTTTCAAATAAGTATATTTAGCACTTAAATCTTATAATTATATTTTAAAATATTTGTGTAGTTGTATGCTACATAAACTTACTTGAATGTGTTTAACAAGATTTTTTTAGCCTTAACTTTGTTATTGTTATATTTAAATAAAATACAATATATGAATTATCTTTAATTTGTTAGATCATCTAGTGCCATGAGAATTGATTGATCTCTTTCAAAAAGACACATATGCAAGAGTACCATGAGAGTATAACTAATAGTCAAAGAATTATTATATATATGTATGTTAAAATTGGATATGTCACCACAAGAAATTATGAGAAGGAAAATTGGACCGTGCACAACAATTTGAGTACAACATCAAGAATGTCAAAACTCCCAACTTTTTGAAAAGTTTTGACACAATAACAAATTATCAAAACACCATCAAATAATGATAAAAAAAATTTCAAGACCTTCAAATAGATTAGTCATGCCGCGTAAAAGTAACCAAATTCTTGCAAGCAAAATCATTATATTATCTTTTGCGTAATATTAGCATAAAGTATTGGATCGTTATGTTAGATGATAACTAAAAAAGAATCTTATTTATAAATCCTTTACATTTGTGATGTTCTCTCATAATTTGATTTATATATCGTTTCGTTAGAGTTGTTAAACAAAATGACTTAACTTAACTCACTCTAACAATCATTCAAAATCTTTATATTGAGTTTATTCAATTTATTTTCTAAATGGATTACAATTTTTTTTACTTGTTTAGTCTTATATTTAGCCCGTTAACCTAAAAACCTAAACTTATAATGCAAAACAGATTCAATAAAAGACAATCTATTTTAATTTAAATCATAACTTTTATAAGCCTAATATAAACTTTTTTTTGAAAGTTTTGGAGTTAGTATATGGTGAACTAAACATATCTTATCAACTCTTAAAAAGATTCTTTTTGTATTTCAAACCACCTATCTACATATTCTAAAATACAATTATAGATTTAATAAAAACAATAAGATGCATGGGTATAACTTAATTTAAGAATTTTGAAAATATTTTTAAGAAATTAAAAATGATTTTTGAAGGGTCCGAAAAGAAACACTCCTAATAGCGATCTTTCCCCCAGCAGCCTAATCCAAAAGTTAGAGAGAAAGGGGATTTTTCTTCCTGCACCCCATAATTACTAACTACACACCATACTAATAGTAAATTTTTTCAAATACCCTACTTTCCTGCACCTTTACTACACCTCTATAGTACTCAATCACACCTCTTCTCTAGATTGCTTAAATATTATTTTTCAGAAAACTTGTTTCCAAAACATTTCTACAAAACTTGTTTCGAAAAACATTTTATCAAAAACTTGTTCTAGAAATTTCTTTTCTAAAAATCTTGTTCCAGAATGTTTGCATAAAGCTTGTTCTGGAAAACATATTTTGAAAAACTTGTTCTGAAAAACTTATTTCATAAAGTATGTTCCAGAAAACTTCCGAAAAGCTTATTTTAAAATATTTTCAAAATAGGTAATCTAGAAATCACTATTCAAATATAGCATGAAAGGTAAAATATCATTCTAAAAACTTTAAGGCATGTAATTAATAATTTTAGGGGTGCAGGCAGCAAAAGACCAAAAAATCGACGTATGATGGCCGAATAACATAATCTATGCCTAGACAAATAATTCATGGCCACTACTATTTCACCTTTAATATTCACATCTCTATCCATATCTTAGACAATCTCTTGCTTCGTTATCTCACGAAAGATATAAAGAACAAAAAGAAAAATAAAAAGACTTTTACTTTTTGCACCTTTAAGCTTTTCTTCTATACCTCCATGTGTTATGAAAAAGACTGAAATACTTTTAGTATAATATATACATAACCAAATATCATCAAATTCTCTACTAAGTTGCCTCCTCTTTGGTTGAATTATCCCCCATGTAACCATCCAATTGCCATGGTCACCGCATTGTTGTCGACACCCCCAACTTTTCTTAGCCACAACCTTTACCATCTAGTTCTGTTGATATTCTCTAACTTCAATTAGGTTTGGTTTCATAATATTTTTTCCTTCCCTATGTTTGATATGTTCCAGATTATTTCAACCTTTTGTTGGTGAGATGACTATGACCTTTGATAATGTCTTTACATTACTTCATATTCCTATGGGACAATTTTCCACATACGTGATATTGGAAGCAATAGCAACTCAATAGTGTTGGTGGAGATATTAGGTGTGGACATGGATGATGTTTCAACAAAGATGAGGAAATGTTGTGATACATATGTGAGATTAAATTAGCTCTGTGAGGTGAACGAGGAGCCTTATGTGGGACTATGCTGCAATGGTGTATTTGTTGCATGTTGCGGGATGCACATTTTTTGCTAATGAAAGTGCAACATCAATTAATATGTTGAACCTTGGCTTTTTTAGTGATTTTCATGTGTAGAGGTTGCTACATTGACACACATGTATGAGCAAATAGCAAATGATAGTTTTCCTTGAAGAAATTAGTCGGTTGATTCAATGCTTTTACAAATAAATAAATTAATAATTTTTTAATGTTACATTTGTTTTTATATTATTTTCCAAATAATGTTGTTTTGAATTATAAGAGGCATGGATATATGAGAATTTCCCAAGCATGAGTTAGAGGGATTTGAATCCCAGTTATGAGAACAACTATCCTTAGGCAGAACGATATGTGACTAGATGCCATGTTTGTACTGTTGGTGCGATGCGGGTGCAACTTGATGGTTTGACCCATGCTGAGATCAATTTGAGGCCTTATGAATACCATGGTCCGAGTAGACCGTTCAAGTGGATTTTGTTGTTCTTTGATACATCTAACTGGGTACATGTAGGAATCTTCATCTCCCAGAACGTGTCTTGTGGCAATATGGATATGAGTATACCATTCTTCGACCCCCCAATCACGGTTGAAGGTGGTGCCACGACCATTATAGATGATAGATAGCTCCACTTTGCCAACAACTTGGTTTTGATAGAGTCGCACATGAATTTGCATGTGTGGAAGCTTACATGGAATGATATTGGTATGTAACACATCCGATGGATGCATCACAATCTACACAACCCATGCATCTATAACAACTTCCCAAGGCTATATAAGATAGACTAAATTTTTCATTTTTCTTTAATATTCTTATTGATGTGGAACCAACATAAAAAGTTGAAGCTTTAAGAAACACAATGATAATTGCATTTATTAATGTAAGATCGTTGTACAATTACTTGAGGAAAGACATTTGCATAGTTTAAATAATTAAGAATAAAATTATTTAACATTTTACATGGTTTAAAATATAATTAAGAGAAATAAAATATAAATATGAAATTGTATATACAAGACCATTTTCAAAATTAGATTTTAACAATTTCATAACTATATATTCCAAAATTATTTTTTAACTATTCTATAAACACAAATTTAAAGATTATCCTTGATAAATTAGAGTTTATGGTGAATAAGTCGAGTTTAAAGTTTAGAATTAAAGATATTTAATCTATATTTTAAGTCAAAAGGGTGGGTTGGATGCATAAATATAGTAGTAAAAGGAAAAAGAAAAAAGAATGACAATTGTTTAAGGTATTCTTATTATTTTCATCTACACTTTATGTCACCGTCTATTGTATAGAGACTATGTAGTACAAAAATTAGATTGTATAATAAAAGAATTAATAAAAATAATTCTAAATCGTATAATTTCTTTTAAATTATACAATTTAAAATTTTTTATGTTAAAAATAATTTTAAATTATTTTTAGATCTGAAAATGATTTTAAAATTATATAATTTATAACTTATACTTTTTGTTTAAATTATTTTTTAAATCATGTAATCTAAAAATTACACGTTTTCAAAATCAAAATTAACTTACAAATTATTATACAATTTAAAAAGTTTATGAGAGCAAAGTAGGTTCATATTTATGATAGAGACAAAAACAATTCCGAAAAAGAGTCCATTCTATGGTGAAATATCTTTACCACCTAATGAAAATTATTCTTTGCTTCACATTTTTACCACCTAATGAAAATTACTCTTTGCTTCACATTTTTACTTTTCATAAACTCCTTCACCTTCAAGTTTATTCCAAAAATACCCTTACCTCATTTAAGCTTCAACCTTGTTGTTCTTCTATTTTTTATGTTTCATCTAAATTTTTTTGCCCTCATCTTCGTATTTCTTTTATTTTCTGTAAGCATCACATTTATGTAATTTAAGAAATCCCAAAGCTTAAAATGCTAATTTTTGTTTAGGTTAAGAATTGACAATTTAGAACCAGTTTTTTAAAAAAAGTAAATTCTTAAATATAATTTTTATATATTTATACGTTCCAGATATTAATTATGAAGCGTAATTTTAAAATATATGTGAATATTAAAATTATAATTTAGAATTGAAATCCCAACACACTTTAATTTACATGGATTGTTATTTTAACAGTGTTTTGAGAATAAGTGAATATAAGAAGTACATATATATGTTATGAAGGTATATGACAAATTAAGATCTTAACTCAAAAAAGATATTTTGCTCCAAATTCATACTTTGTAAATGGGATGAGACATGAGAAATTTGACATCCCTCTAACATAAAATAATAAAATCATGTAGGTCTTATTTTTTTTTCTATAAAGAAATCAACCTTTTCAATGTAAAATTTTATTTACATTTAAATTTTTAACATTGATACTATTCTCCTTCACTATTTCTAATAGTGAAGATTTTAACTATTTGTTAAATTCTAATACAAATAATTATGTATTATTAGAAATTTTTTAAATTGTAAATTCTCAAAAACCAGTGTAAATATGAGTAAAATTTTCTAAATAAAGATAAAAAAAAGTATTTTTTTATAACAAAAATAAAATGCATCAAACATTAAGATCCCTTGTGTTAATATCTATCCATGATTAGAGTTATGGTTAATTACTATTAAATTTAAAATTTAAAATAAAAAATTATTAATAATTCAAAAGTATTAATAGTCCATTGTGGTTGATATATTACTTTTAGATTAATGTTCAACTAGAATCTTACAATTAACATTAATTAATCATTGTAGCTTTTTTAGATGGTAATTGTTATACTGATGTCAAATATAGTTATTAGATTAAGATCCATCTAACTTAACATTGTTGGTTGAAATTATTAAAATTTATTCAGAAAATATAAGTTAATGGTGGATGAAAGTTCTCTCTATTAATATTAAAAAATCCTAACAAATAAAAAATAACATTAACAAAAATTAATCATAATAAATATTAATTAAAGTGTTTCCAAGATTTTGTGAGAAAAAATCTTAATCTTTGTCATTAATTGAAAAATAATATTCATAATGTTAACCACAAAATTTTTAATTAATATTACTAAGAAAATAACTCCAATCTAAAAAACATAAATGTAATTAATATTAATTAAAAAACAACCTCAACTCAAAATATTCTATCTAATATAAATTAAAATAAAAAAAATTTAAAGTAAAAAATATCCTCAATATTAATAATTTTTAAAACAAGTTTTAAATATATAAGATAAATTTGAAAATGCAAAAAAATTCAAAATTTTATTTTTTAATAAAATTTAAAATTATATAATTTTAAGTAATTTAATTTGTTCCATGAAAAATTATAGAATTTCAATTATTTTTTAAATTGCTTCTAAGCACTGAAAATTTAATTCATCTTTTATATTGAAATACATACAAATAAACAATCTCTATTTTATATTAAAATACATACAAATAAACAATTTCTATTCATTAATATCATGTTTCTTTATGGGAGAATGTTGTTCACATAAACGGAACAGGCGAGAGATTCTCGCTTTTTTTGGTATGATTTGGAAGAAAAAACGGGTGATGCATATATACAAAAGGGATGAGAAATTTATCTTTGTTGAACCAAGAAGAAAGTGAGGGAAAGTCAGCTGTGTGAAGATGCGAAATTACCCTTCACTTTTGACAAAGATTCCATTCCTGAAAGATTCTTATCTTCACTATTCATTGCATGCTTCCTGACTCATGCATATGGTCATGGTAGTCTTTGACCACACTTTATCTTCATAACTAGAATTTAATCCCACCATTATGAAGGCCACAAATGGTGCAACTATCTTCACGGATTTATTAATACTAATGTGAAATGAAGAGAGGTGTGTAAATCTGAGAGCTGAGAGATACGTATGTCTTTTGGAAGCTTTCGTGCTCGTCTGGTGTTTGCCGTTGATGTTGGTAGGTGGTGCTTGTCATATGTGAAGGTCGTTGGTTGTCTCATAGCAGTCGTGGTGGTTTGCTGATGATTATTGTTGGTCGACAATCGTTAAAGGGAGATCGAAAAAGCATAAGATAACTTGAATAAGTAAGTAATTGATAGATTGTTGGTTGCATGATGATAAGAGGTAATTGGATGACCAAATCTGCTATTTTTTCATGTTGTTAACGGAGGAAAAAATAATTCTTCTAGATACAAAGACAATGTTATTTCTATATTCTATTCATATTTTAGATTAACTTTTCAAATCTTCTTTCAATTAGATAGTTTTCTTCTATACATTCTCTACTTTCTTTTAGTGTATTAATTCATGTATGAGTTTGGTTAATTTTGTGCTTTGATTTCTGAAATTCAATCTCTATCAATTACAGTACTTTTTTATTCATGTTGATTCATTTGATTGCTTCCTGATAATTCAGTTTAGTTAGGTTTTTAATTTGTTTGATTTGTTCATTTCAATTCTACTATATTTTAGTTTTCTGCATCAAAAGTTATGATTTAAGATTAAAATAATTAAAGTATTTATATTAAAAATATAACGGAAATGCGGATACAAACAGAGTGCAAAAGTCAATTTTGTAAAAACATAAAGGAGTGAGACTAGTAAATAAATATGGAAAAACTAAAAATGATTTTTTTTAAAAAGATAAGTAACTAAAATATTATTTAGCAAAAATTATTCGTGAATGTAATGTTAGATGAGTTGAAAATGTGATTAGTTACTTAGTTGCGACATCATAAGTTAATAGTAATATTTAATTGTATAAACTAAAATGTTAATGGAAAAAAGTACGAGCACGATAAATTTTTTATTTAAGAACTAAAAGTAGAAATTGGAAAAAGTTTAAAAACTAAACATATATTAAACTGTAAAAAAGAAATGCATAAATGTGATGCCATGGTTTCTCCTATGATCAGAAATGAATTCTACTAAACATATACTAGTTCACCTTTCAACAAAAGTTACATCCAGTTTCCTAAACACTCAAATCCAATCAATTCACTAAAAATAAGTTTTTACATGAACACTACATGAAAAACGAAAATCAGAAAAGCTGCACTTGATCTTGAACCCTAGAAGACCTTTAAACACTTGTAAAACCCTATTACAAGAACCCTTAATCACCCTGATCAAGAGACACACACGCAGCTAACAAACACACAAAGAATTGGATTGAATTCATCTGGAAATTCAGTGCAGTAGAAAAAACAGAGCACGCAGCTAACAAAAAAACAGAGCACACAATCTTGAATCAATTCGCTATTCAATTGGATCTTGGACTTCTTGGAGAGATTCGCAAATTGATTTAGTGTATTAGAGAAACGTTCTTGCACAGTGGGTTGCTCTAAAAATGATTCGTCACTGAGTTCTTTTAATTTCAAGTTATTTATAGCAAAGTTGTTCCAGAATTTTAAAACTGATTCTCATAAAAATAGTCAGTTGAAAACCCATTTAAACCTGTTGTTTTCATTAAAAGGAATTTTCCAGAGAGCACCCTTTTTCTGAAACTTGAAATCAGTCAGTTGAAAACACGTTTTAACTAGCTATTCCAGAAAACTGGAATTTCTTAACAAAGGCTCCAGAATTTCAACTGGTTAAAATTTAGAAAAACAGCTAGCTAAAATTTGCCAAAAACAAAGCTTTAAAAATGAAGAACAATTTAACTGATTGAAATCAGATTTTTAATCAGTTAAAAACCAGTTAATACCTTTGAAAACATTTCAAAACATTTTAAAACCCAAGATTAAGTTCAAGATTAATTGAAATGCATCTTACCACACATCCTAAGACACTTTAATCCTAAGACACAATCTTCATTCTTCAAGCACCATCATCTTCATCATCAAAGGTGGTTGGAGACATCAAATCCACTTGAAACCAAGTCTTCAAGTCCAACAAACTCCCCGTATTTGATGATAACAACCACTTGATGCATTCATTGTCTTTGAAGAATGTAATAGTCCTTCACAAAACACAAAAATACAGCAGAATATAGCAGCAGTTCAGAAAATACTGCAACACCATTTTACATAGCAGCAGATATCAGCAGAGCATAGCAGGGCGCGCACAGAAGTCTCCCCCTTTCACATGTGCTTCATGATGTGTGTGCCTTCAAATGCATTCAATACTTTCTCCCCCTTTGGAATCATCAAATAGCACAAGAGAAATAACATAGCATATGCAGGAAACTTAAAAATTGTTCAAGATACATGGGAATTTGACCCAATTAAAAAACAGCAACAGCACAGAATGAACAACACACAAACAAACAGAAATTAAAACAACAACTGCAACTTGGCTTTAATCAGCAGCAGCAACATGATTATTAACAGCAACAACACATCAACGTTAGCAGCAAACAGCAGTGACAACATCACAGAAATGGCAGCAGCAAACTAGACATCATTCTCTCCACCATCATCACCAGCAGCAATATTATATCCCATATGTATTTGTGCTAGTTGGGCATGCAAATCCTCTATACTTTGATCAAGATGCCCAAAACGGTTCATGCAGTAAGAGTGATGATATGCTTGATGAGATTGAATTGAATCAAACCTTTGCAACACAGTTTTCTCAAACAATGATAGTGGAGTGCCATGGTCAACTGGAGGAACATAGGGAACAATATCTCTCATCATTGAGTACCCTTCTGCATCAGTATCAGCATTTCCAGCTTCAGCAGCAGCAGCTCCAGCAGCACTTGTCCCTGCATTTCCAGCTTCTTGTCCAGCAGTCCATGCACCATTGCTTTTAGTAAAACCAAACTTGAAGAGAAAGCTATTGTCCAGCTGATGAGATCTCCCTATGTTGATTTTCTGTTCACCTCTTATGTCCACACCAAAATACTCAAGGAATTTTGAAATTATCACAGCATATGGGAGACGATAATCAGGCAGCCTTTTGGACTTCATCATGTGATCCTTGATGATATGTATCCAGTTAATTCTTACAGATTTCATCAAACAAAAAATTAGAAGAAGATCACCTTCATTCAATGTAGCATGATTGCTTCCCCTTGGAGTGATCATCCACGTGATGATAAAGGTGAGCACCCTAGCTGTCAAGGTTAATCCGCCAACATGAAATAACCTAACAGACCCTTGAGGATTCCTTAAGCATTCCCTGTAGGTTTGGACTTTGTTGAAATTTTCCAAGGAGCCACACAAACCCCTGCTTACAACTATTCCATCAGTTTTGAAGCCACCCACTCTTCTCCAAACAGAGTTGTTTATGGTTATCTCCTTTCGTTTCACTTTAGAAGTGAGAACAGATCCATCATGCTTGAGATTTGTATAAAACACCTTCACCAAGTCTGGGTATATGAACCCATTCAACTCCAGAAATTTCTGCAGGTCTTGATGTTGCACCATTGCTATAATGTCAGCCAGTCCTTCATCTTCCAGCCACTGAAAACTAAGAACTTTTGGTGGGTTTACAGTCTTTTACTGATGTGGGATTGAAACTTCTCAATCTTCTCTTCATCACCATCGAACCATGCTTCAATACACCCATGTCTATAAGAATGAGATGATGGAATTTCAGGTTCCTTATTTTTAGATGACCCAGCAGTTTTGGATTTCTTCCTTGGGTTGCTTGAAGATGCCATTGCAGAAAAGAGAAAGTGCAGAGAAATAAAGTATAGGCAATGTATTATGCAGAGTTTTGCACAGTCCAACAATGCATCACACATGTATTTAACAACTTAGATTTTCAGATTTTAACAAATTAATGCATTATGCAGTCAAACAAGCAATCAAATGGAATATATGGGGTAGAGATATGCAGCAGGTTTAGGCTTGACCAGTGCATTCAGTCACTTGAACAAAATCCGAATTTGGAGAGAGAAACCAGCTAAAAACAAAGCAAAAGCACTACAAGACAAAACAGGAGTTAAGATTCTTTTAACCAACTTTATTTATCATGTAACAAATGCACAATTCTCAATTAATCAACTTAAATGCACCAATTGAATGTGAATCAATGCAGTTTAACAGTTAATTCATTATGATTTTAAATTTTACATTGTTCCAAACAATTTCAGTCAGTTGATTTGTGAGAAACAACTGGTTAAAACAGATATCCTGATACAGGTTTAATACTGATTAATGAATTTAACCGACTAAATTGACAATTAACTGGCTAAAACAGAAACTGAAATCACTTCACTTCCACTGCAGCCCCAAATTAGGCAAAAACAACTGATTAAAACCACGAAACAACTAACTAAAATTCTGTATTTGATTGCAGATTTCACTTATATCATATAATATGCAAATCTAACTGCATCTAATCAACAAATATGTAGAATTAAACACACAAACACACCCAACAGCATGTATAACAACAAGAATGAATCACACACATAAATTATATCACATTTGAGACATCAAGAACACCTAATTCATTTCTCAATTGGAAAACCCTATCTTTAGGGAGTGGTTTGGTAAAAATATCAGCAAGTTGGATATGTGAGTCAACAAATTCAATTATGCAGTCCCCTTTTTGAACATGATCCCTAATGAAATGGTGCCTTATTTCTATGTGCTTTGTTCTAGAATGCAAAATAGGATTTTTGGTTAAATTGATAGCACTTGTATTGTCACACCTAATAGGAATGTGATCTAGTTTCAAGCCATAATAAAAAAGCTGTTGTTTTAACCACAATGTTTGAGCACAACAACTCCCAGCTGCAACATATTCAGCTTCAGCTGTAGACAAAGCCACACTAGCTTGCTTTTTGCTATGCCATGATACTAGACTACTTCCTAATAGATGACAAGTTCCACCAGTGCTTTTCCTATCCAATTTACAGCCAGCAAAATCAGCATTCGAATAGCCAACTAGATTAAAAGAAGCACCTTTTGGATACCACAAACCAACATTAATAGTTCCTTTTAGGTATTTTAGGATTCTTTTAGCAATTGCAAAGTGTGATTCTTTAGGATTGGACTGAAATCTAGCACACATGCATACACTAAACATTATATCTAGCCTACTAGCAGTTAGGTATAGAAGAGAACCTATCAAACCTCTATATTTAGTGGAATCAAATGGTTTACCACTTTCATCAGCATCAAGTTAGTTGTTGGTAGCCATAGGAGTGCTTGATTCTTTGCAACTGTCCATCTCATACTTCTTTAACAGCTCTTTGCAATACTTTGATTAATTAAGGAATGTTCCATGATCCATTTGCTTGACTTGTAAGCGTAGGAAGAAGTTTAGATCACCCATCATTGACATTTCAAACTCCCCCTGCATAGCTGCCACAAATTCTTCACAAAGCTTCTCATTAGTGGATCCAAAGATTATATCATCCACATAAACCTGCACAAGTATTATGCTGTCCAAAGACTTCCTAATGAACAAAGTTTTATCAACTTAGCCCCTTTCAAAGTTTTGAGAGATAAGAAAGTTACTTAACCTTTCATACCATTGTCTTGGAGCTTGCTTGAGTCCATAAAGAGCCTTTTTGAGCTTATATACATGGTTAGGAAACTTGTGATCAACAAATCCAGATAGTTGTGAAACATAAATTTCTTCATTTATATAACCATTTAAAAATGCACTTTTGACATCCATTTGATGAAGTTTGAATCCAATCATGCATGAGAAAGCAAGCAATAACCTAACAACCTCTAGTCTAGCAACAGGAGCATATGTTTCTTCATAATCTATTCCTTCTTCTTGGTTGTATCCTTTAGCTACAAGCCTAGCTTTATTTCTAGTTATTATTCCTTGATCATTCATTTTATTTTTAAACACCCACTTTGTACCAATTATATTCATATTAGGTGTGCAAGGTACTAGTTCCCAAACCTCATTCCTTTTAAATTGATTCAGTTCATCTTGCATAGCTAGAATCCAATTTTCATCAAGTAATGCATCATCAACACACTTAGGTTCAACTTGGGAAACAAATGCAGCAGTTAAACATGTATCATGCATAAACCTTCTAGTAGAAACACCTCTCTGAACATCACCTATCACATTTTCAATGGATAGCTCACGAGGCACCCTCCATTCTTTAGGTAGATCATTTTCTCGCATATTTCGCTTCGGTGTCGGGATTTCGACCAGTTTTTCTCGATTTTCACCAGCTAAAATTCTGTCTGCAGCAGCTATATCAGTTTCTACATGTTTAGTTGATACACCTTCAATTAGCTTTTCTTCACCTGCACATGCACCACTTACTGCACCTTCATTTTGCACATTAGTCTCATAAAAAGCAACATGAATTGATTCCTCAATGATAGCTAGTCTTTCGTTATAAATCCTATATGCTTTGCTATGTGAAGAATAACCTAAAAACAATGCATCATCAGCTTTAGCATCAAATTTGCCAAGTTTTTCTTTGCCATTATTTAACACAAAACACTTGCAGCCAAACACTATAAGATGTGCTATGTTGGGGTTTCTCCCTTTATACAATTCATAAGGGGTTTTCTTCAAAATAGGTCTTATCAAAACCCTATTTATTATGTAACATGCAGTATTTACAGCATCCACCCAAAAATATTTAGGAATGTTTGATTCATTAAGCATAGTCCTTGCTAGTTCCTCAAGTGATCTATTTTTCCTCTCAACAACACCATTTTGTTGAGGAGTTCTAGGTGCTGAAAAGTTATGCTTAATCCCATATTTTTCACAAAAATGATTGAACTTTTCATTTTCAAATTCCCCTCCATGATCACTTCTAAGAGCACTTATGTTGCAGCTGTTTTCATTTTGTAAAACCTTGGCAAGTTTCTTAAAAGCATGAAATGCATAATTTTTATTTGTAAGAAATAAAGTCCAAGTAAATCTGGAATAGTCATCAACAATAACTAAAGCATAATAGTTTCCACCAATACTCATTGTTCTAGATGGACCAAACAAATCTAAATGCAGCAATTCCAAAGGTTTTGAAGTAGACACATAATTTTTCAGATTAAAAGAAGCTTTGGTTTGTTTTCCCTTTTGACATGCATGACATATTTTACCTTTCTCAAATTTCAGTTTTGGTATCCCTAAACCAAGTTCTTTTGAAACCAGTTTTTCCAAATGATTCATGTTAATATGTGCAGCTCTCCTATGCCAAAGCCATGAACTATCTTCCTTAGACATGAGACATGTAAAATTAGTTGCACACATATGATCAAGATCAAGCATATAAATGTTCTCAATTCTCTTTCCTAACATGCATATTTTATCAGAATTTTTCTCAATGATTTTGCAATGATTTGTTTCAAAAGTAATTCTAAACCCTTTATCACATAACTGGCTAATACTAAGGAGATTATGCTTCAAACCTTCAACATATAACACGTTTTCAATGAGGATTGAAGAAATGTTACCAACATCACCACTTCCAAAAATTTTTCCTTTGTTATTATCTCCATATGTGACAAAACCTCCATTTTTCAAGGTGAGTTTGACAAACTTCCTTTTGTCACCACACATGTGTCTTGAACGACCACTGTCTAGATACCACAATGATTCTTTGGCCTTCAAGAACACCTACAAAACACAATCAATGGAGAGAATTTGGTACCCACATCAATTTGGGTCCAACAAAGTTAATTACCTTTCTATCACTCTTTGGCTTCCAAATATATTGACCACTAGGAACACCAAATTTTCTGATTTTGCAAGATTTTGAAGTATGTCCCTTGTTCATACAATAAAAACATGTAATGAATGAAGTGCTGGACGGTTTTCTATATGAAAAGAAATTTCTATAAGACTTTTGTTTCTTTTGAAAACCATTTGTAAATCCAAGTCCAGCTCTATTTGTTACACAATTTTGAAAGCCTAAAAGGGTATCCAAATTGGCTCTTCCCATGGTGAATCTAGCTAGAGATTTATTCAAATACTCAATTTGATTTTCTAAAATTCTGCAGTTTTTGCAGATTTTTTCAGCATGTTCATCATTGCAACTTGAAGCTTTGTAAATCATTTCAAGATTCTCAAAATCAGCTTTTGAATCTTCCAACTCTTTCTCTAGCTCTTTCACCTTGTTCTCTAACCAATTGTTCATTCCTTTAAGCCTATTGTTTGAACAAGCAACCTTATTAGCCTCTTCATGCAATTCCAGAAAATTTTGCAACAGCTGATCATAAGGAAGACCATTTTGAGTTGTTAAGGAACTTACACTACTTGCTGTATCACAATCAGCCATAAGACAAAGATTGGCCTTTTCATCATCACTTGATGAATCACTAGAGGAGACATCATTCTCATCCCATGCTATATAAGCCTTCTTGGTTTTGAATGATTTTTCATGCTTCTTTTCTCCTTTCCTCTCTTTGTTTTGTGAGTATGGACATTCAGCCTTAATATGTCCCTGTTTTCCACAACCAAAACAAATAAAGTTAGAAGAAGCTAAATAAGATTTTTTATTATACCTCTTGTTCTTGTAATCTTTGTTCTTGTATTTCAAGAACTTGTTGAACTTTCTCACTAAGAGGTTCAGATTTTCTGCATCACTTTCTCCATGTGCCTCATCATCATTATTCTCCTCCTTGTGAACCAAAGTCTTCAAGGCCAGCCCTTTTTTTTTCTTGTCACTATCTTCTTGTTCAGCAAGTCTGTTCAGCTCAAGCTCATGCTCCCTAAGCTTTCCAAAAAGTGTAGCAACACGCATTGTTGTCAAGTCCTTAGATTCAGAAATTGTTGTTACTTTGGGTTGCCAACTCCTATTCAAACATTTCAGCACTTTTATGTTTAGCTCCTCTTTCTCAACCACTTTTCCAAGACCTATTAGGTGATTTACAATGTGTGTAAATCTTTTCTGCACATCTGAAACAGTTTCTCCTGGCAGCATTCTAAACATCTCATACTCTTGGATTAAAGTGTGCTTTCTAGCCCTTTTTACATCAGCTATCCCTTCATGTGTTACCTCCAACACTTCCCACATTTCTTTGGCATTGGAACACTGTGAAACAAGAAAGAATTCATCAAGATTAAGTGCAAATGTTATGATGTTCTTTGCTTTACAATCATATTGCACTTTCTTTTGTTCATCAGCATTTAAACTTTCCCATGGTTTCTCTTCTTTAGGGATATACGGTCCATTGACTATAGCATTCCAAATACTTATATCAATTGATTCAATGAAAATCTTCATTCCAACTTTCCATAATGGATAGTTTACCCCTGAAAACATTGGTGGCCTGTTTATAGAAGCACCCTCTGCAAAAGGTAATTTTCCTTCAGCCATGTTTGAAAATTTTCAGAAAACTTGAATACTTTTCAAGAACCAGCTCTTGATACCAATTGTTGGAATAAATGGCTGAGTTTAAGAGAGGGGTGAATTAAACTCTTAAAGATTTTCAAAATTCAAGCCCAATTAAGAAAAACCAGATTCAGAATGAAGGTGAAAAATCAATTTTTATAAGTTCTTGAAATGCTGTTTATCAATTGATCATATATCCGATTCAATTACAATTCAAATATCAATTGCAGAATGTAAAAGATTAGGGAAAGAAGATCAACACAGAAGATTTATACTGGTTCACCTTTCAACAAAGGCTACATCCAGTTTCCTAAACACTCAAATCCAATCAATGCACTAAAAATCAGTTTTTACATGAACACTACATGAAAAACGAAAATCAGAAAAGCTGCACCTGATCTTGAACCCTACAAGACCTTTAAACACTTGTAAAACCCTATTACAAGAACCCTTAATCACCCTGATTAAGAGACACACACGAAGCTAACAAACACACAAAGAATTGGATTTAATTCACATGGAAATTCAGTGCAGTAGAAAAAACAGAGCACGCAGCTAACAAAAAAACAGAGCACACAATCTTGAATCAATTCGCTATTCAATTGGATCTTGGACTTCTTAGAGAGATTTGCAAATTGATTTAGTGTATTAGAGAAATGTTCTTGCACAGTGGGTTGCTCTAAAAATGATTCGTCACTGAGTTCTTTTAATTTCAAGTTATTTATAGCAAAGCTATTCCAGACTTTTAAAACTGATTCTGATGAAAATAGTTAGTTGAAAACCCATTTAAACCGATTGTTTTCATTAAAAGGAATTTTCCAGAGAGCACCCTTTTTCTGAAACTTGAAATCAGTCAGTTGAAAACACGTTTTAACTAGCTATTCCAGAAAACTGGAATTTCTTAACAAAGGCTCCAGAATTTCAACTGGTTAAAATTCAGAAAAGCAGCTAGCTAAAATTTGCCAAAAACAAAGCTTTAAAAATGAAGAACAGTTTAAATGATTGAAATCAGATTTTTAATCAGTTAAAAACCAGTTAATACCTTTGAAAACATTTTAAAACCTTTTAAAACATTTCAAAACATTTTAAAACCCAAGATTAAGTCCAAGATTAATTGAAATGCATCTTACCACACATCCTAAGACACTCTAATCCTAAGACACAATCTTCATTCTTCAAGCACCACCATCTTCATCATCAAAGGTGGTTGGAG
This sequence comes from Lablab purpureus, assembly GCA_030347555.1. NCBI lineage: Eukaryota > Viridiplantae > Streptophyta > Magnoliopsida > Fabales > Fabaceae > Lablab > Lablab purpureus. The sequence continues at coordinate 19,986,888 of CM059256.1, read as the reverse complement.
ACATCAAATCCACTTGAAACCAAGTCTTCAAGTCCAACAAATATTTCTTTCTTGCATTGCCATGGTATACCCTCTCTCAAGTAATTGCCCCAAACTAAGCAAGTTGTTCTTCATAGTAGGTATGTACAGGATATCTCCCATATGTGTTGTTCTCCCATCCTTTCACGTGATCAACACCTTTCCAACTCCCTCTGCCATAATGCTGCTATTATCTATAAATCTCACGCTGCTCTTAACACTTGGGTCAAAATCTACTAGCCACTCTTTATTTCCAATCATATGATTTGAACAACCAGTATCCAAGTACCATAAAGAATCACATTCTTTGTTGTTCGTCGTCACCATTAGCAGGACTTGATCAGAATTAGAACCTTCCTCGTCCTTCGCAAGATTTGCCTCGTCCTTCTTTTTATCCTTCTTGTCGGATGTTTCATTATGCCAACATTCAGAGGAGAAATGTCCGAACTTCTCACATGTATAACATTGCACTTTCCTCTTATCAAAACCCTTTCTTCCTCTACCTCTGAAATTTCTACCTCCTCTCGGTACTATCTGATCTTGCTGATTTATACCACTTTCTTCGGTTGTTTGTTCACTTGAATCACCGAATCGACCACCACTTCTTCCTCCTTTGTATCTGCCTCTTCCTCTTCTACCACCACGACCTCCTCTCATTTTATAGTGGGTTGTTCTGGCTTGCAATGCTTGTTCAACAATCTTTTCACTCGTTCTTCTTTCAGTTACCCGTTGTTCATGTGCCTCAAAATAATTTTGTAATTCATCAATTGATATCTCTTCAATGTTTTTAGATTCAATTTCTACAACAATATGATCAAATTGAGGCGTTAGGGTTCTGAGTACCTTTTCAACAACCTTTGATTCTACAATCGACTCATCACAAGCCCGCATAACGTTAACCAGTACTTGCAGCCTTCTGAAATACGCCGCAACCGTTTCTTGCTCATTCATAGCCAACAATTCATAGTCTCCGCAGAGATTGTAACTTGAATTTCTTCATCTTTCCAGAATTCCCATACGCATTCTGCAAAATTTCCCATGTCTCCTTTGACGTAGTGGCCTTAGAGATTTTTTAGAAGATGGTTGTTGACACACATCGATGTAGCAACTGTTACATAAAGACGGCAGTGTAAAAACCAAGAGGGGGGGTGAATTGGATTTTAATAAACTTTTTCCCTTTAAAACAAATTTCCAGATTTTGAATTATTTTCAAAAACTAGGATGCAGATTTTCCTTAACCTTTGATTAGTGCAATTTGAGTTGTAATCGTTAATATGATCCACAATAAAAAGAGATAAGGAAAGAGAAAGAACACAGAGATTTATACTGGTTCGGATTAAGCCAATCCTACGTCCAGTTCCCAATCACCACAAATGCGTGATGATCACCCCATTATCTTTAATTGAGATTACAGACACCAATTCATGCAATAACAAATAAAGATAAAGGAAAACACCTCCTTAGACACACTAAGGATGAAACACCTCCCCAGACACACTGAGGATGAAACCCACCTCTCTTGACACACAAGAGATGAACACACCTCCCTTAGAACAGATCCAAGGGATGAAATTTTCCCGTTTAGAAAAACAGTAAAAGAATACACCTGATAATAGTGCTGGATAGAAAGCTTAAGCACAAAGATCACCACTTCCAAAGACTTGATCAAACTTGAGAGAGCAAGAAAGCGATTTTGAAAAGCTAAGGCGCAAGAACACTTTGAATATTGTGTTGTTTTCAGATGTGTTGAGCCTAAGACATTCTCTTTCATTTTATAATTCAAAAATGCTCCAAAGTTTCCATTCTTAGGTTAATTTAGCATTGATTTCACAAAAACGACTCATTTAATCGATTATCTAAAAAGCTTAATAGATTATATCATATTTAAAAACTGGAAAACTTATTTCGCCTGATATAATCGATTAGATTAAGGCCATAATCGATTATATTAACCCAGAATCAATATAATCGATTATAAAAAACACTTAATCGATTATTTAGTTCGTTAAACAACTTTGATTCAAATTTTAAGTGAAATAATCGATTATCTACGTATCATAATCGATTAAAAGCGTAGAAAAACGTTTTTGCGAGAAAACAACTTGCTCTCTTGTTTGGAAAGGTCTTGAATGGGATTTATGACTTACTCTTTTCATCCATCACCCAAAATAGAACCTTCTAAACTAGAAACTTCAGCTCTTGAGAAAATCTTCATCAATCTTCTCTCTTGAAAGCTTTAAACACTCTTTATGCCTTTCCTTTTCCATCTAGCAACCTTCCTTTGCGAGATGACACAAGTCTTTAATGTTGATTGGAGCACTTTAAATCTTCATCATCAAAATTTTAAGACTTCATTAAAAACTGGAGGACTTCATCAACACTTGTCCTTGAAATATGCTAACAACAACACTCTGGTTTTACAATCCAGTCGCTTATTCTTGTTATACACAGTTGTCTCTTCATTTGTGACGTTCTTGGAGGGTTCTTGAAACCCTTTCTTTACAATTTCATCCACCTCTTGGAAGCCCATAATTTCTTCTATCTTAACACACCAATCGTCGTAATTCTTTCCATCAAATACGGGCAGATTACCAGGAAATAATCCTCCAGCAGCCATGGAAGGAGCTTCTCCCGCAACACTCTTCTTCGTGGTGGTTTCTTTCTAATACACACCACAACACATGGTCCTCCTTGGATCTTGTGACTCTGATACCACTGTTAGGCTGGCACGAATGTTTTGAGAAAGATAAAGTATAGAGAAAAGAGAAATATGTAATTGAGAAAATGAGGCTTTTTCTCATTATGGTAAAGAAATGTATTTATATAGATAGGTATCCAAAACATAATAGAAACTACTTAGTGATAACAGTTAAGCTAACCATTGTAAACATTATACAGAGTCAACAAACAAATAAAAAATTAGATTTATTCAACATTTTCGTCCACAAAAGGGTGGGTTGGGTGCAAAAATCATGGTAGGAAAAGGAAAAGGAAAAACGAAAAAGAGTTACAATTGTTTGAGGTATCCTTATGATTTTCTTCTACATTTTAATGAGATAGTTAAAAGACAAAACTTTTCTATTAGTTGTCCTCACCTCTCCTCATCATCCCTTGCCACCGTCTATTGTATACTTCTTACTCGACGAAGAGAAGAAACATGGTGAGATGGGTGAGAAAGAAGAAAAAAATGCATAAAATCATATTTGAGATCGTGTAGTACGAAAATTAAATTGTATAATAAAAAATATTTTTAGATTGTACAATTTAAATTTTTTATGTTAAAAATGATTTTAGATTTTAAAATTACTTTTAAATCTAAAAATGATTTTAAAATTGTATAATTTATAAGTTATATTTTTTGTTTAAATTATTTATCTGAAAGTTATAATTGTATTATAAATTAAAGTTTAAACCCTAAACTCTAAACCTTACATTGTATTATAAATTACATATTTTAAAAATTAAAATTAACTTACAAATTATTATACAATTTAAAAAGTTTATGAGAGCAAAACAGGATGTTCATATTTATGGGGTGCAAAAGTAAAACATGGAATGCAAAAACAATTCCCAAAAAGAGTCCAGTCTCCATATATGCAATATCTTTACCACCTAATGAAAATTACTCTTTGCATCACATTTTTACTTTCACAAACTCCTTCACCTTCAAGTTTATTCCAAAACTACCCTTACCTCATTTAAGCTTCAACCCTCCTTGTTGTTCTTCTACTGTTTTTTTATGTTTCATCTAAATTTCTTTGCCCTCATCTTCGTATTTCTTTCATTTTCTGTAAGTATCATACTTATGTAATTTAAGAAATCCCAAAGCTTAAAATGTTAATCTTTGTTTAGCTTAAGAATTGACAATTTAGAACCAGTTTTTAAAAAAATAAATTCTTAAATATAATTTTTATATATTTATACGTTTCAGATATTCAATTATGAAACGTAATTTTAGAATATATGTGAATATTAAAATTATAATTTAGAATTGAAATCCCAACACACTTTAATTTACATGGATTGCTATTTTAATAGTGTTTTGTTAATAAGTGAACATAAAAAGTATATATATATATATATGTTAGGAAGGTGTATGACAAATTAAACCTACCAAGGTTAGCAATAGGTGAGGAGACTGTAATAATGCTTTACTCCAAATAAGATCAGATCTTAACTCAAAAAAGATATATTTTGCTCCAAATTCATACGTTGTATATGGGGATGAGACATGAGAAATTTGACTTGACATCCCTCTAACATAAAATAATAAAATCATATAGGTCTTTTTTTTTTTCTATAAAGAAATCAACCTTTTCAATGTAAAAATTTATTTACATTTAAATTTTTAACATATTCTCTTTTTAAAATGTGATACTATTCTCATTCACTATTTCTAATAGTAAAGACTTTAACTATTTGTTAAATTCTAACACAAATAATTATGTATTATTAGAAATTTTTTAAATTCTAAATTCTCAAAACCCAGTGTAAATGTGAGTAAAATTTTTTAAATAAAGATAAAAAAAAGTAATTTTTTATAAAAAAAATAAAATGCATCAAACATTAAGATCCCTTGTGTTAATATCTACCCATGATTAGAGTTATGGTCACTGTTAAATAGTGACTTAATTACTATTAAATTTAAAATGAAAAATTAATAATAATTCAATAGTATTAATAGTCCATTGTGGTTGATATATTACTTTTGGATTAATGTTCAACTAGAATCTTATAATTAACATTAAGTTGAAATTATTAAAATTTATCCAGAAAATATAAGTTAATGGTAGATGAAAGTTCTCTCAATTAGTATTAAAAAATCCTAACAAATAAAAAATAACATTAACAAAAATTAATCATAATAAATATTAATTAAAGTGTCTCCAAGATTTTTTGAGAAAAAAAATCTTAATCTTTGCTACATTAGTTGAAAAATAATATTCATAATATTAATTATAAACTTTTTAATTAATATTATTAAGAAAATAATTCTAATCTAAAAAACATAAATGTAATTAATATTAATTAAAAAACCTTTAAGTAACATCAACTAAAAATAATCTACCTAATATAAATTAAAATAAAAAATATTGTCAATGTTAATAATTTTTAAAACAAGTTTTAAATATATAAGATGAATTTGAAAATGCAAAAAAATTCAAAATTTTATGTTTTAATAAAATTTAAAATTATATAATTTTAAGTAATTTAATTTGTTTCATGAAAAATTATAGAATTTCAATTATTTTTTAAATTGCCTCTAAGCACTCATATTTCATTGACTGAAAAATTAATTCATCCCTTTAGATTGAAAATACATACAAATAAACAATCTTCATTATATTTCTTTCTGGGAGAATGTTGTTCACACAAATGAAACACTGAGAGACTTCTCCGTTTCTTTTTGTTTGATTTGGAAGAAAAAGCAGATGATGTGGATATTTAGGAAGGATGAGAAATCCATCTTCGCTGAACCAAGAAGAAAATGAGGAAAACCAGTTGTTTCAGAGTGAAAATGCGAAATTACCTTCACTTTTGACAGATATTCCTGAAAGATTTCTGCCTTCACTGTTCATTGCATGTTTCCTTACTCGTGCATATGGCCATGGTAGTCTTTGACCATACTTTATCTCCGGACTAGAATTTAATCTTATCATTATGAAGGCCACAAATGGTGCAACTAGCTTCACGAATTTTATTAATACTAGTATAAAACGGAGAGAGGTATGTGAATCTGAGAGTTGTGTGAATCAGAGCTTTTGAAAGTTTTCGTACTCGTCTAGTGTTTGTAGTTGATGTTACTAGATGGTGATTGTCGTGTGTGAAGGTTGCTGGTTGTCTCGAAGCAGTCGTGATAGTTTGCTTGTGGTTGTTGTTGGTCAACACTTATCGGATGGAGATCGAAAAAGTATAACATAACTTAAAAAAGTAAATAATTAATAAATTGTTAATTACATGATAATAAGAGATGGTTGGATGACCGAATGTGTTATTTTTTCCTGTTATTAAAAGAGGAGAAAGTAATTTTTTCGGTGCTGAACATATAAATGATTTCTATATTAGATTCATATTTTACATTAACTTTTCAAATCTTCTTTCAATTAGATAGTTTTCTTCTGTTAATTCTCTACTTTCTTTTAGTGTATTTATGTTTTCAGTCTTAATTCATGCATCAGTTTGATTAATTTTGTGCTTTGATTTCTGAAATTCAATCTCTATCAATTACAGTACTTTTTTATTCATGTTGATTCATTTGATTGCTTCCTGATAATTCAGTTTAGTTAGGTTTTTAATTTGTTTGATTTGTTCATTTCAATTCTACTATATTTTAGTTTTCTGCATCAAAAGTTATGATTTAAGATTAAAATAATTAAAGTATTTATATTAAAAATATAACGGAAATGCGGATACAAACAGAGTGCAAAAGTCAATTTTGTAAAAACATAAAGGAGTGAGACTAGTAAATAAATATGGAAAAACTAAAAATGATTTTTTTTAAAAAGATAAGTAACTAAAATATTATTTAGCAAAAATTATTCGTGAATGTAATGTTAGATGAGTTGAAAATGCGATTAGTTACTTAGTTGCGACATCATAAGATAGTAGTAATATTTAATTGTATAAACTAAAATTTTAATGGAAAAAAGTACGAACACAAGTTTAAAAACTAAAAATATATTAAACTGTAAAAAAGAAATGCATAAATGTGATGCCATGGTTTCTCCTATGATGAGAAATGAATTAATAAAAAAATGTTATAGGATTTAAAATTGTAGTTTACATTATAATTTAAATTAAATTTGTAACAATATTTTAAAATTATTATATATTAATTATTAAAAAATAATATTTAAAATTATTATAGTCTTTGAAATTTTTATTAAATATTGTTTAAAATAATAAATTTTAATTATTAAAAAATTAATTATAATTTAAAATTGAAATTTTAGAGGTCATCTATATAAATAATTTTTAAATTTTTATTAAGTATTTTTTAAAATAATGAATTTTAATTATAAAAAAAGTAATTATAATTTTAATTTAAAATTATATTTGTCGTCTATATAAATAACTTTAATTTATGTATGAAAATTAATTTATATTTTTTAAATGAAGTTGGAGATAAAAGAAGAAATCACTTATATTATTGACTTGGAGAGTGAGTTACATGTACGGACTGAAGTAGGTATAATCATAATCCTATGTATTGTAGCTTATGGACTCAATTTGTTGTTTAGTTTGAGTATTACTACATGTAATGCAGAAGCAAGACGTAAAGGGAGGGTGAATAGATCTTTTGAAAAATTAATCTATTAAAAACGCGAATTAACTTTGTTGTTTTATTGCATCAAATTCAATTAAGAGAAAGAAGATGCCCAAAATCCAAAAATCAATAAAGTGCAGAACAAAAAATAAAGAAGTATACAGATGATTTATATTGGTTTATTCTTTCACAAGAGTTACATCCAGTTAGCCAACCACAAATAAGATTTCACTAATTTTAAAATTTGTTCTTACACACACTACAATCCTATTAAGTCTAAGAACAAACAAAAACACAAGTCTTGAACCCTGCAAGACTTGCACCCAACCACTGCAGGACCCTATTACAGTTCCACTGGATAATTCCAATCTAAAAACGCTTTCAAGAAACAAAAACAAAAAATGAAATTACATGGTTTACAGACAAAGATCAAAACACAAAATGAATGATGATCTTCTATGCAATCTCTTCAAGAACCAAATTCAATGATCAAATCTCAAAGTCTTGGATTGTCCACACAGTTGTTCTTGCTCAAAAAGATTATCTCTCAAATCGCGTTTCAGAAAGACTCGTAAAAGATTTTTTTAATTTTGAAATTCAAACTATTTATATAGAGAGATGTTTTCAAAAAAATTGATAGTTTTAACCTATTAAAAACTTGAATTAATTAGTAAAATTAGTGGATCAGTTCAAATTTTTAATAATAAAATATATCCAAAGTGTAAAATATATGAGAATTAATCTATTGAAAAATAATCTCAACAGATTAATAAACATGTTTTAAAAATATTCAAGATCTTGCACTTTTAACACGTTAAATTGATACTTTAACCAATTAAAAATATAGCTGAAGTTAATTTCAATACTTCGGGAACATTTAACAGATTAATGCGATCTTTTAATCTATTAAAATATGCAGATGATCAAGATAATTTCTAAGATAGTTTCATCAACATATCCAAGACTATCAAATGATCATATGAATGGCTAAGTGAGAGATGCTTACAAGCCAACCTAGAAACAAAATAATACAATCAGATAATTGTCTTCATAGGCTTCAATGAGGTTGACTTCATCAGATCTTCAAGGTTTTGACCAACCAAAAGGTTCCATTCTTATCAGTAGTATTAGGGGCTTTGTTCCTGAGAATGAGCGTCGTAGGCAAAAGTTAATGTCATACCTGATTCACACGAAAAAATGTTGTGACATAATTCGCATGGGACTTCAAGCATTCATTAATTTGTGCCAACGATTAAGGGCAACGAGCATCGTCAAGGATGCCTTTCGATCAATTGTTAAAGAACAAGTGACTTAATTTTTGCATATTGTAAGACATAATGTAAAGAATAGAAGGGTTTTATTTTTTTTCATCGTTCCGGTCATACTGTGAGTCGACACTTTCATAATGTCCTAAATATAATAATTAGGAGAATTCTTAATTCAACCATCCAAGAGAGAAGTACAACCTCAAGTATTAGATAATGACAAATTTTATCCATACTTTAAGGTAATTGTACGATAAACTATAATATTATGTCATAAATATTATGTGAACATTAACTACAATGTCTTACTTTTTCATTTTTTTACATTTAAGATTGTTTAGGAGTCATAAATAGAACTCATGTTCATATTAAGGTTTCAAGGACTAATGTTCCATATTTTCATGAAAAAAAGAATTAACAAATGCAAAACATATTTGTAGCTTGCTATTGTAATATGAAATTCACATATGTTTTTAAGAGAGTGGAAAAAAACAACATCTAATTTAAAAATATTAAAGAATATCGTTAATAAAGAGATTAAGTTATAATACCCAAAAATCAATAAATTTTGATCTAAACTATACTTTATATGTGATGATATAATAACACAAAATTCTAATTAATATTACATTATCTTAAAAATATTAGATTTATGTTAAAACAACAAATTATTACATCATATTAAAATATTATATATCATTTTAAAAAATACTTCAAATTCTTTTTATAAAACATGAGACTTGTTTAGCTATCGATATTTTTCACTTAAAAATATAATTAAAAAAACTTTTAATATATTGATAAATTTTTTTTTATAATTACAAATTAGACATAACCATTTTTTTTTCAAATATAATCAATATATAGTTTTTTTGCATTTTGTAATATGCATAATTTTTCTGTGGAATATGGACAATAATAATTCTTTGTTGAATAAAATGAATAGAAACTTAATAGTATAGAAAGTGAATGATTCCTCTAACACAATCCGGTGAATATGATTATATAATTATAAAGAAGAGAAAAGAATAAAAAACATCATAAGAAATTCTCTATTTTCACTTCTTTTTGAACTTTTTTTATTATTATAATACATAATAATTTAAATTTAATTTTTATAAATTTATATAATTTAAATTTATTTTTTATAAAATTTATATAATTTAAATTTCTTTTTATAAAATTTATATAATTTAAATTTCTTTTTATAAAATTTATATAATTTAATTTTTTATAAAATTTATATAATTTAAATTTTTTATAAAATTTATATAATTTAAATTTAATTTTTGTAAAATATATTTTCAACATTTTTACAATAAATTATTTAAAATTATTTTTAGTTCAATATCTAAAATAAAAAAATTTTAAATAAATTATCAAAATTTATTTTATAATTAATTTTTAAATAAAAAATAAAATAATAATTGTATTATTTTTTCAATTACAAAACATATCAATAAATTATTATAAATATTCATATTTTTTTTTTACTTTTTATTATTTTTCTCTTAAAAGAAAAATCTAATTTTCCTTTTTTTTTGGAATTCTTTTTTTCCTTTACCTTATTCTTATTTCCATGGCTTAAATTTGCTTAAAAAGAATTTAACAAAGCATAAGAGGAAAGTAATCAAATTATAAGTGAGTATAGCAACATTAAAACCTTAATTTCTTAAAGAGAATTTCTGTGCGCAGAGAATCTGAGCTTGAAGAGTTCTTAACATTATGAAGAGAGACTCACTTCTTAGTGAAGATTGGTGCTACTTCTCCTCTTTGAAGAGGTTCATCCAAGTTTCCCCCAAACTAAAAACACAGAGATAGAGACAGAAGCTGCATATAATGTGCTTAATTGATTGCAAGTGAAGTGGATAGGGTCTAAGATTAGTGCTCACCATGCTAGGAACATAATCACTCCATAGAATATATAATTATAATTATAATATTATAATATGTATTACATATAAGAATAGAAGGTGGTATTCACAAGGTGACACATAGCCAACATATGAACAACAGCCTAATGATAGTGATGGTGTTTCCAGTTATGGAGAGGAGAAAGAGTCAGCCAGTTGAAGCCACTTTTGTTCATAAGCAGTGGCGGCGTTGGTTTCTGAGCTGCCGATCAGAGCCTCCAAAGCGCTTTTGGCTTTGTTGTAGGACCTGCGTTGCCGTATGCGTCGAAGGATAGCATCTTTGTCCATGCTTTCAGAACGTGCTTTTGAAGACTTCAACTGAAGCTGGCTAGATATGGCACCCTCGACTTCTGTTGTACTCTCCTTCTCCCCTATGTTATCCATATTCTCCTTCTCTCTATCTGGGAAACCAGGTTGAGATCTGGAAATCATGAAAGCCATCTCTCTCTCTATCTTGAGAATCACAAGCGAGAGGAGTGGATTCATGATAAGTGAGGTTCACATATATAGTGACACTGGGAAGTGGTTTCAGTTTCACTTTCTTTCAGCCGCCAGTGGTTTTGCCAAAACAGGGGTTTCAGAGGCAAAGAGCGCGTGGCAAAAGCTTCAAGATTCAGTTGTCTCTATTTAAACGTGTGGTGTCAAACGTACATCATTTCACATTTTTTGTTTCCTTACGTGGCTGCTCACTGTGAAGAGATCTTTTGTTTCATCATACCTGCTGCAAAACCAACATGCATCGGGTTTGGAGCAGAAAAAAATTGTACATTTCTTTATCAAATGCTACAATTTAATTATTAAAACAGTGTGAGGCGGTACTAAATTGATATATTTTGATTATTTTTTTATATTATTTGTCTGGGTATCTCTGTAAATGATAGGATTTGTAGCAAAGATAAGCATAGGTATGAAACTAGAGTCCATTTTAGCAGTTTTCCAGAAACACCAGAGGGTTAACACACTAATTAATTGTAAAAGAAAGAAAGAAAAAGTTATGAGTTTGGAAATAGGTTGGATAAGTGATGGAAAATGACAGCTTAGAAAAACAACAGGTAGAAAAGCTGTTTTGAAGTAAACAGAAGGCTATTCTATTCCCGTCTTTTTCTGCTTTTCTTAATTTACACATGAACACCAGCACAAGCAATTTGCTACAAAATATACTTCCTACTGATGAACTTCATAGTAGATTTCAAACACTACTTGGTCTTTAAGAACTTGAAAATTTGAACTGCTTCTTATGTTTTCTCCTGTGAATGAACTTCCTGTGGCATCCTTATTAAAATCATGCAAAAGATCAAAAGCCAAAATCAAGTAATCATGCAAATCAATCTTCGGTTATAGGATGACAACTTTAAAGAATCTATGATAACGACTTTAAAGAAAGGGACATATCACTGAGAACAAGAAAAAGAGGGACTTTAATTAACACTAACATGATACCCTTCTAACTCAGTACTAATCATGAACACAGCAGCAACAAAATGCACAAGAAAATATCAAAACCCCAGAAACAAAAAGAACAGTAATACACTAATGAAAGTGAACTACTTTACCGTGACATATAAGGATATAATGTGTAAGATCTTCGCACTACACTAGTACATATAATTATATCCGCTTTTGTAATGCTACCTATAGCTACATCCATTATACCAAATTTTATTTATGTACGGTACTGATAATACTATTAGGTAAATGTAATAGATTCATGGGAGAATATGCGTATATTATGTAAAATATATAATTATTTTTATATTTTGTTAGTACATGCAACACCATTTCTTCATATACACTCATTTTTAGTGTGGTTTCTTTTATAATTTGATTTTTTAACTTGTTAACAAACAAACACTTTTAAATCTATAATAGTCTATTGCATTATATGTTGATATACTATGTAATGAGGTCAAAATTCATTCAATATTAATTTATAAATGTAACATATAAGTAAAAATTAATAACGTAAATGTCACATTTATCTTTAAAAAAACTTGAAATAAAACAATAATTTTAATATGCAGATAAAAATAACAATAATTAAGAAAAATCATTTATATAAATTCTTTAAAAAAATTGGTCTTTCTTTTGTGATTTAAAATTTTTCACCCTTCTAGAAAAGGTACAGTCTATCTTAAATGGAAATTGATGCATAGTTCTTTTCTTATGTTTTATTATTACTTTTCAAGTCATAGATTTATATATAATTGTGTATTTATCCATATTTGATGACATTGTTTCAATATAGAATCTCATTTTAATAAAAAAATTACCTTTTTGAAAATTTGAAATTTCACTCTTAAATAATCCAAATATAATATAATAAAAACCTTCTAAATCTATAATTATTCTTTTGATATAGAAACTGTATATATAACATAATTGTTTAGTATTTTAAAATTAGTGTATATAATAAATTAACATATGTAATAAATTAGTGTATAATAAATTTACTGCATCGATCCCATTAAAAATTGGATATCTTTTAATAACTAAAGTTTTACAAATAATTACATAAAGATATCATTTTAATAATAAAATATTATATTTAAGTGAATCAACAAGTATATCAATCAAAAAATTATTTAAAGATTTAATTAATTATATAAAGCAAATTAGTTGCAAAAATATTATAACTTTAATCATGGTGTATAAATACTTATCTCAATGTAAATAACACTTATGAGTTCATGATTTAGATAATTTATGTTGATTAGAGATAATTTACATAATAATTTAAATGAATTATGAATTGAATTATATCATGACTTAAGTGAATTAATTTAAATTAAATTACTCAATTATATAAACTGTTTGAGTTATTATCTATCTAACCTTCTATTTTAAAATATATTCTTTTTGAATATCGGTTAATTCTTTAAACTTGGTACAAACTTTTTAAAATAATTAAGTTTTTTTTCATAATCTAGTTAAACAGTTTATTTATATATGTAGAATATATTTTTTTAATATCAGTTAATATTTTAAAATAATTTGGTACAACTTTTTTAAAATAATTAAGTTTTTTTTATAATTGAGTTAAATAGTTTATTAATGTGTAGAGTGTTTATTAGATCGAATTATTGAATAACCTAATTTGATTCGATTTAACTCAATTAAATTGGGTTGTGTTTTATTTATGATTGAGTTAAATCCAATCTAACTTAATCTAACCTACTTTTATATGGATTGAGTCATCTTGAGACTAATACTATTTACTTATATGAGTCTTTCTTTATTTCATCTTCATTATTCATTTTTATTATTTATCTCCATTGCATCTGAACTTTAATATTATACAAATAAACTTAATCAGTATTCTAAAATGTCTTCTTATTTATATCATTCATCTTTATTATTTGTCTCCACCTTTCACATTCAGATTATTTATATTTATTTGTCATTTATTTATATGGTTCGAGTCTAGTTCAAAAGAATATTTTCTTCCACCTTTGTTTCAAATAATCTCAACGTGATATTATTTTATGGATTGGGTAATAGACTTATCAAAATCCTACTTAAGTCAACCTAGATCACCTATATGAGTATGCACCACCAAAACATTGATTTGACCGCTTTTTCCATGAAACATCTACTAATATCGTGTCATGTCACCCAACCTTTGTCGAAAACCTCATCCTCAAGAACAATGCCACTGTACTTTCATCTAAGCATCGCCCAAAGCCATCGAGAGGTCCTCTTTTGGTCCCTCACACATTCCTTAACCTCGTTGACCAAAGACTTAAAATCTTGTGTTATAAATCCGTCATTCGCCTCTTGAAACTCAAAGATGTCATCATTGTGTGTGGATGCGTCACCGGCAGATCCAATAGCAGCCGACAACCACCGCTATCAAAATCACCAACATATTGCTTCTTTATCGTTTGGCTTCCCCAAGGTTTTAATCACAACAAAACGGTGAGGGGTGGATGATGTATTTGTCATCGGTGATGGTGGTGCTAGGTTCAATTTAGTTCGATCAAATCAAATTATTTTTTAGTTTTTAATTTGATAAATTTTATAATTTCATTATATAATTTTTTTTAATATATATATATATATATATATATTATTTATGTTAGGAATTTAGACGTAAGAGTATATGTGAGTAAAGTCTTTTATGGAGTAGAAACAATAAATTTGAGCTATATATAAAAAAAGAAAAGACTCATAAAAATTAAACCTTAAAGTTATATATTTAATGGTCAATATGACCATTGAATGTTGATGAAAAATTTTCTAAGATATAAAAAATACTAGTAAATTATTGAATGAAAAACGAAAGTATGTACTATAGAAGAATTCAAAGAGATTGATAATTTGACACTTGATGAAGAAAATGTTGAATCATATTTATGATATGTCGATATAGGTTATAGTAACCATACGAGTGGAGATAAATCTTTTTTTTTTTTCATTTCTAAATGAAGATTTCGAATTAACTTTTACAAGAGAAATACTGCAATATCATTATTAGCAAAAGTGTTTGTGAAATTTATGATTAATTATCGCAGTCCCAGATCTCTGCTAGAGATAGAAATTTAGTCTGCACACTCATCTCATCGAGAATCGGGTTTCCTCGCTCTACCTCATCCTGTCTCATTTTATTTTTTTAAAATATAATTTTAAAAATTATTTATTTAAAATATAGATTTAAAAAAATTAAATAAATCTAAAAATTTAAGCATGCTATAATATATATATATATATATATATATATATATGTGTGTGTGTGTCACAAAAATATACTACTAAAGATAAATTTATAAAAGCTAAATATTTTAATATTAAATATCTTTTTTTATATATTATTTTCTTATACATAAACTAATATTTCTAATGTTAAAAGTTTTAAATTATTTTATTGATCAAGTATATTTTAGTTTATTATTTTTATATTAAATAATGTATGAAAATATTTGATAATGTTTTTTTTCTATTTTATATTTATCAATCTTCAAAACACATAAAATAAAATCTAAAATCCTTCAAAATAAATGTCAAATACATATGTAAAGACACTCATATAGCATGATCTTGATTATGCAATTTCATCGTGCTTATTATCTTTTGTTGCTGGTGAAACTTCATTTGGTGTAGTAGTAGAACCATTGATTGAACGGGTCTAAATTTTCTTCTAACATTGGTTGATGTGTTTGTTATGTTTCCATATCTTCCATAATAAGAAATAAAATTTCTCCAATTACAGAAATGAAACAATTTATCTATCATATTTCTCAATAATAATTTTTAATTTTCACAACATTTTAATTTTGATAAAGAACAATGAAACCCATAAAACACGACATAAGAAAACTTGATAAAGATAGACTACAAAATTAATAAAAAATCACAACAATAATACAATTTACAATGAAAACATTTTTAAACTTTAATTACGAAAGAAATCAATTAAGAAGATAAAAATAAAATAGAAATAAAATAGTACTAGAAAATGAAAATAAAATAAAAATAAAAATAGACGTACTTAAACCAGTATACAAAAGTAATAACTTTGTGCAAAATTGTGCAGAAGATTATGTATCTAACTACAAATGTAATAGATTAGTCAAAAAGAGATTACAAACAAAACCTGATAAAGATAGACTACAAAATTAATAAAAAATCACAACAATTATACAATTTATAACGAATACACTTTTAAAATTTAATTATGAAGAAAATCAAAGGTAAGAAGATGAAAAAAACAAAAATAGAAATAAAATAATACTAGAAAATGAATAAGAAAATAAAAATAAAATAGAAATAGACATACACAAACCAATATACAAATGTAAAAAATTTGTGCAAAATTGTTCAAAAGGTTATGTATTTAACCATAAATGTAATAGATTAGTCACAAAGAGATTACAAAATATAACTCAACAAATCCGTCCAATGAAGTCGTAACCAAACATCCTAAATTTCAGATAATAAAATAATAAAAAATGTTATTAAGATCAATGCACAATATTTAGAAATTGATAAAGAAGTAAAGAATTAACCTTATGCATTTACCAAATTGGTTGAAAAGACTGATAAATGTAAATGTGTGGAGGATGAGAGAAAGAGAAGAGTATATTGAATTGGTTTAAGAGATTGAGGAAGTTGAAGAAGTGAGTGAAGTGTAGAAGAAAAGAGAAGAGTGTGAAATAGGCATTAAGAATAGTGTTACAGAGAAGACATAGTAACCTTTTGTTAAGGAAAAGTCCAAACACTCCATTATTTTGAATAATGTAAGAAACAATTATATGCTAAGCCAGACGAAGGAGCACCTTGCACTTTTATAATCATATCATGTGTGAATCGTCGTATGATAGATGATATCTAAAAGAATCATCAGATGATGATGAGTTATCATATGATATGTTTTGATCTTTACTAACATTGAAAATCTACTTTTATGAAGCTTAGTGAGACGTTCTTCTTAGCAGTCTGATGAATGAGTACAAGCGAAGTTCTCACGTCACATCAATGTCTTCCTTACGAAAAGTAAAAGCTGCTTTCTCACCAAATTCTTGACGTGCCCAAAACTTTGTCTTCTCTCAAAGTACACTTGCCACGTACGGAGACGTTTCTTTCATCAAAAGAGGCAAAGTTCATTATCCAATAAAGGATAAGTGCTACAAGATATTAGGATTTGTGTAAAGTATGGAGGCACACATTTATTGCATGAAGAACTGCATTTAATGCATGACGTAAAGCCCTCATCAGACGCAACAAGAAGTTTGCTCAAGATCAACCTAAAGCTGAAGATGTTAGAAAAGATCTCTAACTGCTAGTTGCTCATTCTCTATAAAAAGGGAATGTTTGCATCTTGAAGAAGGACGACGATAACATACGACGACATATACATTGCAAGCTTAGGAAAACATGTTGTTGCAAGAAAATTTTTCTCTGAGCCCTCTCTTCTTTTCAAACTAGCTTTAGAAGAACACTGCTAATGTTGTTTAGCTATCTCTAGAAGTAATACCAAATCTTTTACTTGTCTATAAGACGTACATCTTCTAGTATAGCTCAAAACCTTGTGATTTAATCACGAAACTCTTTTTATATCCTTGTTGAAACCAGAAGTGGTTTTGTATTAAAGAATAATTGTTGAAGCTAGAAGCGACTTTGTGTCAAAGAATACTTGTTGAAGCCAGGAGTAGCTTTCTGTAAAAGAATACTTGAACGGATTAGCCAGAAGTGGCTACGAGCTGAAAGAATACTTGTAAGTTACAGCAGTAGTCTACTAGTGGAACTCAATCATGTGGATTGAAGAACTGGACATAGTTTGTGGATTTAGACGAACTAGTATAAATTTTTGAGTAATCTCTTTTCTCCTTAAACTTGGTAGATTGTATTATTGTCTATATCTAACTTAAAATAGGGAAAAATCTTTTGAGAAAATATTTATTTGCGAAACCTTTTTTTATAGTCTCATGGACTGTATTGTCTATAAGACTCAAACTATTGTCTGATTCATTTTGCGTCTTCAGACGAAGTGAGAAAAACTACGAAAAGTTTTTAAAACACAATTCAACCCTCCCTTCTTATGTTTTTCTTGTTTTTTCACACTCTTTATGTATGAAAAATAAAAAGAAATATGAAAGAATAGGATTAGCTTTAGGGTTTAAGTTTAAATTTAAAGATGAGGCGGGAATGGCTACGGGGGTGGGGTGAGGATTGCATTACCCATCCTCGACCCCGAACCCAATTTTTTTAAACAGGAAAAACCCGAACCTAGTCAACTCGATTTTTCCTTGTCAAACTTGGGATGGGTACGATTCGGTCCCCACGAATGTGAGTTTAATTGCCATCCCTAATCCTGTTAGACGAGCCATTTTTGTTATAAAAATGAGCTCAAACTGGCTATTCCTTTTAAAGATTGAAAACATTCAATCTAGTTTAATGGTCAAAGGAAAAGATCCTTGTTGGCTTTGACATTATCGTTGTGGGCATTTGCATGTTGGAGGATTGAGGACCCTCAAACAGAAAGGAATGGTAACGAGTCTTCCACAAATTGTGGTTCCTTTTCAACTATATGAAAAATGTGTTGTTAGCAAACAACATGAATCTCATTTTCCTAGTGAAAAATCATGGAGAGCAAAACATGTTTTAGAGCTTATGCATTCAGACTTATCTGACCCAATAAAACCTTTATCCAATGGAGATAATAAGTATTTAACTACTTTCATTAATGATCGAGAAAAGTGTGGGTCTATTTTTTATAGAAAAATTCAAAAACCCTTTATGCATTTAAAACTTTCAAGGAAAAAGTTGAAAAGGAATCGAGAAAGGCCATTAAAACTCTTTGAACAGATCGCGATGGAGAATATTATTCAAATGAATTTGATGTTTTTTGTGCAAAACATGACATCAGGAAAGAGTTAACAACTGCTTATACACTATAACAAAATGTTGTATTAGAGAGAAAAAACACAACAATTATCAACATGATGAGAATTTTTCCAGCAAAAGGTAGAGCTCCAAAGACATTTTGGCCAGAAGTTGTATGTTGGAGTGTTCATGTTTTAAATAGAAGTCCAACATTTACTCTTCAAAACATGACATCTAAGGAAACTTGGAGTGGAAGGAACCAACAGTAGATTATTTCATAATTTTTGGGTGTGTTGGTTATGCCGATATTCTAGATCAAAAGAGAAAAAAACTTGATGATAAAGGAGAAAAATGAATTTTTCTTGGTGTTAGTGAGCAATCAAAAGCTTACAAATTGTAAGTTCTATCACCAAGAAAATTGTTATTAGTTGTGATGTGATGTTTGATGAGGATCAGTTTTGGAATTGAGATGTAGTTAAAGCTGATCAATATCTAAGTAGATGTTGTTGATGATGATGATTCTGATGGTGATTATGAATAAGGGAGGTAACAACCAATAATTCAAGTGTAAAGTGAGCAACAAACAATTGAACCTATAAATGAGCACTCTCAACAAAATAGAAAAAGACCTACATGGATGGAGAATTTTGTGGTAGATGAAATTAATAATGAGGAAATAAATCATTTTGCTTTATTTGTAGATTGTGATCCTACAAGTTTTGAGATTACAGTCAAAGAAGAAAAGTGGAGAAAAACAATGGATGATGAAATTAAGTTCACTTAAAATAATGACACCTAGGAGCTATGCCATCTACCTAAGGTTAGAAAACGATTAGAGTAAAATGGTTTTTCTAAACAAAACTAAACAAAGATGGTGCAATAGACAAGTATAAAGTACACGTGATGGAAAAATGGTACAACCAAGAATATGGGGTTGATTATACATAAGTATTTGCTTCCGTTGCAAGACATGACTTAATTTGTTTGGTGGTTGATGTGAAATTACATTTCTCGAGAGATCTTTGCGAAAAAAAAATCATTGATATAGTTCATTGCAAGATCAAAGATCAAGTAGTTATATATTCACCAAGACAAGCTTTGAAAATGCAATAATCCTTGAGAGAGTTGTTTGATGTCTAAACTATTAATTATATCAAGATTTTAAATTGATATAAACATATATTAGTTTAAGGGAGGGAATGTTAGGAAAAATTATCTTTACTTTACTTTGAATAAATTGAGTTAGTTACCAATCGTGTAATGATTAGAATGTTACTATTCTATTAAATAATTTTTATTATTCAGTTGTTTAGTCTACAAACTTAATTCTCAATTATATAAGAATGTCAAGAGTCTTTGTTTGTCATTAATGTATCTATTTAAGAGACTATTTAATTGTGAATAATACACAGAGTGAATATTTTCTATCAGTATTAGAGTTTTGTTGTCTCTATGATCAGTTTAGACTAGGACGAACATGGTAAAACCAACAACACTTAGAGGAGTAGTCTCACACTTAAAGAGGAGATAATTAGACATTAATATGAGTAAAGTACCACATTGAATAAAATTAAATTCTACATAAGAAAAAACCCATAAATATTAAGCCTTTAAGATTTTATGTTGAAAGTACTATCATATTTTTAATATAGTTATTCTCTTTTTATCAATGTTAAATCTTTTTTAGTAAAATTTTTCAACAAAATATATATTATGAGATAAATATGAAATAACATTTAAATATATATGTTACTTTTTGTAATATATATAAATATGAAATTAAATATATTAAATTATTTTTCTAATATAAAAATCTCTTATATATATAAAATAATAAATAATATAATAATATTTAAATATTTTTTTTATTTAATTATGTGTAGATTAAATTCCAAAATTTCAATATGAAATTCATCCAAAACATGTAATAGTTAAAAAACGTTTTAATATGAATATGAAATTCAATTAGTTTTTTTATTTTAATTAATTATCAGTTTTTAAATTAATTTTTAATTATTTTTTGGATTAGTTGTATATAATATTCCTCGTCAGAATAATATTTTAAATTTAGATTTTATTATGATATATAATAAATTTATTATTTCAATAAAAAAAATAATATCTTTTATTCTTAATGTTACTTGGAAAAGAACTATTTTTTTTTCAAAACTTAGATTATAGCATGAAATCACTTGAATAAAAAAATTGCTCCAAACGACCCAGAAAAACGTGTAAGATTTAGAAATTTTAAGGTTTTACGTATTTGTTTTTCAGCAAAATTAGAATAAATTGTTTTTAAAAAATAAAATTTGTTTCAATATCCTTTTTTTTTTCCTTTTCAACTTCATCCACATCTTTCTTATAAAAAGTTATTTTTAAAGTCATTTTTCAATAAAGTTATCCAATCAACTTTCTAATCTAATTCAATTATAATAATAGTAATATAATATTCGCTATTATTCTTCTAAACATATTCTTGATATTTACTTGACTGACGGATAGGGTTTTGAAATGTCACAGATATAACGCACAAAAGATGAATTTGTTTCGGCACATCAAGGCACAAACCGGTACTTCATATCCTTATTTAGTTCGTAAACGTATGTATTGACAGTAGTAGAATTTATTCATCATCCTTTTGATCAATATAACTCAATAGAAAACCACTAACTACTCTCCGTGCTACAGGATTGGGAATGCCACGACATAGACGTCCATCAATATATGCCAACAAGCCAGACAAGACAAATTTGCCGATGCCCCATTTTCGAATGAAACTCACTTTCTGCACCTTTTCACTAGAGTTCGCTGCCACATCTGCATGACTGCCAACATTGGACTTCTTTCCCCAGTTTATGCTGAATATAAACTTGTTAGCCCGCCTTCGCAGTATGCGTATTGCAAAGCTTACAAAAAGATGTTCGCACAATGTCAAGACTGTCGGTCCTATTCTCCATTCCTGACACAAATAACCCCCAATCAACAACTTTACGTGAATAGCAAAACTATTTGCCAACCATGCCATTAGTGATTGTATATCAAGAAGTATGAAGAAAATTATAAAACTACACGGGAAAAATATTTTGATTGAATATGATATATTATGAGAAAAGAATATTTCACAATCACAACGACCTCAGTAAAAATGGATCAGAGTTCCTTCCGTAAACATAAAAGTGTTCATATTTACTTAGTATATACTAAATTTTACATTTCGTATGTTATTAGGGACAATTTATTTTAATTTTATTTTAAAAAACAATAAACGATAATATAAATCACATTCTCAAATTCTAACATTTCCCTTTCGGAATCAAGTCAAGCACTTAATGTTTATAAACTTACAATGGTAACATCATATATGACAATTGAAGCGATTCTAAACTAAACTAGAGAATTCAAGGCACGCAGAGAAGTATTAGCTTGGGAAGCCATTTAGCATGAGAGCATTAATATGTAAACCCATAATTCCCAAGTGAAAAGACGGATACTTTAATGAAATAGAACACATAGGTGAGTCATCATTATATTCATTTAAAGTTACTTCTGCGACAAAATATGATGAGTAGGAAGATGGAAATACCGAAGCGAAGAAAAAGATGAAAAGGTAGGATAAATAAGAAATGCCCGCAAATAGAACATACACTTTCTCCACGAAGACGGCTTAAAGGGCGGGATAAGATTGACGGATCTCCTTTAAGTAATGCCTTGCTCACAAGGAACTCCTTAACACGATCTGTTATCTCATTGATAAGAGAATGATTTGGAGGTAGGTTTTTCAGGATAACCTAAACATGTATACAATCCATCATAACCACACTAAAGGGCAAAAGTTAATATGTTATGAAAAAAAATTCATTTTGAAAGCAAATAATTATAAAGATACAGGTTATCCACAGAAAACTCTACCAACAGAAAATTACAAACAAGAATCAAAACAAAACTCGATAGCGACAATGCACCAAGGCAGCTCAATCACTATGCAGATCAGAATCAACACTACTTAATAAGATGTCCTTCATGCGTACTTTAAGATATTAGTTTAATGATTTTCAAATTTGTATCCTCTCATTGATAAAATAAAATCAATCACTTCGTTGCATAAGATGCATGCATAATTGTGAACAACAATCTCAAAGCAAGGTTCTATACTTAAAATTTCATTGGAATTATGTTCTAAGGTGTGTGTCTTAAAATTTCATTAGAATTATGTGCTAAGGTGTGCATTGGAGTTCCCATATCGACTAATAATATTAGGAAATTCATAGTTTATAAAGGGAGTGCAAACCTTATCTTACAAACCAATTTTGTGAGATTTAGTTTGACCTAAACCTACTTATTAAAATGGTATCAAAGCTATATAAACTTGTTAGATATTGTTAGATATAATGTCAATTGTATTAATCACATAATAAGCTTAGTCCATATTTTCTGTATGTTTTCTTATTATAAATACATTACTCTATGTGTGTATTTAAAATTTCATTGGAAAGTACACGCTAAGGTATGTGTTGGAGATCTCACAATGATATTGGGAAATTCATAATTTATAAAAGGTGCAAATCTCACATTATAAGTCGGTTTTGTGAGATTGAGTGAGATGTAAACCTATTTACTAGAAGGGTATATGAGCTGTATAAGCCTATCCTAGTGAGATTGTTTGAGACCATAGTGTTGCCTCTTATAGGGCTCTTGGTAGACTATCCATAAATATCTAATCCTACGTTAAAAATGTTTCATTCCTCGATATAAGAGGATGTGTTGGAGATCCCATATCGACTAGTGATATGAGAAATTCGTAGTTTATAAGAGGATGCAATACCTTACCGTACAAGTTGGTTTAGTGAGGTCGAGTTAGGAATAAACCCATTTATTAAGAGTGTGCAATGCAAATTTTCCAGATATAGTCAATCTTGAGGATAATCTTA
The DNA here is from genome assembly GCA_030347555.1 of Lablab purpureus. NCBI lineage: Eukaryota > Viridiplantae > Streptophyta > Magnoliopsida > Fabales > Fabaceae > Lablab > Lablab purpureus. The sequence continues at coordinate 19,963,178 of CM059256.1, read as the reverse complement.
GTATATGCAATTTATTACCTGATTGTCAATCTTAGTATATGCAATTTATTACCTGATTGTCAATAACTCTGACTCTAAGGTATTCTTGTCTATAAACTGTATCCAGCATGGCTTGGATATATCCTTCAATGTATAACTGCACCAGACCACATATCTAATTAGCAACTGATAATCAAATCAGTCTTGAAAAAAAAAGATGGAAGAACTGAAATATAAATATTTCTATATTAAAGATGGAAGAATTTGACATGTATGCTATTAAGAATGAAGGATTTAACAGATAAATGCTATAAAGATTGAATCCATTGAGATCAGAGGTAGGGTTTGGTTCCCACACTATTTTTTGTATTTTCTTTTTTCTTTTATGATATTTTGGGGTACTCTTTGTTAAAATTGTGTTTCGTTCCTAGAATAAACTTTTGACCTATTTCGTCCTTATACTTTATAAACTGGTGTAAATGATCTTTGATGATAAATAAAAACATCTTTAAAGAGAGAAAAATAAGAGGGACAAGAGGGAAAAATAGTGAAATAAGCTTAGGAGACAGATGATAGTGGAATAGAAAACTATGGAGAAGAAAAAATGAGGAAATAAAAAGAAATTCTATCACATCATCGAGATGTTTACACCAGTTTAAAAAGTATAAAGACAAAATAGGTCCAAAGTTTACCTTAGGAATGAAACACAATTTTGATAAATAGTTCAGGAACTAAAAATATATTTAACCCTAAAAAATAAAAGATTGGAGCACGGGGACAAAAACTAGGGCCAGATCACATAAAATTATGTGATGTATTACAATGAGATGTAAAATATGAAGCACTAACCCTTAATTATACTAATTCTAGACTCTTAAAACTGAAGAGCAAATAACTTCTTAAAGATAAGATCGCTAAGAATTAGATAAAGTTCCTCGAAGGATAAGATATTCTAACAAATAATCAATAGCTATTGAATATTTTTCATATTCATCAATAGGGTTAATACCCTCCATAACTAACTTCCTCCGAATAGGTTTCTAATTAATATTGTAAAACTCAGTTATGTACTGCTATTCAGTCCCACACCCGTTGGATTTGAAATTATTGTTACTACTTTTCCTTATTAGGAGAGAACATTAGCGACCACAGAAATATGTTTTAGGGAATTAATTATTTGGTTTAGTCTAATAGTCTAAAGCTGTGTACAGTTTCATTTATTCAGAAATAATATTCAGTCCATTTTCATTCAATTATTATAACCACACAAATTTCTAATTTTCTTAGCTCCTCTACCCCTGTCACATGTTCGATACCTGTCTCAGAATTTGGACTTGGGGCTTAAGCAATCCAATAATTCTCAATCTAGAACTAAACGCTAAAGTGGCCACAACTAAGGCAACCTTGGGGTGACTGAAATAAAAGTGACTTTCCAACCCTTCTTCTCATGCCTAGGGAGACAGGCTTAGAGCATGAAAAATGCAGGTGGCTCAACAATAGATTTACGATAGGCTTTAATAGCATCTTAGAATTACGGTCTGATTCAACCTCATAAACTAGTTTGTATGGTAAGGAATGTTCACGCTTTATAAGTTCTATGTAAGCCATAACAACAGTCCTTTCAGGATTAAATCACCACCCTTGAGACTATGATTAATGCAACTCTGATGAGACTGCATTGATGCAAGTTAGATATGCATACATTATTTCAACCTAAAGTTTGAAACAATTCTGTTTTAAACAAAGGAATTAAGACACATATATTCCTTGAAATTTTCAACTTGGTCATATCAATATTCATACACTGCAAGAACAAGATAATATTTAACACCTCGTCAACTCCTGGACTTCGATCAAGCAGTATTTTTCTATCTGGGCCACCTTCCATCAATGCAGTTCCCAGAACTGATGGCTCCATAGCCAATTTTAGAATTCCTTGATGAAAGCCACTCATCTTGAAAATTAAATGTCAAAAAATGAAGTATTAAACTCATCACAATTCAATAGAGGACAAGTCCCGCTAAAGTGATAGTAACCAAATTAATAAACAGGCAGTAATTCTTTACCAATCCATTGAAACCGTTTGCCTCTGCACCTTTCAGAACAGAGTCTGATATTTCAGCTACAGCTGCAAATGCTATATTGGAGCCTGCTGATCTCAACTGCCGAGTAGTTGTGAATTGATTAATATGCTGATACTCCAAAATCACATTTGTAATTTAATGAAAAACTTGACAACAATGAGCTTTAGAACTTACAGTTTTTCCTAAATCACCAAAGTACCTTTTAGTCCCTGAAAAACCTTTACCTTTGATACATTTACTTATAATTTTAAAAGTACCTGGTAAACAGAAAAACCAAAAAGAAAGAACAAATAATAAGGAGAAAATTAGGAATTCTTGTTCTAATGTAATTCAAAACAGTAGAGTCAACTATCAGTCTGCATGAATCATAAAGAATTAATTGAGAAATAAACGAGTTCTGAAAATAAACATGAGTTTAGAATAGGCCATTTTTTTATCGAGGCTAAAAAGGAAAAGGTAATCCTTCAAGTCCTTGAGTCATTTTCTCAGTAACCCTTTTCGAAACTATTCCTAGACCTATATGTTAATGTTAATGGTTCAGAGAACAGATTTAGAAATTTAATTTGGTAAAACGAAGAAATTGATCGCATTAACTAGCAAGAGTATAGGCGTAACTTACATAGCCACTGCAAGGGGTTACAACTAAACTAACCGTCTAAGCTAAGGATAGCTGTCACAATTTCTCAAGGGCACTCGTATTAACTACACTCATGGTAGTCAAAATTACGTGTTTACAATCTTCTCTATTTCCGAGCTTGTGTCTCCATGGGGTTGGATATTTTCTGAATCACAATGGATTGATGTTGAAGTTCACATACGAAACAAGGGATTTATCAGCAAGATTAGTATAAAGTAGTGAGTTTAGATTCCTCAGAATATAAAGTAGTAGGATGGCACATTGGATCTTTACAAAGCAAGATTAGTTGCTAAAGAATATATTTAAATTTATAGTGTTGATTATGAGGAGATATTAGCTCTGGTGGTAAAGATGAATACTATTAGAATTATTCTCTCATTAGTAGCCTATTTCTCATTAGTAGCCTATTTTGGTTGGGAACTGCAACAAGTTAATTTGAAAAATGCTTTCTTGCATGAACATCTAAAGTAACAAGTCTACATGGAGATTCCTCAAAGTTTTGGGTTTATTGAAGAAGGTAATAAAGTGTGCAAGTTGAAGAAAACCTTGTACCAACACAACTAGATAGTGGCCTTATCACCACTTCTTATGTCCCTTCAGAGCTTCAGTTAGCAGATCTGTTTACAAAAGGTCTTCCCATTAAATGATTTCATATTCTCACATGCAAGTTGGAAATGATAGATATCCATTCACTAGCTTGAGAGTGAGTGTTGATTCAGGAGAAAATATAGTTGATAAGCTATAATAGAATATTGTAATTAATTATAAGTGTGCTGTTAGAAGGTTCTAGAGATTTCCTTATAATCATTACTTTACAATTAGAGTTCTCCATATATGGAGGCTAGTATACTGTTTTAAATAATCAATTCAATAAAATCTTCTCTCCTTCAGTTTAATCTTTTTCAATATATGTTTTGAGACTAAGAGAAGAAAAGAAAGCAACAAGCTTAAGAAGAGCACAGTATAGAATACCCTCGGTGTCTATTTTCTAATTTAATAAAAAGATGCAAAATTATTTTTTTTTTGCTTTTTTCTTTGATATGTTTTACTGAAAACTCAATCTATTTCTAGGCTCTTGATAAAAAATAAAAGTGGAGCCTACAAGAAGCTAATTGAACATATTATATACCTAAGGTGAGTCGTGGAAGATTTGCCAATCCACGAGATGGGTCAAAGAATACATCAAGAGATGAGGAAGCCAAGTCATCGAATATAGCAACAAAATCTGGGGGAAGCAAAGGGCTTCCTTTAACAATATATATGGCCCTCATTGTATACCTGGAGAAATTCTTCAATTTTGAGTCATGACTTTGATACAAAATTGCGAAGAAAGTATGTCACATGCTTACCATGAATAATGTTGTGCACATTTAATGACTAATTCACGTATTGTTATCAGAGCATGGGTAATTAGGACGCCATTCAGTTCTACTACCATGTTTTTTATGGGAGGTATCTGTTGAGAAAAATAAGGATTTAGCATGACTAACTGCATAAATATATATCATGTTTAAGAAAAGGTCAATGAAGAAATGTTAGACAACCTTTATCACACTATGGATTAAGGATCTCAAAGCCTCCTGCGTTGAGTTGTAACTTGAACGGGATTCCCCAGGGATAAAGCTTGTAAAGATCTACAAAAATACAAAATAGACTAAAAAGTATAAATTAAGCCAAAACATTCAAATGAAATGAAAGATAGATACTAATGAAGAAGTAAACCTTTATCGGATGGATTTCAAAATGATCAAAGTAAAATCGCTGACTCTCAGAATCACTAAGAGAAGCTCTCCAAAATGACGCAATTTTCATCAATGTCTCCTCGTCAAGATTAAAATCAATTGGCTACACAAACAGTAAGTCAAATCATATATGAATAATACAAGTTCACACATGGAGTTATTGAATTAATTCCTTAAAATTGAATATTCTTGGCTTCTATCAATCTGAAAAGTTTAAAAGTAGAAAGAAAAAATCTAGAAAGATGGGAGGTTGGAGAAAAAACTAGCGCTTGACTTTACCTGAAGAAAAATTGATGAGTATCTAACTTGCTTAACATTGGAACATGACTTAAGTAGAACAAAAACAATCCTCAGCACACTATCATTTGAGTCACTGTAATCTAGTTGATGTCTGCGAAGCATTGATGCAAAAGGAGCTCCATTCCACTTAAGCTCCAAATTCAAGTACTGAATCAATAATAAATAGGATAGTATAAATAAATTCTTTGACTGAAATAATGTCCTGAGACTTGGTATGAAAAAAAAAGGTGAATTAAATAGTACAAGTTAGTTAAGAACATGAGTAAAGTATTTTAATGACATTACCTGTAAACTGAATTGGTTATATGTTTGATTATTATTAGAAACAGTAATCATGTGCAGATTCCCAAGCTTTGCAATTACAATTGGAGTAAAATCTTTGTACTCATTGTTGTCTTCCTCCTTAAAAAAAGACGGCGTAGCAATATCAGTAGAAATTAGCAAGAGTGCAACGGTTCAGCAAAAAAGGGTGAAGTTTAACACTTAGGTGGAACAAAGATTGTGCTTGCTGTGCTTTCACTATGAATTGAATGTGACAATATATTGTAAACTAGGAAAAATCAAATCCCTTTGCCAAGGGAAACATTTCATGACACTAAAACTTCACAATCATTACTTTTGTCAATGCTTGTAATTGACCCACTGCAATATTCAATATAAAATCGGTCATTATAGATATATGCAAGACACACCTTTCCATTTGTATTTCTCTCTTTGGATGGATGAATCGATGAACACAAGATAGTACAAACTACATATTTTGAAACATTGAGTACGACATGATAGCATTCAAGAGGAAATATAAGCCTTTTGTTCCAAAACTAAACTATTTTTTTATGTTCACACAGTACACATAAATATTAAACATGGAAAGTACAACTTCAACTACAATTGATAGATAGTAGATGTTGACAGATTAAAACACACAATAGAAGCAAGAATACCTGTTTTACATGTTCATGTAGGTGAATTGCAAACTGAGAAACTCTCAATTGAACTTTTGCACACAAATCAAAAACTGTATCCCTCTTGAAACTATTTGAGATCTCACAAATTCGCAAAACTCTGGTTGGACCCTCTGCATATATTTCATACCCTACTTTTTCCATTTCTAGGCCATTATGCTGACTGAAACTCATTATTTGATCTCTTGATCTTCTGTCTAGAAGCAAACGGGGAGCCAATACCCTTTGTTGCCCAAGCTTGAAAAAAGGTTTCCATGCTCGCACCTTATCCAACTTAATCTCTCGTAATTGAAGGCTATCTACAACAAAAGTCAACAATGCTATTAGATTCTAACATAAATACTTTAGAATGCAAATTGATAATCTCTATTGAATACAAAAAATTGATGGATCTAATGAAATTGAGTAATTGGTTTGACAACAAGTCATACCAAACTCAAACAAAGTAAAGTTGAAGCAACCATACTTCTAGATGTAATAGGGTTTCTGAGAAGTATAGAAGATTAATTGGAAAATTAAACTATCTTATAGTTACTCATCCTGACATCTCCTTTGTCATCAGTGTGGTAAGTCAATTTCTTAATTCTCCATGTACAGATCATTAAGATATTATCATTCCTATATTGAAGTTCATTACAGGTTCCCTAGAAGAGACCTATTATATGGATTCAATAACCACACTAAAGTTGTAGCATACTCAGACAGACTCTCCTTCTGATAGGAGATGCACCTCTGGATATTCTGTCTTCATTGATGATAATTTGATTTCTTGGAAGAGCAAGAAACAAAGTGTTGTCTCAAGATCCAGTGCAAAAGCAGAATATAAATCTATGGCCTCCACTACTTGTGAACTTATTTGGCTTAAACAACTACTTAAAGAATTACAGTTTGGAGAAGTCACTCAAATGACACTTATATGTGACAATCAAGTTACTTTTCATATCAATTCAAATCCTTTCTTTCATAAAAGGACTAAACATATTGAGATTGATTGTCACTTCATTCGAGAAAATATTGCATCGAGAGATATCAAGACTGAGTTTGTTAATTCTAATGATCAACTAGCACATGTTTTTACTACATCATTACGGGGACTTAAGAATTGATTATATTTGTAACAAGCTTGGTTCATACATTTTATATTCACTAGGTTGAGGGTGAGTTAGATGTAATAGGGTTTTGTTTTTAATGTAATGGAATTAGGCCAATCTCTTGTATTTTTCCTATTAATAAACGCATAACCCTATGTGCTCTACACAATGCCTCTCTCTCAGTTATTCTAACACATACTAAGTATGAGGAGATTGCTTCAAGTCATAGGAAAACCAACAAAGTCAGTAAACAATAGAAGAGTAGTTTGAAACTAAAAAATCATTGTTTTTCTATATAAATATTATATTGTAATCCTCAATGCAAGAAGACATTTTTAGAGAAAATAGCAATGGTGATTGGCTACCATAAAAGGGAAAAGAAAAACATAGATGATATTGGGTTGGGGAAAACGTTTTCTCTAGAGGTGAGACCAAAAGTGTGAGTGTACCTTTTAGTCATAAGACAAGGCTTAAGACAATTAATGTTGCCATCAAGGTCAATCTTTACGATGTGAACCCAATAATATCTTATTAAAGTAGACTTTAAGCTTAACTCAACCCTACAAAACGACTTATAAGGTAAGGTTTGTACTCACTTATATATTATAATTTGGTTATATTTGTAGTCGATCATAAGACAAGCAAGAATTCAAGCATCATTTCCAGGCACATGTAAAATAATAAGGGACGATCGAGATTGGTCTTTGTGCCTATGGGAATAAAGAACTTGGCCTTCAAGCAATTCATGTCTTTCTTTGATTTAGTACCCAATATACCCTCTCATGCTAAGGACTGAACATCTTGAGCATAAGAACAAATAGGGGCCCAATAATGGGAGACACGATAGACCCAACAAACCTCGCTAGGGTAGGTTCTGATACCATCTTAAGAATGTGGATTTTTAGCTTAACTCAACTTTACAAAACTAGCTTATATGTTGAGGTTTGTACTTGGTCATATCTTTAGTCAATGTGAAATCTCCAACACAACCCTCATTCCGAGAAATGAACATCTTGATGGCGGGAATATAGGGAAGCCCAATATCAAGTAGCACAATAAGCCCAATAAACATTGCTTTGATACCACTTACTAGGATTGTTAGGAATTCAAGTGACTTAACAGTCTCATATTGGGTGAAAATGAATAATATATAGGTAGAAAGACTTGCAAACCTATAGCCTTAAGGTTTTGGGTTGAAGGTGGTGTCCTGATTTCTTATATGGGTTTTCTACAATAGGAGTCTCTAACATTAAACTCCTCCTACTTTCTTCATTCCGAATAATTGCCATGACTTCATTAAGTCTTGGAACCTTCTCCTTTCCCAATATTTGAACTCTGACTTGATCACATTCTTGGTTTAGACCTACCAAGAAATCATACACCCGATCTTGTTTAATGTACTCACTTAAAGTTGCTGAATCCTCAAAACACTTGGCCTTAATGACCCTATAGTGATCCAACTCCATACACAAAGCTTTAAGCAAATTAGCATACTCATTAACAATTTTAGCGTCTTGTTTGGCTGCCATGGTTTTTACCTTCACATGATAGATCTATGCAGCTTTTGCATTAGAATAGGTTTGCTTTATTGCAATCCATATGGCTTTTGCTGAATTGAGAAGCATACATGTGTCACTAATTTTTGGAACCATCGAGTTCCATAACCATGCCATGATCATGGAGTCTTCTTCCTTCCATGACTTACATGTAGGATCATCTTCAGCAGGAGCATCATCGGTTAAATGGCTAGCCTTTCCTTTCCCTTTCAAGATGGTCTTAATGAGTTGAGGCCATTTTAGATAATTTCCTCCATTCAACCAATAGGCTGAATGAACACTTTGTAATTCTCTTGCATTGTGAGTCTTGTCACCGTTTTCCATTTCAGCCATTACAATTATGTGCAATTAAGATACAAAGAAATAAATTGATAAGGGACGAACAACAATGGAGGTCAGATCGTGCAACAATGAAGGCTGCGATTAGGTTTACACAGCAATTAAGGCTGCAATTAACTACACAGTTAGATGCTCCCTAGGATTAGGAGCTCCAATACCATCCCAAGTTTAGAAGAAAATTATTTCTCTCTTATTTTGTCTCGTTACATATATTTGGTATATATACATACATTGATTGGATAATTTAGGAAACAAGCACAAGCTATCATGGGAAACAAATCCCTGAGATTGTGGGCTTGATGTGCTAGTAATAAAATCAAGATACACTCAATATACAAAATTAAAACCAATAGGAATAAAATCTAAAACTTCCTAAAATATCTCGACAGTAATCATGGCTAAAAGCATCAGATACCCAAATTTAGTAACATTAAACACTTTAGTGGATAGGGTACTATGTTAGAAAGTTGTCTTAGTAGTGGTCAACCCTAGCCCATATTACCTACGGTCTCTTTGGTGGTTGCCTTAACTGCAGCCTCAGGGTGTTAATTTAGTCACACATCATCTAGACTTATGAATTAAATAGAGCTAGTAACGTTTGGGCTATCCTCATGTTAAGAGTCAGTTTTGTGGGATTGGTTTAGGTCCAAACCCAAATTTCAAGATACTAATCTAAGGCAGACTTAATCATTTAAGTGGTCGAAAATCATTAATTGGAATTTTAAATGAAGCTTTAGTAAATTTTAACTTTTGTAATCATAAGGACCACTCCAGAATTAGTTATATTGACAATCGTTAGCTTAAATAGTCTCTAACAAGGTGCAGATGACAACCATTGATGCAGATAACCAATCTTCGAGGAAGGGTTAAATCATCCCATACATAATCAGCACTGCATGCAGGTCCAAGAACTTCTGGTTCCAGCAAACCCTGGAAATTTTTCAAATGATGTGATGGGAAAAAAAGGCAAATGATAAAGTGAAAATATAAAACAGACAGAATTCTTATGCACCTTTTGATAGTAAGTTATTGATAGACTATGCAAACAATTCTCAATTCGATAAGGCAGACTCGTATTCGGGGGCCTGTAGAACCTCGAAACAAGTGTAGAACCTTCTTCCACCACATGCACTGCTGCGAATTGTGTCATTTTGTTGTCTGATGTTGTAACTTCATTAGTCTGTTTTCTGAATTTCAGGAAAAAATGTCCTAGAGAGGCTATGCAGACTGGCCCAGACCATCCCAATCCAGCCTCATTTAATTGAATCTGAATATATAACAAGGTATCGTCACTGGAACTTCTGTGCTTTCTGATAAAATGCTCAAATACACTGAACTCTCTCATCTTTTTAAATCCTTCCTTCAGCTGTAGTGGCATCCGCTGTTTGCTGCTAATGGATATAACACCTGCCACCTCATCCTTGAAGACAGATGAATAACTTACTGAAGAGAGAGAGAGATACATGGGAAATATAAACAGGTACATACAAGATGCATACCTGAAAATAGCATTGGCGAACGTTGATACATTCTTTAGATTCGTTGCAAATAACATACCGTGGAACCAAAGTCACCAATTGTGATGGCACAGCAATTTCACCTAAAGAAGGACCAATAGAAATTCCAAGCTTTGTTACAAATTTAATCCCAGATCCCTCATCTTTTTGAAAGCTTATTTCTGCAAGGCCAGATAAAGAACCAAAGTCAAGAAGTGCCTCAGATGTATGGTCCTCCAGCAATTTCAGTAGCACTCTTTCAGATCTGGAAACAGACAGAATAATGACACAGGAAAAATAAAGAACATCATAAAACAGACAAATATAGGTAGCATTATTTAACATATTAAATCATTAAGCGAATGAAAATAACTCATCTTACTTCAAGAACCATGAACTAGTTGACTTTGGTGGCAAACATAAGCCTAGCTCTGAAGGAATGCTCAGATTTAAATTCTCTAATTCACTTCTGTACATGGAGAGCCAAACAATGTCAGGAATTTATGTAGATGCTATTAATATTTCAGTTAATATGTCAAAAAGGGTGGGAATCACCTGGTTAAAGGAGCCCTTTTAGTTTCAAGAACAAAAATTTGAAAGTCTGTATCATTCTTAATGGAATAGGATGTAAAAATGACAACCTGCAAGCAGCTCAATGGAGTCATAAGAAAGTAGAGTATTCAACAGTTACATATTCATTCACTAAATACAGAATTCAACAGTATATATATAGTCTTCACTAGATACATATTCAACAGAATGAAAACAAAGGCTAGCAGAACAACCTCCAGTATGCCCCTGTTTCCCCGGTACATTCTCAAGGTTGCGAAAAAATTTCCTCCATCAAAGTCCAAATTTATATCCAGATGATGGACATCACTGTTCTGCTTCAGAAACTTCTTCATACAGTCGCCACTATTGACTGGCTTGGAACTTGAATTGGAAGAAGTTAGAGTCACAGTGAAGTATATAACTTCTGGATTGGCATAAAAGTCAACTGTTGAACCACATGGTATAACTGCCTGCTTCCCAACTTTTTCATATCCAACCAGATTTGACTGATCTTCACCATAATTAACATTAAACATTAATACAGAATTAAAAGTTACACATTTGTGAATTCATTCATTTCTATACCTGTTTCACTTAGAGTGACATCTATCTCAGAATGCAACAAATTGGTCATCCGTACAGTAGGAAGAAGATATATTTCTTTCTTCTCTAGCAATGAAACTGTTGGGTTATCATTTTTCAACACAGCAGTAGACTTTTCAGGTGCGACAGGGATTTCCATAGCAATTGTTTGAATGAGAAAATGCATATTGGCAACACTCAACCCCTCAGACTTAAGGGTGCAATGTGATGTGCTAAAGGAACACTGGACTGATTTTTCAAATAATGCCTTGCGAATTCTGTAGTTCAATTTATTAAATATTCCAGATAGATGAACAGCTTTCCCACCTTTAATATAATCTGACCATTCCAAGGAAAGAGAACTTTCAGAATTGATCAGTTCCTCTTCTATTTTGGGCCTAAATGAAAATAAGAAGTTACCTGAAAATTAATCATTAAACTACATCATCTCAGGAAAAAGGTTAAATGATATTACTAATTCTTAGAAAAACAAATAATGATAGATCTGTCTGAGGAAAACACATTTATCTGGTACAAAATAATAAGTTAAAAAATAAGAAAATAATGATTGAAGACATAATATGATATTCAACTTAACCCATTTATTGAAGCATCTGGAAAAGCAACTATGAAAGAGCCAGTTGTGTACTGTAATTACAATAATTAGAAGAGATTTATTCCCATCATTTGGACAAACTTTATTACACTTGATTTGTACAGTTCATATTTTCTTGTAAATTTGTGTATATGTATGATATGTAAGCAACATCCATAATCACAAAAATTAGATGTTGAGTTATCAAGAAATATTTTGTCATGAGTAGATATGAACAATCACTGTAATTATTACAATTGAGATATTGTAGGGATTGAAGAATTAATTTAATCACTCTAAGGTAGTAGAGTTCTATGTATACATATGCATACATATATATGCATATACACACACACACATATATATATATATGTATATATATGCTTTTGTACTGGTTTACATAGAATCAATTAAAAAGTAGATCTTTTTCTCTCGTATACTTCTTTTTCAGCTTAGATATAAGAAAAAACCTAAGTCCCACATCCACGAGAGATAGTGCATGAATATAACATGAAAGTGGGAACAATCCTTCTCTAACCAGTCGATTTTTCTTAAATTTAGATATTATTTTTTGATATTTCAATAATAAGGCCTTTGGGACTATAAATACATGAGGTATACTAATTATTTTAGGAAATATAACTAATGAAACAAATCCCAGTAATTATGGGATTATTTTTAAATACATAATCTTAGTATTATAGATCGTAATAAAGAATAAAATTATAGACGAAATATAAAACTTCCTCATATGCATAACGAGTTGCACAGTTTTCAACACTCCCCCTCAAGCTGGTGAGTAAGTGTTCTCCATTCCTCGCTTGGATATAATTCTTTCAAAGTTAATACAATTCAGCCCTCTGGTGAGTATGTATGCAAGTTGATTTTGAGTGGACACATGGGTGCAAATCAAGCCGCTATTTGACTTTTCCTTGATAAAATGTTTGTCTACCTCAATATGTTTAGTTCTATCAAGTTGCACAGGTTTGAATCTGATATGTAACGTGGCATGGCTATGTTGGGAGGTAAACTTTGTATCTGATTTTGAGTAATACATTTCGGGAATTATTCTCCCCTATATTCCATGCAGTTCTTCATTGTTAACCTAGAACTACCAAAAACTTTAACACTACTACATTTTGTTTTTTACTCCTCCAACTCATTAGGTTTCTACCAAGGAAGGTACAATATTTGGTGGTTGATTTTCCATCCACAATTGACCGTGCATAATCTGTATCTATATATGCTTCAAGACTTACACTCTTGTTTCTTTTAAATAAAATCCTCTTCCCAAAGTCCCTTTTAAACACTAAACATTTCTAAGGGTAGCTTGTATATGTGCTTCTTTTGGTTGGTCCACAAATTGGCTTACTAGACTTGATGCAAAAGCAATGTTGGCCTAGTGTGAGACAAGTAAATAAGCATTCCAACTAGTTTTTGATACATCTTCTTGTCCACAGTAATATCTTCCTCTGCACTTCCAAACTTTATGTTTAGATCAATTGGAGTACTAGCTGGTTTGCAGGCTATCTTACCTGTTTCTTTAAGTAAGTCAGTAATATACTTTTGTTATGTAGATTCCTATCTTGGAATGGGACACTTTAATACCCAAAAAATATTCAAGTCTTTCTAATGTCTTAATCTCGAATTCTGTGGCAAGGCATTGACTTAACATTTACTGCTCTTTTTGTCAGCCCAATTACTATGATATAATCTACATACACCAACAAAATTGTTACTCCCCCTGAAACTAGATGTTTGATGAATAAAGTGTGATCCTCTTAACTTTATTTGTAACCCATGCTCTTGGGGATTGTTTCAATCCATACAAAGCCTTTCTTAACTTGCAAATAGTCAATAGCAACTTGTCCTTCATAGCCTAGAGGCAACTCCATGTATATTTCTTCATCAAGATCTCCATGTAAGAATGCATTCTTCACATCAAATTGCTGCAAATCCCAATCATGATTTGCTGCTAATAACAATATCACTTTGACCCTGATCGTGTTCATCTTAGCAACCAGAGCAAATATCTCCAAGTAATCCACTCCATAGGTGTTTAAGTGAATCATTTGACCACTAACCTTACCTATTAACATTCAATGGTCCCATCAGGATGATATGTTGCTATATATATCCACTTACACCCTATTGATTTTTTTCTAGTTGGTAAGGTACCAAGTTCCCAGGTCTTGTTCTTGTTTAATACCTCCATTTCCTGTTAGATAATGCTTTAGATAAAAGGGAGGTGTGGTTATATAGTTTAGGTTCGTGAGAAAGTTTTTGTGCATAGAAGAAAATTTTTAAGGATTAGAAAATTTGACAAAGGATAAAGTGTCTGTTGGGTGCATGCTCAAGTTCCCTTTCTAAGCGCAATGCAAAGGGACTTCGAAATTTTCATAGACAAACTCATTAGAATTATCAAAATTTATAGGATTAGAAATAGTTACCTTAGATTCTGGAATGGCTTTTTCTGTCCTTGAACAAACCAGATTTTTACATCCCTTGAGGGTGACATCCCTTGACACATAGAATCTTTTACATTTAAGATGGTATGAGAGTTTTCTCTTTACTGGTCACAGTGGTCTTCGATGTAGTAAAAGTCATTCCATTCTCTAGCCTATCCAATAGTCCTCCTTGGGTTCTTGTCCTATATATAAGAATTGTTATGAAAGATAACCTTATATAAAAGATCTTTAGTGAGTTTTTAGGTAGAAGTCAAATTAGTGGACAAGTTAAGGACATGAAAGACATTTTTTAATGTTATAGATGAGTTTATTTGGACCTCTCCTTGTCATGCAGTAGTCATAAGATTTCCATTTTATGTGTAAATTTTCTTGTTGCTAGGACATAGAGAATATGTGGAAAAGTATTTGGGTAGTGGGGTCATATGATCAGTGGCTCAGAGTGTAGTATCCAATAATAGGTAAAAGGTGTATTTGAAGCATTAAGACAAAAAAAAAATAGAAATTTGCCAGACCAGGGAGCACGTACATGTGGGCTTCTCTACTTTACCATCTTACCATTTCTATATCATGATTCAGTTGGATAGGGAAAGGGACAATATTAGAATTTACGATCTAACTCATACATATGGATGGTGCAACAATAAAGGCTGCAATAGGACTCTAAGTTGCACAATAATAATGACTAGCATTCAAATGGTGCAACAATAAAGGCTGCAATAGGACTCTAAGTTGCACAATAATAATGACTAGCATTCAAGGTTGCGCAACAATGAAGGCTGCGATTTAGGGTTTATAGACACGGTCAAAGACTCCCAAAGATTAGGAGCTTTGATACCATCTTAAATTTAGAAAAATAATATTCTTTTATGATATTTTAACGAAGAGGCCATTGGACTTACAAATATACAAGGTCTGTTGATTAGTTTAGGAAATTTAGAAAAAACTAATTTTAAGGAAACAAATCCTAGTAATTATGAGATTGTTTTTAAATACATAATCCAAGTATTAAAGACTATAATAAAGAATAAAATTATAACAAAAACAAAATATAAAACGTCCTAAAGTACATAATGAGTTGCACAGTTTTATAAAGTTTAGTTAGGCTAAATCCACTTTATAAGATTTTAATTATTGAAAGAAGTTATATTGATACTAAATTGAATATTTACTTTAGGCTAAAATCAGCTTTCACTTCTCCTAAGCTAGCCAACCATTCTAACCCCAAAACCACATCAGCCCCTCCAATATTAAAGATGAAAAAATCTTGACAAATCTTCAAGTCTTGAATTTCCAACACCAACTTAGAACACTTCCCTTGGCATTTAAATTTTCTGCCATCCCCACCTCCACTACATATGTTGGAGTCTCCATGTAAGGTAAACTACATCTTTCCAATAATTCCTTAGAAAAGAAATTGTTAGAAGCCCCACAATCTATCATAACAATCACCGATTCCTCCCCTATGCGCCCCCAAACTTTCCAAGATTTCTTGGTAGTCAATCCTGCTAAGGTGAACATAGACAGCTGTAGCATTTTCTCATCTTCTGTGTTGATTTCCCCTTTTTTATTTTTCTCCAATCCCAACTCTTGCACCTCCTCTTCATCCTCTGTAACAAGAAGCATGGAGTATTGCTTGTTGCGGCAGATGTGACTTGGGTTATACTTCTCATCACATCTGAAGCATAAACCCTTTTTAATTTTATCTTGCATTTCCTCATCTGTTAAACGGCGAAAGGAAGATCCCCTATGGCGCTGCTGTCCCTGACTTCTTCCCAACATTTTGTTACTCCGTCCCACATCTTCTTTTCCTTTTTTTGATCCAGCCAAAAGGGGAATACCTTCTCGGGAAAAGTTACGAGTTGTCCAATTGAATTTGGATGATGTCACGTTCTTTACCTCCCCTAGACTTTTTCCTTTGGTCAACACTTGTATGTTATCTTCTACCATTTGAGAAGTCATCATCAATTCTGCTAAATTGGAAGGTTTATACAATTTGACTTCCACCTTGATCTCATCTTTCAACCCATTCAAGAATATCCCCACAAGATAATCTTGATCAATGCCTCTTAACAACCCAACATATTGTTCAAATTGGACCACATATTCTTCCACATTTCCTGATTGTTTTAATGCTAATAAAACCTCAAAAGGATTTCTAGCCATATTTGGTTGAAAAAATTAAATCACTACCATCTTGAAAGACTCCCAAGTGGGAAAAGGGTTACAAGATTCCCACCATTGATACCAGTTTAACGCTTTTCCTTCCAGAGCCACCAAAACCGCTTGCATTCTTTCATTTTCAGTAACTTCTTGCAAGCGAAAATACCTATCCAGCCTATTGGTCTAGCCAAAAGCGTCATCTCCCACAAATATTAGTATATCCAGTTTACGCCACCTAGAGGTACCACACAGTTTGTTCTCAGGATCGTTTTACCCTGACTTTGTCGTAGACCCACAACCAACAAAGGGCCCTGAATTAGAATTGCAGGTTATCTTCTCCACTACCCCCCTTAATCCACTAATTAAATTCTCCATCCTTTGAAGACGTTCCCAATAATCAATCTCCACTTTTAATCGCTCACTCCGATCTTCTTGAATCATGCATTCCAAATTTTCAAATTTGGACTCCATTCTGGTGTTAACCATGCGCAACAACCCAACACCGCGAGATCAAGAATGGCTCTTGATACCAATTGCGAGGATTATACCCAGGCTAGAGAAAAGATAGAAGAATGACACATGTATGATTTTATTAGAATGGGTAGTTCGTACCAATGAGATAGGAACTTCCAGAATTACAGAACAATTGAACAAGCCTTTCGAGAGGGCCAACTCTCCCAAATCTCCGTATTACCAAACTTCCTACCCTCTTAACATACAACTTTGACTATATATAATAGTCATTTTAAACCCACAACAACTTCCGGTGGTTATAACTACCTCCTATTTGTTTTTCCTTAAATACACCTTACCGCTAAATCTATCATTTACATTCCTAACAATTAGTATTTATCTATTACTAACAAGTAGACAAGTGGTTCTATCTAACTAATCACCTCAATTACAACTGAAAGCTAAAAGAGAACAGCCAGTTACAAAAGACAACATAGAGAAAAAGATCTCTTACATATAGGTTGTTAGACCTGATGAAACAAAAAAGAGAAATATCTCTACCACTCCATTCCACTAGCTCAAGGTGGATTAGATACAATTTGTAAATCAACCACTTTGTGCTTAGATTTGAGAAAAAGAAATCTTGTAGGAGATAGAGGTTTAGTAAGAATATCTGTCTGATGATTATGTCCAAAAATATGTAACTATTAGTTGCTTGGCAAACACTTTCTCTCTAACAAAGAAAATATCAAGTTCCATGTGCTTTGTCTTGGAATGTAAAATGGGATTATCATAAAGATTAACAGCACTAAGATTATCACAAGAAAGAACATGAACAAAATTAGGAATAGCAAGTACACTAAGTAGTGATTGAATCCATAGAAGTTTAGTGATGGCTAAGGCAAGGCTGCAATATTTTACATTTGCATTAGATCTAGCAACAATTGTTTGCTTATGGGGCCACCATGAAACAAAAGTAGGACAAATAAATATTGCAGCTTTGGAGGTAGACTGATCATCTTGGTCAGCAGCCCAATCTTTAAAAGAAAATGCTTGAATAATCATAGGCCTATTATAAACAGCTTGAATAATTTGTATACGTAAGTATTCATTTTAGATATCTAAGTAATCAATTCTCAGCAGTAGTTCAATTAGACTCAAGAGGAACTGACATAAACTGATAGACTTAGTTAACTGAAAAATGTATTTCCATTTGAGTGATAGTGGGATATTGAAGAGCACCCACAATAGATCTATCAAAAGATGGATCAGGCAACACGTCAAAATCCTGTTTAGAAAGTTTAGAAACTGAAATAAAAAAGAGATAGGCTTAGCCTCAAGCATGTTGGTCTCGGCAAGAAGATCTTAGACTACTGAATCCAATTTTTGAATGAGATGTTGAAGAAAAGGAGTTTCCCCTGATAATGACATCAAGATATACCAACAAATAGAAGGATCACATTTGTAGTTTTTGAACCCAATTTGTAGTAATGTTGCTTTAAGTATATCAAACCATGCATGTGGAGCTTGTTTTACACCATAAATGACTGTATGAAGTTTACAAAAAAGGGAAGTATCAACTGCTTCAAAACCTGATGGTTGAACCATATAAACTTCTTTCCTGAGAAAAGCATTATGAACCACTTGTAAGTAAGAGCCAATGTAAGAATAATCTCAATAGCGATAGGTTTAAAAAAAGGAGAAAAGATCTTTTTAAAATAAAATCCAGGTTCTTAATTAATCCCGAGCAACCAACCATGCTTGATATATCTGTAAAGTACCATTAGGATTTTCTTTTACTCGAAAAAGTCATTTGCATCCTGTGGCAGTTCTGTGAGGTGGAAGAAAAACAAGAGTCTAGGCTTCACTGCGCTATAAGGCAAGGTATTCTTCTTTCATGGCACAGAACCACTGTGGATCACTAAGGACTTGTTTCGTGGTTTTAGGTTCAATACTGGCCATAAGTAAAGATGGATGTGGTTGCAAAATACCAGATTTTGATTTGGTTTGCATAGGGTGGGTATTGGGAGGACAAAAAGGTGGAGAATTTTCAGTTTGAGAAACACATTACATTCTGTATCAATATAATTTTCTTTAAACATGTATCAAACCTATCTTAGATCTATTAAAGGGTCACTCACCATATTATCCACGTATGAAGCCCAATAATGTTGGACGTGAATGTGCATATCGGGAAAAACCCAAGTCACACATTAACTAATGATGTCAAAATACAATATACAAGTGCAAACAATCTTCATGTTACAAACCAGTTTTGCAGAATTGAGTTAGGTTAAATCCACTTTGTAAGAAGATTAGAAAACAAATTGAACCATCTTTTTCAAGATTTTAACAAGGCTCCCAATCTTAGAGGCCTTTGCTTCAGTATGGAACCCTAGCCTTCTTCATCCTGGCCAGCCTTGGGTTTCCATATTTGCACCCACCATTTAGCCAATGCCTTCATTGCACCACTATTTAATTTCTGGAAACTTTATTGCTATCAACCATCACCATCCACAGATGAAATTGTTCCAAACAGATTGGTGGCACCACAAATGGGTTCTCAATCCTTATATTGGACAAATCTTAAAATGCTTCCAAATTGGCAGACTATCACCAATGTCAATAACCTAACCACTCCTTCTCATTTGAGGGATCAATTCTTTCTTCATGCAGGATTTGTAACGTGTAACAAGTTGTAGGCTAGTAAGTATATATTGAAGGAGAGCATAAATATATTAGGTTCGGTACTAGTAGTAATAGTACTTGACTTAATTACTAGTGTAAGTGTAATATAGTAGAAAATTGTATACAATCATACTAATAATAGAATCAGTGTTATATGTCTTTCCTTTTTTCCGCCTACCCTTATACTAAATTTATAATTTCAAATTGGCACTAAAGTTAATGACTAGAGGACCTTTGTGGAGTCCCTAGCGCTTAAAATTCTTCTTCTTTTCTGGTGTTTATGGTATATCTGAATAACAAAGTTTAGAAACAGAGAGAATGCAGAATTATTCATAGAAGGGCTACAGATACCAAGAGCAGAAACATACAATCATATTCATGTTTTACTTAGTAGTGAATGAATAGAATAGTATTTGGAAAATATTATTATAACTTCTAAGTGTGATTAGTTGAGAATTATGTATACGAGAAAAAATCTTTGAAATCAAAAGCAGTAGAAGTCGTCAATAAAAGTACATATAGATGAAAAGTGTATACCAACACTCAAAGAAATTAAAGCCCTCTTTACTCCCCCAGAGAAGTTTATGGCATCAAACATAGCCATAGAATCATCAATAGAATCCCCTGGTCTTAACAACAGAGATGCAAACTCGTCTTCCTTTGGCTCAAGCCGCTGGAATTGAAGTTCCATTGAAAATCCAGTTCCATTTTGTATTCTAATCAAAGGTGAAACCACAACCGAGAGGCCGACCTGAAAAAAGTAACTCGTTACAGCTATAGATTTAGATGAGGCAATTTATTTCCAACGTAGATTATATA
The DNA here is from genome assembly GCA_030347555.1 of Lablab purpureus. Classification (NCBI taxonomy): domain Eukaryota; kingdom Viridiplantae; phylum Streptophyta; class Magnoliopsida; order Fabales; family Fabaceae; genus Lablab; species Lablab purpureus. The sequence continues at coordinate 19,942,672 of CM059256.1, read as the reverse complement.
TATCACACAAACAAAGGCACTCAATTATCTTTCTTTCATTTATTTAATTCTTAATTAATAAAATATTGTATTATTATATAATATTTTAATTTTGTTTTTATTTACAGGCAGAAGCTAGGGCGGACTACCCTTTATGTGTTCCACCATGAACAACTTTACACACTCACCACGAGATTTATTCACAAAAATTAAAAGGTAGAGAGAAAAACTGTGTGCAACCAGTTAAACCAGTTAGAGTATTTTCTAATTCTATTTGTAAGATTTCTTGACTGATACATTTTCCATCAAGAATGCGAAAAGGCATCATGCACTGCCTCTCATCCCTTCGAGCAACCTCCCACCTCCATCTAACACAACCAAAAAGTATGCCCCAATATTAGAAAGAAAAATAAAATAAAAACCCATAAACAATCTTTGTTAGAATATATAGGGTTTCATATTTTAGTGTAATGAGCTCAACCCATCTCTTGTATCTCTTCAATAAACAAACGGTCAACCTTATGTGATATATATAAATATATATATATATATATATATATATATATATATATATATATATCGAGGATTCATCCTATACCTAATGGTATCTAGAGCTAAGTTAAATCTCTGCCTCCCTGATGAACGTACTGTTCGTTAGTGCTAAAATTTTTTCCAAAAATTTCTCTTCTCTAATTTCCGTTCCTGACTCCTTCGTACCTTCTGGTTCCGTCAACTGAATCTGATCTTCCCATGGTTTTTCGGAAAGATATACAATTCAATCGCAAACCTTCTCCTTATTATACTAATTTGAGTTATCATAGATTATCTTCTTCACTTTATACTTGCCTCTCTTCTATTTCCTCTATATCCATCCCTAAAACAGTAGGTGACTGACACCTTGTCTCATCTTGGTTGGCGACAGGCCTTGCTCAAAGAACTAAGTGCACTTCAGAATAGTAGAACTTGGGACCTTGTCTCTCTGCCATTTGGAAAATCAGTTGTTGGTTGCAGGTGAGTCTTTGCGTCAAAGTGGGTCCTGATGAAACTATTGATCATCTCAAAACTCGCCTAGTAACTAAAGGTTATACACAAATATTTGACTTAGATTAGTGACACTTTTTCACCAGTTGCAAAGATGGCCTCTGTACGCCTATCCATTGTCATGGTTGTTCTTAAAAACTGGCCTTGTTTCAATTGGATGTCAAAAATGATTTTCTTAACAGTGATTTGCAGGAAGAAATTTATATGGAGCAACCTCGGGTTTTTTGTTGCTCAGGGGGAGTCTTCTGGAATGGTATGTAGTCTCTGGAAATCTCTATATGGCCTAAAGAAATCTCTCAGGGCTTGGTTTGGAAAATTTAGCATGGTTGTTAAGCAATTTAGAATGATCCGCAGTGAAGCAGATCACTTAATCTTCTACCGCCACTCAAGCGCTGGATGTATCTATGTAGTTGTGTATGTTGATGATATTGTACTCACAGGAATTGATCACCATGGCATCTCACAAGTTAAACAATATCTTTGCCAACACTTTTAGACTAAAGACCTTGGTAGACTTAGATATTTCTAAGAGATTGAAGTAGCACAATCTAATAATGGAATGGTAATATTTCAGAGGAAGTATGCACTAGATATTTTGGAGGAAACTGGGTTGATGAACTCAATCTACTGACACACCCATGGATCCTAATGTCAAATTTCTACCTAGTCAGGGAGAGTCCTTCTCGAATACTGAAAAATATAAAAGATTAGTTGGAAAATTGAACTACCTTACATTTACTCGTCCAGACATTTTTTTTTATGTCAGTGTTGTAAGTCAATGTCTTAACTCTCCCTACACAGATAATTGGGATGCTATCATTCGTATACTGAAATACATTAAAGGTTTCCATGGAAAAGGTCTGTTGTATGGACACAACAACCATACTAACGTTGTCGCCTACTCAGATGCTGATTGGGAAAACTCTCCTTTTGATAGGAGATCCACCTCTGGGTATTGTGTCTTTATTGGTGATAATTTAATCTCTTGGAAGAGTAAGAAACGTAGTGTTGTGGCAAGATCCAGTGCAGAAACAAAATATAAATCTATGGTCTCTGCTACATGCAAGTTTATTTGGCTTAAACAACTACTTAAGAAATTACAATTTGAAAAAGTCACTCAAATAAGGCTCGTATGTGACAATCAAGCTGCCCTTCACATCAACTCAAATCCTGTCTTTCATGAAAGGACAGAACATATAAAGATTGATTGTCATTTCATTAGACAAAATATAGCATCTGGAGAGATCAATACTAAGTTTGTTAATTCTAATGATCAATTAACAAATATTTTTACTAAGTCATTACGAGGTCCTAAAATTGATTATATTTGTAATAAGCTTGGTTCATATAATTTATATGCTCTAGTTTGAGGGGGAGTGTTAAAATAGATAGGGTTTCCTATTTCAGTGTAATGGGCTCAACCCATCTCTTGTATTTCTTTTACAAATAAATGTTCAACCCTATGTGATTTACACATTACGAAATTCATCTTATACCTAATTATTAATAATCTCCATGAAACACAAAAAACTATAGTAACAGAATCATCATAAAAATTTGAAGTTCAAATAAAAAAAAGAAAGCTTTGACATCTTTCTTAATTTCACTGCATCATAGTCAAATTGAAAAAGAAGGAACATTGACGAAAATGATCTTGCTCGAGGTCAAAACTTGATGTTGAGATATGTAGTGTAATCAAGTTTACAATTCTTCCATCATTGAAACAAATATTTCATGCTCATGAGACATGTTCCGAAGTTTGGGAACAAGCTAAATTCTTCTACACTAATGATATCCAAGGTCTTTATTGTGTTTGCTAAAATCTCCTAAATATTGTTGCTCATCGATGTCTTGATGGTGTAAAATTCATAGTCTTCTAATGACTTCGACGAGTTATTGCCTCCTATCTTCACTCCTTCTCAAAAACTACAACAACAATCAAAGTTCTTCATGATGTTGGCCCGATATGGACTTCTTGATGACAATTATCCAGTCCAAGATCATATTTTGGGATCCCACTTATGCCTACCTTTAATTCCACTTCACCCTATAGCGTGTGTCGGGTAATTCAACCACTGAAATACCTTCTTTAGTGACCTTTGATGACTCTAATGCATTGGTATCAACATTATGACCGCAACCGCCTTCGCAAGCAATCAGAGGACGTCAAAAGTGTGATCATTGTCACAAGGTCAGGCACAAAATTGATCGTGTTCTGCCTTACATGGCCGTCTAATTTGGATCCCCCTCCATCTCATAATTCAGGACAATATGCTATATTCAACAAATTTCTCAAATGGTATGAGAATTGTTAAAGTCTTAGTTCCACTGCTTTTTTTGCACAAAAGTACCTCGTTTGTTGACCTCACTCACTCCAACTATCTTGGCCCTTTATTTCTAGACTTAGGAGCCACTGATCATGTTACTGGTAATAAATCTTTTTTCTTCCTTTTCTACTTCGAGTCATTTACCATTTGTTACCATGGCTAGTGGCTCGAGGCCCTCCTCGAATGGTGTTGGTACTATTAAACTTTTTTCTTCTTTGTCTATTAACAATGTTCTTTATATACTTGAGTCTCTATTTAATTTATTATACTTTAGTCGTCCGACCCATTCTCTTGATTGTAATATCTCTTTTACCAAAGATTCTGTTTGTTTACAGGATCAGAATTCGGGACGAATTATAGGCACCAAATGTGAATCTTATGGTCTTTACCATCTATGAACATTTGCACATGTTGGTTCAGTAATAGATTCTCCTTCTCTTATTCATGCTTAATTAAGTCATCCTAGCCTTGCCAAGATGCAGCGACTTGTTCCAAGTTTGTTTAAGTTATCAAATTTGTTTTGGGAGTTGTATTTATTAGGACCATGCATAAGTTATCAAGTTTTTTGTTGATATCCAACAAATCACCCACCAAATATCTTTTCATTTCTTCTACTACAATTGAGTCTTTGCTACATGTAAAGTCATATCATGATTGATATGTGAAAGATGTTGAATGTCCTTTTCCTAAAGGAAGTATATGTCTTAAACAATCTGAAAATTTCTAAGAAATCCTGTTTCAATTGACTGTGATAAAATAGCACATAACTAGAAGTCCAGTTTTTGCCATTGAGGTTTTTGTTCATTTGAACAGGTAGTTACATCCTTTTCCAAATGGTCATGATATCCTTTAACAAACCATAACTCCACGGGTGCGAACCATAGTTTTTCAAGCTGAGCTTTGTCATGGTAATAATAGGAGTAGCAAAAAAAAGTAGAGGTCCTTTCAAAGACGAAGACAAACAAGCAGACTTGAGGAGAGAGGGAAAAGCTCTAGCCCTAAAAGGAAGAAACCCTAGCCAAGAAGGGAAGAAACCTCGTTGTGAGCTACATGCAACAAATCAGAAGGACAAGGGAAAAAATGTGGCCAGGTGCATTGACGAGACGAACAATGATGGTCTAATGTGATTCTGACACAGAAGACAGCGAGTGGGACACATTCACCTGGTGAGAGGCTAGCGGAGAGCAGCACATCGTTGCATGTCAAGGAGCTTTTGAACAACCAATTACCAAAGTTGGATCATGCTCCTTGAGGCAAACTTAACCCTGACTTCGTCAAAAGAAAAGGCAACGGCAGACAACAGATAGTTTATTATTATAATTTTAACATATATTGTAACAATAATATATAATTTTAACATATATTGTAACATTAATATATAATTTTAACATATATTGTAACAATTTTACTGAATTAATAAATTTACAAATAAAATAAAAGTAAATTATTGAATACTATATAATCAATTTGTAATTTATATTGTTTATTATAATAGATAATTTTTCTTGCTACTTAACTATTTAATTCTATGTATTCCATTTAAAAATTTATATTAATCCAACTTATAAATCGAAGAAATTATATGCATGCAGAACAGTGACAGTACAGGTACCTCTGAATTTCTAGTAATGTTAACAACAAATATTGGCCCGGGGAAAGTTCTTGAACCTGTTCATTGAATAATGAAAACAATAAGTACAGTCTTCACTGATTTTACAGTTTCAAATATGCACAGCAATAAATAAACCATATATATAAAGAACATACAAATTCCTTAACCACTCAATAGTTCTAAGCATGGTTACAAAACTGCACATTATTATCAAAGAATTGATATAATTTATAATTGTCCATCGTGCTCAGATAATCCAATTTAAATGATTAAGATACAGTAACAAAATTAATATTTCACCGAAGCCAACACACTACTTTAGAAATGTAATTCAAATACTAAGATGGCTACAAACAATATTGCCATGGTAAAAAAAATGTCTTCAATTAATTTTACTGGAGACCCTTTTAGGTAATGTCTTTAACAATATAGCATGGTAAAGAAAGTAGTTAAAAAAAACCTTCTGTAGACATAATCCGAGTTCTCCAAGCAAGAGTCTGTGTTCGAGAAAGCAAGATATTATCAGTACAAGTTGCAAAAGAACCGAGATCAGTAAGTTGGATAGAAATAGAAGTTGCTTCTGCATCTTGATTTTTGAAATCAGAGGCCCCCCTGTCACGTAAAAATAACAAATTCACAGTTATAAAAAATGCAGGTATCAAGCAACCACCATTGAACTTTCTCTTCAATAACAATATGAATAAGCAATAACTTAATTACATGGAACTGAATCATACACTTCAAAAGAAATGTGAGATCCTTTCAAAACATTATCATAACATCAAAGAAGCACAAAATATGAACACAGCTTTATCAAGAGCTACTGTGTAATAAAATATCAAACTCAATCAAAACTCAAGATCTTGGATCAAATGGCCAAATTTCCAATCAAATGAGTGTGAAATAAATACTCATACACAAAAATCAATCAAGAATATGCATGCTATGCATAAAAATAGCAATTAAACAAGTGTAGGAATGAAAATAACATAAGAACAAGGACTGTTTGATATTTGATAATGTCATACAAGGAAATAAATAATTGCATACCTTAATAAGATGGAGGCAGATTGTTTTCTGGGTATTATTATACTTTGTTGATCAAAGTGAACATGAAGATTTAAGCCTGATTGATTTTCCACCTGCCATCTAGCAATTGTCATTAGTTGATCATAATTATAACAATTGCACCAATAATTTGGTAGAGTTTAAAACATTATCTTATTCTGCATAAGGTAAACAACATCTGGAAAACGAGAAGCTCAAATAAAAAATTACAAGCTTAAGCAAACATGGACAATGAAAGCATTAGATCCACTTGTTTCTTTATAATGGAAAAAACACATTGATGCACCATATGTAGAACCTTGCAGCAGTTAGCCTCGGTGATAGAGTTTCGCAGTGAATAAGGACCAGATAGATTCAATATCCCAATAACAAAGAGAAGCACGTCCAATGAATTCTCATTCAAGAAAACATCCAGCTGTACAGATGATCAATAAATTTTAGAAAATGTCTAAATGAAAATAAGGAATCAAAAAACAGATATAACTCTAACAACCTCTTTCATTCTGCAGAAGATATTAACAGGCACGGCATGAGATCTATATTCTGAAAGCCGAGCATCGATATTAGATCGGTAAAAAAGGCAAATTTCCACAGGATGGAGAAGTTCTCCCCTAAAATTTTCAAAAACATAATTAATATCATGAATGCCACTCAATTGAAATGTGTAAAAACTAAGTTTACAGGAGTGAACATTTCAAATCGGAATTTAAACTAACCATAAGTTTCTTTCAACATCAAAATAATGTGCTACTACACTTGATGTGCTTATGACCCTGGATTTTGTTGCCAAAGTTTGAATATTGAGTTGTATACTGTTGAGGAGCAGGCAAATGAGAGGGAAGAGAGAGTTTGTATCTGAAAGTTCATGGACAATATTCAGAGAAACTTTTTCAACTTTAATATCAATACAAGGAAGTTTTCCACCCTGCCATGAAGTACTTTCTTCATCTGTGTGTAGAGTAGTTTCTGTAGCCATTCTAGGATAGCTAGCTATCTCTGAAGCACCATAAGCAGCAGTGATATCATTAAAAATTTTGAACTTGATTGGACTTCCAGGCTTCCTGACAAACTCGAAAGCACCATCTACAAAAGCAATAGCAGAGTCGTTCTTTTTGTTCACAAGGTGGAAAGTCCTCTTGAACGATTGATTGTTAAACTCTGAGTCAATCAATCCTACATCATTTTCAATCTGAGGAGGATATGCTCTCCATAGTGCACATCCCCCATCATTAGCACAGCTGATGTCAACAAAACATGATCGTGGTCGAAAATTTAATCTCAACGGAACACCCATATCATTCTTAGCAAACAACGATATAAAGGAATACCACAAAACTGTAGAATTCCACCTCCTTTGGGGACAATGTTTGACCTGCAGAAAAGCTTAGTTGACATATTTGCTATGTATACATGGTAACACTAGAAAAAATAGGAACAGCCAATATTTCCAATAAAAAAATAAAATGAAAAATACATGAAACATGGCTAAAAAACAAAGCAGAGAGAAGTACAACCCACAATCATTCAAAAGCAAGAGTAGAAGCATTCAACAATTAAAATTACTATAACGTAGACTTTAAACTTAACCTCACAAATCAATTTGTAAGTTAAGGTTTACACCTGATTTATACACTATAATTTTATCATATCTCTACTCAATGTGAGATCTCCAATATACTCATTCACACTAGGTATTGAATATCTCAAACTTAGGACATAATACGCCCAACAAACCTCGTTAAGATAGACTTTGATAAACTCTAATACAATCTTAAAAAATGAACTTTAAATCTAAATCAACCATACAAAACTTGCTTGTAAGTTGGGGTTTACATCCCACTTACATTTTATAATTTGGTCATATCTCAAGTTGATGTGTGATCTCTCCTACACCCACCTTACGCCGTGAACATCAAGTGTGGATAATAATGAGTGGTACGATAGCCCACGTGCCTTGTTCTGACAAAGCCCACTCATTGGTTACATCTCATTTGGCTCCAATTTTAGTAGATCTAAGTTTTTTTAGTTATTTTGTGAAACTAGTTCTTTTTATTACGTCCTTGTTTTGTGGCTTTTTCTAAATATCTAGAATGAAGGCCTATAAGAAGGAACTTGATTGTTTAGAACAACAATTGAATCAATGACCAAGTCCTCTAAATTGTATACCCTGACCAATAAAGGTAAAAGTACATTCTCTTAGAAAGTATACTTTAAACGTAACTTAACCTCATAAAACTAGCTTGTAAGATGAGAAATGCACCCACTTATATACTATAATTTGATCATGTCTCTAATTGATGTGAGATCTCCAACACACCTTGCACCGAGGACAGGATATCTCAAGTGCGTCACTAGATATTTGTGGGTGGTTGATACTAGGCCAATAGCAGGTGGCAAGATAGGCACACCAATCCTTGTTGAGATAGGCTTTGAATCTTAGAAAGTAAACTTTAAGTCTAACTCAACTTCACAAAACCGTCTTGGAAGGAAAGGTTTTCACCTACTTATATACTATAATATGGTCATATCTCTAGTCAACATGGGATCTACAAAACCTTCAATATTATTGGCCCATATCTCAGGATGTTTGGATTCTTGATTTAGGAGCACCTATTGACATGACTCCATCTCCTAAGCTCTTCAATTCATATGTCAAAATGTCTAGACAACAACTAATTACAGTTGCAAATGGTGATAGTCTTACCCATATGTTGATTCGAGAATATAACTTTAAAATCATTTATTATATTAAAGGATGTTTTTTATGTCTAACAATTGACCAATAGTCTTATCTTTGTACAAAAATTTACAAAAGATTTCAATTTTTCAGTAATTTTCCTCTCTTCTCATTATGTATTTTAGATCCTTGTCGTAAGGAAGACAATTTTAATTACTGAGAAGCAAAATGGGTTGTACATGTTGGAATCTAAGGACCAAACCAAATAAAAGTCACTCCAACAACTAACATCAGAAACATGGGCAAGTTCTCAAATATGGCTTCATCAAAGAAGACTCGAGCATCTTTCATTCAACCTTATCAAATTTGTGTTTGTTTGTTAAGGAGTCTATCAAGTCTTTCAAATGTAATATTTGTCAATTGTCAAAGCATCATCATGCATTCTATTCTATTTAGGGTAAAAAGAGTAATTTCCCATTTGACTTATTTAACTCTGATCTTTGGGGAGCAAACTGGTTTGTTACTTTTATTGACAATTGTACCTGTGTCATGTGAACATACGTTATGAAAAGTAAATCGTAGTTCTTTGAAATCTTTGTTAACTTTTTGACTAAATAGTCTTTTAGGTCTTTAAAGTGTATGTCACCTTTTAGCCAGTCCCTAAAAACGTCCAAATTAAAAATTAATACCCCAAAGTAAGACATGTCTTTTGTGTCAGTCCTTCGTATGAATGGTGTTAACTAATATGTCACATCAACACCTTAACTCTGTTGCGAAGAACCAATGCAAAAGACAAATCTTACTATTGGGTACTAATTTTTAATTTCAATACTTTCGACGACAAATTACAAGCCGACATACAATTTAAAGGACCCAAAAGACTATTTAACCTAATTTTTTCAGTTTTGTCGAAAATCAATTTTGAAAAAATCAAAGGAATTAAGGGTACTATATATGTGAATCATGAATTTTCTAATATTTGTCTCATAATGGTATTGTTCATTAACTAACAACTATAAACACTCCACAACAAAACTCGGTTGGAGAAAGGAATAATTGTCATTCTTAAATTGGAATTTAAGTCTAACTCAACCTCACAAAATCGGCTTAGTAAAGTGAGGTTTACACACACCTATATATTACTATTTGGTCATATCTCTAGTTGATGTGAAATCTCCAACACATCCCTTCATATCAAGGACTAAACATCTTGATAAGTGACTCACGAAGGTATTCTAAATCAAACTCCTATAAAATATAAGGGTTTGACTCTTCTAAAGTGAGAAATCAAGATTGTAACAACTCTTGATTTGAAGTGTTAAGTTTATTTATTAGAAATCAAGGGTGGAATCACAGTTATTTTCCCATTTTACGTATTTTCTCATTTTATAGTAGTTAAATCCGAACTATAAACTCCAATCCATTGCTATGAACCGAAGATTGAACAATGGACTAAAAACAAATAGAAAGATATTCTAAACATATTTCTTACCCTGAAAAGAGCCCTTTCTCCTACAAGAGAATAATGAATGACGCCAACTACACTGAAAGTCTTTTCTTCACCTTCAATTGTAACATACATGTGTTGATTGACATCCTGGATAGCAACAATTGCCCCTACACATGATCGTTGCTAATTAGAACTTAAATTTCACAAAAGATTATAAACAGATAACATATAGTTGTAGTCTGAGTACCATCAGGAATCACTGCTTCCAAACTATTGTCAACTTCGTGGCTAGAAGACCAATGATTTGTCTCCAATTTTTTTATTGTATTCTGATTGGATATCTCAGAGAGCGAGGAGGACATCGACATAAGTGTCTGGCATATTGTCATAACGAAACATAAGTTAGAACAAATGTAACATTGTAACAGTACACACAGCAATGACAAAAGGCTCAAATTTGATCGAAAAACAAAGCAGCAGGGACAACTACTGACTAAATATTGTAATAAATAAATAATACTACGAAAGTTCACCTGAATTTCTGATATAGAAATTGTAATATCAAAACCTGAAAGAGAACCAATGCCAAACCAACACCGAGACAAGTGCATAATACCATTATCTGGCCTCTCCAGTGACATGAAAGCTCTTAAGTTTTTCAAAATTTGGTTCTGATGACTAATTAGCTGAACAGGAAGAGTGTTTTTTGAACTACTTGCATCACTGACTGAGTTCAATGGACCAAAGTTCTGAAATTCTGAAAGAGGATCTACTGAAGGATGCTGAGATGACAAATCTTTTAATATGACAGAAGAAAAATGGGGAATTGATGCTTCATCTTTCACTCTCATTTGAATAGTTTGAGATAGTATTGATAAACGAGAAAGGTCAATTCTTAATTTCCTCCTGGTAGTTTCCAATTCAAAATTCACATGGACATCAACCTCTACTACAATTTCTTGGATACAACCTGCAGCAGTGAATTGTATTATATTTGGGAAGAAAAATCCAGTTACACTACAAAACTAGAGAAGAGATTATGTACCAGATTCAATTTCAAGTGCTAAAACAAGAGCAAAGTGAGACAAAGAAAAGTCACATGCATCTGGCAATCTACTTGCTGCTTGTTGAGAAGTGCTAATAGCTCCTTGATCGATAACATCAACTGAAGTATAGTTCTCTCTGCGATTCTCTTCCTTCTTGATGCCTTTTCTCTGTTGCTTTGCATCGGAAGTGAGATTGCCAAAATAACAAAGATATGAAGAATAGCTATCAATGGCCATTGGCAAAGATGTTGTTTCAAGAAAAATGAATCCACCCTGCTCAATAACATTAATATTTTAGTATGACAAGATGTAAACCTTAAATCCTGACACAGAAAACAGCTTCATCTGTAAAAAAGATATAGTCCCTGAAATTCCTTTTCTAACAGAAAGTGCAAATAAAAGATGCAGGAACATGCCTGAGAGATTACATGGCCCTTTCTAGCTCCTTAAATAATTACCTGAATCTCCCAGGATACCGTATGAAGCTCTCCACTAATTGAAAGCAAAGACAGAAGCTTATTCAATTTATGTACTTGAATCAGATCACGCTTCAGTGAGCATCTCCCAATGAAGATACTAGTTACCGCAACATCTATAAGTAACCAGTGATTTGCTGAAGCTGGCAAACTGATATTTGATGGAGACCCAATTTCTAGAATTGATTGGGGAGATATATTACTTAACCTCTCAAAGGCAGTCAAATTAGTTTCTTGTACCAAGTAAGATGAATTTCCATCAGAACTACCAAATGTTTTGTCAGCATTTCCAGAAGATGGAGCATTTTGAACAAGACCCAAGCTTATAGTAAACGAGAAACCAGAAAGAGATATTTCATGTAAACAATTAATGGACTGCATTAGTAAACTTTCAAGTACAATATCATCAATGTTGGTTCCAATTGAATTCTGATATTCAAAAACCAAAGACAGGATTCCTGATAAATCAGTCAGGAGATTCATTTTCCCCTCTTCGCAAGATATTACAATAGTTGAGTGCTGAACCGAAATCCAAATTCCGTGGTCAGGCAACATATGCACAGCCATTTTGTTTCCGGTTAATGAGAGAAAAGTAGAGGCAAAACTCTCTATATCATCACTTGTCCTAGAATTATAAAGAACAATCTCCATAGACTTGAATCTGCAGGTCACATTAATATAAAATGGGCAGACGTTATTTGAAAGTAAAGCCCTTCGGGTAGTTGTCTCACTTCTATCAGGTGCGGCAAACAATGATTCTTCTTTCATAATTTCAGGATGCATGAAATCAGTATCGCCAAAGCTACTACTAAACAGATAGGACACCACAGAAGACAAACTTGCAACTGCCTGTCAATAGAGAAGAAGATCCTTTAGCCATTCTTGGTAATGTACATACACAAATTATCATAGAATTGCATTTATTAAATATTATGTTGCATAAAAAGCAAAAGGAAAGCAAAATAACCATGTAGTTTTGAAAAAAAAAAACACTAGTTTTGTAAATCTGATTCTTACTTAGCAATTAAAATATTTTTTATCTTGCATAAGGAAAGTGAGCGTATTGCATAGCCTATAAATATAATGTCTTGCACAGTTTTAATATCCATAAATGATATCAAGAAATTATTCATTCAAGTTGACATCGTCATTCCCTACCCAGGATCCTCTTTTCAACTGTTCTCAGCCCTCACTGCTGCAATCTCTGCTTTAGTTTTACCTCAGTTTGATATTGAGGATGGGCTTAGAAGGAATGGTTTTGTCGATGGTACTCTTACCCTTAAAATTGTTTTTTAGTTTTCTTTTGCCTCAACCTAACACAATAAATGGTTCAGAACAGGTTTGTAGCAAATTTATTCGTCCTTCTATCTCTTTCTTTGTTAAATGTATTTTTCATAATAGGCTGCCAACAGATGATAACTTGATCAAGAGTGGAACGATGTCATCTTTGAGGTGTTGCTGTTGAAACTACACAAAACTTTTTTTAATACAACTTTGCAAAACGTCTCTGGCCTGGCTTAGCAAATGTTTTCACTGCCACATTGATGTTGATTCTGTCTCTTCCATTCTTCATTTCTTGCAAAAGATCCTGGAGCATTCAAGCCAAGACTGCTATACAACAGACTTCTTTATTTGGTGTTACGAAAGCTATATGGACAACTAAGAATGAGATTTGTTTTGATAATCATTATTTATCCTATGAAAGAATTAAAAACATGATTTGTGTTGAGGTCAATCGGTCGAGAAGTATTGCATTGGTTGTAAGAAGTCCAATGTGCAAGAGCTTATTATTCTTAAAAGTTTTGTAGTAGACATACATCCTAGGAAGGATACGTGCTATGTTCCTGTTTTTTGGCTTCCTCCTCATTGGTTTAAATATAATACTGATGGGGCAGCTAAATCCGCTGTTGTAGTTGTTATGTACGTACTTTTAAAGATCATCATGATTCCATTGTGTGTTGTTTCTCTTCTTATATTTGTGTTCATAATGCTTGATATGCTAAGGTGATTATTGATAATTAGGTATAGGATGAATTTCCTTATGTGTATATCACATAAGGTTGAACGTTTATTTATAAAAGAAATACAAGAGATGGGTTGAGCCCATTACACAAGAATAGAAAACCCTAAATATTCTAACACTCCCCCTCAAACTGGAGCATATAAATTGTATGAATCAAGTTTGTTACAAATATAATCAATTTTAGAACCCTGTAAAGACTGAGTCAAAACATCTGTTAATTGATCATTAGAATTAACAAACTCAGTCTTGATCTCTCCATATATGTTTTTTTCTCTAATGAAATGATAATCAATCTCTATGTGTTTTGTCCTTTTATGAAAGACAGAATTTGAGCTGATGTGAAGGGCAACTTGATTGTCAATATGAGCGTCATTTGAGTGACTTCTCCAAATTGTAATTCTTTAAGTAGTTGTTTAAGCCAAATAAGCTCGCATGTAGCAGATACAATAGATCTATATTCTGTTTCTACATTGGATCTTGCCACAACACTTTGTTTCTTACTCTTCCAAGAGATTAAATTATCACCACTAAAAACACAATATCCCAGAGGTAGATTTCCTATCAAAAGGAGAGTCTACCCAATCAGCATCCGAGTAGACAACAACTTTAGTATGGTTGTTGTGTCCATACAATAGACCTTTTTCAGGAGAACCTTTAATGTATTTCAGTATACGAATGACAACATCGCAATAATCTGTGCATGGAGAGTTGAGAAATTGACTTACCACACTGACAGCAAAAGAAATGTCTGGACGAGTAACTATAAGGTATTTCAATTTTCCAACTACTCTTCAACAGTTTTCAGGAGCTGAGAAGGACTCTCCCTGATTAGGTAGAAGTTTGACATTAGGATCCATGGGTGTGTCAGTAGATTTTGAATTCATCAATCCAGTTTCGTCCAAAATATCCAGTGTATACTTCCTCTGAGAGATTATTATTCCATTATTAGATTGTGCTACTTCAATCCCCAAGAAATATTTTAGTCTGCCAAGGTCTTTAGTCTGAAAGTGTTGGCAAAAATATTGTTTAACTTGTGAGATGCCATGGTGATCACTTTCTGTGAGTATAATATCATCAACATGCACAACTAGATAGATACATCCAGCGCTTTAGTGTTGGTAGAAGACTGAGTGATCTGCTTCACTACAAATCATTCCAAATTGCTTAACAACCATGCTAAATTTTCCAAACCAAGCCCTGGGAGATTGCTTTAGGCCATATAGAGATTTGCGGGGACGACATACCATTCCAGAAGACTCTCCCTGAGCAACAAAACCCGGAGGTTGTTCCACATAAATTTCTTCTTGCAAATCACCGTTAAGAAAAACATTTTTGACATCCAATTCAAACAAGGGTCAATTTATAAGAGCAACCATGGCAATTAATAGGTGTACAGTGGCCATCTTTGCAATTGGTAAAAAAGTGTCACCACAATTTAAGTCAAATATTTGTGTGTAACCTTTAGCTACTAGACGAACTTTAAGACAATCAATAGCTCCATCAAGACCCACTTTGACAACAAAAACCCACCTGCAACCAACAGATTTTCCAGAAGGCAGACTGAAGAGTGCTCAGTTCTTCGAGCATGGTCAGTCGCCAATCGGGATGAGACAAGGCGTCACCTACTGTTTTAGGGATGGATACAGAAGAGAGAAAATAAAAGAAAGGCAGGTATAAAGTAAAGGAAATAATGTGGTAACTCAAATTAGTATAATGAGGAGAAGGATTGCGAGTGAAGCGTATACCTTTCCAAAGAGCAATAGGAATATCAGATTCAGTTGACGGAACCAGAGTGTACAAAGTAGTTGACAACGGAAGTGAGTCACTAGGAGATCGAGAAGTCTGACTACGTTGATATACCGGAAGAGGTGGTGGAGGTGGTGGAGATGAAGGAGCTATACTATACTCGATCTGAGACTCACATAGAATTGGAATAATGGCTTTTCGAAAAGGAGGTGTAGAAGTAGGTGTAATCTTAAAATAGAGAGAGAACTCAACGAAAGTGACATCTACAGAAATAAAATAACAATTGAGAGATGGAGAAAAATATATATACCATTTTTGTGACCTGGTGAACCCTAGAAAGACGCATTTGTGAGACTTAGGGGAAAGTTTGTCAACATTAAGATCTAAGGTATGAATGAAATATGTTGATCCCAAAACTTTAGAAGATAAAGAGTAGAGAGGTTCATGAGAAAACAAAATTGAGTGAGGAATTTTATTTTCTAAATCAGAGGAAGGCATATGATTAATTAGATAACAGACACTTAAAACATCCCTAAAAACGCTGGGGAACATGACCATGAATTAAAATTGTCCGAGTTGTTTCAATGAGATGTCAATTCTTGCGCTCAGCCACTCCATTTTGTTGAGGTGTATAAGCACACAAAGTTTGGTGAAGAATGCCATGAGACGACATAAAACTTTGAAAAGAATGGAAAAGATACTCACGAGCATTATTACTACGTAAAATTCGAATAGAAACACTAAATTGAGTTTTTATTTCATTAAGAAATTTCTGAAAAATAGGAAATAACTCTGAATGACTTTTCATCAAGAACAACCAAGTATACCTTGAGTAATTAAGAGTGACAAAATATTGAAATCCTAAATTAGACTAGACACGACTAGGTCCCCAAATGTTAAAGTGAACTAAGACAAATGGAGAAGAAGCACCTTGTGTGACACTAGCTAGAAAAGAACTACGATTGTGTTTGCCTAATTGACAAGACTCGCAAGAAAAAGTAGACAACTTGGATAGACTGGGAACGAGCTATTGTATCTTGACAAGGCTAGGATGACCCAGTTGAACATGAATGAAAGAAGAAGATTCCATGACCAAACTATTAGAATATACAAGGTTTCCTATTCTAGTATAATGGGTTCAACCCATCTCTTATACTTCTTTTGTAAATAAACGTTCAACCCTATGTAATACACACATCAGAAAATTCATTCTATACCTAATTATCAATATGGTATCAAGAAGTACATTAAATCCCTGCCTCCCTAGTGAACCCACTATTCATCAATGCTAATATTTTTTTTTCAGAAATCTCTACCCTAATTTTCAGAATCCCGCCGCTGCCGCTGCCACTGCCTTCGATGCCACCACCACTGCCGCAGACGCCGGCACTACAAACCGTCATCTCCGTCGTCAGAATAGTGTACATCCCTGCACTTCACTACCGCCACCACCTATCAGACTAGTGCCACCTCCGCCAGCATCATCCCGCCCAGGCAACTATGGCGCGACCAAGATTGGTCCCGTCGAAGCTCCCACGCGCATCCACCGTCTCGAGTAGCGCTTTGCACCATCGGCGTCACCATCTCATCGTCGTTCTGGATCTGTGCTTAGATCCTTGATCGAAGTTGCTTGACAATTTTTCCTACTTTTAGGGTTTTTCTCTCTCCTCTAACAGTTTTCTCTCTCCTCCAACAACTTTCTCTTTCCTCCATGACCTCTTCTGCTCGTACGCCTCTTCTATCCATCTATACCAATCATGTCAATGTGCATCTCTCAATTAACAAATTAAACAGTGATAATTATGAGACATGGGCATATGACATCTAACTTTGGTTTGAGAGTCAGAGTTACGAATATCATCTCATTAAGACCGTGAATAGTGTTGCTGAAGACAAGCGCTCCTGGTGGACAAAGATTGATGCTCAGTTATGCATAGTGATTTATCATTGATTCCTTATTAAAGCAAATATTTCGTATTTATAAGTATTGTTCTGTTTGGAATCAGGCTAAACTATTGTACTCCACTAACACTCAACATCTCTATGGTGTTTGTCATAATATGTTCACACTCACCAATCAGACACGCCTTGATGGTACAATGACTCAATATCTTGGTAAAATTCATTTTTTCTTTTATAATTTTAATGAGTTAAAGTTCTTTATGTTACTGGTCTTACATGGTCTTCCTGCTAACTATTCACATGTCCGAGATCAAATTTTGGGGTCTCCAATTGTGCCTACACTGACAACCACATCTACTACCTTCTTATCTGTGCCAAGTAAGTGTGCAACTGAAACACCTACTACAGGTACCTCCGATGAATCTTCGGTTCTGGTTTCTCACATGATAACCGCAATCGTCCTCGAAAACAAGGAATAGGGCGACCTCAGTATGATCATGTCACAAGTATGGTTATGTCAAAGAAAAGTGCTATACTTTACATGGCTGTCCTCCAAAATCTACTGTGGTTGGCCATGTTGCCCCTCCACCACCAACTACTGAGTCCCACACCATTGTCTGTTCTGGGTCCCCCACCATCTGATCACTCAGTTTAACCTGTTATCTTCAATGAGTTTCAAAAATGGTATGAAGATCATCAAGGCTCGAGTTCCACTGCTTCTGTTATGCTTTCAGGTACTTTCTTTGCTGGCTTAACCCAATCCAAGTCTCTTAGTCCTTGGGTTCTAGACTCTGGTACCACAGACCACATTACTGGTAATAAATCCATTTTTACATCTCTATTTAGTTTGGGTTATTTGCCCTCTATCACCATGGCTAATGGTTCTAAAGCCCCTTCCCATGGCATTGGTACCATTCAATTTCTTTCTTCTCTATCTACTGATAATATCCTGTATGTCCCTAGATCTCCTTTTAATTTATTATCTCTTAGTCGCCTCACTCGTTCCCTTGATTGCACTATCTCCTTTACTAAAGATTTTGTTTGTTTATAGGATTAGAGTTCAGGACGGACGATTGACATCGGATGTGAGTCTCATGGCCTCATCATATATGATTGACATCTAGAGAGAATGAATTTTACCCAGATATTGAGCCATTGTACCATCAAGGCGTGTCTGACTAGCAAGTTATGACAAACACCTTAAAGACATTGAGTGTCACTGATGCACAATAGTTTGGTCTAATTCCGAACCTCGGAGCAATACTTAAAAGTACAAAATATTTGCTTTAACGAGAAATCAACAATAGATTTAATCACTATGCATAATTGAGCATCTTTCTTCGTCCATTGGGAGCGCTAATTTTCAGCAACACTATTCTCGTCTTAATGACATGATCTTCATGACCCTAACTCTCAAGTCAAAGTTCGATGTCAGATGCCCACGTCTCATAAATGCAACTGTTTGCTGCGGCGACATCTGCGGCGGGCAAAGGAAAGGGATTCCAAAAATTAGAGAAAAGAGATTTTCGAAGAGAAAAATTAGCACTGATGAACAATAAGTTCACCAAGAAGGCAATGAGTTAACCTAACTCTAGATACCATATTGATAATTAGGTATAGGATAAATTCTCTTTTGTGTATATCATATAGGGTTGAGCATTTATTTATAGAAGAGAGACAAGAGATGGGTTGAGCCCATTACACTAGAATAGGAAACCCTATATATTCTAACAGTGATGAATATGATTCTGGCTATGGAAGTTGCAATCTCTGGACTAATCTTTGGATTGAGTGTGACTCTCAACTTGTTATTCAATCTTGGCCCAACACTTCTATTATTCGTTGAGATCTTCGTAATAGACGCTTGAATTATTTTGTAAATATCAGACAAGGTAATTGTTGTAAATAGGGGGTTATTAGGATAAAAGTATCCTAATATCTTTGTAATAACTATGAAAAATATCCCTACAATCTACATATACATTCTAGTAGATTTTATTTCTTTTAAAAAAATGTGATTGTTACAAATAGAGTAGTTGAGATGTAATTATCACGATTATAATTGATAAAAGATTTCTTTTCTCCTTTGCATTATTCAAGTGTAATCAATATGCCGATAAACTTTTTTGAGTTTGGCACTAGATGTGATGGTTACACTTGGTGGCACAATGCTCCTAGCTTTATTTTGCCTGAGTTTTTCAGAGATATATTGATTACCCTTTCATACTATTAGAGATTAGAGGTCAGGTTTGGTCCCCTCACTATTTTTTGTATTCGCTTCTTGCTTTTATGATATTTTGAGTTGTTGCATAGGATTGGTGTTGTTTGTAGTACCAACATAGTTTGGATGGCAAAGAACGTAGTGATGCCTTAGCATTCTCATGTCTGTTAAAAAAAAAGGTATCACTTCCAATTTCACATTCATCCAGTTCACACCCAGCCTTCATTAAAGAACATGCACATATGATAGATCTGAAATGGGCAGCCACAGAAAAGAGATGAAAGCGCAGAGCAAAGAAAACAAAAGAAGTAGGCTCTTGATAACATATTAAAACTGAGTGATATGTTAAAGAAAAACCATCATTTGGGTGAGCTGTTCAGTATGAAAGGCTCAAAGCGCTGAACTGATATCATATCTATACAAAATGTTACAATGTATGTGTACAGAAATGAACAATGACAGACCAAAAAAACAGAAATGAACAATGACAGATCAAAAAAACAGAAATGAACAATGACAGATCTAGAAAACAGAAATGTGTCTAGGAACTATATACCAACTAATGAACCTACAAATCATCACACTAATATGAACCTATATCCACAACCATTAACTAACTGCCCTTTCGGCTACATTCAAGTAGCAGGGAAGTTATTTTCAGCTACCCCACTCGTTTTTTCGTAACAGACTCTCTTAATTGCTGGCCTACTATCGGGCTGATAGTGCCTCTGATCAGTAGAACAGGTGTAGAATGGAGAGAAAAATGAGACCGGCAGTGAGGTTAAAGTCTTACAATCTTACAATACATAAACAAAAACAAAGAAATAATAAACAATAACTTTCAATAAATATCATTACAGACATCAGAAATATCTCTCAAAATTTAAATAAAAAATAAAAAAATGTTTTACAGGTAGAATCTATAAATTCAGTTAACAACAACTTCACATTTATCTTTAGAATTACCCTACAAAATATATCTCAACCTCTACTGTCCTAAGTTAAATATGTTGGATATCTTAAGAGAAATTGAAACAAAATATTGACACCAGCACTAACTGCTATAATAAAGAGTAGTGATCACCTATCACTTGATAAATAGTAAGCAATACATTAGAAATATTTAATACCACTCAAACATGAATTCATTCATTTAGCTATACAACAAAATAAATATCATTAGACTTAAATAAGGAAAAAAGAGAATCACCTTATAGATCATATAGACCTCGTCCAAAAATGACAACACAGTGAATCCTTCAGCAGTTATGTCAGAAGCAGCCGAAAAGGCAGACATTGTTGAGCTCAAGGAATAAATGCAATCCCTGCAATATGAAATCAATAGTAAAAGTTAAAAGAAAAATAAATGTAAAAGATAATAAAAACTGTGTATGTGAACTACATTACAGAGTCCATTTAATATAAGTTAAATACAAAAACTACAAATAGTTATAGGAGATTTTATTCCTATATACATAATAAGAAAAGATATTTGCTCTACTCACGATCCTCATCCTGTTTACAATTTTCTAAGCTATTATCATTTGTTCCCTCCATGTTGTTCTTATATCTTTGATAATAGTATTCTTAGTGTCATAATCTTGGTTAGAGCTATCAAAATGAGTCTGGTCTGATAGGTTAGCACGTATACCCTATGGTTCAGGTCAAGTTAGGTTTAAAAAATAATGACCTAAATAACAATGTCTTTTTTAGTCTAACCTATTTGGCCCGAGGCCTATATGGACCAAGGCAAGGCTAACCCATAGGCTAATGGGCTAACCCTTTTTTTATATCAATTTTTTAATTTTAATTTTAATGTTGTCATACTAAAGAAAGAAACCCTAATATTTTGGAGTCTCTCTTCTTTTCTTTATCTCTTTCCTTCCTCTCTTAACACTTACAAGTTCCTCTCTTTCCTCTACTGGACATTGTGCCTTATATCACTTTTACCACCACAATTTCACGCCTCCGCCATAACTTTTCTGTTTCACATTAGATTAGGTTCTTCTTTATTCTTTTCTTTTTAATTTATATTCTTACCTTTTATATTTCTAATCAAAACTCTAGATTTGCTTTTATTTTCCTCATATAATCATGTGAGTTATCTTATTTTATTAATATTTGGTGAGTTACATAGAAATTGTTAAGCATTCATATCAAAACCGTAGTTTCATAATCTTCATTTAACATTGATGATCACATTTTGGACAACTATAGAAATTGTTTACTTTTTGCCAATGTACAAGCTCTCATTTGTACTCGTAATTGATTGTATAGTTATAAGCAAGTTAGACCTTTTAATATATTTAAATTATTATTGATTTTGATGTAATATTTATTTTTACTTGTTATAAAACTCTTAATTGTCAATTTTATGTGTATTATCAAATATAGATGCAAAAAAAGTGGAAGAGACAATTGTTTGGTGAGTAAACTAGTGAAGGAGATAAGATAATATATCTAAAGAGGTCCATAAAATATTTTAACTTTTTTTGTGTATATTACATGAACTTTTTAACCAATTGAATGTTATCTTTTGCAATAAACAAATGTTGAAATATTAGAAATGTTTGACTGTCTTGGAAGTGCTTATTAGGTATCGTAAGTTTGTTTTATAAATTGTTCAAATATGAACAATTTTGTGCAAACTTTTATATAAATTCGTTAAATATTTATATATTATTTATTGCTTATAAGAAAATTATACTATTAATATATTAACATATTTTCTCTAATTAATTAGGTCAAAAATGGCATGTTGGCCTAACATAGGGTCAAGCTAGACAAAAAATTATGGCTCATTTTAAAATATAAGTCAGGCTGGACTGTTAGATTTTTTTATCTTAGCCTGTAGAGCCACACCCGATTAGGTTGGGCCACCCGTATTGACAGCTCTAGTCTTGTTCTTAATCAATGAATCATAAACTCAGGAATCACTCTAGGTCAATAATGGTTTTCTTAGTTAAAAAGCTGGATTTTATCTCATGAACAACTTTGCTTTTCAGTTCTGGATGCAAGCCAAGACAGAGAAACTCAAATCAAAGTCTCTTAAAAAAGTCAACGGAAAGTCAACGTTGCCCCAAAGTGTTTGATGAACTGATTATGAGAAATTCTTGGCATTTAGTCTCACTCAAGGCCACATATGAGCTCCCCTTCATTTGAATTGAAGTTCTGAATAGCCAACTGTAGAACTTGCAGCAGTATAGAGATTTTCCCAAAATCAGGTTTGGCTCTGAAGGGCTGCACTCCAACTATTTGCTGGAAATATAAAGCTATCGTGAGTTTGCCAACTTCAGTAAAGATTTGAGGAATAGCTGCAGCACTTCCATTTGGACTCAAAATCAGCAGTTTTAAAGTTGCACTGCAGCCAAGTGGGCCTGTGAGTAGTGGGCCTTCGTAATTTTTCTGATTTAGGCCTTGGACATCATTTTTACTTTGTTCATATATATAGTAACAGCTTTTAATTCGAAAGCCAGGAATTCAATCATTTTGTTAATGAGCTTTTTTAATACAAAATGAGTTTTGGAGCTAGGCCAAGCTTTTGGCTAACTCTTGAATTTCCAATTCTGCAACTTCTCTGAATTGATTTCTATTTTTCTCAAAACATTTCTGTTGTGCTCTTCCATTGTTGTGACCATGTTTGAGCTTTCAAACATCCCTTCTTGAACCTATTTTCAAATCACGGATCAGCAGTTCCACTAATCTTGATCAAGCTTTTGATCAAGATCCTTGGATTACTCAATCTACATTTTGCAGAACACCATGACTCTGCTGTCGGTTCTACCCTTTTCTTCTTTACCAGCAGTTCCTATCTAGCTTTGGAGAGATTTTCTAAAACAACTTCTTCCAAAGTGCAAGATTGCTTGATCTTGACACAACCAAGCACTGAATTTTCATTAAGAACTAAGAAGCTTTTCTCAGTCCAAGATCATGGTTCTGCATTTAATTCATCCAGCAATAAAACATGTTCTCTTCTTTAAACTCTCTTCCACCTTTAAATTCTAGTTTCATTCAATTTTGGTAATTTTCATTTTGTTATTCTATTGCTATCAAAACCCCAATTTTCTTTTGAATCTTATGATAGTGCAGCTAAGAGAATTTACTTCATTCCAATCAAGGAGAACAACACTTTGGTTATCTCACTATTACTTGACCATTCCATTCAAAGAATCACTCATACAACCCATCATCATTTGATAGAACGTTTTACACGACATAGAACCCCTTCTATCAATTTCCTCTGAATCTTCTATTACCATTCCTAAAAATGTGAAAAAGGCACTTGATCGTCCTAGACGAGAACATGAATGTTAAAATCCAAGCTCTTGAACATAATGGGACATGGAACTTAGTTCCTCTTCCACCTGGACTGAAGATTTTTGGTTTTTGTTGGTTTTACACATTAAAGTTGAGCTAAATACTAAAATTGATCGCCTAAAAGCTAGATTGGTGGCCAAAGAATTCACTCAGACCTATGACCTTGACTATGGTGATACTTTTTCTCCCATAGCTAAAATGACTATTATGGTCTCTTCTTTGCCATGGCAACTATACACCATTGGTCTACCCATCAATTAGATATCAAAAATATTTTCCTTCATGGTGATCTAGAAAAGGAGATTTACATGAAGCAAACTCCTAAACTTGTTGTTTACTTAATTCTACATGTTGATGACAGTCACTATAGAGAATGATGGTACTAGAATATCACATCTAAAGGATTACATATGCAATCACTTTAGACCAAAGACTTTGGATGTCTTAAATACTTTCTAGGCCTCGAAGTGGCTCAATCAAGAAAAGGCATTGTAGTTTCTCAAAGGAGATATGCTTAAGATATTTTGGAAGAAACAGGCATGACAAACAATAGAATCAAGGTGAACCTCTCTTTGACCCAAATAGATATAAAGGACTTGTTAGGAAGCTTATTTATCTCACCATTACTAGACCTAATCTATCTTTTGCAGTTGATGTTTCAATTATGCAAAATCTTTGTATTGATCATTAGAATGCTACGATCAGCATCATAAGATACCTCAGAAAAGCTCCAGGACAAGGCTTGTTGTAAGGAGATAAAGGAGATACTCAAATTTTTGGGTATTGTGATGTTAATTGGGCAGGATCTCTCAATAGTTGTTTCACTATAAGGTATTGTGTTTCCATTAGAGACAATACTATTTCACAGAAAAGAAAATAAAATGTGGTTGTCAATCTAGTGTTCAAGCTTGAATATAGGGCATGGTGTCTCTCACTTGTGAACTTGTGCGCACGAAACGATTTCTTCATGAATTAAAATTTTGTCAAATCCAGTAAATGAAGATGTATTTTAATAATCAAACAGCTCTTCACATTGCTTCTAACCCTGTAATCCATGAGGACCAAACCCATCAAACTTGATTGTCATTTTTCTCAAGATAAGATGTTGTCCAAAGAAATTTGTGTTGGGTTTGTTGGATCCAATTATCAACTTGTAAATGTGTTAACAAAATCCCTTAAAGGACTTGGGGTTCAATTTATATGTTCCACACTTGGAATATACAATCCATATGCTCAAGCTTGAGGAGGAGTGATAGAATAATTTATCTTAATTATATAACCTAACTTTATTAGATAGGCTAAGAAGTTTGTCCTAAAGAGTTTTTTTGCTTATTAGCATTAATTACCTTGGTATAGCCTTTTCCTTGTACACTCTTGGTATTCCTAATATAATTTTATTCCATAAATAACATGGATAATCTAAGAGTACTCAAACTCTTAAGCCCTTTTTATCATATTTTCAGTCTTAAGTATATCAATTATTAAAGAAAATATATCATGTGTTAAATATTGTTAGATATTATTAGATATTATTACATATTATTTGATATTATTAGCTACTATTAGATATGATATTATATGTAATAATCTTCTAATAGGCTTAGCCCATATTCTCTCCATGATTCCTTATTATATATACATCACCCTATGTGTTATTTTACATATTAGGGATTCAGTCTATATCTTTTTCTTAATTATTCTAACATGGTATCTAGAGCTAGATTTAATCTTTGTATCATTGGTGAACCCACTGTTAACCAATGTTAATTTTTTCAGAAATTGTTCCTTATTAATTTTCGACCTTTTTCTTAGTTTTGTTCTCCTTGAAACCACCATTAGATGTCGCCATTGGTCAACACCACTGTTTTTTGCCATCGAAACAGTGTTTTTTTCATCATCGCTGACCATCACCTCTCCATTCTCTATCTTGATCTGTGACATCCACTGATACGAATAAGGGTCACGAGAAGGAAGGGCAAGGTAGGAAAATCATTAAGGTTTATGAATGGAAGCACTAGAAACCCATTTCATGGGGGACCACAAGCACAGGCCCATGATGTAAAGGTGCTAACGATTTTTGTTGAGCTGGCATGTTAGAGTGAGTGGAGCAGGAGAGAGAATAAAGAATACATGGGAGGGGGAAACGTGAGAAGGGGGAAACCGTGGGAAGGGGGAGGAAATTGGTTAGGGAATTGTGGGATTGGGCTAAGGCGAGACCATATCTCATTTGTAATGATATTACTTACAAAGAGAAAAATCATATTATTATACGCAAATTTTCCATGTTTTCTAGGGTCACATTTCTGTTGTTATGAATTGGCATCAGAGCACTCGATCTGGGAGTGCATGGTAGTGACGCGAAACACAATGGAGAAGTAGATTGATGGCCTCAAACAACAAATCGTCGAGCTGAAGAACATGATTGTTTCCTGGAGTAGGTCTTGCAGCAGACAACCCCGTAAGCGACACTCACACAGGCAGCGGGTGATGCATGAAGTGGTAGACGGCAAGGTGGAGATCAAGGACGGAGCGAGCTATACCACCCATTCTAGCAATTGTGATTCGTCACGGGATTTTGGGGGCCGTAAGTTGAGGATTCCTATCTTCAAGGGCGATGATGCATATGACTGGCTCATTAGGGTTGAACGGTACTTCAAGCTCAATATGGTGGAGGAGGAAGAGAAGTTGGATGCTGTGGTGATAGCACTGGAAGACCAGGCACTCAGCTGGTACCAATGGTGGGAGGAACAAAACTCCGAGCTCAACTGGGAGGAGTTCAAAACTACGCTAGTACGACGTTCCAACCTGGGTTAGTCTAGAACCCATTGGACCCTTGTTGAGGATCAAACAAACCAACTCTGTGATGAAATATCGAGAGAAATTCGAAAGAGAGTCTATACCTTTGAAGAAGGAGGAGAGGATCATGTTAAAGGGAATTTTCCTAAATGGGTTAAAGGAAGAAATTCAGGTAGAACTGAAAGTCTACGATTCAGGAATGTTAGAAGACCTAATGGATCGAGCGTTGTTGTTGGAAGAAAAGAACAACACTTTAAGAAGAGCTGGATTGATGGATCTTGAGAGAAAAATGAATGACAAAATGTTGGTGAAACCAAACCGTGGGTTCACTAGATTGAAAAAGGAGGAGGTAAGAAGGTGAGTTCTAGCAAAGGAATGGAAACTGAGGGGGAGATAAGAGGACCATAGGAGGGGCAAGGCTCACTCAAGCTAAGTTGAGGGAGAGGAGCAAGAAGGGTTTATGCTTCAAGTGTGGAGAAATATGGGGTCGAGACCATGTGTGCAAGCTGAAGCATTATATTGATGTTGATGGAAGGCTCTCAAAGTGATGAATCAGACTCTAACGTAGAAAAGGAGGAAAAAATGGAGAACTTCTCAATGAAAAGTCTTGCAAATTTCTTTGAAAAGTAAGGAAGAGTTGACATCTAACCATTCCTTCAATGAAGGGAAAGATAAGAGAACAAGAGGTACTGGTTTTAGTGGATCGTGGAGCTTCAACAAATTTTATTTCAAAAAAATTAGTTAGTCTTATCAATTTGGAAGTCCAAGATTCGTGGAGTTTGAAGTAGAGGTGGGAATGGGAGAGAAGGTGAGGAATAGAGGGATCTGCATAAACTTGTCCTTGGAGGTGCAAGGCATTATATTCAACAACATTTTTTTCTAATGGAGCTAGGAGGATCGGATGTAGCATTGGGGATGGAGTGGTTATCTAGTTTGGGCAACGTGAAGGCTAATTTCAAGAATTTGGAATTAGTTTGGGCTCAAGAGGAGAGAAAAAAATGTTCAAGGGTGATCCATCATTGTGTAAGTAGCAAACATCCTAGAAGACCGTGCTTAAGGCTCTCAGCAATGAAGGAGAAAGGTTTGTGCTATCTTATCAAGCATCGTGGTTAGTTGAAACTAACAATAAGGACACTTGTAACTTAGAGTTGGCTGCTATCTTAGAAGAATTTGAAGATTTGTTTCAAGAACCCTATGAATTACCTCCCCTAAGAGATCATGTGATCATGCAATCACCCTTAAGGAGGGGGTGACGGTCCCAAACATAAGGCCCTATAGATATCTTTATTATCAGAAGAATGAGATTGAAAGGTCTGTGAAAGAGATGTTGACGACTGGAATTATAAGGCCAAGCAATAGCCCTTACAGCAACCCAATTATTCTAGTCAAGAAAAAGGATGGAGGTTGGAGATTTTGCATGGATTATAAGGCTCTGAATAAGCTCACTGTGCCTGACAAATTTCCTATCCCAGTCATTGATGAGTTGCTGGATGAATTAGAAGGAGCTCAAGTATTCACCAAGTTGGATTTGAAATCTAGGTATCACCAGATTAGAATGCGAGAAGATGTCTCAAAAATTGCCTTCAGAACTCATAAAGGCCATTATGAGTTCTTGGTGATGCCTTTTGGACTCACCAATGCACCTTCTACCTTTCAATCCCTCAAGAACCAAGTGTTGTGCCCATATTTGAGAAGATTTGTTTTAGTCTTGTTTGATGATATACTTGTATTGAGCAAGAACATGAGCAATCATATGGACCATGTGAAGAGTGTCTTGAAGACTTTGAGGGAGCATGGGCTAGTTATGAATAAAAAGAAATGGTCATTCGAAAGGAAGAGAATGGAGTATCTTGGTCATATCATATCTAGGCAGGGGGTGGCTATTGACCCTAATAAAATTAAAGTCGTGTTGGAATGGTTGACCCCTAGAGATATGAGAGGGATGAAAG
Source organism: Lablab purpureus (assembly GCA_030347555.1). Lineage (NCBI taxonomy): Eukaryota > Viridiplantae > Streptophyta > Magnoliopsida > Fabales > Fabaceae > Lablab > Lablab purpureus. The sequence goes on along the minus strand of CM059256.1, from coordinate 19,914,042 downwards.
GATTCCTAAGATTAACTGGGTACCACAAAAAGTTTGTGGAAGGGTATGGGAAGATTGCTTGGCCTCTCACTCAGCAATTAAAGAAGGACTAGTTTCAGTCGAACAATGTGGCTCAAGAAGCTTTTGAGAAGCTGAAGATAGCCATGACTCAAGTACCTATGTTGGCTATTCCTAATTTTGACAAAATGTTTATAGTTGAAACAAACACTTCAAGTCAGGGATTAGGGGCTGTTTTGATGCAAGAAAGACACCCTGTGGCTTACATGAGTCAAACACTCTTGGAAAGGAACTTAAGCAAATCAGTTTATGAGAAAGAGTTGATGGTTGTAGTGATGGCTGTTCAGAAATGGAGGCTTTATTTGATGGGGAGACCTTTCATTATTCATACAAATCAAATAAGTTTAAAATTCTTAGCTGATCAGAGAGTAATGGGAGAGGAACAACAAAAGTGGATCTCTAAGCTTCTGGGGTTTGATTTTCAGATAAAATTCAAACCAGGAACTGAAAATAAAACAGCAGATGCTTTGTCTAAGAAAACGTAATTTGCAACCATTAATCCAGTTCAAATCTTGGAGTGGGATGACTTGGAGAGATTGAGATTGAAAGAGATGAGAAACTGAAAAAAGATTCTTCAAGAATTGACAGTGAATGAAGGAGAGCATCTAGGCTATAAGGTGAGCAAAGGTCGGTTGTATTATCAAGACAGACTAGTTATTCCTAAAGAATCCCAAAAAAATTAATTCCATCTTGAGGGAGTTTCATGACTCAGCTTTGGGAGGTCACTCAGGATTCTTTAGAACTTATAAAAGAATATCCACTTTGTTCTTTTGGGAAGGCACGAGGAAGAAGATAGAAAGGTATGTGAACTGTAGTGAGGTGTGCCAGAGAAATAAGTACCAAACCCTGAGCCCAGCAAGTTTGCTTCAGACCCTCCCTATTCCTAAAAAAATATGGATAGACATATCTATAGACTTTATCGGAGGCTTACCTAAAGCTGGGGAAATGGATACTATTCTGGTTGTTATGGATAGGCTCACAAAATTTGCTCACTTTGTGGCTTTGGCACATCCTTATAATGCCAAGGATGTTGCTGAATTATTCTTGAAAGAGGTGGTGAAACTCCATGGCTTTCCGGAATCCATCGTGTCTGATAGAGACAGGGTCTTCATGAGTTCATTTTGGACTGAATTATTCAAATTGGCGGGAACTAAGTTGAAATTTAGTTCCGCCTACCACCCTTAAACGGATGGGCAGACTGAGGTTGTAAACAGGTGCTTATAGACGTATCTGAGATGTATGACAGGGATGAAACCGAGGCAATGCCATAAATGGTTAAGCTAGGTGGAGTTCTGGTACAATACCAACTACTATGAATCTACTAAAATGACTCCTTTCAAGGCCTTTTACAGGAGGGACCCTCCTCCAGTCATTAGAGGAGATATTTCATCTACTCCCATTGAAGAGGTGGCAATAATGATGAAAGATAGGAATGAGATGTTAGTAGTGATGAAGGACCATCTAGAGCAAGCTCAAAATCGCATAAAACAACAAGCGGGTAAACGCAAAAGGAAGGTGGAGTTTAAGTTGGGAGATAAATGGCAAAAAAAGTATAAATGTTTTTCTCCATCTCTTAATCGTTATTTCATTTCAGCAAATGTCACTTTTGCTGAATCCTCTCTCTACTTTAAAACTAATCTTTTACCCTTTATTCTCCATCTAACCAAGCCATTATTCCTGATGTCTATGACTCTCTTGTTATGTCTAGTGTCCCTACAGATCCCCCACCTCCACCACCTATTCAAGTATACCATCATTGACAAATTTCCAACTGTCTTCATGATGACTCTCTTCCGATGCCAACTCCTCCATCCCCTCCGGCTTTGTCAGCTAAATCTGACCTTCCTATTGTTCTTCGTAAAGGTATACGTTCCACTCGTAATTCATCTCCTCATTATATTGTTTTAAGTTATCACAGACGGTTTCCATCATTGTATACATGTCTTTCCTCTATTTCCTCTATATCAATTCCTAAATCTGTAGATAATGCTTTAGCTCATCCTGGTTGGCGTTAGGCCATGTTTGATGAAATGAGTTCTTTTCAAAATACTAGAACTTACCTTCTAGGAAATCCGTTGTTGGTTGCAGGTGGATCTTTGCTATCAAAGTTGATTCTGATGGAACTATTGATTGTCTTAAAGCTCCACTAGTGGTCAAAGGTTGTACACAAATTTTGGGGTTAGATTATGGTGACACGTTTTCTCCAGTTGCAAAGATGGCATTTGTTTGCTTATTCATAGCAATGGTTGCTCTTCAACGTCAGTCTCTTTATCAATTGGATGTCAAGAATGTTTTTCTTAATGGTGATTTCTAGGAAGAAATTTATATGAACAACCTCCAGGTTTTGTTGCTCAGGGGGAGTCTTTTAAAATGGTATGTTATCTCCACAATTCTTTATACGGCCTTAAGTAGTCTCCTAGAGCATGGTTTGGAAAATTTAGTAGTGCTCAACAATTTGGTATAACTCGCAGTGAGGCAGATCATTCAGTGTTTTTCCGTCACTCGAGTGTTGGGTGCATCTATCTAGTAGTATATGTGGATGACATTGTTCTTACAGGGAATGATCACCATGGCATCTCACAAATAAAACAACACTTTGTCACCACTTTCTAACAAAGATCTTGGCAAACTTAGATATTTATTGGGGATTGAGGTAGCACAATCCAATGACGGCATTGTTATATCTCAAAGGAAGTATGCATTAGACATTTTGGAGGAAATTGAGTTGATGAACTCAAAATCTGTTGACACACCAATGGATCCAAATGTCAAACTCCTACCTAGTCAGGGGGAGCCTTTATCAGATCCAAAGAAATATAGAAGATTAGTTGAAAAATTGAACTATCTTGTTGTTACTCGTCCTAACATTTCCTTTGCAGTCAGTGTGGTGAACCAATTTCTTAATTCCCCATATACAGATCATTGGAATGTTGTCATTCGTATATTAAAGTACATTAAAGGATCTGCTGAAAAAGGTTTGCTATACAGTCACAATAGCCATACCGAAGTTGTATATTATTCAGATAATAATTGGGCAAGATATCCTTCTAATAGAAGATCCACTTCCGGATATTGTGTCTCCATTGGAGGTAACTTGATCTCTTGGAAAACCAAAAAACAAAGTGTTATAGCGAGATCTAGTGCAGAAGCATAATATAGAGCTATGGCCTCAGCCACCTATGAACTTATTTGGCTTAAACAATTGCAATTTGGAAATCTCGTCTTTCATGAAAGTACCAAAGGACTAAACACATTGAGATTGATTGTCATTTTATTCAAGAAAATATTATACCTGGAGACATCAAGACTGAGTTTATTAACTCAAATGACCAATTAGTAGATATTTTTACTAAACCTTTACGGAAACCTAGAGTTGATTATATTTATAACAAGCTTGGTATATACGATTTATATGCACCAGCTTGAGGCGAGTGTTAGATATGGTTAGATATTATTAGATATTATTTAATATTATTAGATACTATTAGATATAATATTATTTGTAATAATTTTGTAATGGGCTTAGCCCATATTCCCTGCCTGACTCCTTATTACCCTATGTGTTATTTTATACAATAGGGATTCGGCCTATACCTTTCTCTCAGTTATTCTAACATCATGGAATAAGGTTTTGAAACAAAATATAATAGAAAAAGGTCAGTGATGTTTAGAAGTTATGCATTCCTAGTAAGTAGGGAGTGGAGGCAGTTATTGTGTCTGAATTTGGCAATATAGGTAGAGTTCATTCTCTGAAGGAGTATCTGTAAAATGCTGACTTAACATCAATTTCAGTTGGTAATCCATCACGGAACTTATTCCGCAACTGCCAACTGCCAAGCTACCTAAAATTTGTGAAAAACTGACCATTTCCATTAGCACAAGTTTAATTGAAACAAAAAAGTGCCAAAACACAAAAAAGATAACTCGAGATGACAGGAGTAGGCTCATATCAGATAGAGCTTCCATCTAGGGGGGCAAAACCATACCTAAACAAATTAATCACCATCGTGACCAATATGATAGCCATCACACATCAACTTATAACAGCTTATGATACACAAGAACATAATAAAAAAAGGGTTCAACATGATTTAAAACTTAATTCAAATCATAAATTAAAATGTCAAGAAGTGCTAAACCAGGGTGTAAAGAAATAAAATTAAGATGCGAAACAAATAAGAAACTCTCACATAAAATGAGGAAGTTGATAATGAAAACAAAGTAACAGCCTGTATCAAAAGATCCTACCTAAAGGACAACATATGGGCAGTGATTGGCTTCAATAGAAAAAGTTGAATCGGATGGTTTTCGTCTTGTTTCTCCAAACAAGCATTTGTACCATTTAGATGAAGGAAGGAATGTATTGAAATTTTTCTTGAGGACGAATATTTATCATTATTTGGTTTTGGAATTTCAATCACCCGAGGCTCCAATTTAACACACTCTGCTTTGGCATTACTATGCCCAAATTGACCTGTCAATGGTTCAATATCAAATGAAGAAGATGAACTGACAACAACTTTAATCTCATGGAAATCAAAAGTAAGATCAAAATTGCTGTCATCGATCTCTTGATTGGCCTCCCTTCTGTGTGAAAATCTAACAGAAAGACCATCAAAAAATACTCCAAAATTAATGTGTTTATCTGGAAGCTTTTGAAGCAAGATCATAATTAATTCTTTGGAATAAAAGTCATATTTTCCAACCCAAGCAATTTCAGCTTTGTTTGTAAAATCTGAAGCAATGGACACTTCCCTGCTGTCCTCCCAGTAAATAGCATGTTGGATCTTACTAAGAACTAGAGACAGCAATGATACTGAAGAATGTGTCAAAACTAAATTTAATTTCCCCAGCATTAGACCACATTCACAAAATCCAAAATCTGAATTCTTATTGTCTGGGCACGTGGAAGATATCTCAACCTTACAGAGAAGCCATGGATTTTCAGAATACTCAATCTCGTTTTCATTCAATTTTCTGCAAACTCCTTTCCAATTCACAGACAACTTTTGCATGAAGCTTTCAATATAACCATCACAAGAATCTGCAGCTTGGCCTGCATCAATTTCTGAAAGAAGAAATATTTTGGCAGGTGCAACCCACATAATTGATTCCATATGATTAATACCTTCCTTTTCATTTCCTTTAGCTGAACTAAGTTGATTCACTGTATATGCATCTGCAAACATTGTCATAGGTGTAGATTCAACCTTCATTTGCCCACATGATACAAAGACTTTCTGTTCAAAAATATCTTTTACAGATACTAATAACAAAGCATCGATACAAAAACATATCGAGGGGACATCTGAGCATACAATCCCAGCAGGTGACTGTAACTTTTCATATTCAGATGGATGAATATTGTTGATTTTGTTAACTGTAAATATGATTTTCCCAAAGTTGAGGATAAAACAATAACTTTGACAAGGGTCTTCAATAAGACTTTCCAAAGAATCTAAACAATCTGAATCTTGCACTATTCTTTTCCCAGAAAAAATATTTGCTAGACAATGGATAGTCATAGAGATCACTTTCCACATAAATCCCAGAATAAAAAGAAAAGGACGAAAAATTTTCTTTGCAGTGCTCAATTCCTCATGAAAATTCATTGAAAATTTCAATGCTGCTCTATGACGAGCTATTCTCCTTGCCAGTGATATGCCTTCAACAGGCAACTTTTTCTCAATGTCAAAGATCAACTCCCAATGAGATCTAGCAGAACTTAAAATCAGTTTATTATGAGACATTTTAGAAATGAACTTTTTCCATGTGCGGCTAGTAGAATATCCAAATAACAGCAACATATTCTCATAAGCATTGACGTAATGTATCCATTGACCAATAACTCCAACTAATCTATATAATGACAGCCTAGGAGTTAGAGTCACATGGCCAATTCTGCTGGCGGCTATTCTCCATAATTCTTCAGCACTTCTAGATTGATTGTATGTATTAGATACCCGTTTGTGAAAAAGTAGACATGCAGAAATGCCATCTGGAGATAATGAAAAAGCCAGTTCGGGAATACAGAGAGTGCAATTTACCAGCTTAAGATCTCTGAATTTAATAAAAATTTGCACATCAGAAGAAAGCAAAGCATTGTCTGTGGAATTTTTTCCAATTAATCTGACCCTGAATCCATCGCCTTTTAATATCACAGTGTTCTCTCTCATTGGAATAAAAATTGTGCTAAGAAAACCTCTAAGAAGACATTTTTGCTCCAGACATTTAGACCTTGCGCTAAACTCATTTATTTCCCCAAAACACATAAACTCGTCATTTAAGAGTGGCAATTGAACCTCCGCATGAATGCGATGTGCCACTAGATGACAGTTTTTCAAAATAAGATTCCAAAATGATGTTGTTAAATCCTTTTTCTCAGATACAGCAAATAAGATCCTCTCCAACATGTGATGCAATGAACAGCCCTACAATTAATACAAAAGGTAGCCAGTAACCGTTATCACCATAATGTCATTATATTAAACAGATTAAGTCTGAATGGGAAAGAAAACAAAAATCAACAGCTTAGGTATGCATCTCTCTTAAGAATCAGAACAGATATCAATCACAAAGTACCTTTGTCACGTTTTCAACAAATCTACTGACTGAGCACCAAGCAATTTCCCTATTCTAGTAATATTCTCTCATTATAAAGAGGTATAAATGGTTAAAAGTTCAAACATGTGACAGAGACAACAAAAATCTTCAACACTTAACAAAACCTAAACAGTTTTCGTATTTTTCCATTATTTTACTTATATATTGCACAATACCTTTCTACAAAAAGAAAAGGTTTACTACTATGCAAATAAGTTGCGATGGGACCTCTTTGATTGATCCTTTAAAATAGTTTTAAGAAGGTTGTTTGTGTCTTTGTCAGTATGATATCACTTGAATGCAACATTTTGTTTCTAACTTTTCCACAACATTAAATTACCTCCAACAAAAACACAATATCATCTCTTGCTTGATGACCTTGTTCAGTCAGCATCAGAATAACAAACAATTGGCTTTATCTTCATAAATGAGGCCTTTTCCACGAGTTATTTTAATATATTTTAGGATCAATATGATTGCATCCCAATGGTCTCGACAAGAAGAATTTAAAAATTGACTTACTACGCTACAAAGGCAATGCCAGAATGTGTCACTGTGAGGTAGTTTAGCAAACCCACTAACATTTTGTATCTCCCAAGATCGGCAAAAAGTTCTCCTAAGTCAGGTACAAATTTGGCATTATTTAAAACTTAATTCAAATCATAAATTAAAATCATCCAATTTGGTCCTATTGATCTTCTAAATGCAGTGGTTCCCTACCACTTTCATGAGTGTACCTAGTAAATTCAAGTAGAACTATCAAAATAAGTCTAGTCCAACAAGCCAGCTCGTGTGGCCTATGATTTAGGTCAAGTCAGACTTCAGAAATGGTGGCCTAAATAGAAATAAACTTTTTTCTAACCTGACCTGTTTGCCTTAAAGCCCATATGGACCAAGGTCAGGCTAGCCTACAGGCTAATAGACTGACTCGTTTTCTCTTTTATGTTATTTTTTTTTGTTGTTAATCTTTATTTTATTTTAACTATATATGTTATGTTATGGATATGTGAGACATTAATAGAATTGTTTCAAGTAATATTAGATCAATAAATATCTTATGGAAAGTGATTATTTGGTATGTGTGAGTGGAGAGTGAGGAATAAATGTGTCATGGACGAGGCAAAGAATATGTGTGAAGAAGAAATTATTTAATATATTCATTTCCATATATCCTAAATCGGGATCTTTTAGCTCAACTTTATCCGAGTTTTGCCGAGGGAGCAACCCCATTTTTCACCTTGAATTGGTCAAAATATGGAGAATTTCTTACTTTTCGTGGAGGATTAGATCCAGTAACTGGAGGTCTATGGCTGACCGATATTATACACCATCATTTAGCTATTGCAATTCTTTTCTTGATAGCGGGTCACATGTATAGAACCGATTTGGAATGGTACAAAACTGAGGACAAAATCAATTTCCCTATCCTTTCATAGTGATCCTTTAATCATGTACTTTGTTTAACAAAATTGCAAGGAAGGAGAAAACAAGTACTTATACTGAAGTCATGCTGGATGGCGTGATTTTTTGTCTTTATATGGTGTTTTAAGTTTTTTCATGATTTAATTCGTTTTGTTTGGTTATGAATAATTTTGCACAAACTTTTCATTTTTTATATATTTTATATATATATATATATATACATATATATGCATATATATACATACATATATGTGTATATATATATACATATATATATATATATATATATATTGTTATTGACAAAAACAAAGTAATATTGGACCAAGATATGTGATGTTGTACAATGCATCTAGTTGTTAAATATTAAATTTCAGACTTTTGGATAATAATATATTATGATTTTTTGTTTGGATACAGTTGTAATTCTTTTAATTTTTAATTAGGTCAAAAATAGTCCATAGGCCCGTGGGCCTGACATAGAGTCAAATTAGGCAAATAATTATGGACCGTTTTAAAATGTAGGTCAGCCTGAACTATTAAATCTTTTTACCTTGGCTCGTAGACCCGTTTTGATAGCTCTACATTCAAGGGATGGTCAGCATTAAACCACATCACAGGTGGAGTACTAGAGTTGAATGATTCTAATTTTGCAATTTGAGATAATGAAGATTAACTAATTAAGACCTGGATGTGGCATTCAATGGTTCCTAATATAAGTCAAAACTATATGTTCTATTCCTATGCTAAAGAGATATGGGATGACTTAATGCATTTGCATTGAAGAAAGATTTTGCTACATGTTGTGACATTGAGAGCATGGTGTTTAATATGAAACAAGGTTCTCTTTGGATATTAAAATGCCACGAAATCTTGAATAGGTTATGGATCAAGCAACATCAATATTAAAATTTGAAGATGTATAAAGCATTTGTTGTCACAAATGTTGAAGCCATGGAAACAGGAAGAATTTGCAAATTCCTAAATTGTTTAAACCATGAGTACGACCCAATTAGGTTACAAATCTAAGAGAACTTTATTTATTTATTTTTGTATATAGAGAATAAACTCGAAGAGATGTCATGCTTGATTGAGGAATCTCTAACATAGCCTCTGCCTTGACAACAAGAAAGGAGAATCCACAAACAATCAAACACTAGCAGGAAGTCCTCTACAAAGGTGATGGAAAACCACCTAGCCATAGTTTTGCAGAATAAAGATTATAAGACCTAGACTCTTGGACAGAAGCATTCTAGAAGAGTGGGCTCAACTGACAATATGAAGGCCCAAATCAACCTTGGAAGAATCTTAGTTCTAGTAAATAAAGTTTGTGAATAGAAGAATAAGAGGTGTAAATAGTATTTTGTTTGGGCTTGTATTTTGGCCCATTAGCTTAGCTGTCCAATAAAGAAGTGCACATAGAAAAATAGAGGTGCACATAGTAAAGAGGTGTATGTAGAATAGTAGAAGTGTGTACAGTATGTTTGGGCTTGTATTTTGGCCCAGTAGCATAAGTGACAAAAATAGGGGTGTACATAGATAAAAGGGGTGTCCGTTGGGAAACCTAGCCCAACCACACACCCCTTGGACGGCTAGATCAAGGGAGCATGCATGAGAGTGTGCCGTTTTGAGGTGCCTTGGGAATGTATGTGCAGCTAGGTCTCATAAAGCACATTAAATGCTCTTTAATGTGTAAAATCATGGAGCTTGAGCGTGCACACTCCAAGGCCGGTCATCAAGTGACCATTAGGGTTTACAACCCTAATGTGCCGCACACAAGGGAGAGCCTTACTCCCTCCAACCCTAGTCGTTGCCCCTCTTCATCCCTCTAGCCTATAAATACACACCTCCCCCTCTTGTATTTCACTTTTGATGAGAGTAATGAAATGCTGCCAATTTTGTGCCGCCACCTCTCTCTCGAGTCCTTCTTGCTTCTAACCTTCTAGCCTTAGGTACAAGGATCCTTCCTTGTGTAGCTAGAGTTCTAGAGGAACTGCACCTCATCTTCACTCTCTCCTTCCAACCAAAACTTCCGCAACTCCATCTCCACCATAGGAAAGGAGAATTCACAAAGAATCAAACACTAGCAGGAAGTCCTCTACAAAGGGCAACCATGGAGAATATTACTCATACTATAATAAATATGGGCATACTAAGGAAACAAAGTTCTTGAGCGTATGAGAGGAAACAAAGGAACCTCAAAAGGTGGGCAAATCATATTACCTCAAATCATGAAGAAACAGAATAACTCATTACTCCACCTAAACCAAATCAAGATATGAAGGCTAACAAGTAGAACTATCAAAACGGGTAATCCAGCCCAACCTGGCCTGGAGTACGATCCAAGTTAAAAAAAATGTAATAGACTAGGCATATATTTTAAAACGAGCCACAATTTTTTATCTAGTCTAGTCCTATATTAGGCTCACATGTCAACGGGTCATTTTCTGCCTCATTAAAAATTAAAAAATGTTACAACAAGTCAATACAAAAAATCATGACATATCATTGTCTAAAGTTTAATATTCAGATAGTAGATGCTTTATATAACAATATCATGCATCTTGGTTTAATATTACTTTAAATAATTATATTAATGTCTCACATTTATAATATAACATGTAACTAAAATAAAGTAAAGATTACGAACAAAGAAAATTAACATAAAAGAATAAACGGGTCAACCCATTAGCCTGCGGGTCTACCTGACCTTGGCTCATACAGGCATCAGGCCAAACGATCAAGCTAAGAAAAGCCTATTTTGATTGAGGTCACTAGTTTTTATGTCTAATCTAACATAAATCATAAGTCACGCAGGTCGGCCCATCAGGCCAGACCCATTTTGAGAGGCCTACCTTTAAGAACTTGATCGTATAAGAACAAGGTTGAATCAATGAGTACGACCTCTAACTCGTGTATCATGTCCATGAAAGGTAAGAATTCACTCAATAATGTTAGCCCTGTCTCAAGGTATCTAGATTCCTGATCCAAGAGCAACATATCACATGACTCCATTTCCTATGCTATTAAATTCATATGTCAAAATGATTGCAAAACAACTCACTATAGTTGTGAATAGTGATAGCATACTAACATGCGAATCCAGGAATATAAACATTAGAACCATCTATTGTATTAAAGGATGTGTTAAATATCTTTTTTTTCCAATATGTTTGCAGTGACAATCTCTCTAATAAGCATTGAACTTTTATTGTTGCCATTAATGGAAGAGAAACTCCTAAGTCCAAGAAGCCATGAAAAGTGAACATTGGACTCAAACCATGACAAAGGAGATGAATGCATTAGAAATAAATTGGGCAGATTTGGCAAACTAAGAGACAAAAAGGTTGTAGGGTACATATGGATATTAACAATGAAACATGAGACAATGGGACAATAGACAAATATAAAGTCAGATTGGTGCCAAAGGACTACACTGAAACTTAAGAGACTTACTATGACAAAACATTTGCTCCAATGGCAAAGATGAATATATTTCGAATCATTCTTGCTCCGACAGCTCATTTTGGCTAGGCTTTAAATCAAATAGATGTGAAGTTTTTCTTTATAGAGCTTAAGAAAAGGAATTGTACACTCCTTCAGGATTTGAAGATCAAAATGAAAGGAATAAGGTGTGTCACCTAAAGAAGGTCATATATGGTCTTAAGCAACCTCCAAGAGTATGATTTGGGAAATGCATGAAAGCAATGGTTTTCTTAAGCTACAGGAGAAGCAAAGGAGATCATCCCTACAGTCCTTGGAGCATCCTGAAGTTTTAAAATCAATATAAAAACAAAACTTACAAAAAAAACCTGTGATTTCAAGTGATAATAATTCTAAATTGGAGTTCCATTATATTTCTCTGCTATCTTCTAAATTGTATTTCATATGCTGATTTTAATACTATTTAGACTATATTATTTCTTTCTGTTCTTGTTATTTATCTGCTATCTTTTAAATTGGAGTCCCATCATATTGCTTACAATGTTGGTATTATAAAATGTTCACTGGATGTTTATCAACTGAAAACAAATATATACTTAAATAAGTTACAGAAGTTAGTAGAAAATTAAAATGAGTGGTAGTGTCTTTGTTAGTACTATATAAAAGGAACCTATTCTGTTTGTATCGAATAGAGATTGTGTGTGTGCAATTATGTGCCTATACAATTTTGAATCATTAATACAAAGTATTATGTCTCTGTAACACTCTTTTAATCTTTCTATGTGTGTGTGATTTCTTCCCTAACATTGTTAAATTCATAAAACTATTAGGGAATTTGTTTTCTTTTAATCTTTCTATGTGTGTGTGTGATTTCTTCCCTAACATTGTTAAATTCATAAAACTATTAGGGAATTTGTTTTCTCTTATTAGTTTGAACTTGTTTTCCAGGATATACTGTTAGAACAGAAAAAGAATCACCACACATTTTATCATCCCTACAGTCCCTGGAGCATCCTGAAGTTTTAAAATCAATAAAAAAACAAAACTCACAAAAAAAAAACTGTGATTTTAAGTGATAATAATTCTAAATTGGAGTCCCATCATATTTCTCTGTTATCTTCTAAATTGTATTTCATTTGCTGATTCTAATACTATTCATATTATATTATTTCTTTCTATTCTTCTTATTTCTCTGCTATCTTCTAAATTGGAGTCCCATGATATTGCTTAGGTGGTATTATAATTAGATTCATGGAAAGTCCACTGGATGTTTATCTACTGAAAACAAATATATACTTAAATAAGTTACAGAAGTTAGTAAAAAGTTAAAATGGGTGTTAGTGTCTTTGTTAGTACTATATAATAGGAACCTATTATGTTTGTATCGAATAGAGATTGTGTGTGTGCAATTATGTGCCTATACAATTTTGAATCATTAATACAAAGTATTATTTCTCTGTAATATAATCTGAATAGTATTAAAATCAGTAAATGAAATACAATTTAGAAGATAACAGAAAAATATGGTGGGACTCCAATTTAGAATTATTATCACTTAAAATCAGATTTTTGTTGTGAGTTTTGTTTTTATATTGATTTTAAAACTTCAGGATGCTCCGGGGACTGTAAGATGATAAAATGTTTGGTGGTTCTTTTTCTAATCTCACAATATACCCGAGAGAACAAGTTCAAAATAATAAGATAAAACAGATTTCCTAACAGTTTTATGAATTTAACAATGTTAGGAAAGAAATCATACACACATAGAAAGATTAAAAGAGTATTATAGAGAAATAATACTTTGTATTAATGATTCAAAATTGTATAGGCACATAATTGCAAACACACAATCTCTATTCGATACAAATATAATAAGTTCCTTTTATATAATACTAATAAAGACACTAACATTCATTTTAACTTTCTACTAACTTCTGTAACTTATTTAAGTATATATTTGTTTTGAGTAGATAAATATCAGTGGACATTCCGTGAATCTAATTATAATACCAACACTGGGATTCCAATTTAGAAGTTAGCAGAGAAATAACAAGAACAGAAGTAAATAATATAATCTGAACAGTATTAAAATCAATGAAATACAATTTAGTAGATAACAGAGAAATATGATGAGACTCCAATTTAGAATTATTATCACTTAAAATCACAAGTTGTTTTTGTGAGTTTTGTTTTTATATTGATTTTAAAACTTCAATATGCTCCAGGGACTATAGGGATGATAAAATGTGTGGTGGTTCTTTTTCTATCCTAACAGAATACTCTGGAGAATAAGTTCAAAATAATAGGATAAAACAGATTCCCTAACAGTTTTACGAATTTAACTAATGATTCAAAATTGTATAGGCACATAATTGCACACACACAATCTTCGTTTTATATAGTATTAACAAAGACACTAACATCCATTTTAACTTTCTACTAACTTCTATATATTTGTTTTCAATACATAAACATCCGGTGGACATTCCATGAATCTAATTATAATACTAATCAAATATCTTAATAATAGAATCAAACCAGTGATTTTAAGTGATAATAATTCTACCAAATATCGTAACAAATATCGTAATAATAGAATCAAACAGGACAGTGTAACGTCCCACCGGATAAGACAGCAACTGAAGAAAACTAAATAAATTATTTTTAAGATTTAATCTCATTTGATTGTGATCAAATTCCGTACTAGACCAATAAAGAATCTCACCAAGACCAATACCCGTCCTCAACCTCAGTGTGAATAGTAAATTCAGACTTAGAAAAGTGCATTCGTTACCTCGGGATCAAGCGCCGAGAGATTTTTTCTAAGGTAATCTGAATAATCATACTTCGAATTTCGCAACCGCGCCACACATTCCTCAGCTTCTGGCTTCCTTCAAAAACAGTTACATCAACTGTTAAGGAACGAACAAAATGAGAAAAAATAAATAAAGCTGATAGCGTCTTTTGTTTGCGACTGTTTTGATTACTCGAATGATAGCACGATGCGCACGCCGTGAAGTTCGATCGTGAACGCCGGAGGGAACCACGGGGAGAATCGAAAGGTGATGCGTTCGACGGTAAGGTCCTTGAAGAACAGGAACGCGGGAGCGTCGAAGAGGAGGTTGAGAGAGGAAACGTGGAAGCTGAGGTTGGTGAGAACGACGAGAGAGTGGAAGAACCCTAATTGGAGATCGAGGTGAGGCTCTTCTCGGAGCCATGGCTGGAGCAGAGACAATAGTCTCCGCCGGATAAAGCTTTTCAGGGGCATGGACTGTGTGAGAGTGATATCATTGATTGATTATTGGTTTGGTTGTGCTGTTTTGAAATGGAGGAGATGAATTTGAAAGAAGGATTACCAGAATTTCAGTTTGGGAGTGAGATGGGTATGTGACTCGGCGGGAAAGGGAAATTGTTGGATGTGTGTATGACAAGCCTCCTGCTCACGTGTTAGACATTACATGTCTTCATCCTGATTTATCCCCAAATATTTGTTTCATTTTAAGGCTTGGATTGAATTCCTAAAATGTAAAAAACAAGATTTGGAACCGACCCTACACACGGAGTTTCGGGAGTTTTGGCTTTTTGAGAATGCCAGGTTACCTCATTTATGTTTACATTTTCCTTGAATGTGAATGTTTTATTTTTCTAATTATAATTAGTATGATGTTTATTTTTTACAAGTGTCGAACTTTAATTTATGTTTTATTTAAATACTTTAGAAATTAATCAATACACTAAAAGTATTAGTATAAAAGAAAAATATTTAATTTTTACCTGTATATAAGATTTTACAAATTAATTAATAACCCAAAATTGCACAATAAAAATAAAAGAATAATTTATGTCAATAAAATTACATAATAAGAATAAAAAATAATGAATTAAGCCAACGAAAATTAATTGAGTTATAATTTTTTACTATAATTTTTAAAAAATTAATTTGTTATATATTAATTTTATATGCTCAGTTAAAAGCATTATAAAAAAAATACAAGTATAAGTATTTTGAAAGTACCAAATTTGAACAACCTAAAATAGGGACTCATAATGCTAAAACATAATAGATTATGTAAGCAGCCATAATTTATGAACTGGAATGTGACTTCCATATTTTACTTGCATGATGCATACTTATGTATAAATATTAATGATGTTATGTTATGCTAATTTGTTGATGAAGGACTTTTTCACTTTTTTAAATATTACTTAATTATATGTTTTTAATTTATTCTCAAATTGTGATTTCAAATTTGTAATTTTTATTATTATACTTCAACTTTTTAAATTGGTAGGTAGAATTTTTTTTACATTATTTGCTATTAATTATTTAAATATATTAAATTTAAAATTTTACATAATTTTTTAATTTTATTTCCAATTCTATAAATTAATTGCTTTAAAATTAATTATTTTTAAATTTTAATTCATATACATTGTTATTATTATTCTTTTTAAAATAAAACTAAAAATATTTTAATTGATTTTTTTCTTTTTCATGACTTCCATTAAATTCAAGATTACATTTCATTCAAGAATCCTTCAAATAATCATTCTAAATATTCATCAAAAATTTCTTTCTTAAAATTTGAGTAAAAAAATCCTTCAGACCAAGACAAGCCTCTCTTGAATTCTCGTCATCTTCCAACCTTATTCAAATCTTTTTATTGTAGAAATAGCTTAAAGAAAGCTCCAATTCACATAAGAAACGTCCAACACACAAACCAACATAGAAACATAGCATAATAGAGTACCACCATATGAACAAGTAAAAGGTAAATAGTGCAAGAAACAAGAAAGAATCACAAACAGAAATAACATGGTTCGATTAAATTTTTTATGAACTCCAATCTATGTTCATGACAAAATTCACTATTGCATTAAGATTACAACTCGAAGTTTACCTGATAGTGAACTTTCGCTCAATACAACTCAAGGTTACATAAAATGTCATATAAGATTTCCTTAAATACCCTTGGGTCAAGACAACTAACTTTTGTGGAACGCATTTATACTAGAGTTGAGGACATGTGAAACGTGTCTCACTTATGAAACTCTAAATGTCATTAGATAGTCTACCACCAAGCACTCGGGACTAGATAGTCTAACAATACTAGATGGTCTACTGAGACTTTCTACCATATACAGAAGTTTGATCTTCTTCTGAATGGTCTTCATGAGTAAGACGGTCCGGGAACCTTCAACAAGATTTCTAAGAGACCAATTCTTCACACTTTCTATAAATCTTTTAAAGGAAAATTCATCCTCTTACCATAATCTAACACTACTTGAAGGTTTTTTGCTATGTTAGACTCAACCCTTACACTCAAGTTTTAGAAAAATAGATAACTTGGACAAAGGGAAACTCAACTATTTCTTGAAGTTAGATTAGTTGAACCCAAAGTTTGATATTGTGATACATCTAAACCTATAATTCTAAGTTATAAATTAGAAAGTATATATGACTATATGTCATAGCCAATTAAACTTCTATAGATAATCAAAAGGTGATGATGGTAAAAAGTTGGCACAACCAATAAATAAGGTGGTACAGGTAATTATGTTCCCTAACAAACATTTTTTGAAGACTCATGTTGACATAAAGAAAGCACACACTAGGATTGATTCCTCAAAAAAAAGGCTAAGAAATCAACCCTCACACCGCAAAGAGTCGATCCAAGTTGATTTTGATAAAGTTTTTGAGGTTAAACACTTTCAATAAAATGGGTCGGTGCCCAAAGTGGTCAACAAAGACAATTGGTTCTGACAAGGGAACCCAACATGGCAAGGAAATTCATGTTTGGGATCATGCGTTCTCCTAGTCGTTACACAATAAAGCTTATTATTCGACACACAACCTAATTTACAATAAGGTGATCAATTTGTTAATTGGTGTTTATGCATATAAGGTTAAGCATGACATCATTTTGATATTTAATGTCATTTTGAAACCAAATTATCTAAGTGGTCTCTAAAAATTTTCAATATCAACCACAACCTAGCTAAGTCAATTTTCAAAGGACACATATATGATGTATTTCATCTTTAATATTCTTCCTAAAGAAATTAATTTGAGAGGTTTTAGTATAAAATAGAAATTGAGCATAATTGAATATGCAAGAAAGATTAAGAAAACTAAATTTAAGAAAGTGAAATGTCAACTCATAGATTCAAGATTCATATAGTTCCTCTTATCATAATTCTCCAAAGTTTTAGATCCAAGTTTGAACAATTAATTAGTTCAATTAATATTAAACCAAAAATCAAATAAAATCAAAATATCATTTAATCTAATTCGTGTCCAATTATCAAATCAAGATTCAATCAATTCTCAATTTGATATCTCAAATCAAAAATGTAAATTACAATCATAAAATGTAAATTCGAAATTAGAGAGCAAAATAACAAACTTGAAGCATTAAATTATCGATGCAAAAACTCAACTCTGGGTATATGATTTTGATTCCATGAATTAAACCTCAATAATTAATTCTCCATTGATGAAGAACAAAAATCACAAATGAGAAAAGAAAATGAAAAGACAATTATGAAATTGAGAGAAAAGGAGAGGAAGAGAATTTCTGAAACTAAAAAACTGAAGAGTTGAATTCAATATGTATTTATAGCACAATTAGGTTATATGTATTTAATCTGAATTAAATATGGGCCTAAATACAAACTTTCAATAGGTCTATAAGTCCAATTACAATAGTCCAAGTTAAAGTAAGAAAAACCAAATTTGTATGGGTCTATACAAAAATTCAGCAAATCTGCCCCAACTTTCAAAAATCATAGAAATTAACATAAAACTCCAAATCTAGGAAATGATATGTTCATTTTGTAGCCATGGAAATGTATAATCTCTAGCAACTAAAATCGACAAAAAAAGAATATCTACATAAAAAGCTATGGTGAAAATAGTAAACAAATGTCAGATTAGCTAAAAATAAAAAAATTAATTAAAGCAATAATATACGTTGAACACAATTTATTGCAACTACAAAAAAATTATTTAAAAATGAAAATAAAATATATAAAAAGTATTTTCAATATATAATAAAACTATAAATGTTCATGCACTATTTTACAATAAGGTAAAGCATGTGAATGCATCAAACCACCATAGTAACAAGGAAGTTATAACTCTCATCCATGTCGTTTTCATGTTAGTTACGAAAATGCACTTGCTAGAATCAATCGTACATCTGTTTTTGTTTTCTAGTTTCTTTTTCATATGAATTTTGACCTTTTTTTTCATCTATAAATAAAAGGTTCCTCCTCATGTATTCATTACATTCGAAATTTAATGAATTAGAATTTGTGAGAATGTTGGTTATCTTGAACAGAATAAAACCTTTTTCTTTTTGTTCATGTTTTGGAGAGCTCTTCAAGTGACAAATCTCCAATGTATTTATTCTTGGAAAACCTATATTGTGTGCTCTTTTTCGTTGCTTTTCTTAATTTACTTTTATTCTTGAAATTTTGGAAACCTTGAAAAACCTATATTGTTGAAAAAAAAATGTGAAAATGTTTGAAATGATAAGAGTGCAAAATTTATATCGATTATTAGATTTGTAATTTATGATTTCTCTACATATCTAATTACATCTTCAATCATTTTTAACAAAGTAGTACATCTGCAAAATTAACAAAGGAGTTTGAAAATTTTATTAATAAAAGTTTTTTTGTTCAAAGTAGAATCCAACAGTAGTCAAACAGGGTGAAAAAAAGTTATACTGATGAAAACATTATTAAAATGTTCAATGATATGTGTTTGAAGTTAATGGTTAGTTAATTTTTTTCTTACAAATATTTTATTCATATTAATCATGATTATTATGTATTGATTAATTGATTAATAATTAACAATTGCATTGTTTAGATATTCCTTTTGAAGATGGTGACTTCTTTTGTAAAAAGTAGTCCAAGGTTGATAGCTCTTCTATGAGTATTGCACAGGTACTCATTTGTTATATAGTAATTATTATTAGAATTCATTTTGTTTACTTTGTGGTCTAATTGTATGTGCATATGGTTTTATATGATTTATTTGGTAGATTCTTAAACGAACATGATAATATTGAATAAAAATAAGTGAATTTAAGTTTTCATAGTAGTTTGAAGGATATTGTTGGAGTGGTGACTTCTGTTAAACATAATATTGAATATAACTTGGACATCGAACAAGACGTTCCTTTAAAGATGTTGAAGAGAAACATAAAAATTGAAAAAGACAAGTGAATAGGTGTCTAAAGTTTATATCTATATTTTGTATTTTATATTTTAACCTTATTCCAATTTCAAGTTGTATATTGTGTTAATGTTTTAACGTACTAAACTCATTTTTTAATGTCATGTATTTTTTGTTGATATAGTTTGATATTTGCCATGTTATTGAATTTGCTATTTTGTTGTTTATTGACTATGCTTACAGGTTGATAGATTGTTGAATTTGTTATTTTGTATGTGTTACTTTATACCAATGTTGATCTTTGGGTGGGACAATCTCAAAGAATTCTACAATCTTGAAGGTGACCACTTGGTTTTCTTTCATTATGTTGGAGATTCATGTTTTCAAATAAGTGTTGTCAAAAGCACGTAAACGATGGAATCCGTGAAAAAATTTGAGCAACATGTAGCTAGGAAACTATCATTCTTTGCATTTTAGTTGACACTTACAAAATGTGAAGCTAGTGCAAGCCATGTTGTGAATTCTTCATTTCTATTTATCATGTTGTTTGTCATTTTATTAGTTTTGTGTTTTTCAACTCCAATCTTTTTTGTCTTAATATGACTTAATTTTTGTAGGATCTTTGTGTAGATTTTTGCGAACATTCGCAAGCACAAATTTTAGAACGTTCAACCTCATGGACCATTGAATGTGATCAAATACAAAATGCTTATTCATAATTTTTCAAAAAAATTAACAAAAATTTGTAAATGCGGAAAGGAATTCTATTCAACCAACAAAGTGAATCCAGGAGATAAGTTGTCCTTCTACTATGAGAAAGAAAAAAAAATATCAATATAATAGTCTAAAGAGTAAAGACTCAAAAGGTTTAAAAATATTTGTAGTGGACAATGATGAGAATGTATACATTTCTACTAAAAATATGGTCTACAAATAAATATTTAAAAATTTATTAAGCATACAATTATTGGATTCACCTATTCATATCAAATATACCAATATATTAAATTTTATGTTTTTATATGTTGATTAATTTCTCTTCATAATTGTAGGATTTTATATTCATCTATTCATTATCATTAATATGTTTTACTCATTGTTTATCTTACAAAAATGTATATAAGGTACCTTTGCATGTTTACCTTATTTGGATAATAAAATGTTGAAGACATATTATATTTGTACAGCATGATACTTGTGTGATTATAAAAATTATAAAATATCATTCATTTCAAATATAATACGGTGGTTATTCTTCCTGTACATGTTGCAAAATACATGTTTCAAAACTCTCTCTGTTTTTCACCATTCATTGCCTAACATATGTTTTTTACTTACACATCAGTATTTTTTTTTCTTTTTTCTTTATTACATCAAGGACAAAATTGTCTTTAAAACAGCTAATGAGGTTTGCAACAACCTTTGACGAGATCCGCAGGTACCGCCAACGAGGTTAGCAGGTGCTGCCGACGAGAGATCAATAGCCATTGCCAACAAGGTCTGTAGTTATCACAACATATTCTATACTGTTGTCCGCAACCAGAGGAGGGTTCTGATGGCGGTGCCGCTGAGTTCTGTGAGAACGCTGATGAGATCCACTGCACCGTTGATGAGATCCACAATTGCCGCCGATAAGGTTTTTTGCTGCGACATCTACTATGTCATTGAAATCTACAACCAGACGAAGATTCTGATGGCAGTGCCATTCAGATTCGCGAGGAAGCATGATGGAGTCAGGAGGGAGGTAGACGATGCAATGAGGATAGAGACAATGATGCCCATGACGGTATCAGTAAGGAAACAAACGGAAAATACTTGAAGGTGGTGAACTACAGTGGAGACGGTGATTCCAATAACAATGATGGCATGGTAGTAAACGGGGAAGTAGATGCGGGAAGGGTAGATGCAGTAAGGAGCATACAAAACTTGGAAGAAGAAGATGAAAAATTACAATTTTATTCTTCTATATAATAATTAATAATTAAAATAAAAACAAATATAATGAAAAAAAATATACATAAGTCAAACATTGAATAGTAAAAGGTAGAGAGGATTTTGAAACATGTTATATAAAACATGCACCATATCAAGAACCTAATATAGTTGGGCGCGGGTTCTAAAGCTATTAGATTATTACACCAGTACTGATATATACAAAAAAACGTGTGCGCCTCTCTGAAAGGTCCCTTTGTCCACCTCATAAACACGGCAGCCGCCCCTATCGGCTTAAAATCGCTCAAAAGCTGTTTAATAATAAAGCTTAAAGCGTTCACAACTGAACCTTGTCGTTTAATAAGTTCAAAGTAGGACTTCGACAACTTTGTTTGTCACTTGAGAAATGATTACATAGTAAATGATGATAGGATTCCGACATGTATAAATATGTATGTTCACATTGACATTTCTGTGGTAATTTCTCTTCCCGTTGAAAAAGTCAATGAAATTTTTGTCAATTTGACTCTTAGATAAATATATAAACCATTATAACCGAGGAAGTCTCTGGAAATTCACAGGAAACCGATGGATTCAAAACCGTGCCCTATATATACCATCCTTTGCACTTCCACAATTTTAATCTTCTCAATTGCAATCCAATCCCCTACATTGCAGCTCAAAATTTGAAGGAGAAAAAGGTCTTCATTGCATCATTGATTCTGATATCCTTCCCTCGATTTTTCTTTTGCTTTCTGTTTATTTATTTCATTCTCGTCTTTGCCGTAACGTTATATATAACTCTTTCTTTCGTTTTCTAAAATCTCAATTTGATGCATCAGTGCTGCTGATAAGTTTCTAACCTTTACTAACCTGTACATTGTTTGATTTAGTAGAGAAAGGAGACCACAGGTTGTTATCATGGGATAGACCACACAACTTGTTACTTTTTTTCACGCGATTTCAAGAGAAGTTGACATGGAGAATTTTAAGATGAAATTTGAAGGTGTTGTAACACCGATTATCCTTTTAGCGTTTCTGAAAACCTCCATCTTCAACTTGTTCAATAAAATAGGTGACTGTTGAGCAAGTTGATGATGGAAGTTTTCAGGACCGTATGCTCTTCTTTTTGTTTACTTGTTTGGGTGGATCGGGTGAACAACTTCGACTACAAACGTCTCTTGAACAAGTCAGGGGTAAGGTACGCTGATGTTGGCATAACTAATTCTTCATGTCTGGGAAGTCTATGCCCACTATGAAATTTTTTAAGTCATAGTTTTTCCCTAATCAGTGCTTTAAGAACTTTATTTATATATATGTCCCCCTTCTCGTAAACTCTTCCTAGAGATAGCAAAAGACAGATGTGAAATAGATCATTGGAAATTCGCGAACATCATATGAAATTCAAGTATATTTGGAAGTTTTACCAGTGAGATGAAAATAACGGCATGCAAAGTGTTTTGAATTCCTATTTCTCAAGTGTACAACAGCTTAAAGCAGAGTCCAAGCTTATTGTTTATGTATGTGTCTTTACGTCAATGAGAACATATCCTAGGCACTTCATATTCTTTGAAAAATAATGCTTTAAGATTAGAGAAGCGTTTTCTTTTGCCCTGTATTCTTTCAGTAAAACATTATTTTTGTTCAGTACGAGACAAGATCAAATGCCATATTGCTGACAAGTCTTTTTGCTTTCATCAGGTAAATTCCAGGAGAATATTTTGTCACCCACAAGTGCTTATGCTGAAGAATGTCGTAGAGACTATTTAAACATTGTGGACCTGAGTTTCTCAGTGACAAAGATGCAATTAAAAGGTTGGGAATTTTCCCGTGGAAAATTGAGGGAAGTGGTCACGAATGATGTTTACAAAATTTTGGTGACTTCTAGAGATGCATTTTCTAAATTTGGTACCCTTTAAAACTTAAAACCTCTTGCTCATGAAGACTCAGTGGCCCTTTTCGGTCACCACGTTCTCTCTGAAAAAATAGTTTTAAGTATTCTGAGGAAGAACGTGTTAAAAGGTGCTCATTCTTACTTGCTAGCATATGGGATCATTCTGTACCTGTCCTTTTTGTCTGGATTCACTTGAAGTACACATGACATAACCACAATTTTTTTCGAATATATAAACTTATTCTTAAGTTAGATAGTAGAAAGTCGGGTTTTGACCCTTTGTTTACTATGTTTGCCTTCCCTGAATTATGCAGGTTATGTGATAATGCACGGATCACTTGCTATTGAGTTGTGGCAAAAGATGGTGGAGGAGTTGTCACTCTCAGATGATTTGGAAGATCCTGGCCTCAAGAAGTGCTTCACGGACCTAGGGTTATTTCCTCAAGACCAAAGAATTCCTTTTCCTGCTGTCTTTTTTGATATATAGGCAGAGTTATATATATTTGATGATGACAGCATAAAAGCAATGGACATGAACAAAATATTAGGCAGAGTTATATGTATAGTTGAACAAAAAATCAGTCAGAGTTATATACATATTAGAACAAATAATTCAATAGCATGATAGCTCAAGCAATTAATTCCTTATGGATCAAATGGCCTATCATCTTGAAGTGAATCTAAAGCTCTTGTTTTTCTTAATTATGCAAGTCCATTTATTTAACGAACTTATTAAGTGCACAGAACAAATTCGTATTTATGTATCTCATGGAGAGCGTGTATTTTAATGGTGTGGGATAGTTTCTCTTCCGAAGGATTTCTTTTCCTTGCTCATATACCAGGAAAAATTCAAGTGACTCAGACCAAGAGCTCGCAATTTATCAAAACTCATACAAGTGAACTTTATACCATAGATACCAAAAAACCTTAAAGACATTAAATTTATAGGTCATTCTCATTTCATTTTTATTCAATATCACTTGTCTTCTAGTATAGCTAACCTCAAATGGGTTGTTTTTTGTTTTTGCAGATGAAACTTGCACTTCATATGATGACACATTCAACTGCCTCAAGCTGAAGTACTGATTTTAAATCTTTAAACTAAGCAATACTCCTAGAATACATACTATTGGAAATCCAAGTGAGTGTAAGTCCCACATTGGAGAAAAATGAGTGTGTTGAGCAGTATAAGGAAGAAGACCCATAAACGCATTGCCTTAAGGTTTTGAGTTGAAGATAGTGTTAATTCCCTTATGTTTGTTGGTTCGTGATTCATTTGGTGTCGTCTCAATAATAGAAATGATGAGACTGATGTTGGCCCATACACATTTGTATGAACAAACTCCAACTTCTCATGTGACGAAGTCTTTGGTGCCACAAAGTTGAAGGATGACCAACATCATCTCTTCCTAAATTTACTTCTTCTGCAAGTTGATTCCCAGATGTACTGGCTACTGCCCTTGACAGTTACTGACCAACTATCAGGCAACGAAGTGTCAATCGTTACTTTCTCGTCTTCTACCATTGCTCCTACTCGCGTGAAAAAAATCTAAGCTCTTGATACCCAACACATACAAGTTCTCTTAGTAAAAAACTAGACAATTCCAAACTACAAGGCTCTGTATCCAAACTGAAAAGAATCAGATTAGAGCCGATTTCTATTCCTAACTTGGGCATATTGAAGAATCTAAAAGGAACTATCCCTCTACATCTATGGTACCATCCTAGCTTCAGATTCATCTCCAAATCCAGTGGATTTGAACATGGACTATGTTGTGAGGATATGGTGGGATTGCCTGTTGCTAGTGTCTGTAACATTACCTTACTAAAGAAACGCAATACTAATAATTGCCACATGCTTAATCCGTTGCCCCAAGAAATTGGAAAGTTGGATTAGAATTTGGAACTCCTAACATGAATAAATCTTCTCATGTGACATTGTCACTGCATGAGATCCTAGTTCTTTAATTAATTCTATCAGTATAACATGTTTTTACAATAAAAGTGAGAGTTAGTACAGTATTTGATTTTAACACATACTATCCAGGTTTTTTCTTACATTAGAGGATTCATTCTAGTTCCTGAGCTGATTTGAAAGGGATACTGGGTTGGGTTGATAATGTCAAAGTATACAAGTCTTCTAAGTTCACTGAAGAACATGATTTTTTTTTTGTCAGCACTGAAGAACATGATTAATCTATGTAACATAAGAAATCTCTGCATGACGAGTCCTGCAGGGTGTGAATTGCCATACTCATGAATTGTGAATCTTGAGAATTTAAAGCCAGTACTACAATAGATGTTTGACAATCTGTTGGAGTTGGATTATGTATTTTTGTTATGCTTTTAAAAAGGTTTAAGCTTTTTAAATTTTTTAACTTAATTTATAATTAAGAAAATACCTTTCTAAAAAAATTAGAAATTAAATTTAGAGTGCTAAACTAGAATATATTATTTGTATTATTTTTAATTTTGTTTAATTTCTCATATTTGATGTTTTTAATTTTAATTTTAGATAATAAAAAAAATGGAAAGAGCTGTAAGGGAAAGGACAAAAAGAGCAATCCAAAGCAAGGTTTTGCTCTCTTTTAGAAAAAGGTTTTAGAGCCAATGGAAATCCTAATCTCTTAAATTATTTCGATTTTTCATTCATTTTTAAATGAATTTCAACTACCTATATATTAGATTGAATTTTAACTTGGTTTATCCTTAAAAAATAACATAATAATCATTTTCAAATATATTATATTCTATTCATGATCTACCAATTCAAGAACACACTCATCATCTCAAATTTCTTAGGAAGTCAAATGTGAATAAAGTTTGACAGTAAGTAGAAATGAAAAAAAAGTTAAGTTTCTTATAAAAAAAAACCCACAAACACTAAACTTTAAGATTTTGGATTAGAAGTGGTGTCATAATCTTTTATATGGTTTGTTCATTTTTTATTGGTGTTAAATATTCCCTACAAAAGTTTTTCAATAATATTATTAGAGCTTGGTTAGTTTTGATGACTAGCTCAAATAAAGGAAGACATGTCATGTGTTAAAACCTAACAACAGTAATTAGGGTCATTACTGGAATAGTAGTTGATTTTCTTTTTAAAAGAGATTGAATGGACTGTTGAGATAAACCCAATAACAATTAAGATAGTCTTGGACTTGAGGAGAGAGACTATTAGAAATTCAAGTGTAAGTAAAGTCTCACACATTAAGTAGAAATGAGAAAGTTGAACTCAGAAAAAAAGACCTACAAACATTGAGTCTTAAAATTTTGAGTTAAAAATAGTATTATGATCTCTTATATGGACTCCTCTCATCTCACAAGTGTTATCCTCATAATCTCTCCGTATAAAAATTCCAACACCATATGTGGGTAAATCACAATTTCTAACATATAATGTGATGGGAATAGACAATTTACGGCTTAACTAACAACATAACAATAAAGATAGACTCATTAAGGAAACAATCTTTTTCATAAAAGGATATGTTGGGAAAAAATTTTCTGCATAAAAGTATTTTCTATAAAAGACTTTAAAAATTAAAAATATATAAAAAAATAATTTGACTTCTCAAGTTTAAAGTAATTAATAGAAAAAAATTTCATATATCTTTTATAAAATTTGTATAAATTAATTGTATGAAAACCTTGATTTCTTTTCTTTTTCTAAACTCCTTATTAAAAATTTATCAATATTCAAAACGAGAAAAGATACACTACATATTTTTAAATAAATAAAACATAATATATATATATATATATATATATATATTACCATAAGTACATAATGAATACAATATGTTTATGTTTAGATCCTCTAAGAAAGAACCATAATACTAAACAAATATAAATTATAAAGTTCGATATCAGTTTTAGAGCAATCAAGTAAATAAAATTATAATGCACTTTATAAAGTATTAGAGTATACAAGAATTTACAACTAAAATAGATAGAAAGAGGAACAAAATGGATAATATGCACATATAGCACTTTAATATCTTTACTAGGATTTGTCATGAATTTACTCACCTGCTACTACTGTTTGTGCAATATCTAGTCTTGCACGAATTATGGCATACATAAGGCTTCTCATTGTTGTATAAATGTGTATATTTGCATTGTGTAAGATGATAAGAACTCGTAAGATGATAAGATGGGATAAGATTACATTTAATGTATGTAATCATGATTTTTAATAAAAATAAACTAAAATAAAATGAAATTGGCCTATAAATAGATGGAAAGCTGAAGAAGAGAGAAGTGAAAAAAAAAGTTAGAAAGGAAGAGGAGAGAGAAAGTAAGAGAGAGAAGAAAAAGAAAGATAGAGAGAGAATTCTAAAAACATTTCTATCTCTATATCTATTGGATCTCTCCAATCACTAAGGTAAAAGAGGACTTAAGTTAAACCCTATTGTATTAATTTTAATAAATTTATGTATGTTTTATTAACATTTTATTTAGTTTAAATCACATATTGTTTTACTTTATTTATTTTTATATTATATCTTGTTCTCTACTAGTTCTCTTCATTTTTATAATTATTTATTTAATTTATCTTCAGTCCTCTACTAATTTTTTTATTAATTTATATTTATTTATTTATCTCTAGTCCTCCTCTGGTCCTTTTATTAAAATATATTCATTTATTTATCTCCAGTTCTGCACTGGTTCTTTTATAAAATATTTATTTATTTATCTCCAAACATGTAATGATCATTTCATTCATTTATAATTTTTATTCAATTTACCATTATGTTAATCTTTTTTATTTTTATAATCATCTAATTAATTATTTAAATTTCTTGTTTTAATTTCTATTTTATTTTGTATTATTTTGAGATCATCCTTTTATAATTCAATATATATAAGAAAAATAATAACAATAATAAATTTAACAAACTTGCATTAAAAGAAGTTATTTATATGCTTTATCATCATTCTATATTTTTAAGTATTATGTTGATAATTGTTTGAATTGTTTGGATTGTATACATGAGTTATTTATTGAAAGCTATCAAGTTTTATAATCTTTGAAAATATCAAAGATCATGTAAGATAAATAGAGAAAAAGTCCTAAGTTCTCTTGTGATGAGATGGGACTATGTTAGCACATGAATGTCTGTGGTTGGGAAGTCACAGTTTTGGTATACTACGGGATGAAAGGCAGGAACCATGGAGGGATCTAAGGAAGTATTACCAAGTAGATGAATATATGGATAATTAAGGTAGCGTCCAATACTATGATATTTCACAGGCCAAACTTGGAATTATCCGATACCTGCTCAATATCGCCAAGGTTGGGTAGGGAGTATATATCTCTTTTGTGTACTGAAAAATAACTGAAATTCTCAAGAAAAATATTTATGCTGGTACAAAAGAGAAATACTCAGTTACCTAGTCACTTTCCAACAAACTTGTAATAATCAAAGTGGATTGTCAGAAGTGAAATATGGATCCATATGTTGGTAAATGTCTCATATGTTAAAAAAGTGAGTTTGAGTCTCATGTGGTTGGTAAAGTATGAGTCTTATAATTATAGGTCAAACTTTAGGTCCCATTATCTATTATTGTATGTTAATTTTATTAAGATTGATATTTGAGGCTTACAAAGACCTTACTCCTTTCAATATTTTCTTTTGTATATGCATGTGATACAGGTAGAAGATGATCTTGGTCCTGCTCAGTAGACATTGTTCGAGAAAGTTGCAGTAAAATCTTCTCTAAGTTGTTGACACTGGATTAT
The DNA here is from genome assembly GCA_030347555.1 of Lablab purpureus. Classification (NCBI taxonomy): domain Eukaryota; kingdom Viridiplantae; phylum Streptophyta; class Magnoliopsida; order Fabales; family Fabaceae; genus Lablab; species Lablab purpureus. Next base: position 19,884,759 of record CM059256.1, on the reverse strand, counting down.
TTGTTTTTAATATCATTACGAAACATTAAATATATATATAGTCCTCTATTTTGATGTAAAGTTCTTAATATATTTTTATTATATACTTTGAATAATTTTAAATAAGTAAAATGTTGACATATAGATATATGTTCACCAATTTATGAAATTATGTTATATATTATCTATAACGAATCCTTGATACAAAAAATATTCCTAATTATTTAAGTAAATAATAAATACCATTAGAGAAACTGACACGTTGACATTTATGTGGTAATTTCTCTTCTGGTTGAAAAAGTCAAAGAAATTTTTGTCAATTTAACTCTTAATAAATATATAAACCATTAAAATTGAGGAAGTCTCTAGAAACACACAGGAAACTTATGGATTCAAAACTTTTAATATTCTCAATTGCAATCCAATCCCCTACGTTGGAGCTCAAAATTTGAAAGAGAAAAAGGTCTTCGTTGCATCATTGATGTTGTGAAACTCATTGTGTCTATTTTTTTTGCTTCCTATCTACTTTTTCATTTTTGTATTTTTTGTAAGTAAGTTTCAAAACAACGTCATTTTAGCATTTCTTTTGAAAAATAGAAGAAACCAAGTCAGTTGTTGAAATGCTGGTTTTACCAGTTCTTGCAATTTTCAACAAGTTTCATCTGATCCTACCACATCTGATTTTTTCACTATTTTGGATCGATTTCCAGTCTGGTTCCCATTTGGACTAGTTGAACCGACTGATCTAGTCTGATTTTTCAGAACCATAATTCTAAGATCCTCTCTCAAGTTGGAGAATAAATGTTGATGATTTCCAACTTGCCAATGAAATGATTAAAGGTGGTAATAGGAAGGGTCTTTGTGAATATATAAACTATTTGATGCTCAATTTTGACATGAATGAGAGTGAAAAGTTGCTTTTAGACTAACACATATATTTGGATCGCTCATGGTGAAATGGGTTAGAAGCAAGGTACATAACAAACGTGTTGTAATAGAATGTCATAGTTGTATTAATTGAAACTTCAAAATGTTTCAGTAATCATTATAGCCAAACTATTTCACTAGCCACTGAAGATAAGGTACAATGTTATGATTTTGTTGAAGACTATGACAAAATACCTTGTTTGATAAACTTTCAAGAAATCAAAGAATCACCAAAGAAAACAAAAAAGTTAGTAGTTGACTTTCTAGTATCTAAATAATTGCCCTAGTCTGCATTGACATATGCTAAGTGATGAAGTTTGTTGTTAGATGGGAAAATGAGACCCTGACCCAGAGGGAACCTCAAGTACTATAACAAGTGATGAACTGCAGTTAAATGTTAGTTAATGTATTCTTTATGTACTGACTTAGTTTGTGAATCGTAAAAGTAATGTAAGGCCTAAAAATTGTCAAATGCATGTCTTCCAATAAATCTTCTATATATAGAGGGATCTTCAATAGGGTCACCATCATTGAGGATAAGTTTTGAATTGGGATCCATAAGTAGTGTAGTTGGTTTGCTACCTAAGAACCCAATATCATCAAGCAAAGGTAAGGTACATTGTCTCTTATACTCAAAGAAATACCCAATGACAAGGAATCAACTGATTTCAACTTGAACAAGGAACTCAATGACATTTGTACACTGTTAACACAAGAAGAATTATGGCCTGCTAGGATGACATCATCCACATATACAGAAAAAATAACCAATGAAAAATTGGAACCATGAGGGAACAAAATTTCTAAACTACATAAAACCATGTTATAGTAATGTAAAGCAAAACTTGCATAACCATTGTCTAGAGGCTTGTCTCAATCTAGGGTCATTCTTTCTCCACCTCCATAGCTTCAACATGCACCCCCATAACATATGTGAAAAGATAAAAATATCTCTAATATTATTTTTAAATTACCATAATTTTGTATTTATGCACCACTTGAATTTTTTTTGGCATTCTGGATTGTATAATCCAAAAAATTATTCCGGATTCTACAATTCAGAAGTCATTTTGTTTTTTCAAATCACTTCTGGATTGTATAATTTGTAAGTCACTTTTACAAATCAATTTTGGATTGTGTAATCTGAAATTTTTTTTGGCATGTTGGCATCTATCATCCGAATTGGAAATAGCTTCTGAACTGCATATGTTCATCTGGTTTTGGATTGAAAAAGCTACTGGACTGCACAAATGAATGTGATCTGATTTGTAGTTAAGGACATTTTAGTATTTTTTTATACTTATGGGGGTGCATGTGAAGATGATGGAGGTGGGGAAAGAATGACCACTCAATCCATATATAAATTTATTCAACTTGAAAACTAATCCTTTTGTTGTTGTCTTGAAACCTTGGAGAATATTCATGTATATTTCCTCAAATAACTCACCATTTAAGAATGCATTATTAATATATAATTGTTGTAACAACAAGTATTAGGAACCTTACATAGGTAAATTTGGCCATTGGTGAAAAAGTGTATGAGAAATCATTCCTAGTCTCCTGTCTGTAGCCTTCGACTACCAACTGAGTTTTGTATTTGTTGACTGAACCATCAACATTGTATTTTAATTTGAAAACTTATTTTCACCTTATGTAGTGTTTACCTTCAGGTAAAGGAACTAGAGACCAAGTATCATTATCTTCTAAAGCCTTAATCTCTTGAGCCATAACATTTCTCCATTCAAGGTAGAACACTACCTGGTTATAAAATTGAGGCCCGTAATTAGTAGAAATTTGATTGATAAATGTTTTTATTTTAGATTAAGTTTGTCCAAATAATATAAAAGTTCTCCATTCATTGATGTTTCAGATGCATCATGGGGGTCATTAGATTGATGAGGAACAGAAGTATCTAAGGGAAAATTATCAGCATTAGACAAGAAATTATGATAACATCAATAAAAAAAGGAAGAATTTGAAGAAGTAATTTCCTTGAGAAGTGTTACCAAAGAGGAGAAAGTCATCACTCTTTGAAGCCAAAATTATAAGTTTTGATGGATTCTCAAGCAAGCCCAATCAAGATCATCGAATGAAGAATTGGAGCTCAAGCTGAAGAATTTAGTGTGTCAAATCATTCTGGAATAAGAGAAATCAAAAGAGGAAAACACAGATCAAGCACTCCTTCACTAGTGACCATTTTAAAATGGATAAAACTGAATTATGCCTACATAATCGATTATGCTCAAAACATAATCAATTATGATACTAATTTTTTGAAAAATAGTTCTGTTATCATCGATTACATTGAAAACATAATCGATTATGTTGCGATTTTAAAAATACTGTTTTTGGCACTCACAATCGATTATGAGCATAATGTAATCGATTATGTGAAACAGATTTTCAAAAATAAATATTTTTTAAAATACAAACTGATTTTGAAAAAAGATAAACCTATTCCCATATTCTCTCAAAGATTTTCCTTCATTTTTTCAGAGGATTAAAACTGATTTTTGAAATTATTGATTTTATTTTTTGAATTATTTTTTAAAATTAATTCAAAATAATGTCTTTATAATTAACCTAATCTAGGAGGCAAGTACATACAAAAAGAACAGACTTTGAGCATGAAAGTACTTAGACTATCAATCTAAGTTCTTGAGTTTTGATTAAGTCACTTGTGAAAGGAGTTAACGGTTTGTGCTACCATATTGAATTCTTTCTTTCCAGGTGATATTGTTCTTAAAATTGTTTGATTATTTGTAAACACCATATTGTTAAGGGAGGTGTTTCATCTCTTGTGTGATCAAGAGAGGTGTGGTGTCATCCTTTGAAGTTTTTCAAGGGAGGTGTTTCATCTCTTGAGGGATTCAAGAGAGGTGTTAAGTCTTTAGGTTTATTTTTTTGCATGTTTCAATTGTAATAGTGGTTGTAATTGAATTTTCTAAAGATAGTGATTGGGGAGTCATTCTCAAATTGAGGTGACTGGGAACTGAATGTAGGGTTGGCTATATCCGAACCAGTATAAATCTCTGTGTATTTCTCTTTCCTTATCTCTTTACTTTATTTACTGTTTCCTCTTAAGCACTCAATTAAAATAAATTAAGTAAAGATAAACAAGAAAATTGAAAAAGGGTAATTTTATTTGTGACATCTTAAAAGCATCAATTCACCCCCCTATGGATGCTATTTTGTCTAATAAGAACAAATTTTTCATGAAAGAGCACATCCCTTGAAATAAAAAATTGATTAATTTCTAGATTGTACAATTTGTATCCCTTGTAGCCTTTAGTATAACCAACAAAAATGCATGGAATATAGTTCAGGGAGTAAATTTGTTTATGGAGGAGGGCAAAGTTGCTGCATAACCTAAATGTCCAAAAACTTTTAAAAAGTGATAATCAAGTTTGGATTCATATAGAACCTGGTAATGTGATTTCTATTGTAGAACCTAGTAGGGCTTAGATGGAACCTTGTTGATTAGAAAGGCAGTGGTGAAAACACACTCCCCAAAATTGGATTGACAACTTGGATCAAAATAATAAGGCTTGAGCCATGTTCAATATGTGTTGATGTTTTCTCTCAACTATTGAATTTTGTTGAGGTCTCTTTATACAAGAAAATTGAAGTAAAGTGCCTTATGTTGCTAGAAAATTAGTATGAGCTAGCTATTTTGTATTATTAGATATGAAAATCTTAAAACTAGTCTCGGACTGAATTTTAACCATTTGAAAGAAATATTTTATAACATTAGCAATTTTAGGCTTGTGTGTAAGAAAAATATCAAAATAAAACGACTATAATAATCAACCAACGTTAGAGAAAAAAGTGTTTGCCATTATAAGTAGGCTTACCATAAGACTAGCCAAATGTCACAATAATATATAAAATAATGATTGAGATACCTTATTAAATGAAGTGAATGATAATCCTTTAAACTTGTCAAGAGAATAAATTTGACAATTAGAAGTAGAAAAATTTCTTGAAATATAAAAAATAATTTCATTACTTAAATTTTAAAAGACTTTATTAGAGAGATATGTCTCAAACTAAAAAGTCAAACAAAAACATTCTCACAACAATCAATATTATGAGAGGAAACAAAATTACAATTATTTTACAAAGAAACTCAATGAAACAACATATACAATTCTTAAATAAAATTATCATCATCAAGAAACTTTCCTGGATTGAAACATTTCCTAAATTAAAAAAAATAGATTTTTAAAAAAAGTGATTAACAAATTACTTAGAACCAAGAAAAAAAATTAAAATAAAATTAAGGTACATAAAAAAACTTCATATAAGACTAAAGTAAAAATGGGACTAATAATTATTATAAGAATAATAGTTTGATTTGATAATAAAATAATTTTAATTACAACTATTATAAGAATAATAGATTGATTTGATAATAAAATAATTTTATTAGTTACATAGTTGTAAGATTAAAAACATAAGAAAAAAATAACAATATATATATTATTTCCTAAATTAATAATTAATCTACCTTTAAAAATTATTGATAAAAATAACAGTAAAAATAAATAATTTTAAAAATGACTAACATTTAAAATAAACGTAACTATACCTTTGTAAACAATGGACTAAGAGACATTACAATTTTCATATCTATGACAGAAAGGAAACAGAAAATATTGAGATGAATATAAAGAAATCACTTTTTGATACCTTATGAAAAAAGAATAAAATAAAATAAAATGGCATTTTAAAAAATTATAATAACTACAATATTTATAATATCTGCACGATCTAAATATATTAAATTTTAGATTTAATAAGCATTTTGGTCCTAATATTTTGTGGAAATTTGCAATGTTTTCCTTTTAATAGGCATTTTGGTCCTAATATTTCGTGAAAATTTGCAATGTTTTCTCACATTTAATTTTTTTCTCAATTAAGTCCTAAATTTTATTAAAATCTTCAATATGATTTCTTCTGTTAAATTAATGTTAACTGTGTTAACTATATGAGACGTAACACATTCAAGTTAACTTGTGGTACGTGAATAATGACAAAAGGGTATGAATATAAACATGAATATGAACATCACAATATGTGGATTTTTGACAAAAAGAATCACATTGACAGATTTAATAAAATTTGAGACTCAATTAAGAAAATAAAATAAAATTTGGAACTCAATTGAGAAAAAAAATAAACATCGAAAAACATTACAAAAATAGTGGGACAAAAATGTCTATTAAACCTAAATTTTAATATCGCACAGGACAGACATCGTCCTTCCTTCATATGGGTTCAGGAAGAGCTTTCAAAGCTATTGGGAGAAGACATTCCATAAAAATATGTCAATCATGACTTTTCATCCCATACAATCTTGCACATTTTGTATCTACACATCTGCAAATATTGGAAGCATAACCATAAGGCATCTTCAACTCCTTCACCCATTCACACACATCATTCTTTTGTTCATTTGATAAACAAAATTTGGCTTTAGGCTTCATCATTTTCCATTAGGATTTGTTTTTAACAATAACTCCTTCCTATGACAATACATTGCCAAGTCCAATCGTGCATTCTCATTGTCCTTAGTTTTCTCTTTATTGTCCATAATAGTATGGAACACATTCTCAAATACATTCTTTTCTATATGCATAACATCTAAATTGTGTCTTAAAAGATTGTTCTTCCAATATGGCAAATCCCAAAATATGTTTCTCTTTGTCCAATTATGGGATTGTCCATGACCTGGAACATTGCATATCCTCACTTCTGTTGACTTAGGAATGCTAGAAACCATATCATGTTCACCACTTAACCTAGGAGGAGGCTCATCTTTCTCAATTCTATTTTTGTAAAAAGCAACCTTATTTCTCATGAAAACATGATTATGAGGTAAAAATTGACGATGACAATCAAACCAAGTCATTTTTCTTCCCTTTTTTAATGAGAAAGCTTTTGTTTTTTTCATACATATTGGACATGCAAATTTTCCGGTAGTACTCCACCCAGACGACATCCCATAAGCAGGAAAGTCATTTATTGTCCACATCAATGCAGCTCTTAATTGAAAATTTTGTTTTTTTGAGGCATCATATGTCATTACCCCATCAATCCATAATTGTTGCAATTCATCAACCAACGGTTGCAAATACACATCAATTTTAACTTTTGGATTGTGTGGACCTGGAATGATTAAAGTCAAGAACATATAAAGAGTCATCATGCATAGTTCTGGAGGGAGATTATATGGTGTGACAATTACTGGCCAACAAGAATATGGTACCGTTGATTGGCTAAACGGAGTGAATCCATCAGCACACAAGCCAAGTCTAACATTTTGAGGTTCTGAGGCAAATTCAGGATAAAGCTTATCAAAGTGTTTCTAAGCTTCTCCATCTGAAGGATGACACAAAACACCTTCCCTACAATTTTCATAATGCTACCTCATGTGCTCTGCAGATCTCATAGAAGCATATAATCTTTGTAGTCTAGGGATGAGGGGCAAGTAATGCAACAATCTCTTATAGAGAACATTTTTAGAGTTTTTCTTGCATTCATTGTGTGCTTTATATCGAGGCTTTCTACAAAACTTGCAATCCTTCAAAGTAATGTCCTCTTTGTTGGCATATTTCAAGTCCAGAGTTTTATGGACACCTACAGTTTTGATGATGAAGTTTTTAGGAAGTTTCAATCAACATTAAAGACTTGTGCCATCTCACAAAGGAAGGTTGCTTGATAAGAAAGGAAAGGTATAAAGAGCATTCAAAGCTTTCAAGAGAGAAGATTGATGAAGATTTTCTCAAGAGCTGAAGGATCAAAGGTAGAAGGTTCTGTTTTGGGTGTTGGATAAAAAGAGTAAGTCATAAATCCCATTCAAGACCTTCCCAAACAAGAGAGCAAGGTGTTTTCTCGCAAAAACTTTTTTCTACGCTTTTAATCGATTACCATACGTAGATAATCGATTATTTAACTTAAAATTTGAATTAAAAATGTTTAACGAGCAAAATAATCGATTAAGTGTCTTTGATAATCGATTATATTGATTCTGGGTTAATATAATCGATTATGGCCTTAATCTAATCGATTAAATCAGACAATATTTGTTTTCCAATTTTTAAACATGATATAATCGATTAAGCTTTTAATATAATCGATTAAATGAGTCGTTTTTGCGAAATCAATTCTAAATCAACCTAAGAATGGAAACTTTGGAGCATTTTCGAATTATAAAATGAAAGAGAATGTCTTAGGTTTAACACATCTGAACAAACACAAAATATTCAAAGTGTTTCTGCGCCTTAGCTTTTTCAAAGCCGCTTTCCTGCTCTCTTCAGTTTGATCAAATCTTTGGAAGTGGTGATCATGTGTGCTTAAGCTTTCTATCCAGCACATTTCGGTGTATTCTTTTACTTGTTTTCACGTAAAGGGAAAATTCATCCCTTGGATCTGTTCTAAGGGAGGTGTTTCATCTCTTGTGTGTCAAGAGAGGTGGGTTTCATCCTCGAGTGTGTCGAGGAGGTGTTTCATCCTTAGTGTGTCCGAGGAGGTGTTTCCGTTTATCTTTATTTGTTATTGCATGAATTGGTGTTTGTAATTTCATTTAAAGATAGTGGGGAAAATCATCACGGTTTGTGGTGGTTGGGAAGCTGGATGTAGGATTGGCTTAATCCGAACCGAGTATAAATCTCTGTGTTCTTTCTCTTTCTCTTTATCTCTTAATTGTGGATCATTATTACAATTGCTAATCCCAACAGCGTTAATCAAAGGATTGAAAAATTCACATCCAAGTTTTTGAAAGTTTTTCAAAACCTGAAAATTTATTTAAAAGAGAAAATTTCTTTAAAAACCCAATTCACCCCCTCTTGGTTTTACACTGCTGTCTTTATTTAACAATTGGTATCGAGCTGGTTTTTGAAAGTTATTCCAAAACAAGATCCTTATGGCGAACAAAAATCAAACTTTTGCTTGAAGGTGCATCTATTCATAGACCACCACTTTTACAGGTGAAAACTATCCTTTTGGAAAAAGAGGATGGAAATATTTCTAAGGTCTAATGATCAAGGCGTTTGGGATCTTTGTTGTAAATGGTCCATTTATTCCTATGGTTGTTGTTGAAGAAGCGCAGGTACCTAAGAAGAAAGCAAATTGGAGCAAGGATGAATACAACCAAAATCAATGCGACATAAGAGCATGTAACATGATAGCATCTGCCTTAACCATTGATGAGTTTTACGAGGTTATCGGATTGCACTAGCTGCAAAGGAGATGTGGGACACTCTAGAAGTCACACATGAAGGAACGGAAGAAGTGAAACGATCAAGGAAGAACACCTTGATTCGGGAATATGAAATGTTCAGTATGAGCAAAGGAGAAACCATATGCGACGTACAAAGAGATTTACTCACATCGTAAATCATCTCAAGGCATTGGGTAAGAAATTCGATCTTGAAGAATTAAATGTCAAAATTTTGAAATCTTTGGACGAGGACTTGGCAACCTAAAGTGACGGCCATCACGGAATCAAAGAACTCATCAAACATGAACATGACAACTCTTTTCGGAAACTCGAGAGAACATGAAATGGAACTTGGGCGCTTCAAAGGAGAAGAAGAAGAAGTCAAAAGAAAAGGTGTTGCTCTTAAAGCGGAATCCCACAAAGATGAGAGTAGTGACACGGATGATGATCTTGAATGCGATGACATAAGCTTGTTTGTCAAAAGTACAAAAAGTTCATCAAGAACAAGAACAAAGGGAATTACAAGAAAGGTAAGAAAACTGAAAACCTAAATTCTCTTGATAATTTTAAATGCTATGGTTGTGGAAAAAGGGGACACTTGAAGTCGGATTGCCCCAACATCAAGAAGGATGAGGAAAAGGCAAAGAAATACAAGAAGCCTTTTGACAAAAAGAAAAAGAAGGCATACATCGCATGGGAAGATAATGACGTGAGTTCTTCTAGTGCAAGTGAATCAGAAGGAAGAAGCCAATATCTGTCTTATGGCGGATGATGATGATGATGCCGAATCCACATGTAGCAAGGTAAGTGATTACGGCCTTCCAAATAATTATGATGATTTGCTTGAAGAGTTTTGGAATTATGTGAAAAATCTGAAAAATTAACTCTCTTTCACAATAAATTAAAAAATGACTACAAGAGTCTTGAAAAGAAAATTTCAGATTTGGAACAAGAGAAAATTGTTTTAAAGGATGATTTGGAAAATGCAAAAATCCCTTGCAAATGCAAAACAAAAATTCCTGTTTGCGAAAATTGTAGTGTTCTTGCTAACAAGGTTTCTTATCTTGAAACATCTCTTTCAAAAATCACGATGGGCAATAATAATTTAAACAATGTTTTGAAAGTGCAAAAGGTTTATATGAAAAGCGAGGTCTTGGTTATAATTTCAGGTATAATCATAAACCTACTAAAACTGTTTTTGTGAAAGGAGAATCGTCTAATTCAAATAAGGTTTATGAAAATTCTAATTCCTTTAAACAAAACGTTTCTACAAAGAAGTTTTATAAAAATGCGTACATACCAAGAAGAACAAATGTTCCTACATGTTTTTATTGTATGCATAAAGGTCATTCGGTTAATAGATGCAATATTAAACGTTTTAGTGTTCCTAATGGGAGATACAAATGGGTTCCCAAAGGAAAATCTGTTTCTAACCCATGAGGACCCTAATAAGTGACTTTAGGGGACCTAAATTTTTTCTTATGATGCGAGGTTGGTCCCAAGTCCAAAAAGTCACTATGGTATCTTGATAGTGGTTGTTCAAGGCATATGACTGGGTGATAAAAGCAAATTCAAAAGCTTCAAGAAGAAAGAACAAGGTTTTGTAACCTATGGTGACAACAATAAGGGAAAAATCATTGGTAGCGGAATGGTTGGAGATTCCCTAAAGATTCATGATGTTCTTCTTGTTGATGGATTGAAGCACAATTTGCTAAGCATTAGTCAACTTTGTGATAAAGGTTTAAAGGTAACGTTTGATAGTGATCTTTGCAAAATTCATCACAAGGACTCAAGTGAAATCGCCCTCATTGGTAAGAGACATAATAACATTTATTTGGTTGATATTGATTGTGCATCTACATCCGATAATCTGCCTTGTTTAGTTGCGAAAGAAGAGGATCCATGGTTATGGCATAGAAGAGCTGCTCACATTCATATGCCTCATCTAAGTAAACTCATATCTAAAGAGTTAGTGATTGGTTTACCAAAACTGGTTTTTGAAAAGAACAAACTATGTGCAGCTTGTCAAAAGGGAAGCAAACGAAAAGTTCTTTTAAATCCAAAAATGTTGTTTCCACTTCAAAACCTTTAGAATTACTGCACATGGATTTATTTGGCCCTTCTAGAACAAAAAGTTTTGGTGGCAATTATTATGCTCTTGTGATTGTTGATGATTACTCTAGATTCACTTGGACTCTTTTTCTTTCATCTAAAAGTGATGCTTTTAAAGAATTTAGAAAATTTGCCAAGGTTATTCAAAATGAAAAGGATTTAAAAATCAAGTTTTTACGAAGTGATCATGGCGGTGAATTTCAAAATATCTTTTTGAAAATTTTTGTGAAGAAAATGGAATTTCTCATAATTTCTCAGCACCAAGAACACCTCAACAAAATGGTGTGGTTGAAAGGAAAAATAGATCTTTGGAAGAACTTGCAAGAACTATGTTGAGCGAAAATAATTTACCTAAATATTTTTGGGCTGATGTCAGTAAGTACCGCATGTCACGTTTTAAACAGAGTTTTAATAAGACCTATTTTAAAATTAACTCCTTATGAGCTTTTCAAAGGGAGAAAACCAAATATTTCTTATTTCAAAAATTTTGGATGTAAATGTTTTGTTTTGAATAACGGAAAAGATAGCCTTGGAAAATTTGATGCTAAATCTGATGAAGCTACTTTTTTAGGTTATTCTTTGCATAGTAAAGCATATAGAGTTTTTAATAAGAGGACTTTAAGCTGTTGAAGAATCTATACATGTTGTCTTTGATGAATATCTAGACCTTGAGGAAACCCTCTTGAGTCAAAAAGATTCTTTGCGAGATGATGAAGGAATACATCAAGAAGAAACTCCTCTTGAAAAAGCCGTTGAAGAAATCAGTTTGGATGAGAATCCTCCTCATGATGAGAGTCTACCAAAAGAATGGAGACCACCTAGAAACGTTTCCTTGGAAAATGTCATTGGAGACATATCAACAGGTGTAAGAACAAGGAGGAACATGAATAATTTCTGCATGAATGTTGCTTTTGTTTCACAGGTTGAACCAAAGAATGTAGAAGAAGCATTAACGGATGAACATTGGTGTATTGCAATGCAAGAAGAGCTAAATCAGTTTGAAAGAAATCAGGTATGGGATTTAATTCCTAAGACTAATAATATGCAGGTCATAGGTACAAGATGGGTCTTTAGAAATAAGCTTGATGAAGATGGAAACATCACAAAGAACAAAGCAAGGCTGGTTGTAAAAGGTTATAGACAAGAAGAAGGCATAGATTATGATGAAACCTATGCTCCAGTAGCAAGACTTGAAGCTATCCAGTTGTTGTTAGCATATGCCTCCATTATGGGATTCAAATTATTTCAAATGGATGTAAAAAGTGCTTTTCTAAACGGGTATATCAAGGAAGAAGTCTATGTAGAACAACCTCCAAGCTTTGAAGATTTCAAAAATCCTAATCATGTCTACAAGTTGAAGAAAGCTTTATATGGACTCAAACAAGCCCCAAGATCTTGGTATGAAAGGTTAAGTAATTTCTTACTTGAAAATAATTTTAGAAGAGGTAAAGTTGATTCTACTCTTTTTATTAAGAAATCAAAGAAACATATTCTCATTGTTCAAGTTTATGTTGATGATATTATTTTTGGATCAACTAACGATGATCTTTGCCAAGAGTTTGCTAAGAATATGCGAGGAGAGTTTGAAATGTCCATGATGGGAGAACTAAATTTCTTTCTTGGCTTGCAAATCAAACAATTAAAGAAAGGTATTTTTATATGTCAAACAAAGTATTGCAAGGAACTCTTAAAGAAATTTGAAATGGAAAGCTCGAAAGAAGCCTCAACCCCCATGGCTACATCTTGCTATCTAGATCAAGACTTAAACGGTAAGGCGGTAGATCAAACACGGTATCGAGGTATGATCGGATCGTTACTTTATCTTACTGCTAGTAGACCTGATATTATGCAAAGTGTGTGTGTTTGTGCTAGGTTTCAAGCCAACCCTAGAGAGTCTCACCTAAAAGCCGTTAAGAGAATCCTTAAGTATCTTAGAGGAACAACATCCTTTGGTTTATGGTACCCTTCAGGAGCCTCACCTAGTATCATAGGTTTTTCAGACTCAGATTATGGTGGTTGTAGAATAGATAGGAAGAGTACTAGTGGTACATGTCATCTTTTAGGATGTTCCTTAGTTTCATGGCATTCTAAGAAACAGGCTAGTGTTGCTCTTTCAACCACGGAGGCTGAGTATATAGCAGCAGGGAGTTGTTGTAATTAGAAGACTTTGATATCTCTCTAGATCATATTCCTCTTAAGTGTGATAACACTAGTGCCATTAACCTAACTAGGAACCCTATCATGCATTCTAAGACCAAGCATATAGAAATTAGACACCATTTCATTAGAGATCATATAGCTAAAGGAGATTGCATTATAGAATATATAGATACCAAACATCAACTAGTCGATATCTTCACCAAACCTTTACCTAGAGATAGATTTTATGAGCTTAGAAGAGATCTAGGAATTGTTTGTGATAAATCTGTTGCTTAATTGATGTTTGTTGTTGGTTTTTGATGATATTTCAGTGTTTTACGAAAATTTACGTATTTAATCGATTAAGTTTCGTGTGTTAATCGATTAAACGCGGTGTTTATGAAAATGTTTTACAATATAATCGATTACGTTTATGACATAATCGATTAAATCGCTGAGGAGCAATTTAATCGATTAAGGAATGCACATAATCGATTAAATTTCTGGGTTTTCGTTTTCGAAAAATTTTGAAGGAAAATAATCGATTAAATGAGAATATAATCGATTAAATGCACCGCTCGTGTTTTTCTCGCAAATCTGATTTTCGAACGTTGGCCATGTTTTCACGTGTTTTGTCTTTTCTAAATGGCTATATTCGTTCCCAACGGATATATTTTCATTAAATCAACGTTTTATGACCCGGATTTCATTCTATAAATAGCTGGTTTGAGAATCAAAGTGACTCACTCACTCTCTCTCTCACTCTTGCTGTTTCTGCTGTTATTTGCTGTCTTGTGCGAATTTTAATTCTCTGTGTTGTCTCTGTTATTCCATTATCTTGTTGTGCAATTTCTCTTGTCTTTTATATCACCGAAATGGCTGATCAAAGAAGAAGGAAGATGCCATCAAGGAGAAAGGGCAAGGAGCCAATGACTTCTCAAGAAAGGAGACCTCCAACTCTAGCTGGTTGGATTTCAGATGAAGATTTGCAAATTGCCTTTGTTAACAAGTGGAAGGATAGAAAAATTCTTACCCCTAAATTCTTGTCTTGTGAATTTTTAGATCTCATGGTTTTCAATTTCAGGAATTTTTAGTAGGAAGTGGACTACAAAAATTTGTAGAGATGGAAGGGGCATTCTACCCGATTTGGTTAGAGTGTTCTACATGAACTTGACATCAAGAACTGCAAGTCCAAGCACCAAAGTGAAAGGTGTAAGGATCTTCCTTGATGAAGATTTGTGGAACAATGTAGCTGGTCTCTCAACTCAAGGCATAAACATCACATATGGCTTTGAGGACTTCAACAAGTTGGTAGAATTCAGAAAATTCTGCAAGGATCCTAACCTACAAGTTGAGAACTTGTATAAAGTTGGTAATGTAAAGTTAAATGAAAGAATGTTGCATTATGTTATTGTTTGGATTTTAGTTGCAAGAGGCACTAATCATGCCCAACTTACTAAGGAAGACATTCTTCTAATGTATGGATTCCTTAATAATGTGAGCATAGATTGGCCCTCAATTATCCTTGATAATATGTTTAAAGCCATTAGGCTTTCCTCTTTGCATTACCCTATCGTCGTGTTTGTTTCTAAGATTCTAGAATACAAAGGTGTTGATCTTGAAGGGGAGAATAAACAGATTTTGCTAAGCAATAGCAAAATTGGTAAAAATGTTCTAAGGCATATGGGCCTCATAGAACAAGGCAACAGGTTTACCCAAAGAGAAGAAGGAGCTGCTGCCATGGAAGAAGATGATGAAGACCAACCCCAACCTCCACCTCAATTTCAACCTCAACCAGGATCAGTGGAGGAGCTTCTCATATCAAGAATGGATTCTATGATGAGTCTTCACTCCAAGGAATTTCAAGGCCTTTCTCATCAACTCTCAAGGCTTAATAGAAGGATGTATAGAGGTGAAAGAAAGATGAACATTGAAGAATTATCTCCTGAAGAAGATAATACAACATCCTCAAGAGGCAAACAGCCAGCAAATGTTGAGGAAGATGAAGAAGATAGTGAAGAAACTGAATAGGCTACAAGTTCACTTTTCCTTAGCTTGTTCTTCATTATTTTCCAAATGCTGTATTTTTTTTTCTCTCTATTATTTTCTGTGTATTAATTTGCTTCGCTGTAATTATCTCTCGAAAATGTAATCTTTTTAAAATGATAAAAATAAAGGGGAGAAAATATTTGTCTTGATTGAAAATCTGTCTAGTTAATATAGCTTTTAAGAAAATTAATTTCAAGGGAACTTTAGGAAATAATTCAAATAAGTGCCTTATATAGCTTAAACAATTAAGAGCATAGTTTAAGGGGGAGTTTTTAGAAATAATTTCCACTCATTAATTCCTTGAAATCTCTTTTTCAAAATTCAAATTGAAACTTAAATGCTATATGACTGCCTATTTTATTTCCTTTGTGGACTAATATTTATGATGGAGATATCCATACATTATTTTCAAGATTTTCGGGATATTATCACAAGTCTCTAGGTTTCTTTTTATCATCATCAAAAGGGGAGATTGTTGGCATATTTCAAGTCCAGAGTTTTATGGACACCTACAGTTTTGATGATGAAGTTTTTAGGAAGTTTCAATCAACATTAAAGACTTGTGCCATCTCACAAAGGAAGGTTGCTTGATAAGAAAGGAAAGGTATAAAGAGCATTCAAAGCTTTCAAGAGAGAAGATTGATGAAGATTTTCTCAAGAGTTGAAGGATCAAAGGTAGAAGGTTACTGTTTTGGGTGTTGGATAAAAAGAGTAAGTCATAAATCCCATTCAAGACCTTCCCAAACAAGAGAGCAAGGTGTTTTCTCGCAAAAACGTTTTTCTACGCTTTTAATCGATTACCATACGTAGATAATCGATTATTTAACTTAATATTTGAATAAAAAATGTTTAACGAGCAAAATAATCGATTAAGTGTCTTTGATAATCGATTATATTGATTCTGGGTTAATATAATCGATTATGGCCTTAATCTAATCGATTAAATCAGACAATATTTGTTTTCCAGTTTTTAAACATGATATAATCGATTAAGCTTTTAATATAATCGATTAAATGAGTCGTTTTTGCGAAATCAATTCTAAATCAACCTAAGAATGGAAACTTTGGAGCATTTTCGAATTATAAAATGAAAGAGAATGTCTTAGGTTTAACACATCCGAACAAACACAAAATATTCAAATTGTTTCGCGCCTTAGCTTTTTCAAAGCCGCTTTCCTGCTCTCTTCGGTTTGATCAAATCTTTGGAAGTGGTGATCTGTGTGCTTAAGCTTTCTATCCAGCACATTTCAGGTGTATTCTTTTCTTGTTTTACGTAAAGGGAAAATTCATCCCTTGGATCTGTTCTAAGGGAGGTGTTTCATCTCTTGTGTGTCAAGAGAGGTGGGTTTCATCCTCAGTGTGTCTGAGGAGGTGTTTCATCCTTAGTGTGTCTGAGGAGATGTTTCCGTTTATCTTTATTTGTTATTGCATGAATTGGTGTTTGTAATTTCATTTAAAGATACTGGGGAAAATCATCACGGATTTGTGGTGGTTGGGAACTGGATGTAGGATTGGCTTAATCCGAACCAGTATAAATCTCTGTGTTCTTTCTCTTTCTCTTTATCTCTTAATTGTGGATCATTATTACAATTGCTAATCCCAACAGCGTTAATCAAAGGATTGAAAAAAATTCACATCCAAGTTTTTGAAAGTTTTTCAAAACCTGAAAATTTATTTAAAAGAGAAAATTTCTTTAAAAACCCAATTCACCCCCACCTCTTGGTTTTTACACTGCCGTCTTTATTTAACACTCTTTGTAATACAACATACACCCATCAATGCAACAATCTATTTTTATTCTCGATAAACCAAGCCCTGCTACAATTTTCTTTGTTTCCCTAGAATTAGAAGGGATGATATTATCAGGGTGGTTTGACTCTTTCATAAATTTTATCACATCATTAAATCAAGCTTGCGACATATTATGTTTGGATTTTATACTTAACATTGTAATGGCAGCAGATAACTCTGATACATTTTTACATCCTGGCCACAATGGTTGCTGAGCTGAATTTAACATTTCATAAAATTTGACAGCTTCCATATTTGGAGGTTCCTCTTCATTTTGTATAAAATGTTGTTCATGATTAAGACCACCAGCGTCAAACACCATATTTTGATGTCTATTAACATCTTCATAACCCCATTGTTGACTACTACCCAACGTGGAATGCATATCAACATCCGTATGTTGGATTCTCTCTCCATGGCATGTCCAATGCCAATATCCGAGTGTAAATCCTTTTCGAAGAATGTGAACATTTACTTCATCTGGGATTAAAAATCTCTCATTTTTACATTCCTTGCATGGACACCTTATTTTTCCTTCACTCAAAAAATTTGGTTGTCGACAAGCAAAAGCCATAAACTCTTCAAGGCCATTTAAAAATTCATTTGTATATGCCTGTCGTCCAGGAAGAAGCCTATTATACATCCATGTTCGATGTATAGATATTTCCATTCTTAACTTGACTCCAAAATACCTAAAAATAAGTAAAAATTATTTATATTTTAAACAATATTATGTATAAAATTATAAAGAATTAAAATATAAAATAGTTCCAAAAATTGAACTAAACTGAACTTTCATTACAGCTAGGTAACATTCAATCTTCTCATTTCGACTTATTATGCCTTTTTCATTTTCCCTGTCAATCAAACTCACTAACGTTTTTTCTCTTTCTAAAAAGCAATGCCTCTAATTTATTTTTTTGACAATGATATCAATTCTTGGTTGAGAATGCCTCTATCTTTCTAATTACCTAATCATTCTCAACTAGTTCCTAATGATTCATACAAATATACTGCAACAAAATATAAACTAGTTGATGAAAAAATGCAGTGTATCAGATTTCAGAAAGTAAAACAAATATTTCAACCATTACCCATTCTGCAAGGTATCAACATGATTTTGCAGACTGAATATACTGCAACAAATACAAACCCATTGTCTAGCCATGTGTATATTTTCTGCATATTTCTTTCGTTTAAACCAAAAAGTAAACAATAAAACAGAGAAGGGGCTTTTAACAGGAATAAAAAGGGCATTACAACAAGCACAAAAGACAACTAATTTGTGTCCCCTTCACATATCATTGATTTAAATAGAAGATGTTAGCTTAAATATCCGTGTTTGGTGAGCTTGTAGATGTAAGTTGCTCCAAAAGATCCAACTGAGCACGAGAAGAAGACAAAGATCTTAGCAACAGAGTGAAAAAGAACCTCATACTTTAAAAGAATTTTATAGAAATTTCAGCTGTTAAAAGATAAAAAAAAAACATCGTATTATACATGCTTACAAATGCTCCAAATTGGTAGCAAGTTTCACGTGACTCTAACACCTTGTCAATTATGTGGGAAAAGTGAAACAAAGTCACTCACAACCAGAAGCTATCTGCTGCTCTCTGCAAACGCACAGTTTTTTTTATTAATTCTTTGTTTGCCCTTATTCTATTTCCTTGTTTTTCTTGTTATTTATTTTCTATTAGTTTCATAGTATAACTTGATCATATTATTTAGTTTTCTTAAATACTTTGATGATGAAGAAGAAGAATGTATAGACAATGTATAACTTGATCATATTGTTTATTTATGGTTTTTTCTGGCAACGATTACATTGACAAATGGTTTTATTATAAAATCATACACTATTACTTAGACAATATATAAACATAGTTGAATGCAAATGTTTTTATATTTTTGTTTACTTAGTCGCATTGTATGGTGGAAAAAACTGTTTTAGTTCTTATTTCAAGAGATTTTGATATGGATGAAGACATTATAAGAGGAATTGGAGCAGTAGGATACACATGCTGGGCCCTCAAATAAATGTGGTGTAGACTTTCAAGCAAATTAAGTATCGTTAAAATTCATCAAAAGTGAAGTCTATATTTATGTTTTCTTATTTGTAATTAGGACTTCTGCACATTGTTGTTGTTGAATAACATCTCTAACTAATTAAATTGTAAACAAATTCCATGATGTTAGCAGATTTGGTGCACCTTTTAAGGAAATTTCTTGTTTAATACCTTGAGATCTCGATGAAGGCGGTTGTTAGAATAAAATATATCAATTTTTATTATTTATATTTATTTTGATTTGAGACTTTATAAATAACCAAATATAAATATGATTCAACCAAAGTTTATAAGACGAAATATATTATTTAAATAAATAATAAAATTAGATAATTCATCTAACATATAATGTAATACTTAGTATTTTTTTAAAAGTTATTTTTAAATGTAATTAGACGAAAAACATATAATATAAGAAGTTAATGTTATATTTATTGAAATATAGTAAATGAAGAAACATATTAACATCAAGATCTCTTGAAATAAGAACTAAAACTGTTGTACTCAACAATTTCCTAACTTTGTTGTCTATTTGCGTGACCTCTGGCTGGTGGAATATAGTTAGTACGTCTTATCACTCCCACGAAAGAAAATGACACCCATCCTCAAATATCTCATACCCTTTTTAGATCCAATCAGACCTACCTCACTGCAAAAATTATCATTCACCTCACCCTCCTTCACTTTATAACTTTTATTTATTATTCTTTATTCTCAATACTTATCGTCTATTATTCACCATAGCTTAGTTACAATCCTGCATTGAACTGCATCTTTGAAAACTTTTTTATTGCTGTTATCTGGGTATCTGTCACGAAAGATATGTATCAAACCAAGTGTTTAGTGATTGGTTCTGCTGATGTGAAATTGTTTGTTTTGCAGCTTCAAATCTATCTATAAAGTCATGATATTAATTACCCCCCGTGTATATATATATGTGCCATATGATCTCTTCTCACTTGTCCTATCACGTATATTATATATACACACATAACTTTTTTCTCTTCTGTAATACTCAACAGTGATTGCAGTTTAAATGCTTCATGCTTTTCTCTTTTTCTAATTACCATCTGGTTGTTAATTAATTAGTCTTGAATTATTAAGCTGATATTTTGAGACTAAACACACACACGTCATCTTGAACTTTGATGTGCGCATGTCGAATTGACTATGATTAAGTAAGGTGGAGTGTCAGATTTTGTGCAGATGTGGTATACTTGAATTATCTGTGTGAATTTATTTGTACTGGATTTGTAGTGAAAAAAGAAAAAGGGTAGCTTATCCTGAGATGTGGTATACCCTAGTTCCTACAACCCTATAAAACAAATATGTAACATACTTGAGTCAATTGCTTTATGCCTTATTCCATTCTCTGATCTGTGTCCATGCATTGTAGTCCCTTACTTTACCTAACATGGTAGTATTGTTCATTGTTCATCTTAAATTTCCCAACAACTTGAAGGTGATGACACTGTCCATAGGCATTTTATTAGATATATACCCCTAATTGGTATATTCTATTACCAAGGACAAATCTCACTCTATTTAAGATCAACCTGCAATATAGATAGAAGTTACTATACATCACTGTGGATGCCTCTAAGAACACTTGTAGGAGAAATATTCCAAGTCCGTTAATATTGTTGGATCACAGTCCAACAACAAAATTGGGCCACCCCATCTTGGTCCCCATCAAGATCTTTAAAGTTTGGTTAAGACCAAGTTATGCACACACACTTCCTTATTTAATTAGAACTGTTAAATTGGTATAGCATAGAGGACCACAAGAAGGGTGCATCATGGAAAGTACTTAAATCTGGAGAATTAGTTAAAATAATTTGAAATGTATATTGTCATTGTTAACAAATATTTCTTCTCTCTTGAACTTTGAAATGTATCCATTTCTGCGACTTCTTCTTCTTATCTTTGAACCTTTTCTAATTTTTAGTCAATGTTTCTCCAAAACTACCTTTCTGGTGTCTCACGTTTGAAGGATCCACCTTCTAAAAGATGGGTATAACCAACAATCCTTTCCTCCTGGCACAATCAAAGATGGTTACAAAACACATCGTAGGTGGAGTTAAGTTATGGTGTACTGATGTAGAGATTAAGTTTTGGTCATAAGGGAATATGAGTGTTTTTAGTCGCCATATATATTATGATTTAAAATTTAATTGATTAAATTACATCCTTAAGAACAATCCTCTTTCCTTTACTTTTACGGCAAGAACTTTAGTTACTGTTATACTAGTATCTGCATTCTGCAATACACAAGAGTTACCGTAATATCGTCAAGAGTTTAAGATTTTCTCCATAAACCCTTCATGGTAACAGTTTCAACCATGTTGATATTTACATGGCTTTATCAATTTCTTTCTCTTCAACCATTCTCTGGTTACTACCTTTTGTTTTCTTTCTCTTCAACCATTCTCTGGTTACTACCTTTTGTCTACATAAATGAAGAACTAACTTTCTTTTCATAATAATACTGTCTCCATAGAAAAACGAGAAAGTAATGAATGCCTTGGAAGATTATGTGTTAGTTAGGAGATTAGTATTAACAAATATATGAATAAAATCCATTAGAAAGACCTGAGTCTACTAATCATTTAAACAAATTTTACAATAAAAAGTAATTTCAAAGGAAACAGAAGTACTATAACAATCAAAATGTAGATAAGAAATTAGAAATGATCAACCCTTCACATCCAAAATGGAACAATGAAAACATCAATAGCAGAGAGAACATTGCACGACACAACTCCTCTGATTAAACAAAAACAAAATTTTCAAACCATTCGTGTACATTCTATGGCAACATGAAAGCAACTTGATATGGAGATGAGGTGTCATTTCAAAAAGCCTCTACTGTTCATCTTATAAAGAAACTCCTCTGCCTTGTCAGTCTCATCCTTTTCGAACAGAGCACAAATGATTATTTTGAAAGTTATAGCATTAGGCATGCAACCATTGTCTTCCATTTGGGAGAACAAGGTCAATGCCTCATCAAGCAAACCTTCATTGCATAACCCATTTATCACTCACCCATTTAATATACTACCACTTCTATCAGCTACATCAGTTACCTAAGACCCGATATCGTAATTCTGATTAACTTGACTATGACAAACTAACTGCTTCATCCGTATCCTTCTTCTGTCAAGTTTCAACAGAATTTGAACCTCAATTTTATGTTCAAACAGTCACATTTGCACATTGACAAAATGCCATGACAGAGGAATAACAACAAAGCAATGGAAGGCAACAATAAGTATTATTCCACTTCCACTTGATCAACACACAATTGGTTGTAGATGCGTTTACAAAATTAAGCACAAGGCAGATACGTCTAAGGACTGATACATGAGCATTTGATAATAAACGAATTCACACAAGCTGGTTTAGATTTTACAGAAACATTTTCCTCCAGTGGAAAAAATTACAACATTAGTATCCTTTCATTGGTTGCAGTAAATGTCGCATTTAGCTTAGATATCAACAATGCATTTCTAATTATGAGATTTATACGAAAATTCCTCAAGGATATCATCCTCCACATGATTCTTCAAATTAGGGAGAGAACTTACAGGGGGGAATTTATGGCTTGAGGAAAGCCTCAAGACAATGGTTCGTTGTGTAAACTAAATCGATAAAAAATTAACCTCAATGCAAATACATTAACTCAAAGGAGAATGAACGCGTAAGAAACATTTATAAGAACGAACCTCGAAGGAGCAACTAAACGAAGATGGAGCACGTGGATGCGAGTGGAGTAGGAAGCTCTGCAAGAAGAAAACGAAGAGTAGGGTTAGGCGAGAGAGAACCTGTAGGTAGAAGAGTGAAATTGCTTAAGAATTACACGAAGTTATAAGAAAAGAGGAGGGAAGAGTAGGGTTAGGCGAGAGAGAACCTGGAGGTAGAAGAGTGACAGATCTGCAAACGAAATTTGCTTTGAGCGAGAGAGGAGCGAGAGAGGATACACAACGAAAGTGTTTGAGCGAGCTGGAAGGGAATACAGTTTGCATTGAGCGAGAGAGGATACACAACGAAAGTGTTTGAGCGAGCTGGAAGGGAATACAAAACTATTTTTTTCTTACAATAATTCAAAATCTATTTTATTTCTTTTCAATTTCCTGCAAAAAAAAGAATTGCAAAGAGAATTTATTTACTGCCAAAAATTTCACAATAAAATTATGTTAGTAGAAAATATTTTAAAAAATATATGTATGTTTATCTACAAATTTATGTTTATAAAAGAATTTGCATGAAATTATTTATAAATTTTAACATTTTTTTGTTGTAAATTTTTATTTATAAAAAAATGATATAATTGATATAAATGTAAGTAATTTTGTAAGTATTGATAATATAATTTCCTGCCAATAATTTTATACAGGAAGATTCACATGAATTTGTAGTAGAATTTTTTTTTCAAAAAAATTTGTATATGATTTCTGCAAAAAAATATTTTACATGAAAAAGTGTATATGTTTTTTGCCAAAAGATTTTAACAACAAAATTTGCATGTAATAAATGATTTTTTAGTAGTGTCTCAAGCCCGGTTGGCACTTGTACGGGTTGAGGATGAGTTTGCCAGACTCGTTGAGAAGACCTGCGTCGTGGAAAGCGCTTATCGCTTACCTGATGTGGTTTCTTTCTTCGCTTTCGCCTTCATCTACCGCGTTATTCATGATACAGTCGGTGTTGGAGCTAGGAGCATTGCTCCCTGGGTTGTCTAGAGTTACGAAGAAGCGCACGCTGGAGCTTGGGCTGCTCTCGCTGGTGCGGGCAATGCTTTGAGGACCTCAGAGCCTAAAATGTTGCAGTGCTCTGGGTTCAGGGCCATTCAACTATAAGTCTAGGTCATCACTCGCCTTCTATAGAGTGATCCCGTTAGTTGGGTGAAAAGCTATCCTCGGTAGGATAACAACCGACTCCTAGCCATGAGTATAAACTAGATATTCCTAAATTTGGCACCCCTTGAAACTTAAAACCACTTCCCATGAAGACTCAGTACCCTTTCCGGCCACCACATTCTCATTAAAATAGTTTTAAGTATGAAAAATATTTTGTTGACATTGGATGAGTTTTCACCGGATGAGTTTTTGCACGCTCTTGACAACCCTAACATGGAGGAGAGAGAAGACATGACAAAAGCTATATGTGGAAATAAATTATGTGATAAGAACATATTTGTTCAGTTCAAACAAAATTTGAAAAGAAAAATGTGCTTGTATGTGTTTGGGCACACCAACAAACCTGAGTAAAGTGAAGAGGAAGAAGAGAGAATCAAAACACCACCAATAGGAGAGAAGAGGAAGAAGAACATTTAACAAGTACAAAACGTGATAGAAGAAGAATGCAACAAGAGTAACATACGATTTTACAAGAGAAAAAGATTTTGAAGAAAACCACTACTGTGGTGTAGGGTTTCTTCGAAGCATGAAGAAAACTGAGAGAAGAGAAAAGGAAAAAGACCACCGAACTATTTGGGGAGAGAAGAAGGGTTTCAAAAAAAACCAGCAGCATTGAGCACCCTAATCGCAATCTAAACTTGAAAGAAGAGGAAGCAGAGCACCGTACCCTAATAGCACCATTGTGAAAAGAATTTGGAGAAGCTTGAGATAACTAAACAAGGTTACAGTAGAGGTACAACTTTATTGAAACATCATTTTGCAAGGAGAAGAGTCTTGTGTTTATTGCGTTAGACTGCGTTGAGAGTAAGGTATTTTCATATCTAAATGTGTATTTCTTTGATTCTTGATATGACTTGTTAAACGAAAAGAAATGTAGATATATCCTGCCTGATTAAGTGTGGTAATTATGAATTGTCCTGCTTGAAACCTTAATTAGGTAGAATTGTGATTTGAAACTCTTGGTCAAGCCTTTTATATTTAATGAGTTGTTACGTGGTTGTGACTGTTGCTATTGTTTTTGTTGTTTTAATTTGTTCAATTTCTTCAATGTTGAATTATTTTCCTATTGAGGTTTGGGATGAATTTTGGAAGGATAAGAATGCCCATTGAAATTGGTTGACTCCTTTTGTAATAGTAATGTTTTACATATTTACAAATTGTACAATTGAGCTGGCTATAAAATGGAATAATATAGATGTATTGTTACACATTTGCAGGAAAAAATGGGAAATGAGGGAGCGAAAGTTGAAGAATGTAGTAATGATGATGGTGATGAAGATCAAGACTAAAACTGATGAACAAGTGAAAAAAACAATTTGAATGACTAGTGTTAATTTTAGAGTAGGAATTTGTTTTTTTTTTCATGTGTTAATTTACAATACTTTTGAAGCAATGACATTACATGTAACTAATGTTACACATTTTTGACAAACATGAAAATTACGTAACAAGCTATGTGGTTACCTTGTTGAGTAATATGTATGTTATGTTTAGGATATAATCCTTGATGTTAGCGACATATGACATTGTGTAAATACTCGATTATTATGTCATTCAGTCATTTTTGTTCACTTTGCATTTTTTTTAATTGTGGATATGTGGTTGTGGTCATTTACATTACCAGTTTCTGGTTACCTTGAACAGTTATAGGAATACGCTGTCATGTTTACTAACATGGTAGTTGATTAATGTGAAAAAGTAGTAAAGCAAAAGAATAGGTCAAGCGATTATTAAATTTACTAGTATATTGACATAGTTACAAATCTGCTTGTTTAGTGATGTCTTAATGAACGTGATACCATTTCATCGTTGGGGAAAAGAAATTTTTTGTTGTGAATTGTAGTGTACATGACTACCTCCCCTCATATATGTGGTTAGCCATGTTTAGGGTTATGCACATGAGACCTTTTTGCATCCTACACTGCATATTGTATATTTTCATTTTTTATATAATTGAATGACTTGATTTCATCATGGAGAATGGTGTGGGTTAGTGTTTTCTCACTTGGAGTCCAGTATTTTGAACCCACCAGTATCTGGTTACCTTGCATGGCATATGTGGTTACCCATGTATAGAGTTATGCACATGAGTCCCTTTTCCATCCTACCCTGCACATTGTGTGTTTTCATGATCTGTATAATTGAAAGACTTGATTTCATCATGGGAGATGGTTTGGATGCTCACTTGGAGTGCAGTATTTTGAACCCACTAGTATGTGGTTATCTTGCATGGCATATGTGGTTACCCACATTTAGATTTATGCACATGAGACCTTTTTGCATCCTACCCTTCGCATTATGTGTTTCCATGATTTGTACGATTGAATGGCTTGATTTCATCATGGGGGATAGTTTGGGTTAGTGTGTGCTCACTTGGAGTGTAATATTTTGTACTCACCAATATGTGGCTACCTTGCATGGCATATGTGGTTACCCATGTTTAGAGTTATGCACACAATACCTTTCTACATCCTACATTGCACATTGCCTATTTTCATGATTTGTATGATTGAATTACTTGATTACATTATTGGGGATGGTTTGGGTTAGTGTATGATCATTTGGAGTGCATTATTTTGAACCCACCAGTATGTGGTTACCTTGCATAGTATATGTGGTTACCCATGTTTGGAGTGATGTACATGAGTCCTTTTTGCATCCTACCCTACACATTATGTTGTGTTTCTATTATCTGTATGATTGAATGACTTGATTTCACCATGAGGAATGGTTTGGGTTAGTGTGTGCTCACTTGAAGTGTAGTATTTTTAACCCATCAGTATGTGGTTACCTTGCTTGGCATATGTGGTTACCCATGGTTAGAGTTATGCACATGAGACCCTTTTTCATCCTACCTTACATATTGTGTGTTTCCATGATTTGTATAATTGTAAAACTTGATTTCATCATGGGAGATGGTTTGGGTGCTCATTTGTAGTTCAGTATTTTGAACCCACCAGTATATGGTTACCTTGCATGGCATATGTGGTTACCCACATTTAGATTTATGCACATGAGACCTTTTTGCATCCTACCTTTCACATTGTGTGTTTCCATGATTTGTATGATTGAATGACTTGATTTCATCATGGGGGATGGTTTGGGTTAGTGTGTGATTACTTGGAGTACATTATTTTGAACCCACCGGTATGTGGTTACCTTGCATGGTATATGTGGCTACCCATATTTGGAGTTATGCACATGAGTCTTTTTTGCATTCTAGCTTTCACATTGTGTGTTTCAATGATTTGTGTGCTTGAATTACTTGATTTCATCATGGGGGATGATTTGGGTTAGTGTGTGCTCATTTGGAGTGCAATATTTTAAGCCCACCAAGATGTGGTTACCTCTCCTTGTATATGTGGCTACCCATGTTTTGTGTTAAGTACATGAAAGTTGTTTGCATTGTGGTACCATTTAGCTTTAATTGATTATGTTTAACAATATTTGATATTATTGTCATTTGTGTTATCTATGAGGCACAAATAATAGATTAGTATAGTCTATAATCGATTATGTAATGCAGTTATGTAAAATCAACCTCCTTTTGGATTCCTTTGTCTAAATCAATACAATTTTGGTATACATTAAAATAAGATGTGTGTTTGACATGTCAAAAATAAAGGAAAACTTTATGTATAGGCACATTAAGTCATAAAAAAATTATGTGTTTATTACATCATGTACAAGTTTGATGACATGTCATACATAAACAAAAACTAGAATGAGTTTGTCATGTTTGTCCATGTCATGTCGTCTGAAGTAGGATATGAAAACTACACAGTTGATAATTACACTAGTTCCTGCAAAGAAATGAAAGAAAGAAATATAATAAGTAAGATTGAACACAAAAATCAAATAACCATTGAAGAACACTTCAGTGTACAAAGAAATAAACCATCCTTACTATCTCTGGCCGTTTTCTGATTTTTTTGGAAACAAACAACCTCATGTAACTTTTCAGTAAGTCATATACACACTACAATTTTGTAGATGTAAAATTTATATATCAAGAATCAGGATGTAACCAATCTTATAGAAAATGCACAAACATAAACAAATTAGAACACAGAACAAAACATAACACACTCAAATTTAAAGACATATTTTATCATCCTTTTTTACCATATTGGGATTAGCAAACAACATAAATCAAACAACCATCAAACTTTTCATTTTGATTTCATCCCAATCAGGTCTTTTCATCTTGATTTTGTCCAATATTGAACAAAACTAGTTGATGTGACAACCTACAAATGAACTAAATAACCTAAAATGGTACTCTAACTAGATTAGCTAAATTGTCATCTTGACAATGCTTGAGGGTAAATTATTGTTTTTATATAATGATAATAATGAACAACACAAGGAATGATACTGACATTTTAGTTTTTTTCTGAGACTTATCAAAGGGTCCTGGGTTGTAGAACATGATGGGGTGTTTGGAACTATAGTCTAGATTGGAAGTACAAGATAAGGTCTTGGACTCCCCCACTATAATGGCTAACTTTTGTAGTTTGGTTCTCTCAAGGTTCTTATCATGAGATTTAGAAGTTGAAATTGATTATATGTATAATAATCCGAAAAATCTATTATGGTGCTTCTACTTTAAGATTGGATTTTACATTTTGATTTTTTTCCTCAAAAAGTCCTCTTAGTCCATATCCTTATGCTGATCATTATTTTCATATAAAGAATGATGGAACATCTTTTGATTCTCATATCCTACAACCATATATTGGTTCTCTAACAAGCATCAACTACAAAATAGCTAATAGTACCCAAATGATATATATACATCATTACTTTTAAACAATTATATATTAATGCACTTAATTATTCATCCACACATACACATAGTTTTTGTGAAGCAGAGTGAGCAAAAAGAACACATGCAAACATCATCGCAACCCATCCACTAAAACACAAACAAAATCAACACATAAAGCAGCACAAAACACAAACATAAAATAATTTAATAATGGTGAAGAAGCATAAAAAAAATAGCCCTGATTTTATAAGGCGGACCACGTGGACCACTGTCAAGCACGGGGAGTTTTGACTTTGAACCAACCTTTTTTTCTTGTCAAAATTTAATAACATGACATCTACAATTTGAGAGAATACTCAGAATCAATAAAAAAACATATCGGTAGTGGAAGATTTAAGGTATACTAATATTCTATGTAACACCTCCAAGTAAAATATTTTGATTAGTCAAACAACTTTAGCTAGCAAATATTGCTAGGCAGCTAATGATTTTCTTAACCACTATTTACAAAGTCGTATGAAGTTTCAAACAAAGTTTATCTATGTAAGCAAGTCAAAACAGACTCTGCGAAAAAAAAATGTCCATAAAGGTGCAAGTAACATATCACGATTCTTTTTAAAATTTATGGAGATGCACATGTAATGTAAGAAGGGGTGATAATGTAATGTTTATAAAACAAAAGGGAGATTTGTATAGAATCTTAACAAAAACTAGAACCAGTGTAATTGGAGAAAATATCAGAGAGTGTGATTGCAATTTACTCTTGTTAAATTAACCATATGATCAAGGAGAAAACAAATTAGCATAGTTGTACAAAGTTATACAGAACATAACATTGCCATTGTCATGATTATCACTAAAAAAAAAGGGAAGAGTTTACCACCTTGGCAGTAATGGCATCCTGACAATTGGAATCTCTAGTAAACATATCCTTTGTCCTAAACAAGTTATCAATTCCATCATTTTCAAATAACTCTTCAAAATTATTAAGGTCTAAATTGCATCTCATTTCTCCAATCATTTAACCTATATGAAAATCATATTAAAATAAATAAAACAAGACAGTCACATGGTGAAAGAAGGTGAAAAAAGATACCTGCAATTGCTAAAATTTAAATCACAAATAACAAAGATCCTTCTTAGAAACATATCAATACAATTTGAATCAACGTATACTACCAAACAATAATAGCGTTATATTTCAGTTAAATTTGCTACCTAATGAAAAAAATACAATACCCAAATATAATGGAAATTAAATATCCATTACTTCAGCAACACAAAATTATCCACAAAATTTGTTAATAACTTGATTGGAGCCACATCTATATGACCCAATATTTTTTAGAGGCTAACTCCATGAGCAATCCCTCTGTATCATTCATCTAGAAGTCTCAACAATTTGGAAACATAATTGTTCAAACACAAATATAAACACCAGGATTTAAGGATCCAAAACACATATCAATGAAAACTAAAATATTTTACCTTTCTTGGTACAAGATTAGGGCTTTAGGCCACCGCAAGCCCTCCATCCATGACAACCACAAGAACAACCACAAAAACCACCGAAGCACCACTGAGAAGCACATCAACTCCAACAACCACCACACAAACATACTTTGCCATCAGAGAGAACCACCACGAAGGAGAAAGAGCATGACATAGAAAATGAAAGAGAAACACCTACCGAACCACCACGAAACGCCAGTACACCCACCAAAGACGAGCACAACCACTCCACCAACCACCACACAACCACGCCGTCATCGGAGAAAACCATTGAACCACCATGGAGGAGAGACAACACAAAGTAGACAGAGGGTGAAACCATAGAACACTGATACACCCACCAAACAACCACAGAAACGCAACCTGCTATTGAGGAAAACTAAACGTCAGAGAAAAAGAAACGAAGAAGACTGGAAGAAAGGCTAAATGACCAAATGAAACAAAGTATAAAACCTAAACCATTATATTTATATGGATCCCACAATTAATTAAAAAATTATTTTATTAGCCATGTCACTACCACGTCAGCGGTGTCAAATGGGAGTGTTGACATGGCGGTGTCAATATATCAACACTCTTTAAGTATTCCTAAAGAAGAACGTGTCAAAAGGTGCTCATTCTTACTTGCTGACATGTGGGATCATTCTGAAATAGACAACACAAGATAGGAGATAGGAGACAACATGAAATAGACAATGACATGATAGCTCAAGCAAGTAGTTTCATTATGAAATAGAAAAAAATGACCTATCATCTTGGAGTGAATCTAAAGTTCTTGGTTTTCTTAATGATGGAACTCCATTTTTTTTTACGAACTTATTCAGTGCACAGAATAAATTTGTATTTAATGTATCCCATACAGAGCGTGTATTTTAATGTTTAATGGTTGGATAGTTTCTCTTCCGAAGGATTTCTTCTCCTTTCTCATTTACCACCAGAAATTTAACTGACTTAGAACAAGAGCTCCCAATTTATCAAAACACCATTATAACCCAAAAATCATACAAGTGAACCTTATACCATATTTACCAAAAACACCTTAAAGGCATTAAATTTATAGGTCATTCACATTTCATTTTTATTCAATGTCACTTGTCTTCTAATATAGCTAAGGGGTTGTTTTTGGTTTTGCAGATGAAACTTGCACTTCATATGGTAACACATTCAATCACCTCAAGCTGAAGTACCAATTTTAAATCTTTAAACTAAGCAGTACTCTTTCCAGAATACTTGTAAGTTCTCTTTGTAAAAAATTAGATAATTCCAAACTACCAGGCCTTGTATTCAAACCTATGAAGCTCCGACACGGCTTTTTTATAGCGTTTTCACGCTTCGAACGCCTACCAGACATGGACACACAACGCAAGCGTGCACGACGTAGTGTCAGACGCATGATTCTCAGCCAGACGCGATCCAGTTATTGGACACGTCGGAGATGACACAATCCACTTCTCCGGACACATGTGTCAACCTAAATCTGAAAACAAATAAAAAAGATAAAAATAAATCAAATTCATTCCTTATTAAGAGAAAGAAGAAGCTAAAAAATCAAGGAACATGATTATAAGTTAGAGAATAAAGAATAGAGAAAATATTACATTGGTATTTTGTCTGTTGAATACTAGTTCTTCCACTCGTTCCCTTTCCCTTTGTGATGACTGAGAGTTGAAGTTGCAGAAGAAGGAAAAAAACATAGCAACGTGTTGTGGTGGTACAAAAATAGTATTGCGATGGTGCAAAAATGAAACAGAGTGGTGGTGCGAAAATGAAATAGAGTGTTGTGCGGTTCATTGTGTGTTGCGTTAGGAAGAATTGATATTCTTCCTGCATAATGTACAAAATGTTGTATTGTGTTCTTAATATACTATTGTTGTGACATTGACATTTATTGTTGCAACATGTTGTTCATTACTACTACACGACTATCTTGTTGTTTGATTAATACATTCACTGCTGATTAATACATTCACTGCTGATTAATACATTCACTGTAATGTACCGTACACTGCCATTTATAATAAATTATTATAATTTAAATCAAAATTTTAAATAAATTATTATATGATTAAATTATTTATAATATAATTTGAACCATAATTTTAAATATGTATTTGTATTATAAGTTTAACATATTTATTATTTATTATATTTATTAATTTTTTATCTTATTTATTTACTTTTAATTACTTGAAATAAAGAAGACTATTAAATTGATATTTTCTGTATATAAAATCATTTATGTTTTACAAATTGAATTCTTTAAAAATATTTAGTTGGCTTCTTCGGAAATATTCAGTTGATATTACATTGTTTATTTTTTAAATTGTTCAAATTTAATTTATGTTATTTTTATATGTTTTTGTTTAATTTAAATTATATATTTTATTTATTATTTATTTAAATTACAAACATAAAAATACTTAATATTAGAAAAAGATAAATTAAACTTTTATATTAGAATAAATATTTTTTACAACTGTCATACTAATATTAAAGTAACAACATAATATTAAATAATATAATAATTTAATATTATTTTAAAAATATATACTCTCTCCATTTCAAATTATAAGGCGTACTTGACAAATTCTCACATACCAATAAAAACAATTAATTTGTTCAACTTTCTATAAATTTTTCATTTTTACCCTTATTAATTACTATTAAATGAATTAATTGAAATTTAACCAGAAGTATTTATAAATGAATTAATTTTTTAATAAAATTATAAATTGATTGATATTAGAATTTCAACCGTTTTGAAATCATTTCATAATCATTTCTAAATAATTTAAAATCAGAACTACTAATTATTTTAAGTAAATTTTAATCAAAATTTTTAATTCCCACCAAATTACAAATGACTATACTTTTATTTTAAAATTTCAATCAAAATTTTTAATTCCTACTAAATTGTAAATGACTATGTTTAAATTTTATTTTCAAAATTTCAATCAAAATTTTCAATTCCCACCAAATTGTAAATAGAAATAGTGAATTAAAATGAGTTGCTACTGCAACTTTAATACAAAAATTAAAACATAATATTAGTAGATGATGGTAAAAGATGAAAAGTCAGACTAACAAAAGAGAATTAATTATTAGTTCCTAATATTTAATTTCTCTTTCTACTATTTAATGTTAATACAAATAATGATGTGATTAATAGGGGTATATAAGAAAAAAAAAGAAACAAAAGTTATTGGAATTCTAAAACGCCTTATATTATGAAATAAGATTTTCTTCCAAAGTACGCCTTATAATTTGAAACGGAGGGAGTAATATGTAATTTATGGTTAATTTTTTATTTGTGTTATTTTTTATTTTTTTTATTTTTTTTATATTTAATTTATTTTTATTGTAGAAATTAAGATGAATACAGATAATCAAGCTAGAGAACAAGAGGATGAAACAAAACCTTTGTGGAGATATGTTTCAAAATTAAGAAAAACCTTTATGACCCATTGCAGTTTGTGTGATTTCTCATTCAATGGATCTTACACTCGCGTACGAGCTCATCTATTAAAATTTACTGGAGGAGGAATTAGAATCTGTCCAAAAGCGACTTCATCGAAACTTGTTGAGTTTAAAAAATTAGACAATGAAGCAACAATAAAAATAGAAAATTTGAAGAAGAAGAAGGTCCATCTACCACCTGTATCTAGTGAAGGAAATAATATAAACAATAGTGTCAACCAAAAATCGAAAAGTTCTTTACAAGCTTCTTTCAATATTCAAGCTAGAGATACTTTTGATTGTGAAATTGCAAGGATGTTTTACTCTTCAGGATTACCATTTCATTTAGCAAGGAGTCCTTATTATAGGAGTGCATTTTCTTATGTTGCTAATACTTCTAATCTTAATGGATATGTACCTCGAACATACAATAAATTGAGAGGTCCTTTACTTTCAAAAGAAAGAAGTCATGTAGAAAACCTTCTGCAGCCTATAAAAAATTCAGGTGTGACAATTGTTAGTGATGAGTGGAGGGATCCTCAAAGAAGACCGCTTATAAATTTCATGGCTATTACTGAGACTGGACCAATGTTTTTGAAGTCTATAGATGGATCTGGTGAAATTAAGGATAAGGATTTTATTGCTAAACACATGAGAGATGCAATTATAGAGGTTGGACCAAAAAATGTGGTACAAATTATAACTGATAATGTAGTTGAATGTAAGGTAGTAGGTATGATCATAGAATCATAATTTCCTTCAATATATTTGACTCCTTGTATAGTGCACACCTTGAATCTTGCACTGAAAAATATCTGTTCAGCAAAAAATACTGAAAAAAATAGTGATACTTACCAACAATATTCTTGAATCACGCAAATTGTTGATGATGCTACCTTTATAAAAACCTTTATTATGGGGCACTCTATGAGATTATCAATGTTCAATAACTACAACTCATTTAAGTTACTTTCTGTTGCTCCGACAAGATTTGCTTCAACTATAGTCATGCTTACAAGGTTTAGAAGTTTGAAAAAATGACTACAAGAGATGGTTATTAGTGATAAATGGTCTTCTTATAAAGATGATAATGTGGATAATGCATAATTTGTGAAAGAAACTTTGTTGGCTGATGATTGGTGGATGAAGGTTGATTATATACTTGCTTTCATTGCCCCTATTTATGATGTTTAGGAAGATAGATGTAGATAATGCTACTCTTCACTTAGTATACGAAATGTGGGATTCAATGATTGAAAATGTGAAAAAGGTCATATACCAACATGAAAGAAAGGCAGAAATTGAACAATCATCCTTTCTTAAGGTAGTAAACTCAATATTAATTGATTGTTAGACTAAAAGTAGCACATCTCTTCACTGTCTTGCTCATTCTTTAAATCCAAGGTGATGCATTATATTGTTAAGTTAATTTATAATATCATAGTTATATTATTATATTTATTTTTGTTTATATTTTTTTAATGTTGTAGATATTATAGTCATGAATGGCTAAATGAAGATTCACAAAGACTTGACCCACATCAAGATAGTGAACTTACTCTTGAAAGGAAGAAATGTTTTAAAAGGTACTTTGATGATGTGGATGTAAGAAGTAAATATAGAGTTTGCAAACTTTTTAGATTAAAGAGAAGGTTTTGTCGATGTTGACTCTTTAAGTGATAGAGGTAAAATGGATGCAAAATCATGGTGGATTATTCATGAAGCTCATGCATCAACACTTCAGAAGATAGCTCTTAAATTACTCGGACAACCATGTTCTTCTTCTTGTTATGAAAGGAATTGGAGTACCTATTCCTTTATACATTCTTTGAAAAGAAATAAGATGACACCTTAAAGTGCAGAGGATCTAGTATTTGTCCATATCAATCTTCGTCTTCTCTCAAGAAACTACTCAAAATACAAAGAAGAGAAAACTAAATTGTGGGATATCGCAGGAGATGACTTTTCATTAGATGACAATTAGATTCTTGAGATAGCTAGCTTGTCTCTTGATGAACCAGACTTAGAAGTTATATTTTTTTAATGAGGATGACCAAATATGATATTCATACACAACAATTTACCTAAATTTTTCGTTTGATATAATTTTTTTATAATTATTGAATTTTATATTTAGTATATCATTAATATATTTTAATATATATATATATATATCATCGTGTCCCGTGTCCTATATTTTTTAATTTACTCGTATCTACGTATCCGTATCCGGGTTTCATAGATTCAAACCAAAAAGAATCATATTAGAGTCGATTTTTGTTCCTAACTTAGGCATATTATCATACGTTCTAAATAAACCAGAAAAGAGAGAGCCAAATGATGATAATGGTTTATGCATGTTTTCTGTTACAATGTAGCACATTTTCTGTTACAATGTACCATGTTTTTTGTTACAATGTAGCACATTTTCTGCTCCCTCATGTAGCACGTTTTTCAGTTACACCTCTTTTGTATTTTATTATAATCTTTTATGTTATTTTCTCTCTCTATAATCTCCCTTTCTTTCTCATTGTATTTATTCCTCTTTCTTGCATGAATAATATTCAAAATAGGGTTATCCATTTCTTACCTATTCTCCTTTTTGTCTTGCGTAATATTTGTGATGGTATTCCACTTCTATTGTTTTCTTTTTCATGTCTTCTTCTTCAATCATGAGTGGAGGAGTGGACTCTATAGCTAACTTTCATAGCTATCTCTACTTACACCCCAGTGAAAATCCCGTTTCACCTCTGGTATCACCTCTTCTTGTGCTTAGTAATTATCATACATGGATTAAGTCCATGAAAACAACACTCAACACCAAAAATAAATTGGAGTTCATAGATGGAAGCGCTCCCGAACCACCTCCTAGTGATATCCTTCATGGTGCATGGAAGCGATGCAATAACATGGTAGCCTCATGGATTGTTAACTCTATTTTTCTCCCAATCAGACAAAGCATAATATGGATGAACAAGGTTGAAGACATTTGGCGCGACTTGGGATTTAAATATGCACAGGGTGATCTCCTTCGAGTTTCAGAACTATAACATGAAATTCATCCATCAAGGAGACCTATCTATAACTGAATATTTCACGAAGTTGTGTATCATCTAGGATGAGTTAGATAATTATATACCTGAGTTGTTTGCAAGTGTTTGACAAAATGCTCCTGTGATGTGGTTTCTATCATCACTCAGTGAAGGATAGAAGATCAGGCCATGCAATTATTTCACATCCTAAATGATCAATACAATAGTGTTCAATATCACATTCTCCTAATGGATCCACTTCCCCATATCACTAAGATTTTCTCTTATGTGGTCCAACAAGAACGCCAATTGCAAGAAAGGAATTCTACTGGACACATTTCTATTGAAGGCAAACCTACATGTACTTTTTGTGGAAAGATTGGGCACAGTGAGAGTTCATGCTTTAAGAAGCACGATTTCCCTGAATTTGAGGGAAAATCCAACTATGGTAAAGTAGACTATTGATAGTAAAATGTTAAATGTACTGTTAGAAGTTGTTAAAAGGTTAAATGTACTATTAGAACTCGTTAGAAGTTGTTAGAAGATTCTAGAGATCTCTTTGTAATTACTCCTTTAGGGTTAGAGTTTTCTATATATAGAGGAAATCAACTTAATAAAATAAAATCTTATCTCATTCAAATTAATTTTTTAAAGTGAAACAAATCCTACTCTCATTATTGATGGAGTGGTCATACTATTGACTCATGTTATAGAAAACACAGTTTTTCCCCTGGTTTCAAATCACAAGCCAAGAATGGACACCCCAATGTTAATAGCATAGTAATTGAGGAAGGGAAAAAGGTCACTGATGTCGAACACAGTACAACAATACCATTCCCTTAGCCTTAATGCAACAGTCTCAATTTGGTTCCTCAAGTTCACCATAAGTCAATCAAATAACCTTTTCTAATTTTGTTCAACCTTTTAATGGTAATCACGTTCTTTTTAACACCAACTCATATTGCATAAGAACACCCTGGGTAATAGATTCAGGTACTACAGATCATATAACTTCTTCTCTTTCTCATTTTTTCACATATTTTCTCATTAAACCCATTGTTGTAAGCTTCCTAATGGTGAACATGTTTATGCCACACATTTGGGAACAATTAAATTCAATAATCACCTTGTTCTATCTAATGTTTTGTATATACTAAATTTCAATTTTAATTTGATTTCTGTTTCCAAGTTAGTTTCGTCACTTCACTGCAAACTAACTTTTCTCCTTAATTCTTGCATTATACAGGACTTGAACACATTGAAGAAGATTGGTATAATTGAGATGAGAAATGGATTACATACTCTGAATGCTAGACCTATCAATAATCTCCTTTCATGTTCTGTTGTCATTCATCCTGAATTTAACATTAAACCTATAGATCTATGGCATTTTCGTTTAGGACATCCTTCATGTAAGTGTCTGGAATCCATGATAAGATAGTATACTTTCATCACTGTAAATAAGGAATTAACATGTAGTACATGTCATTTTTCAAAATGGAGGAAACTCTCTTTTCCTTCAAGCATTTCTAAAACATCAAAGGCTTTTGAATTGATTTATATTGACATATGGGGACTCTGTTATGTGAATTCCATGTTCGGACATTCATTTTTTCTAACCATAGTAGATGATTTTACACGATACACTTGGGTTAATCTAATGATTAATAACTCAGAAACAAGGAAAAACATAATCAACTTCATTTCTCATGTTGAAAGGCAAATTGATACTGAAGTTACAATTATATGAAGTGATAATGGTTTTTGAGTTTTTGATGAATAATTTCTTTAAAAAGAAAAAGAATTATTTGTTAGAATTAAGTCAATATTAAAAAGTTAGTTGTTGTAGTTACAGTTTTTGTATTTTCTGTTTTGTATATTCTGTTTTGTATACTCTATATATACCAGACTTGTTTTTCTGGTATAGGAGAATATATGAGGAATCTCTTTCTGTAAAAACTCTCTCTTCTTTCTTCTATATGGTATCAAGAGCTAACACGATCCAAGGGTGTTAGAAGTTAGTCACTAGTGCAAGAAGCTACGTAAGTTTGTTCAAAATTTGTCAAGAGTTATGGTTGGGCTGAGTGGGATGGTACAAGGAGCATTACCTGTGTTTGATGGTAATATGTTTGATGATTGGAGGATAAAGATGCTTGCCATCTTCGGTTTTCAAGATGTTGCTGAAGTAATTTCTGAGGGGCTTGCTGAACCTGGATCTAAAGCCACTGATGAGGAGAAAAGAAATTACAAGGTGCAGCAGAAAGTTGATAGCAAAGCAAGATTTCTGATCTATCAATGTGTGAGTTCTAAGATTTTTAGCAAGATATCAAAGGCAGTCACAGCTAAGCAAGCATGGGAAATTTTGAACAAAACATATGGAGATGGTGACAAGAATAAAAAGGTAAAACTGCAAACTTTGCGTCGTAAATTTGAATTTCTGGTAATGGAAGAGAGTGAAACCATATCAGAATACTTTGATAAAATTCAAGAACATGTTAATGCAATGAGGGCATGCAAAGATAGCATTACTGATCAACAGATTGTAGACAAGATTTTGAGGACACTACCTCCACGTTTTGATCATGTTGTAGTGGCTATAGAAGAGACAAGGGATCTTGATAAGATGGAGATTGAGGAACTACAACATTCTCTTGAAGCTCACGAGTACAGAATCAATGAAAGGAGACATGTTCAAGAACAGGTTCTTCAAGCTCGTACAAATGGAAAATCAAAGGAAAAAAGCTTCAAGAAAGGAAGCAAACAGAAGTATGAAAAGAAAGATAGTGATACAGAATTTACCAAAGTGAAAAATCAGAAGTCTGTTGAAGGTAAAGAATGGAAATTTGATAAAAGGAAAATAAAGTGCTATAATTGCAAGAAGTTTGGTCATTTTGCCCGAGAGTGTTGGGATGGTGAAGGAGCTAAAAACAGACCAAAGAATTAGACACAAGCAAATCTGGCTCAGGATGATACTTCAGATTTAGAAGCAGTCATATTAATGGCTTATACAAATGTTGATGTTCTAGACAACACTTCTTGGTATCTTGATTCAGGATGTTCAACACACATGACAGGAAGAAAAGACTGGTTTGTTCGTTTGAATGAAGTAAACCATGGAAGAATCAGGTTTGCTGATGACAATTGCTTACATGCTGAGGGAAATGGTCGTGTTGTTCTAAAAGGTTATGATGGCAGGGAAGTAATTGTAGAAGATGTGTTATATGTTCCAGGATTAAAAACTAATCTACTGAGTCTTGGTCAACTATTGCAGAAAGGATTTGCAATGACTATGGAAGATAATTCGTTGAATGTGTTTGATCAGTCCAAGAAACTAGTTATACATGCTGGTCTGTCTCAGAATAGAACATTTCAAGTCAAGATGAGTACACTGAAACATCAGTGCTTTATTGCTGCTGAAAACAGGAGTGAGTGGTTATGGCATTTGAGGTTTGGACACCTAAATTTTAGAGATTTACGTGATCAAAATCAACAAAAAATGGTTGATGGGTTGCCTCAGGTGATAATTCCAGAAGAGGTGTGTAAAGAATGTGTACAGTGCAAGCAAACAAGAAATCAGTTCTCTAAAAGGTTGCCTCAAAAGACAACCAAGAAGCTAGAGTTGGTACATTATGGTATATGTGGTCCTCTACAAGTTGAAACTCCTGGTGGAAGTAGATACTTCATCATTTTTGTTGATGATCTAACAAGAAAGATGTGGATATATCTACTCAAGAAGAAAAGATGTCACACATTTAAGAATTTTTGGCTCAATATGTTATCAACATATACCAGATCAGCTGAGACAAAAACTGGATGACAAAGGTATACCTCTTATTCTAATCGGGTACTCAACTGGTGGGTATAAACTTTTCAATCCTGAAAATCAAAAAGTCTCAATTAGCAGAGATGTTGTAATTGATGAGACATCTTGTTGGAATTGGACCTCAAGTAGTCGAAAGGATGATCTGGGAGATAAGTTGCAATCTAGTATCATTCTAGATCCTGTTATAGAAAGGACAGAAATCATAACTACTGTTGGTGAACAAAGTGATCAACAAGTAAGAAAATCTGGAAGAATCACTCAATTACCATCTCATCTCAATGATTATGAGTTGTTTAATGTCTCAGCAACCACATTAGAAGGAAATTTAGTGCACTTTGCACTAATCGCAGAAGCAGAATCTGTTGAGTTTAAATATGCCATCAAGAATGCAGATTGGTTGAAGGCTATGCATGAAGAAATAATCTCAATCAAAAAAAATTAGACTTGGGAATTAGTTTATCTACCTCCAAACAAAAGACCTATAGCTTTGAAATGGATTTATAAGAAAAAACTAAATCCAAAAGGTGAAGTGGTGAGACATAAAGCCAGGTTGGTGGCAAAAGGTTTTTTGCAAAAAGCTGGGATAGATTATGGTGAAATTTATGCTCCTGTAGCAAGGATTGAAATTGTTCGAGTCATTGTTTCAATTGCAACTTATGAGAATTGGTCTATGCATCAACTTGATGTGAAATCTGCCTTCTTGAATGGGCCAATTGAAGAAGAAGCTTATGTTTTGCAGCTTCATTTTTTTGAAGTTAAGGAGCAAGAGCACAAAGTGTACAAGCTAAACAAGGCTTTATATGGCCTTAAACAAGCTCCAAGGGCTTGGAATTTGCACATTGACAGTTTTCTCAAGCAAACTGGTTTTGAGAGATGTGTTACAGAACATGGTGTGTATGTGAAATGTTTCCACACCGACAGAAGTGAAGAAAAATTGATTGTGTGTCTCTATGTGGATGATTTGCTAGTGACTGGAAGCAGAACAGATTTGATCACCCATTTCAAGTCTCAAATGTTGAATGAATTTGAGATGAGTGACCTTGGTGAACTCAATTATTTTTTGGGAATTGAATTTCTTTCCACAGAACTTGGTATACTGATGCACCAAACCAGGTATGCAAAAGAACTGTTGTCCAACTTTTGCATGGATCAGTGTAATCCTGCAGCAACACCAGTTGAAGCTGGCTTGAATCTTGAAAAGGATAGTGATGAAGAACAAGTAGATCCCACTCTCTACCGCAGGATTGTTGGATGCTTGAGATATTTGTGCAACACAAGACCTGACTTGAATTTTGGAGTAGGTTTAATAAGCAAATTTATGCAGAACCCGAAACTGTCTCTCATGAATGCTGGTAAAAGGTTGTTAAGGTATCTACATGGTACCTCTAATTTTGGAGTTGTTTTTCCAAAGAAAAAGCTGGATGAAGAACTTAAGTTGGTTGCATACAGTGATGCAGACTGGTATGGAGATAAGAATGACAGAAAAAGCACTGCTGGTTATGTATTTTTCTTTGGAGATGCACCAGTATCATGGAGCTCTGTCAAGGAATCTGTGGTTGCATTATCTTCTTGTGAGGCAGAATATATTGCAGCCTCAGAAGCCGCATGTCAGGCAGCTTGGTTAGGAATGTTGTTGAAGGAAATGAAGGTTGATTTGATACAGCAACCAATACTCTATGTGGATAACAAATCTACCATAAATTTAGCCAAACATCCTGCTTCTCATGGTAGAAGCAAGCACATTGAAACAAGATTCCATTTCCTACGTGAACAAGTCAACAATTCCAAACTTGAAATTTTTTATTGCAAGTCTGAAATACAACTTGTTGATGTGTTTACTAAGGCTCTAAAGGATGAAAGATCTAGATATCTTAGAGATTCTATTGGTGTTGTTAGAATTTTGACTTAAGGAGGTGTGATGAGCCCCTGATCACAAATAAAGAAGAGGAGTGTCCAAGGAGGATTACTAGAAGCATGATGAGAAGGGACACTTCCTCCTCTCCCCTTTTATTTAGCCTTTTTAGCATTTCTATTAGTTGTTAAATATTTTCTAAACTCATGTTTTTTTTGGGTTTTGCAGGATTGCTTTTGACACCCCTTTTTCTACAAGTAGAGCCTTGTTTGGAGCAAAGGAGCACTTGGGCTTGAGGCCCAAGTTTGGGACATCCAAGGGGGGGTGAAGAAGTCAATCTTGACCTTCTAGAACCCTTGGAAAACGTCCTCTCATCATCCCAATCATTGGCAACCCGTTTTTTGTGCCCTACCTTCTAGAATGTGTGAGTCTTGGCCACCAAGAGTGGAATATGCTTAGGAATCTTTTCCAATGTAATTCCCTCTAAGTCCCCACCCCAACTCTATATAAGGAGGCCTCTCATTCTTGTAAAAGGGTTGAACATTAATGAAATAGAGAGCATTCTTGCATAGCCTAGAGCTTGTGTTGTGTTCTTGGGTGTTCTTCCCCCTCTTGGAGTCTTATCTTGAGCCTTGGCTCAAGTGGCGGCTAACACCACTCATCTTGGGTTGGACCATCCCCCAAGTGGCGTGTAGCACTCCATTCCCCTCCCCTTCTCTCAATCTT
Organism: Lablab purpureus; assembly: GCA_030347555.1. Classification (NCBI taxonomy): domain Eukaryota; kingdom Viridiplantae; phylum Streptophyta; class Magnoliopsida; order Fabales; family Fabaceae; genus Lablab; species Lablab purpureus. Next base: position 19,841,384 of record CM059256.1, on the reverse strand, counting down.
TTCCTCCATTATTGTTTCATGTTCTTTACTTTCATGCTCTTTAATTTCCAGCACTTTACTTTCATGTCATTTACTCTTATGTCTTTATGATTCAAGCCTTGTCTTAATTTGTGTTGGCTGGATTTTATGTTTTGTTATTCCCTTCTCCTCTTGAGCTCCTTGTGAAGTGAACCTTCACACTTAGATAACCTCTGGGATTATCTTTGTGTCCAGTGGGAATCTTCCTTGAGGCTTTCCTGCTAATTGACATTCCATCAAACACCTTATGTGCTAAATATTAAAATGAACCCTTATCAAGGTGTGTTAGAATTAAGTCAATATTAAAACGTTAGTTGCTGCAGTTATAGTTTTTGTATTTTCTGTTTTGTATACTCTATATGTACCAGACTTGTTTTTCTGGTATATGAGAATATATGAGGAATCTCTTTCTGTAAAAACTCTCTCTTCTTTCTTCTATATTATTCAGTGAACTAGTTGCGTTGAAACTCCATGGCAAAACGAAATTGTGGAGAGAAAGCATCAACATATTCTTAATATTACCTGTGCTTTGTTGTTTCATAGTGGGTCACCTTCATTTTAGTATTTTGCCATTCAACATGCTATCACTCTCATAAACTGCATCCCTACTCCCATTTTGCATGAGATATCACCTTACACAAAATTATATAATAAAGACCGTCATATCTCTTCATTCAAAGTTTTCGGTTGTCTTTGTTTTAAGAGTACTTTATTTGTCAATCGGAAAAAGTTAGATGCCTGAGTTGACCCATGTATATTCATTGGTTTCTAGGCTCGCACGAAGGGTTACTTGTGTAATCTGAAAAATAATTCCATTAATGTTAGTAAAAATGTATTATTTTATAAAAACCATTTTCCCTACATTCAAAAAGCTAGAAATAAAGACAATGACACCTTTTTGTTCACTGATCATCTGAAGCCTCTATTCATAGCATACCTATACACTTTACTCTTGCACCTGCAACAGAACAAACTACTTTTCATGACCAACCTATGCCTTCCATCTCTGCAAAATCACCAGAGCTATTTTCTGAACGTTATCAATCTTGTCCCAACAACACTCAATCTGTTTTGTCTCGGATAAACACTCATGAATCACGTGACACCAATTCCTATCCTAGTCAGATTTTAGATATCCCTATATCATCTCATGAGTCTCCACCTATCACTGGTCTTTCATAGCCAGCCCATCTGAGATGCTCATCTCGAACCCGGTTGCCACCAAGCCATTTAAGAGATTTCCATTGCAATATTGTTGCAACTATACCAACTTCTTCAAATGTCAAGTATCCTTTTCAATTTTTCCTTTCTTATTCTCGTCTTTCACATTCCTTTCAACGTTTTATTTGTTCCATTACTATGACTACTGAACCACACTCATATACCAAGGCTTCCAAATCTGAATAATGGGTTAACGTATGAGGAAAGAACTTGTTGCCCTTAAGATGAACAACAACTACCCCATGATAAGGTTGCTATCGGATAGATGGGTTTATAAAATTAAGATTTAATAGACATTTTGGTTCCAATAGTTTGTAAGATCATGCAATACTTTTTCTCGTTTAATTTTTTTTTTAATTGAATTCCAAATTTTATTAAAATTTGTCGATGTGATTCTACTATTAGATTAATATTAACGACCTTAACTGCATGAAATGTAGTACATTCAAGTTAACTTGTGTTTAATTTTGAAACGTGGTACATTCAAGTTAACTTGTATTTAATAAAATTTTGAAATCAATTGAGTAAAAAAATAAATATGAAAAAATATTATAAATTTTCACAAAATATTAAAATTAAAATATTTATTAAATCTAAAATTAAATATAACGTTAATGGAACTATTGAGGGGTACAAGACTGCCCAGGGATACAACCAACAGGTCTTGATTTTTAATTGGCATCTTAAGCAACTCGATGTAAATAATGCATTCTTGCATAGGAAGCTCAATCAAGAAGTTTACATGCATATTCCTCAGGTCTTACAGCTCAACAAGATCAAGTATGCCTTCTAAAACGTTCTCTATAGGGGCTTAAGCAGGCAAGCCGTCAGTGGTATACCAGATTTTCTAGTTTCCTACTTCTTCATGGTTATCATCATTCTCAGGCAGATCATTCTTCATTTTTGAAATTCATGAGTACTTCCATCACAGCCCTCATCATTTACGTGGACAACATTGTTCTCTCTGGAAATGACTTGTCAGAGTTTCTCACATCACCCTCCTTCTTAATCAAACCTTCAAAGTGAAAAATGTTGGGAATCTAAAGTATTTTCTTGGTCTTGAGGTGGCTCATTCACTTAATGGTATTCATCTATCTCAACAAAGATACATTCTCGATGTGTTAGGAGATGTTGGAATGTTAGCTTGTACTCCAATAGATTATTCAACCTAATTGACTTCAAACATAGGCGCTGTCCTTACAAATCCTTCTCCTTATAGAAGGCTGATTGCAAGACAAATTTATCTTACTTCCACTCGTCCACACATCGCCTACGTTGTTCAAAATTTAAGTCAATTTGTTTCCTCCCCACCGATCTTCATTATAAGGCTGCTCTTTGTGTTTTAGGATATTTAAAGCAATCCCTTGGAGCTGGTATTTTAACTTCTTCCTCAAGTTCTTTACAACTAAAAAGATTTAATGATTTAGATTGGGTAGGGTGTCGTGACACGAGACGATCTGTTACTGGTTTTTCGGTCTACATGGGTGATTCTTTAATCTCTTGGCAATCTAAGAAACAACCAACGTTCTCAAGAAGTTCATCTAAGAATGAATACCGTGCTCTTGCATCAACTACATCTGAGATTCAATGGCTTACTTATCTACTCAATGATTTCAAAGTTTCCTACAAGAAGCCTGCGTTATTGTTTTGCAACCACGATTCTACCATTCAAATAGCTTACAACCAAGTTTTTCGCGAGAACTATGCACATAGAGATAGATTGTCATGCTGTTAGAGAAAAGGTTAATCTTGAAGTTCTCAAGCTCAACTTCCAGACATACCGACAATAGCTCTTCATCCACATGTTTTCAAAGCTTATCCATTCCCAGCTTGAGGGGGCCTCTTACGTTCTAAATAAGAAAAGAGAGATCAAGTGATGATAATGGTTGATCCATGCTAGCATGCATGTTTTCTGTTACAATGTAGAACGTTTTCTACTTCATCATGTAATCTCCCTCTCTCTCTCATTGTATATATGCCTCTTTCTTGCATGAATAATATTCAGAATTTAGTTATCCATTTCTGACCTAATATCCTTTTTGTCTTGCGTAATATTTGTGATATTGAAGAATCTAAAAAAGTTATCCCTCTGCGTGTATGCTACCATCCTAGTTTCAGATTGATCTACAAATCCAGTAGATTTGAACATGGACTGTGTTATTAGGATATGGTGGGATTTCCTGTTGCTGGTGTCTGTGACATTACCTTACTAAAGAAACGCAATACTAATAATCGCCACAAGCTTAATCCGTTGCCCCAAGAAATTAGGAAGTTGGATTAGAATTTGGAACTCCTAACATGAATAAATCTTCTCATGTGACATTGTCACTGCATGAGATCCTAGTTCTTTAATTAATTCTATCAATATAATATGTTCTTACAATAAAAGTGAGACTTAGTACAGTATTAGATTTTAACACATGATTAGGTTTTTTCTTACATTAGAGGATTCATTCTAGTTCCTGAACTGATTTGGAAGGGATACTGGGTTGGGTTGTAACGGAAATCTTTCGAAGCTAAGACTTTATGTCAAAGTATACAAGTTTTCCAAGTTTACAAAAGAACATGATTAATCTATGTAACCAAAGAAATTTCTGCATGACGAGTTGTGCAACGTGTGAATTGCCATATTCATGAATTGTCAATCTTGAGAATTTAACAATCTTTTGGATTATCTATTTTTACTATGCTTTTAAAGATATTTAAGCTATTTTTAAAATTTTAACTCAATTTATAATTAAGAAAATACCTTCCTAAAAATTTAGAAATTAATTTTAGTGTTAAACTAGAGTATATTATTTGTCTTATTTTTTATATTTTAATTTTTGTTTATTTTCTCATATTTTGATGTTTTTAATTTTAATTTTAGATAATAAAGAATGAAAAATTAAGCTATGTTTCAGCTCAACCGAGCGAGCAGTGTTTTTTCATAAAAATTTTATTTTTATTTTTATTTTAATAAATATAATTTAAAAACACATTTAATTATATAAATAATTTTTAATTTTTAATTTTAATTAAATAAATTAAAATAATAATTATTTTTACATGTCAAATTATTTTATTATAATTTATAATTAAAATTTAATTTGTTAATATTAATGATATATATTTTATAAGTTTATTTATATATTCATATCATTTAAATAATATAATAACTTTTTTAATATAAAATAAACAAGCTAGCAAAATATGTTGACGGGTTTACAATCTGAACATCACTTGTCAAATTATAGTTAGCTTGTGGGCAAGGTTCCAAGTCTCGATTGAACTTTTCTATGTGTACGATTTATGTTTATGACTACACTGTTTAATGAAAACTCCGCTTATTAATTTAGAAAGTGTGAAATGAAGTGATATAATTAAGTTTGATATAAATACTTTCATTAAAAATAAGTAACAATTTATTCTGATAGGTGTAGACTTGTTGACTTTTCACGTGCATTTATCTTTAGTAGCTCTTTCAGAAGATTTACTATGACAGTTTTTCTCATCTTCCCTAAAATTAAAATCATAATTTTTTTTCTAATAAAGCTTTTTCCACACATCTTAAAACCCAAGCATACGTATTAGACCCTTTAAAATCAAGTATTCTAATACATAGGAAACCAATTAAAATGCAATTTAAAGGTACAATGAAATAATATGTAACATTTTGGTGTGGCATATACTTGTTTTTGGTATATATTAATTGTGTGGTGGAGGTTAGACCAAATAAAAATCACAATTCACGATTACATCTTAAGAGAACAAATTGATTATCAATTATAACTTTTAGTTTAATATGTAAGTATTTAATATAATATTAACATCAAAATTAAGATTATGAGTTTGATTTCATATTAAATAATGAATGAGGAAAGATTATATATTCATTCTATGGTGATAACTTTTATGCTATTGCTAAACCCTTTATTCATAGTTTATACCTTTCTCAAAGAAAATGATATAGTTATATGGAAAACAATCATATTGATACTCATTTTTAGAATCATAAGCCTTGGAAATCCCAAATCTTACAATTTGCGTAGGAAAATCAAACACATAGAAAAATCAGAATTTGGGGCCAAGTGTTAAAGTGGGGATTTCTCAACATCTTACTATACTCATAAGTGCTGCAGCAAAAAGTGCATATCTTTTAGTTTCAAAATCAGCAAGTTGAATCCGTGTTCATCTATACCTTATAAACTTCATTGTAAATTCTATACTCGTGAGATTGAGCTCATTTTAGTCCCGAATATCACCTAGGAGTTTAGGTATGTCTTAAAAATACATAGCTAATGATAGGAAAGCACAATCGTCGACAACTTGTAGTCCCTTTAAAAATTGAAAACAAAAATAGAAAACAACCACCAATTAACTTTCCACTAAAACTAGAAAATATTTTCCACAAGTGAAACGTGTCCTCTCACCCATCTCCTAATGCTACATCCCTTCCTCACTTTTCTCTCATTGCGTTTGTTGTTCTCTCACCACGCTTTCTCTACATCTGCTTCCACACTTCATTCATGTCTTTTCTCTCACACTTCTCTCTCTCTCTCTGCTTGCACACCCCAATCCCGCTAGTGTGCCTCTTTGTGTTTTCCAAACAATGTGCGCTTCTATCAACACGCAATCATTTTGCATGTTAATGTTTGTCAAAACGGTGCTTCCACTATTGTAAAATGATTTTTCTTCTATGCCACCCTATACTTATTTCGTGCCTATAAAACCTTAATCACCTTTACACCCCATACAACTTACTAAAAGGGTGTTACAATCTTTAGGATATGTTATCTCCCTTTTATTTGAAATTTCAAAAATTATGGATTTTGTTAGAATAATAGGGTAGGTAAAACAAATCAAGAGAGATATGAATTGGTTCTTAATAAAAACTAATTATTTTTTAATTTTAATCTTGTTAAAATAGAATTTAATAAAAATCTCAATATAAATTTTAGTTCTGCTTTATAGAAATCAGAGTACAAAATATATAAGAACAAAATATAAGCAGAATGTAAAAAGAGTAGGAATAGAGAAAAATACACAAATTATTTTATATTAGTTTGGATCAAAGAAAATCCTACTTCCAGTGATTGTATCACCTCAAATGAGAGCTCTTTTGTACACAACAAAGGATGAAACGTCACTTCTCTTGAAGACACAAGAGATGAACAAGCACCTTCCTTGAACACCACAAAGAATGAAGACACCTCCTTTGAATAACCACAAAGGATGAACAATGCCTCTTTTGAAAACCTCAAAAGGATGAACACCTCCTTTGAATAACCACAAAGGATGAAGCAAGATTGAACACTAGCAACAAAACAACTTTCACTTTGATCTCTTCAGGTTCTTTTTAAAAGCTCTGACCCCTTATGTATTTATAGGCAAAGAGGGGTGTAAGGTTCTGTAGAATATGAAAAGGTTTTTCGCAAAAACATTCAGAATAATCGATTATTACTTGGGATAGTCGATTATTCCAGAGAGCAAATAGAATTCACAAAGCAATGCAAGATAATCGGTTATTTTGAGAGATAATCGATTATTTCACCTACGATAATCGATTAGTGCTCGAGATAATTGATTATTTTGACGCTAAATGTTGTTTACAAAAAATAAAAGGCTTTTTCAAAATTTAAGGAGAGTTGAGTGCATGTTATGATCTTTAACATGATTCCTAATTATTACAAGCAAACATATACACAAAAATACAAGATTAAAGCTTCCACAAGACTCCAAGACTTCAATCATGGAAGTCCATCTTCTTCTTTTAAAGTCATCATCATCAAAACACTTATCCTTTAGATATTTCTAAAGATCCTTCTTCATCTTTAGATTAATAGTTTTGGGTTTATCTTTTCCTGATCTTCTTCTCATTAGTGCTTAAATTTTGGATATTATGGTTTGAAATAAGAAATTAGGGTTTATAAGGTTATGTTAATCCTAATCCTTTAATGATATTATGGTTTGAAATAAGAAATTGGGGTTTGAAAAGTTACCCTAACCCTACTCCTTTGCGGTTTCAATAGAAATTTCCATTCTCCAATGATGGTTCTATAAGACAACAAGGTACAATATCACATTGGCTTTTTCACTATCAATCAAAATTTTATTCTTTATAACTGAGGTGGCTGTAAATTTTGTGATCATGATAATGCAGGGAGCTACAATTCATTTACTCCAGTCATTCAGTGTAGCATCCAAAGGTATGTTTGGTAGATAGTAAGTTTGTTTTAGAAATAGAGATATATATGCCTCATTTTTAGTCATTAGTTCTTTAGGTTTGACATAGACTACTTAGTATACGAGTTTAAGTATGATGCTTTAATATGATAATTTAAATTACTTTGGTACTTTAAACAAAACATCTCTTTTTGCAGATATGTTAGGATTATTGACAAGAGTTGACACTAAAATTAAATATAAATTAACAGGTAAATATAACATATATAAATCAAACACATGATGGAAAAAAAAGTAGGATTCATCTATCAGATCATAGGTAAATATAAATTAACAATTTTTTAGAATAAATAATGTACATGAAAACTATTATAAAAAATATTTATTTATTTTTATTCTGAAAATAGACAATTATTCATAATGAAGAACACAGCCAATGATATTTTATGTGTTTACATTGTTTAGGTATTCTTTCAAAGTATTAAATTATTTCTTTTCTATATTGTAATTTGTATTCTATAAGTGATTATACTTCTTTTTTAGGATTTGGTCTAAATTTTCAAATGATTATGAATCACAAATGGGACTTGAGCAATAACATTGTCTGATGTTGCTCTAACTCCACTTAAAAAGGATTGTTTGACTATTTTGAAGCCAACAGATGATGATATGTCATTGAAGACATTAAAAAAACCATTAAGATGGAGAAAGGAATAAGAAAATATTATAATAATTTTTTTAATTGTTATAATTTCTTATGTGTAAGAACATATATTGTTCATGATTTTATATTTTAATATGTTGATATTTTGTGACTTTGTGATATGTAGACAAATATTTATCATGACATCTATTAAATGTACTATTGCTCTCACATGCATTATTTTTTTATATTTATAATTATTTAATGATTATGTGTTATATTTTATTATAAAGTTGCTCATATGTGAAGTTGATGTTTTCGACACTTGATGTACTTAGCTATATCAAATATTATTTTTATTTATTTCAATATATGTATCAATTTCAAATAACTTGAATTTCATTTTCAATTTTAATATATGTATCTATTTAGAACTCAAATTAGTATACATTTTCTCTTTAAATTGTTACACTACCTTTTACTTTATTTACTTTTACATGCTTATTTATTGACTAATTATGTTAGTGTTGACATCAAATTATCTTTACATGTTAAGATCACTTATACACAAGTAGTTATAATTGTATTTGTGCATACAGACATAAATATTAGAAAATCATATGAAACTATCATATTGTACCCACTAAAATTCTCAACAACTTGTCTTAGACATTTACAAGAAAATTAAAATGGAACTTATCCTTAAATCCCTTCTTATAGAGTTCTGCAACTATTTTATCTTAATCACATTTCAAGTATAAAAGTATGTATTCTTTTACAATGCAGTAGTTCCTAGCCAACCTCTCTTATTTCAAAATAACTCTTTTATTATGTTTTTTCTATTAACATGTCTTAAAAAAATAATGACAATGTGTATCCAACTATCAATCCCATTTCAAGTTCAAGGGATGTGGATTGTATTAATGGACTAAATGTTTTATGTGATATATTATATTCTATTTTTATGATTTTTATAAGTCATGTTACAGAACAAATGAGTTCAATTCTATAATGAAGGATATGGTTAGCAATTCAAATTGTTTAGAGGAACTAACTTCCTTCGAGAGTTAGTTTTTGAATGAATACGAAATATGATCTAATAGGGTAGTTGAAATTTTTTTTATTGAGGTTCTCAAACAGGATAGAAAAAAGTGTGATTCATCTATCTAGATCACAGGTACATATAAATTCACAATTTTTTTAGAAATGTAGTTGAAATTTATTATTAAACATATTTATTTTCTTATTCTGAAAATGGATAATTGGGCATAATGAAGAACACAACCAATGATACTTTGTGTGTTTATATTTTTCAACTATTCTTTCATACTATAAAATTATTTGTTTTCTATATGATCATTTATATTTTGTAAGTGATTGAACTTCTTTTTTAAACCAAGGAATACTTGAGCACTTAATGTTGTACATCAAATATGATGTTTCAACACTTCAATTTCATTATCAATTTCAATGAATGTGTTAATTTAGAAATCAAATTAGTACACATTTTCTTTTTAAATTATTCTGATACTTTATACTTGATTTTCTTTTATATCACTGATTGATTATGTGAGTGTTGACATCAAATTATATTTATATATGAAGATTACTTATACATAAGTAGTTATATTGTATTTGTGCATATTTGTGCATACAAACTTAAATATTAAAAAATCATTCAAAACTATCATATTGTACTCATAAAAACCCTCAAGAACTTGCCTTATACATTTATATGAAAAGTAAAATATAACTCACTCTTAGAATCCTATCTATAGAGTTTTGCAATTATTACCACATCTTGCAATGCAGTAACTCCTAGCTAATCTATTATTTTAAAATCACTGACAATGTGGATCCAACTATCAATCTTATCTCAAGCGCATGAGACGTTAGTTGTATTAATGGACTATAGGTTTTATATGATATATTTTATTTTATTTTCATTCTTTCATTTTATTCTATGCATGTGTCATGGATGTCAAACTATTTGTGTATGTCTCTATGTTCTTGATTTGGTTGGATTTCGGAATACACACAAGGGTGATGCGTGAAATTGTTAGTATAACATGATTATAACGTACAAATTATATTGACATATTAATATTACTTGCATTGAAGAACTTTTTTTTATCCTCGCAAAAGTATAAGATAGAATGTACTTTGTTTGGAAAGTTGGTTGATGGACTAAACACTTCCCTCTTAGTTGGAGACGTGCAAAAATGTTATAGTTGTGATAGAATTCGCTTAGCTACAGTCAAAATTATTTTATAGGTAAATGTAAGGCATTCAAATACGTTTAATGTTTTTTTATAACATTAAGAATGACATGCTAATTAAAAGTTAGGTGTATTGATTGAAGTATTGTTATAATAATAAAATTAAATATTTTTTATTTGTGTACAAACTCAACATCCAAAGTTGTGTTAACTACACTAAAATAATCTTTTGCAAATGTCACTAAAATATTTCATCACTTTATGCTTATGTTTTAATGTGCTAGTGTTATTTGACTTTGTGATATATAAAGACAAATATTTATCATGACATTTGTGGTATTATTGATTCTAACATGCAACTATTTATTTAAATATTTACAATTATTTATTACTTATGTGTTATTATTTTACTATAGAGTTGCTCATTTGTCAAGTTATTAAATAAGTTTTGAGATAAATGCTTTAACACTTGATGTACCTATCTACATTGGATTGTTAATGGTTGTAATTCAAGTTACAGAAGTTAGTAGAAAGTTAAAATGGGTGTTAGTGTCTTTGTTAGTACTATATAAAAGGAACCTATTATGTTTGTATCGAATAGAGATTGTGTGTGTGCAATTATGTGCCTATACAATTTTGAATCATTAATACAAAGTATTATTTCTCTGTAATACTCTTTTAATCTTTCTATGTGTGTGTGATTTCCTCCCTAACATTGTTAAATTCATAAAACTGTTAGAGAATTTGTTTTATCTTGTTATGTTACATCCCTTCTTCACTTTTCTCTCATTGCGTTCTCAGTTCTCTCACCACGCTTTCTCTACATCTACTTCCTCACATTATTCATGTCTTTTCTTTCACACCTCTCTCTCTCTGCTTGCACACCCCAATCCTACTATTGTTCCTCTTTGTGTTTTTCAAACAATGTGCTTCTATCAACACGCAACCATTTTGCTTGTCAATGTTTGCCAAAACAATGCTTCAATCACTATAAAGTGATTTTTCTTCCACGCAACCCTACACTTATTTCATGCCTATGTAACCCTAATCACCTTTGCACACCACACAACTTACTAAAATGGCGTTACAATCTTTGATTACCCTATGGCAGGATTTGCTATCTCAAAGCGTTGGTCAAAGCCTACCGTAAGCTCTCACCATATCATTTGAAATTTAAAAAATCGTGAGTTTTGTTAGAATAATAGGATAGGTAAAACAAACCAAGAGGGAGGTGAATTGGTTCTTAATAAAAACTAAGCATTTTTCGATTTTAATCTTGTTAAAACAGAGTTTAACAAAAATCCCAATATAAATTTGAGTTCTGCTTTATAGAAATTAGAGTACAAAATATATAAGAGCGGAATATATCTGAATGTAAAAGGAGTAAGAATAGAGAAAAATACACAAAGTATTTTATATTGGTTTGGATCAAAGCAGATCCTACATTCAGTGATTATATCACCTCAAATGAGAGCTCCTTTGTACACCTCCATTGTACAGAACAAAGGATGAAACATCACCTCTCTTGAAGATATAAGAGATGAATAAGCACATTCCTTAAACACCACAAGGAATGAAGACACCTTCTTTGAATAACCACAAAGGATGAAAATCTCTTTTGAATAACCACAAAGGATGAACAACACCTCTTTTGAAAACCTCAAAAGGATGAACACCTCCTTTGAATAACCACAAAGGATGAAGCAAGATTGAACACTAGCAACAGAGCAACTTTCAATTTGATCTCTCTAGGTTCTTTTTGAAAGCTCCGACCCTTATGTATTTATAGGCAAAGAGGGGTGTAAGGTTCTGTAGAATAAGAAAAGGTTTTTTGCAAAAATATTCAGAATAGTCGATTATTGCTTGGGATAATCGATTATTCTAGAGAGCAAATTGAATTCACAAAGCAACGCGAGATAATCGGTTATTTTGAGAGATAATCGAATATTTCACTTATGATAATCGATTAGTGCTTGAGATAATCGATTATTTTGACGCTAAATGTTGTTTACAAAAAAAAAAGCTTTTTCAAAGTTTAAGGAGAGTTGAGTGCATGTTATGATCTTAAACATGATTCCTAACCATTACAAACACACATATACACAAAAATACAAGATTAAAGCTTCCACAAGACTTCAAGACTTCAATCACGAAGGTCCATCTTCTTCTTTTAGAGTCATCATCATCAAAACACTTATCCTTTAAATATTTCTAAAGATCCTTCTTCATCTTTAGATTAATAGTTTTGGGTTTATCTTTTTCTTATCTTCTTCTTATTAGTGCTTAAATTTTGGATATTATGGTTTGAAATAAGAAATTAGGGTTTATAAAGTTACCCTAATCCTAATCCTTTGATGATATTACGGTTTGAAATAAGAAATTGGGGTTTGCAAAGTTACCCTAACCCTATTCCTTTGCGGTTTCCATTTCAAAATTGTATTTCCTATTTTTTTATTATCTCGAAACTAATGTCTTTATATGTATGCCTCCTTTTGTGATGTTCTTCACTTTTGGCCACATCTATGAGTTGAAAATGTCTATATCACAAAAGCAACACCATATTGTACATGAACTCATGTCGGAAAAAGAGAACCAAACTATTATTGTGAGGATTATACGATTGTGGATGGTCGTTGATTTCACAAAACAAAATTTTTTGTTCTCCATGGAGTTGGTCCTACAAAATGGAGGGGTAATTCTTTAATTTATATTTTGTTTAATTTAAATTTCTATTAACTTTTTTCAATTCCTAATATTCCTCTAATAATGTTTAAGGTGTTCGGATCCATGCTTCATTCAGGTGAACACACTCATTTACAGTTATAAGATTAACTTTCAATTTTCAACTAAAGTTGCTTTAGTTGATAACAAGTTACTTCCTCAAAGCAGAACAACATATATATCTCTTCCAGTCATCACTTCTTTGGAATTTAAAAAAAAAAATACTTCATGGGTGAGTTTAATTGTAATGTCCCAATATCCATACTAAGATATTTTTTATTGTTTAAGATTTCTTTATTTTGTCTAGATTTCATGGGATTTCTTATCAGAGTTGAAACTGAAAGAGAATTGGAAAGAAATGAAAAAAAGACAAAGTTCAATGTGATATCTATAGAACCTGAAGGGTAATGTTGAAGTTCTTTTGTTTTCAAAATTCATATTATGTTGTTTATCGTCTTTAACCTATGTTAGTTCTATGAAATAGTTTTCATATTAAATGCACTTTATTTGACAATTCTGTGGACGATCTCAATTCATTCATATCATTTGGAGATGTTCAAAATATTGTCGTCGATATACATTTTGCAAAGTTCAAAGTTTTTAAGTACTTCATTTTCAAAATAGGTCTATAACGATACAGGGTTTCAAAGTTTTACGTTTTTGGGAAAACTATCAAACTTTCACAAGTTTATGCCAATTCAAGAAAGAATTGAACTTCCAATGTTGTTCTTTTATTCTCTTTTTCTATTTTTATTGTCTTCTATGGAAAAAAAATTTAATTAACAACATTTTGATTTCTAGTTATAAATTTCCATAATCTGGGAAGTCTTTAAATCCATTTAATTTTATTCTTGATTATGCTAATTCCTCTTTTAATTCCTTTACTATATATATTGTCAAACCTATTTATCCAATGCAACACTTTATATATTTGTTTTGTTTATTGCATTACACTTTTATTCATTCAATACGTCAGTTATGAACAAGCAAATGAACTCCATAAAAGAAATTAACCCACGAATTAGGGTTATATGGTTGTGGTTTATTGCTAATTTCAGCAAATAGAAATTTCCATTCTCCAATGATGGTTCTATAAGACAATAAGGTACAATATCACATTGGCTTTTTCACTATCAATTAAAATTTTATTCTTTATAATTAAGGTGGCTATAAATTTCTGATCATGATAATGCATAGAGCTACAATTCATTTACTCCATTCATTCAGTATAGCATCTTACAAAACCACTCACCATCCTTACAAGATTATCATTTGTTTTGGAACAAAGGTATGTTTGCTAGATAATAAGTTTCTTTTAGAAATAGAGAAACAATATATACCTCTTTCTTAGTCATTAGTTCTTCAGGTTTGACATAGACTACTTAGTATATGAGTTTAAGTACGATGCTTTAATATGATAATTCAAATTACTTTGGTACTTTAAATAAAGCATTTCTTTTTGCAGATATGTTAGGATTATTGACAAGAGTTGACACTGAAAGAAAGCTGAAAAGAATAACAAAAGGATAAAGATAAATGTGATTTTCATACAAGTTGATGGGTAACACACATCTTCTTATGAGTTTGTTATTTCTGGTGCATTGTAATACATACTATGTGATTTTGTAAATAACTTCATTTCTATTGTATGATTTTTATATGACTTGTTACACAAGTTTCCTGAAAATTCTATAATGGAGGATGTGGTTAACCATTCAAGTGGTTTAAAGGAACTAACTCCCTTCAAGAGTTGTCCTTTGAATAAATGTGATGGATCATTATTATTGAGAATTAGGTATAGGATTAATCCTTGATGTGTATTGCACATAGGTTAAGCGTTTATTTATAAAAAGATACAAGTGATGGGCTAAGCCCATTACACTAAAATAGGAAACCCTATATATTCTAACATTCTCCCCCAAAGCATATAAATTGTATGAACCAAGCTTGTTACAAATATAATCAATCTTAGAACTCCGTAATGACTTAGTAAAAACATTTGCTAATTGATCATTAAAATTAAATAACTCAGTCTTGATCTCTCCAGATACCATTTTTTCTCTAATGAAATGAAAATCAATCTCTATGTGTTTGATCCTTTCATAAAAGATAGTATTTGAACTTATGTGAAAAGCAGCTTGATTGACACATATGAGCGTCAAACGAACTCCAGTCAAGGATCTGACCATAGATCCACAACGAGGATGACATGGTGACACTAACAATGGAGATCGCTGCTGGAGACGGCATCAAACACGCCAACACGTGCGGTGGAACTGCAGTAGGGTGCGTCTCATCGGGACGACACGTGGAAGCTCCGATGAGGCCGATCTTGTTCGCGTCGGAGTCGCCTGGGTTGGATGATGCTAGCAGAGGTGTCACTAGTCTGAACGGTGGCGACAACGGTGGATGGTAATGAAAACCCATTGTTCTGGCAACGGATATGTGAGAAATCACTATTCCAGCAACGACAATGGTGTTTGCAACGGCAACAGCAGCGGCAGTGGCGATAGTGGTAGGCTGAGTAAAAAGGTTCCAAAAATTATAGAAGAGAAATTTGTGAAAAAAAATTTAGCACTGATGAATAGTAGGTTCACCAGGGAGGCAGAGATTTAACCTACCTCTAGATACCATATTGAGAATTGTTAGTTAAGACTTAAATGTAAAAAGAAATAAACTCATTTTGTGTTAGTAGTTAGTAGTTAGAATTGATTTTGATTCTTTGTTAAGATTTTTTTGAGTTGTGTTGTGAGTTTGAAAAGCTACAAATAGCGAATGTATTAAGTGCAATTGATACAACACGATTGAGTAATAAAGAAAGTGTTTCAGAGAATTGTGTTTTCTAGTCCGACTTGTTGTCTACAAGTTGGCATCAGAGCTTTAAGAGAAGTCCAACTTACGACCAAGTTTGTCATGTGATATGGTCAATCTCGTAAACAGTTTGTCGATTCCTAAGTTGATAAAAGACGTCAACTATGAGAATTGGCGCCATCAGATGAAGGCACTGTTTGGATCGCAAGATGTTTGGGAGGTAGTGGACCAGGGCTATGATGAGCCAGAGAAAGACGAGGAGATGTCGAGGGCCAAGCTACCCGAGCTTCGTGGAACAAGAGTGAATGATAGGACGGTTTTGTATTTGATATACCGAGTTGTGGATGATCCCGACTTTGAGAAGATAGTGAATGCAGAATCTTTGAAAGGAGCATGGAGTATCTTGGAGAAGGCGTATAAGGCATATAATCGAGTAAGGCAGATCAGGATTCAAACTCTTATAGGTGAGCTTGAAAGCATGAGCAGGAGGATGAAAAGGTGGTCGTCTACGTTTCCCGAGTTCAGACCGTGGTGAATCAACTCGGCGCTAATGGAGAAAAACTACCCGCTAGCCGAGTAGTTGAAAAGGTCTTGAGGTCATTAACCGATGACTTCAAGAATGTTATATGTGCTATTGAAGAGTCCAAGGACTTGTCAATGATGTCAGTTGACGAGCTCACAGGGTCCCTTGTGGCACACGAGCACAGGAAGAAGAAGAAGGCTAATACACTCGGTCAAGCACTCCAAGCAAAGGCTTCAGCCAAAGACAAGGAATGCAATGCTCAAAATAGTCTAGGTCGAGGTGGTAGAGGCCGAGGTGGTCGTGGCCAAGGAAGAGGAGGCAGAGGAGGTAGAGGTCAGAGAGATGAGGAACAGACTGACCAAAAATTTGGTTAGCCGAGGACAAGGAAGTAACAGAGGAGGTCTGTCAAATAACACGAATGTCCAGTGTTTCAATTGTGGAAAGTACGGCCACTATTTGAAAGATTATTACTCGGATAAGTGTTATAACTGCGGAAAGGCCGAACATTTTGCAAGAGATTGTTGGTCTGAGAAGAGGGAAGCCAATTTCCTCACAGAAGACAAGGAGGACAATGAGGAAGAGGGAATTTTGTTGATATCAACAAGGATCTCTAAGAGGTGAGCTTGAAAGCATGGGCATGAAGGAGGATGAAAATGTGGTCGTCTACGTTTCCTGAGTTCAGAACGTGGTGAATCAACTTGGCATTAATGGAGAAAAACTACCCGCTAACCGAGTAGTTGAAAAGGTCTTGAGGTAGTTAACCGACGACTTTAAGAATGTTGTATGTGCTATTGAGGAGTCCAAGGACTTGTCAATTATGTCGGTTGATGAGCTCACGGGGTCCCTTGTGGCACACAAGCAGACAAAGAAGAAGAAGGCTGATACATTCGGTCAAGCACTCCAAGCAAAGGCTTCAGCCAAAGACAAGGAGTGCAATGCTCAAAATAGTCAAGGTCGAGGTGGTAGAGGCCGAGGTGGTCGTGGCCAAGGAAGAGGAGGCAGAGGAGGTAGAGGTTAGAGAGACAAGGAACAGACCGACCAAAAAACTGGTTGGCCGAGGACAAGGAAGTAACAAAGGAGGTATGTCAAACAGCACGAATGTCCAGTGTTTCAACTGTGGCAAGTAAGGTAACTATTTGAAAGATTGTTACTCGGATAAGTGTTATAACTGCGGAAAGGTCAGACATTTTGCAAGAGATTGTTGGTCCGAGAAGAGGGAAGCCAATTTCCTCACAGAAGATAAGGAGGACAATGAGGAAGAGGAAATTTTGTTGATGTCGTCGAGGATCGAGCTTGGCTTGAGCTTGTTTGGCGAGTTGATGTTAAACTCGAATAGCCTAAGCTCTTCAAACAACTCGACTTGGTATATTGATACGGGTGTGAGCAATCAAATATGCGGAGACGAGAATCTTTTCAACGATATCTCAAGAGTGGAGGTTGGGCATGTGTTGTTTAGAGATGCATCGAAGGTGGCGGTGAAAGGCCGAGGTACGATCTAGTACCTACAGAAGGACGACCAAGTTGGAGAAATTAGAGGCATGTACTATGTACCCGATCTAAAGAGCAATATCCTGAGTATGGGTTAGCTGATGGAAAAAGGGTACTCGATTTTGATGGAAGACTAAGATCTACAGTTGAGGGATAAACTCAGACGCTTGATTTCCCGAGTAGAAATGAAGAAGAATAGGATGTATAAGTTGAACTTGAAGATAGTCCAAGGTAGGTGTATGAAGTTAGACGTGAAGGACGACGTGATGATGTGGCATTATCAGTTTGGTCATCTACATTTTGGTGGTCTGACCGAGCTAGTGAAGAATGAGAGGGTGCACGGACTGCCGAGAATGAGAATGGTGTTCGAGAAGAAATTTTGTGAAGAGTGCATACTCGGCAACCATTCAAGGATGTCATTTCTGAGGACTACTGAGTATCGTGCACAAGAATAACTCGACTTGATACATACCAACCTGTGTGGGCTGATTACCCCTGAGTCCTTCAGTGGTAAGAGGTATTTTATTTCCTTTGTAGATGATTTCTCAAGGAAAACATGGGTCTATTTCTTGACCGAGAAGTCCAAGATGTTAGGGGTGTTCAAGAAGTTTAAGATGATAATTGAGAAAGAGACGGGTAGGCCAATCAAGTTGGTATGCTCAGACCAAGGAGAAGAATACACGTCAGTCAAGTTCTCAAAGTATTGTAAGCAACACGGAATAAGGACATTTTTTACAGCTCCATATTCTCCTCAGTAGAACGGTGTGGCAGAGAGGAAGAATAGGACCATTCTCGACATGGTCCAAGCTATGCATAAATGCAAGAACATGCCGAAGAAGTTTTTGGGCTGAAGTTGTACAGTGTGCAATGTATGCGCAGAATAGGTGTCCACATGTAAACCTCGGCGGGAAGACACCTCAAGAGATGTGGAGCGGGAGGAACCCGAGTGTGTCACACCTCAGAGTGTTTAGAAGTGTGGCGTACAGGATCGTTCCATCTAAACAACGAACAAAACTTGATGATCAGAGTAAGAAGTATGTGTTCGTTAGGTACGATGAGAAGTCGAAGGCCTACAGGCTATATGACCCAATAAACAAAAAGGTCATAGTAAGCCGAGATGTGCACATGGATGAAGGGATCGAGTGGAACTGGGACGACTCGACAGAGGAGACAGTTGAAAGAGCAAGATTGGAGATCGGGATAACAATGGCCAGAGAGAATGAGGAGATTGCCAAGGACGAGGATGAACCTCGACAGCCGAGGATGAAAAGCTTACAAGACATATACAACTCCATCGAGGAGGTGCACATTATATGTCTCTCGACATATTTGAGCTTGGAAGAGGTCGCACAGGACAAGAAGTGGAAGAAGACAATGGACGATGAGATTGGCAAAATAGGGCGTAACAAGACGAGGGAGCATGCCGACTCACCTAAAGGAGCTCAGCCTATTGGAGCCAAATGGATCAGCAAAAGAAAGGGGAATGTGAGTGGTAAGGTTGAGCGCTACAGAGCTCAGCTTAAGGTGAAAAAGAAAGATGGGTCTGTGAACCGAGTAGACAACAAGTCGGCGTCGGAGCAGAACGTCGGCAACTGAGCTCAAGCTGCCAACATGTTTACGAAAAGGGTTGAAGGTGATTGAATTGAGAGATACGTGATCGGAAAAACATTTAAGTCTTAAGGAGGAGTTTTGTTAGTTAAAAACTAAATGTAAAAACAAATAAACCTGTTTTCTGTTAGTAATTAGTAGTTAGAACTGATTTTGATTGTTTGTTAAGATTTGGTTGGGTTGAGTTGTGAGTTTGAAAAGCTATAAATAGCGAATGTATTCAGTGCAATTGATACAACGAATTACGTATAGGATGAATCCCTGATGTGTATTGCACATAGGGTTAAGCGTTTATTTATAAAAAGATACAAGTGATGGACTGAGCCCATTACAATAAAATAGGAAACTCTATATATTCTAACAACTATCAATTTAGAACTCAAGTGAATACACATTTTCTCTTTAAATTATTAATACTACTTTGTACTTTATTTGCTTTTATACTTTATACTTTTACATCATTATTGATTTCTTGATTGATTATATGATGTTAAGATTTCTTATACACAAGTAGAGTTCTGCAACTATGAAAAGTAAAATATAACTCACAGTTAAATCTCTTCCTATAGAGTTTTGTAACTATTTTCAAATCTTGATCACATTTCAACTATAAGAGTATATATTCTCTTGTTGCAGTAACTCCTACTCAACCTTTGTTGCATCTTCACTTTATTTTAAAATCACTCTTCTATAAAAAAAAATTGTTTTTTTTGTTTAACCCTTGTAAACAAATTTAGTAGTAGCAATGAAGATCTAAATATCAATCTCATTTCAAGCTCAAGGGAGGTGGGTTGTATTAATAGGCTATAAGTTTTATATGATATATTATATTTTATTTGTATGATTTTATAAGGCCTATTAAAAAAGTATTCCGTAAATGAATTTGGATTTGTAATGAAGGATGTGATTAACAATTCAAATGGTTTAGATAAACTAATTGTTGGCTATCAAATAAAAGCATAAGCACACACAACTAAAATAAAAAGATGAGAAAAACAAAAATAATAGGCAAAAAAGTAATTTCACTAATGAAAGAAATTACAACCCTTCTCTCTCTTCCTCCAAGGAAGAAACAATAACACCCTCTCTTGAAAATAAAGGAAAAATAAATCTAAGAGAACCTAGGAGAAACTATTTTTCCTTTCTTAATTTATCTCTCAAGCACTGCAGCAGAAAAAAGAAAAGGAAGTGATTTTTGGGGTTGATTTCCAAGGTAAACACTATGTTCCTTTAATATCAAAGGAAGTAAACACCAAAGTAAAATTTGTTCAATGTGGGACTTCTCTTCTCACAATCTCCCACTTGAAGATTATGATTAAATTAATCAAATATTCAACCCATGTTTAATTCTTGCCATCCATGTTGCTTACTAAGCCATATTAGGATCAACTCCATACAAACTTGTTAACACTAAATGGCTTTTTCATAACATCCACTAGGTTCTCATCCGTGTGAATTTTTTGCATATCCACACTTCCTTCTTCCACTACTTCCCGAACAAAATGATATCTTATTCCTATGTTCTTTATCCTAAAATGAAAGGTTGGATTCCTTGCAATGTGCAAGGCACTCTGACTGTCACAATACACAACAATCTGTTGTTGCTTGTGCCTGAGTTCCTCTATTATCCTCTTAATCCAAATAGCTTCCTTACATGCTTGGGTGTCTGCCATGTACTCAGCTTATGTGGTAGACAAAGCTACAACATCATGTAACTTGGATAACCACCTCACTGCCTCTCCTCCAACTGTAAACACATAGCCAGTAATAGATTTCCATTTATCTAGATGACCTGCAAAATCTGAATCAACATAGCCTCGGACAACTAGTTCTGATCCTCCATAATATAATACAACACCTGAGGTTCCTTTTATGTATTTAAGGATCCTCTTTATAGCAGTCCTATGCTCTCCACCAGGATTTCCCATGAATCTACTAACCGCTCTCACTGCTTGTGCAATGTTTGGTCTTGTACAAATCATGGCATACATAAGACTTCCTACCGCTGATGCATATGGTACATTTTCATCCTCTTTGCTTCATTGCTATGACTCATACTTGAGGATAACTTCCTATCTTTTCTGTCTCGGTGAATTTGCATCCCTAAAATCTTGTTTGTTGGTCCCAAGTCCTTCATGTCAAACTCCCTAGCCAATTGTGCCTTTAACACTTGGATTCGATCTTTGTTGGGACCTACAACAACATCTCATCCACATACAACAACATGATAACAAAATTATTATCACCAAACCTATTGTAATAGGTACAATGGTCTAAACTCAGTCTGTTGTAACCAAGGCTAATAATGAAGGAATCAAATCTCTTGTACCAAAATCTGGGCGCTTATTTTAGACCATACAGAGATTTGGTCAACTTGAAAACCAAGTTTTCTTGTTTTTTGAATCCTTCCGGTTGAAGCATATAAATTTCCTCTTCAAGATCTCCATGAAGAAAAGCAGTATTTACGTCTAGTTGCTCAAGATGTAAATCAAATGCAGCACACATAGCCAGGACAACTCTGATTGACGTCAATCTGACAACCGGTGAGAATATCTCATCGAAGTCAATACCTTTTTTCTAAGCATATCCCTTTACCACCAATCTAGCACGATATCTTTCCACTTGATCATTGTCATCTCTCTTGATCTTATAGACCCATTTGCAACCAATGGCTTTTCAACCTTTTGGAAGTTCCACAAAATTTCATGTCTTGTTTTTATGAAGAGCCTCAATTTCCTCCTGCATTGCAATCATCCACAAAGAAGCATCTGGATTGCTCATAGCCTCTTGATAAGTTGAAGGTTCTCCTTCTTCATTTAGAAGACAATACGCATCATGACTTGTTATCACATATTGTGAATTCCAAGAAGGTCTGACTCTTTCTCGTGTTGATCTCTAAAGATCTCCATTACCAACCTCATTTGCCTTTTGATCTTCATTATCCTCTCTGACTCATGCAAGTCATCTACAGGATTCTTCTCTATCTTCTTACTCACTTTGCAATTCATTTTCTACAAATACTACATCCTTGCTAACGACAACCTTGTGGGCAGTGGGATCCCACAGGCGATACCTCTTCACATTGTCAACATAGTCCAAGAAGATACATTTTCTAGATTTTGGATCCAATTTTGTTCTTTCTTGAGAGTTGTACATTCCACATCTCTATTGGTGTGCTCAAACCAATCGTTGTTGATGGTGACCGATTTATCACATATCAGGCAGTTTTAACCGCTTCTGCCCAAAAAGACTTGGCTACTTCAGTTGTTCGCAACATAGCTCTAGTTCTTTCCAGGAGAGTTCTATTCATTCGCTCTGCTACACTCCTCAAGCACTTAATTCTTTTCCCAGTTTCAAGTTCTACTCGTGCTTTGAACAATACAAAATATTTTACTCCTCCGAGAGATAATATCGGCGATTCCCACACATCAGAATGAAACAAGTCCAATATGTGTTTACTTTTGGCAGTCACTCTAGCAAACTTCAATCTATGTTGCTTGCTTATCACACAGTGCTCGCAAAAGGGTAAACTAACTTCTTTAAGACCAGGTAAGAGATTACGTTCCGTAAGAATTTTCAGACCATGTTCTGACATATGGCCAAGTCTACGATGCCACATGATCACTGCATCTTCTTGACTTGTTGCCGCAACTGATACTCTGCTTTCTTACAACTCCAAAAAGCACATACAAATTTGTCATGATCTTCTTTTCCTTCATGACTACCAAACTCTCCTTCACCACCTTCAAGATTCCACCTTCAACATGGATCTTACACCTGAGGTCATCTAATTACCCAATGGATAATAGATTCTTCATGAAGTCCTTCACATGTCATACCCCTTGAACTATGCAAACTCCAGTGATCTCCAAGGCATGGTCATTTCCCATGAACACGAATCCACTTAAAACAAGTTAATAAGTGTGAAACTAATCTCGGTGTGGAGTCATGTGTTAAGTTGCACCTGAATCCACTATCCACCTATCATGAAACTCCTTTTCACCATTAGAGCTAATTACTGCTTCGCTCACCAGAATATCTCCATCTATCTGATATTTTGTTATCATGGTTTCAAACTGACTTATGCAACCCTTACTGCGAATAGTATTTTCTACTGGAACAACAACGATAGACCATGAACCAGTACACCAACTAGGTTTCGAGGAAAGAGAGGTGGGTCACTAATGGACAAACTTAAGTACCAAGTCTTTCCTTGCCAGAACCTTCCTAGACATGCACTTTCACACTACCAAATTATATTGAGTAACAAGAGTAACTCTTTTGTGATGTGAAAGACCAAATTAACTGCAACCACAAAGCATACTAGGAATTTCCTCCAACACTATTCTAATGACTATGCAGCAGAAGAGCACTATTACAACCTAGCAGCTCTCATACCACTGTTGGGTATCAAATAAAAGCATAAGCACACACAACTAAAATAAAAACAAACAATAAGAAAAAAAAAGTAATTTCACTAATGAAAAAAATTACAACCCTTTTCTCTCTACCTCCAAGGAAGAAACAATAACACCCTCTCTTGAAAATAAAGGAAGAACAACTCTAAGAGAACCTTAAAGGATAAACTATTTTTCCTCTCTTAATTTATCTCTCAAGCACTACTACAGAAGAAAGAAAAGGAAGTGATTTTTGGGGTTGATTTCCAAGATAAACACTATGCTCCCTTTATATCAAAGGAAGTAAACACCAAAGTAAAATTTGTCCAATGTGGGACTTCTCTTTCAAGAGTGGCCCTTTGAATAAGGTAGTTGGAAAATTACGTTAGGTTGATTCTCAAACACATGATGGGAAAAAAAGTGGGATTCATCTATTATATCACAGGTAAATATAAATTAACAATTTTTTAGAATAAATAATGTAGATGAAAACTATTATAAAAAATATTTACTTTTTTATTCTCAAAATAGACAATTGTGTATAATGAAGAACACAACCAATGATACTTTATGTGTTTACATTGCTTAGGTATTCTTTCAAAGTATAAAATTATTTGTTTTCTATATTGTAATTTGTATTCTATAAATGGCTATACTTCTTTTTTAGGATTTGGTCTAAATTTTTAAATGATTATGAATCACAAATGGGACTTAAGCAATAATATTGTCTGATATTGTTCTAACTCCACTTAAAAAGGATTGTTTGACTATTTTGAAGCCAACAGATGATGATATGTCATTGAAGACATTAAAAAAACCATTAAGATGGAAAAAGGAATAAGAAAATATTATAATAATTTCTTATGTGTAAGAACATATATTTTCATGATTTTATATTTTAATATGTAGACAAATATTTATCATGACATCTATTAAATGTATTATTTTTCTCACGTATTATTTTTTTATATTTACAATTATTCAATGATTATGTGTTATATTTTATTATAGAGTTGCTCATATGTGAAGTTGATGTTTTCGACACTTGATGTACTTAGCTATATCAAATATTATTTTTATTAATTTCAATATATGTATCAATTTCAAAGAACTTGAATTTCATTTTCAATTTCAATATATGTATCTATTTAGAACTCAAATTAGTATACATTTTCTCTTTAAATTGTTACACTACTATTTACTTGATTTACTTTTACATGACTGCTTATTTCTTGACTAATTATGTGAGTGTTGACATCAAATTATGTTTACATGTTAAGATTACTTATACACAAGTAGTTATAATTGTATTTGTGCATATTTATGCTTAGAGACATAAATATTAGAAAACCATATGAAACTATCATATTGTACCCCACTAAAACTCTCAACAACTTGTCTTAGACATTTACAAAAAAAGTAAAATAGAACTTATCCTTAAATCCTTTCTTATAGAGTCCTGCAACTATTTTATCTTAATCACATTTAACCTATAAAAGTATGTATTCTCTTACACTGCAGTAGTTCCTAGTCAACCTTTCTGTTATTTTAAAATCACTCTTTTATTATGTTTTTTCTGTTAACATGTCTTCAAAAATAATGACAATGTGTATCCAACTATCAATTCCATTTCAAGTTTAAGGAAGGTGGATTGTATTAATGGACTACATGTTTTATGTGATATATTATATTCTATTTGTATGATTTTTATAAGTCATGTTACAAAGTAAATGAGTTCAATTCTATAATGAAGGATATGGTTAGCAATTCAAATTGTTTAGAGGAACTAACTTCCTTCAAGAGTTACTCTTTGAATGAATACGAAAAATTATCTAATAAGGTAGTTGAAATTTTTTTTATTGAGGTTCTCAAACAGGATAGAAAAAAGTGTGATTTATCTATCTATATCACAGGTACATATAAATTAACAATTTTTTTAGAAATGTAGTTGCAAGTTATTATAAGACATATTTATTTTCTTATTCTAAAAATGGACAATTGGGCATAATGATACTTTATCTGTTTACATTTTTCAAGTATTTTTTCAGATTATAAAATTCTTTGTTTCAGATTAAGCCAACTAAATTTTCAAATGCATCAAATGATTCCAAATCACAAAGGGAAGATTTGAGCACTTGATGTAGTACATCAAATATGATGTTTCATTTATTTCGATGTATATCAATTTCAACACTTGAATTTCATTATCAATTTCAATGAATGTGTAAATTTAAAACTCAAACTAGTACACATTTTCTTTTTAAATTATTCCGATACTTTACACTTTACATCACTGATTGATTATGTGAGCGTCGACATCAAATTATATTTATATATGAAGATTACTTATATATAAGTAATTGTATTGTATTTGTGCATATTTGTGCATACAAACTTAAATATTAAAAAATCATCCAAAACTATCATATTGTACTCACAAAAACCCTCAAGAACTTGCCTTATACATTTATATGAAAAGTAAAATATTACTCACCCTTAGAACCCTATCTATAGAGTTTTTCAATTATTACCACATCTTGACTGTAAGAGTATGAATTTTTCTGCAATGTAGTAGCTCCTTGCTAATATATTATTTTAAAATTACTGACAATGTGGATCCAACTATCAATCTTATCTCAAGCGCATGGGAAGTGAGTTGTATTAATGGACTATAGGTTTTATATAATATATTATACTTTTTTTTCATTCTTTCATTTTATTTTATTTATGCATGTGTCATGGATGTCAAACTAATTGTGTATGTCTCTATGTTCTTGATTTGGTTGGATTTTGTAATATACACAAGGGTTAATATACATAAGGGTGATGCGTGTAATTGTTAGTGTAGCATGATTATAATGTACAAATTATGTTGACATATTAAGATTACTTGCATTGAAGAACTTTTTTTTATCTTCTCAAAAGTCTAAGATAGAATGTACTTTGTTTGGAAAGTTGGTGTTGATGGACTAAACACTTCCCTCTCAGTTGGAGATGTGTAGCAGAATGTTATTGTTGTGATACAATTCACTTCGCTACAGTCAAAATTTTTATAAGTAAATGTAAGACATTCAAATAAGTTTAACCTTTTTTTATAACATTAAGAATGACATGCTAATTAAAAGTTAGGTGTATTGATTGAAGTTTTGTTATAATAATAAAATTAAATATTTCTTTTTATTTGTGTACAAACTCAACATCCAAAGTTGTGTTAACTACACTAAAATAATTTTTTGCAAATGTCACTAAAATATTTCATCACTTTATGCTTATGTTTTAATGTGTTAGTTTTATGTGACTTCGTAATATGTAAAGACAAATATTTATCATGACATTTGTAACCTATTATTGATTCTAACATACACTATTTATTTAAATATTTACAACATTACTATAGAGTTGCTCATTTGTCAGGTTATTAAATCAGTTTTGAGATAAATTTGATGTTTTAACACTTGATGTACCTAGCTACATTGGATGTGATCTTTTTATTTTAATGTATGTATCAATTTCAACACTTCAATTTTATTACAAATTTCAATGTATGTATCAATTTAGAACTCAAATTAGTACACATTTTATCTTTAAAATTATTGTACAGCTATATACTTTATTTACTTTTATATTAATGTTGATATCTTGGTTTATTATATGAGTCATAATATCAAAATATGCTTAGATGTTAAGATTACTTATACACAATTAGTTGTATTGCATTTGTGCATACAAACATAAATATTAGAAAACTATATGAAACTATCATATTATACTCCACTAAAACTCTAAAAAACTTGCCTTATACTTTTACATGAAAAGTAAAAGTATGACTCGCCCTTAAACTCCTCTCTAGAAGGTTATGCAACTATTTTTACATATTGATCACATTTCGGTTATAAGAGTGTGTATTTTTTCCTCAAATGCAGTAGTTTCTAGACAACTTTTGTGACATCTTCTTCATGTTATTTTAAAATCACTCTATTTTTATATTTATATGATATTTATTGTACTTTTGTTTCTTCATTTTATTATATTTATATATCATAAACTATTTATGTATGTCTGTGTTTATGATTTAGTTTTGAATTTTGTAATATATACAAAGATGATGCGTGAAATTCTTAGTCTAATATTATTATAGTTTAAAAAATATGTTTACATATTAAGATTTTTTTAAATACTTTTTTTATTTTCTCAAAGGTTTAAAATAGAATATACTTTTTTTGAAGAGTTTGTTGATGATTTAAACACTTTCAGTTGAAGATGTGTAAAATATAATTGTTGTGATACAATTTGCTAAAGTCAAAACTTTTAAAGATAGAAGTTTACTCTTTTTTTTTTGTAGAATGTTATTCTTAGTGCTTATCTTAAGCAAATATATGAATTAAATGAGAAAATATCCATTTCCAAGTTGGAGGTCAAACATATTAAAAATATCATGTTTGAACCATCATTTAGGGCCAAGAAGATTTTAACTGATGAGACTATTATTCAATAATTCAAAAATAAAAATAAAAATATGATTGTTAAAGTAGTTATTTTGGATCATACTCCTCAGTAAGTAACAATATGAGATTTGTTTGACTAAGATTCATTTTTCTCAAAATGTACATGCAAGTTTTGTATATTAGAATATTGGTGGTAAATATAAAAAATTGGATATGGACTTGATAATTCTACTTGCAAAGTATTAATTGATTCTATCTTAGGTCAAATAAAAGTATTTTATATTTGTTATTTCTGGTGCATTATAATACATATTATGTAACTTTGTGAAATAGGACCTGTTACAAAAGTTTTAGCAAAAGAGTATGATTATGTAATGAAGTTTGTGGTTAACAATTTAAATGATTTAATGATTTAGTGAAAATAACTCCCTTCAAGAATTACCTTTTGAATGAATATGAAGGATCATCTAATGAAGTAGTTGGAAAAAATTATGTTTGAAAAAATTTATGTTTAGTGAAACTAACTCCACATGATGGGAAAAAATGTGATTCATCTATTCACATTACAAAGATAAGTAGAAATTAACAAATTGTTTCTATTTTGAGAATAGATAATGTAGTTGAAAGTTATTATAAAAATATTTATTTTTTTATTCTTATATATTAATAGTTAGAAGATATTGAAACAACAAAATATAAAATGTGAGCAAGATCCAATCAAATGATGTAAAAATATATATCTTCAATTAAAAGAATTTCAAGTGAGAAGAATACAACAAAACTTCCTCATAAATATAGGAGGAAAAATATAAAAATTAAAAAAGGATGAGTTCTTTAAGTGACAACATCCATTTTATAATAATAAGAAAGTTATGCTTATATATCTATAAACAATTTTTAGACAAGTTTAGCTGATCTATTGATTTTTAATTACATTTATGTATAAATATTAATTATAAATCAACTTAATTTAGGACATATTCTATAACAACATATTATGTTTATTGTTTAAAATGTTATTTTCATTTATATGGAAGTTTATAGAATGGGAATGTCCTTTATTTTTATTTTTACACTGTGAGACTATTTTTTTTACTTATTTATTGCTAAACTATGAATAATATAGTAAATTATTCATTATGAATCTAGAGTAAGTTTTGTTTCTATAACTGTCGATAGCAGAATCTAAATTTTAGACTAACTCAACCTAAAAAAAATAATTCATAACATAGTTGGATGAACATGACAAAAACACTGGTGATGGAAAAAAAAACTCACAAGTTATGCCTTGAATCACTTGTTAATATACTAATAATAATATAGCAGCACTAATTATAATAATAAGTGGTTAACATCACGTAAACGTCATAAACAATGCCTTATAAGGGATTGATAATAAAGTAAACACTAGGCACAGACACGCATGCAAGGTTGACCCAAATGCAAGTTATTAAATCAATATAAACTGAATTTTGTTTCTGAGTACAAAATGGAAATTAAAATAGAAAAATACTCACTCAACTTTATAATATTCTTTTTTTAGATTATATTTCTGATTTCTCGTTTGTCTCTTCTCTTCCAAAAAATATTAAATAAAGAAATAAAGAAATAGATGATGTTGATTTGGCTCAAATAAACTAAATCCTCAAGCACTAAACACGGATACACTTAAGTTTAATAACTTCTAAATCCATAAAAAAACTTGTGAATCAAGCTAAAATACATGTTAACAAAATATAAGAATGAAATGAAGTTTGTTTTTACTAAATCTATGACAAATTCAATCAAATATCAAGAATGTTTTTAAATGAGATAACTCAACGGAATGATACAGTTATTTTAAAAAGGTATTATTATCATTATTAGGTTTACTATTATTAAATTGCTTTGGTTGGTTACTATTCATTACGTGAATCTGTTGTTCCTGTCTAAAAGATGATTACAGATTGCTATATCATTTACTGTTAGGAATGATAGCTTTTATGTTGTTAACCACTTGAGTCAAAGATTCGTTTTTTAATTTTCTCTCTTTTGGTCTTAAGGGGATGAGGGAATAGATTCGAAGTTCAATACTATATTGAATTTAAAACTTAAAGCAACACCTTTGCTCAAACCCAAACCACAATCAAAAAATGGGTTTTCTTCATACTTATTTAATTTAAGATAACTTTAAAATAATAATTACTTTAAGAAAAAAAATAGGATGGTTTTAATCTATTGAAAACAAGCTATTTATTTGGTGAAATGAGTACAACTATTATGATATTAATTTCACCTGTGAATATTGTTATGAGTAAATTTTATTTTAATATTTTAAAAAAATCAAATCGTCAAAATAAAATTAATAACCAAAAGAAAATATTAACAATTTAAAGATTTTTTAAAATTTAATTTCATATATCAATATTTTTTATTTAGACTTATAAAATGAAGTTGTTTTAGAAATATTAACTTTTTAAAATTTATACTTTATTATTTAATTTGTTTAAATTTATTTTATTATGTAAATTTATAAAAATTATATTTTAAAATTAACTTTTATCTGAGTTATATCAAAAATTAGTTTTGAATGATTTTATTTGAAAGTAAAAAATAAAATTAAAAATTAAAAAATATATTATCCATATATATATATATGTATAAAATCTATAAATAATTTTCCATAGATACTCAATAGAATGTATATGTTGTTGAAAATATATTTTTTATGATAAAATATTTATTTTATGAATTTTAATTAAATCAATGTATATATTTATGTTGTAAATACGTATTCCAAAAGTAAAAGACTAGTATGATTTGATTTGAGATTCAGAGACGGAAGGCAAAGAAGGATTGGACTTTGTGGTTTGGTCAGTTGGACAGATAACAACTTTTACAAGCCAGCTGATTATTTGACTTTTAGCCATTACTCAACTTCTGGGTCCCACATTCCCAACATAGACAAAGTCACACCATAAACAACCTTATTTATTAAATAAACAAATAAATAACAAAATGGAATATTTATTTTAATATTGCTAACAAATTTGGTTTTTGCAATAGTCAACGTCCCTCTTCCCAGAAACAGCTAATCGACGTAGTTTCGTCTAGAAAATGCAGGATTAGGATTAGGCTAGTTTATGTTCAAATATTAAATTGGTTTATGTCATTCAAATTATTAATGAAATACCCAATAGTGATAAATAGTCTCTCACGGAAACAAAATATTTGTTTACCTTACTTCCCAGTAAAATCATTGAAACTAATTTTTCCTATTATTATTATTATACTTTTAATTAATTATCAACATTCTGGATAAACAATGTTAAAAAAAATATTTGTTAAATAATCTTGCTTGTGTTTACTTATTTCAGCAACTTTTATTAGTTTACTTTAATTGTATTTCTAAGATGTTTAACTTTAAAAAAATTAAAAACAAATGATTTTTTTGTTATAACATATGTTCAAACTAAACAAAAAGTCACGACCTACATTTATGTTTAATTATAGCGTTTCATTTATTAATTTTTAAGTTTCTATTGTGAAATTTAATTTTTTACTACAATTTAGCTAATTAACCGTGTTTTATTTTTCACGAATAGGTATGTAGATGCAGTTAAATTACACATTGAATTTTGTTTAGAACATAATTTTATTTCTAAGATTTAAAATATTTCTTTAATTAAAAAATTTAAAAACTGCAAGTAGATAGATATATTTTGCGCCTTTTTTATTTAAAAAAGAAAAATAAAATAAATTTCAATATTTTATATTAAGGACTTGCATTTCATATTTCTTTTAAGATCTTTAGATTTTCAATATTTTGAATCAATATTCTTCATGATTACCATCACTCTTTTTTTTTTTCACATTTCCTTTAGCATACCAACAACTACTGTTGGAAAATGATGATAATGTAATACCTCGTAAATAAAAAAATATTGATACGAGAATAAAGATAGTGCCAATGACGACAACTGTAATAATTCTTACTTTGTTTTTTACAAAGACATGTGAAAATAAAAGATAAACGAACAAAGAACCTAACTCGAATAACATGTTAAAACAAAAAAAATGAAGGAATACAACAAATAGAATAACGTCGAATAATTCAATTATTCAACTATTACGCCAGAAGAAGAGTTATCATTGTGGAATATATCATCTCACTGCTGATTTATTGTCTTTATATTTAGTTTCTTATTTCTCTTGTTTTATATTGCTTCCTATTTACTCTTTAATCTCTACATTTTCACCTCTGTAGTAATTTTTAATTCACGATTCATTTTTTTTTTGTTCTATATGTTGTTACAACATTACATTTTATAAATTAAAAATTTTATACTATTTAAAAGTTGAGATTGAAATTTGTTAATTATAACTAATAAATTAATTAGTCTATTTGAGTACATTTTAAACAATACAAAACTGTTTCGGTAATATGTATTAAAATAATTTTAATTTCAGTAGTTTCTATCTTATTCAACTATGTTACAATTTTTAACTTATTTTTATTATTATTTATTATGATTTGTATTTTAATATTTTTCATTTTTAATTTGCTTTTAACTATTAGTACTTAATTTCAAGATATAAAAATATTTTTATTTTAATTATTGTATTATGTTTAGTATTTGTTGAGTCAATTTTTTAGTTTTTTATTTAAAAAATATTTAATATTAAAAATTAAAATAACTAATGTTTTATTGTATGATAATATGTGAAAATTATAAGAAAAGAAACTCCATATAAGAGCCGTTTAAATTGAGAAATTAACAAAATTAAATTTTAAAATAAAAAATTAAAACTAGTTAAATAAAATAACTTTTTCAAATAAAAAAACATATACAACTTTAAAAATATAAAAAAATATATATAATTATATCTTTTTTGCGTTATTTATCAACTTAAAATTTACAAGTTTAAAGTTTATTCAGTAACAGCTACTTTATCATTTATAAATTAACTTATAAACTATAAGAGTAATTTATATACATTTTTTTTCTATTAAAGTGTTTCAATAACATTATAATAAGTTAGAATATTATGGAGAGAAAAAAAGGCACACACCACTTTACTCCCTAGTCCTCTACTTGTTTCTATATATAAAAAAACACACATTATATATATATATAAATAAATATACTTCTCTTAACTCTTATGAACACAAGTTTTGACTATGGATAGCTAAATATACTCTAATATAAAAATTTTGCAAACAAGAAAACATTTATACCTACTAGACCTTAATGTGAAACTCACATGACTAAGTCAATCTAAGTTAATGAGCTTACTTGTGAACTTCATTGAGTAATAATTTTTGAAGAAAACTCGGTTTTTAATTTATAATGTTTGAATTTTATATTATAAATTTTGATATATTTTATTGTGCAAATATCACCGTAACATGATATGTTTAGTTAAAAAATTTAGCATAAAAAATAAAAGAAACATATATATTTTTTACTTTGATAAGCTTTACTTTAATTAAAAAGATATTCGTATAGAAAGTTAAACCTCTTCAAGTTGAATTCTTAAGGAAGTGAAACTTCTATTTGTATGGAAAGTAATAAGATGTAAACACACTATTAATGAAAAGAATTAGTATTATACACCGAATAAGTGAATAAGAAAATAATGAGAAGAAATAAATATAAACATTTAAAGAATAAGTTGAAACATACACTCTCTTTTTTTGCAGTGGTTTCTTATGTAGGGTTATATAATATTTTGTTTTGATTAACAGAATGATATAATGTTATTAAGTTTTGTGATGGTGTCATAACTATAGTTATTAACTTATCTCTTAATAAAAAATTATTTTACGGTTTGTATGAACTTAGAAGAAAACTCAGACTCATCAGATTTACGAAATTCATATAATCTGAATTTAAATTATTTTCATTTTATATTATTATATTTTTAAATACTTTGTTTCGTTAAAATAGATCAAATTTATTAAATTTAATTTTTATTTAGATAGAGTAATTATATTAACATCAAATAAGAAAATTATTTAACATTAAATAATGTCTGATAATTAAAAAAAAGCAGCTAATGATGTTTTTAAGTTAATGTTGGTTGAGACTATTTTTCACCACAATTTACACAATTTTTTAGTATAAACAAAGATTTTTATCTATTGAAGTTGATGGAGTTACGTTAGTCTGATTTCCACTAATGTTAATTAAGATTATTTTTTATGTAATTGGTCAGAGTTTTAACTTATGTTGGCTAATGAAAATTTTAGCCAGAACAATTACATTAGTTGGTCGAAAGTTTACTCCTTCAACGTTAAAAAAAATATTATATATATATATATAGATAAATGAAAAGATGAGAAAATTTAGATGATTTCAAACTTTTCTTTTTTTATAAAATTTTAAATTATTTCATTTTTATCAATTAAGTATTTTTATTATAAAATATATTTCAAATTCTATATAAAAAAATTATTCTCTAAAAATTCTTTCTAAGAATGCCTCAGAGTTTGTTATCTACACATTTTTGTAGTTTTTAATTAAACAAAGTTTTCAATAACAAAAGACACTTCAAAAATAGCATCTCCAAAATTCCACCAATTGGAAATTTCTGATAATTTCAGGACGGAATTTGACCTATAGTGGATGCTAAGCAAGGGTTGTTTTCGAAGGGTTGAAAGAGGTTTTTGGGTCAGAGAGAGAAAGAGGACAACGGGGTTACACTGAATTGAAATTTCCCTTCTTTTTCTTTTCTTTACCTTTTCTTTTTAATTTGTTTTTGGTTTTCAATTTAAGAAGAAAATCTACAGTGCAGATATCAAACCAAGCTGGTTTGTTTGGGTTAACCTTCTCTCTTAGTAAAAAGAGAATTCGTTGTGGCGCTGTGCTTTAATTATGCTGCCGAAACTTGAATAGAGAGAGAGAGGAGGGTCTTTCTTTACCTTTGATGGCTATTCAGGTGTTTTGTGGAGTGTGTTTCGCTACTGATTGAGCTTCACAGATTCTATTATTTGTCGTTTGATTCTTCTTGAAACCCATTTCTTCAAAATTCTTTTTTGAATTTTCGTGTTGCTGCGAGTTCCCTTGCAAATTTTGGGATCTGGGTTCTAGGGTTTGAGCTTTTGACTTTCTCTCTCTTTCGGTTTTTTACGTTCGTTACCCTTCTCTCTCCTTTTCTGAGAAACTGGGTATTGAATTCTATTCTGGGTTTTGGACAAAATAAAAGTTTTCTTTTGTCTTTGTTGGTTTTGGCGTGAGATGGTGCGCTGAGTTGTTTGTTTTTGTGAAACAAGAACTCATGTTTGACAAATTAGATTGTAGCGGAGGTGTGGTCTTGAAAGATTCGAGATTCCTTATCATTTGCTGGTGAAGGAGTTGAAGGTGAATTTGTTGTAGATTGATGTGATGGGCTAAAGTGAAGGGTGTTGTTTTGTGTTGTTTGAAGTGTGGGAAAGAATCTGAGATTGGTTTGTGTGAGGAGAGGAGAAAGGCAGCATGCATCTCTCACTGTGGAAGCCCATTTCTCACTGTGCTGCACTGATCATGGACAAGAAGAGCAGGAGGAGAGATGAATCCAATGTTGACATGAAGAGAAACCCATCAATGCTTCGGAAGCTGCAAGAGAACAAGCTGAGGGAAGCCCTCGAGGAAGCTTCCGAAGATGGCTCACTCTCCAAATCTCAAGACATAGACCACCCGGACTCTGCTGCCAACCAGGACGATGGCCTTGGGAGATCCCGATCGCTTGCCAGGCTGCACGCCCAGCGCGAGTTCCTTCGAGCCACCGCGCTTGCGGCGGAGCGCATCTTCGAGTCCGAGGAGGAAATTCCCAGCCTCCAGGAAGCATTTTCCAAGTTCCTTACCATGTACCCCAAGTACCAGTCCTCGGAGAAGGTTGATCAGTTGAGGTCTGATGAATACTCTCATTTGTCTCCCAAGGTATGCCTTGATTACTGTGGTTTTGGACTCTTCTCTTTTGTTCAGACTATTCATTACTGGGAGTCTTCCACTTTTAGCTTGTCTGAGATTACTGCAAATTTGAGTAACCATGCACTTTATGGTGGTGCCGAGAGAGGAACTGTTGAGCATGATATTAAGACTAGGATTATGGACTATTTGAATATCCCTGAGAATGAGTATGGCCTTGTTTTTACTGTCAGTAGAGGATCAGCTTTTAAGCTGCTTTCTGAATCATACCCTTTCCATACAAACAAAAAGTTGTTGACCATGTTCGACCATGAGAGCCAGTCCGTTGCTTGGATGGCTCAGAGTGCTAGAGAGAAAGGTGCTAAGGTTTATAGTGCTTGGTTTAAATGGCCAACCCTCAAACTCTGTTCCACTGATTTGAGAAAACAGATTTCCAACAAGAAGAAGCGGAAGAAGGATTCAGCTACTGGTCTTTTTGTGTTCCCAGTTCAGTCTAGAGTAACTGGGGCTAAGTATTCGTACCAGTGGATGGCCTTGGCCCAGCAGAACAACTGGCATGTCTTACTGGATGCCGGTTCGTTGGGCCCCAAGGACATGGATTCGCTTGGCTTGTCCCTGTTTCGGCCAGATTTTATAATC
Organism: Lablab purpureus; assembly: GCA_030347555.1. Classification (NCBI taxonomy): domain Eukaryota; kingdom Viridiplantae; phylum Streptophyta; class Magnoliopsida; order Fabales; family Fabaceae; genus Lablab; species Lablab purpureus. The sequence goes on along the minus strand of CM059256.1, from coordinate 19,804,597 downwards.
ACTTCGTTTTACAGGGTTTTTGGATATGATCCCACAGGTTTTGGCTGTCTTCTTATCAAGAAATCGGTGATGCAAAGCCTTCAAAATCAGTCTGGTTGTACTGGGTCTGGAATGGTGAAGATCACCCCGGAGTTTCCAATGTATTTGAGTGATTCTGTAGATGGTTTGGATAAATTTGTTGGAATTGAAGACGATGAAATCACTGGGTTGGGTGACAAGACTTCTGAAACTCGTCAGGGAACACAGTTGCCTGCCTTTTCTGGTGCATTCACATCTGCTCAGGTCAGAGATGTGTTCGAGACTGAGATGGATCAAGACAGCTCTGAAAGAGACGGAACTAGCACCATATTTGAGGAGACGGAGAGCATATCTGTTGGAGAGGTGATAAAGAGTCCTGTCTTCAGTGAGGACGAGTCATCCGACAATTCATTTTGGATTGATTTGGGTCAGAGTCCATTGGGGTCTGATGGTGTAGGTCAATCGAACAAACACAAGATAGCTTCCCCCTTGCCACCTTTCTGGTTCAATGGGAGGAGGAACCAGAAGCAACCTTCACCAAAACCGACATCCAAGATGTATGGCAGCCCGATGTACGATGACAGAGAGGTGAATCTAGGTGCTAGTGAGGACCGTCGTGTGCTGTCATTTGATGCGGCTGTCCTAATGTCGCAGGAACTTGACCGGGTCAAAGAGGTGCCTGAAGAAGGGCATGTGGAGGAAGTTGATCATTATTCAAGAAATGGTAATGGGTCAGATCATCTTCATGTGGATGAGATCCTGGAAGAACCTGGAACCAGTGAAGCAGTCAATAATGGATCTTGGCTGAGTAATTCGACTTCTCTTGCTCGGCATCAAAGCTTGGAGAATGGCTCCACCTCTGAAATATGTTCTGATGTCAAAGAGAGTGCCATAAGAAGGGAAACAGAAGGTGAATTCAGGCTGTTGGGTAGGAGAGAAGGGAATCGTTATGGTGGTGGTAGGTTTTTTGGTTTGGAAGAGAATGAAGCCACCAGTAGGGGAAGAAGAGTGTCATTTAGCATGGAAGATAATCGTAAAGAGTACCTTAGCCAGACCCTGGAACCGGGGGACGTATCTGCAAATAGCTTTGATGATGAAGAGGTGACAAGTGATGGAGAATATGGTGATGGACAGGACTGGGGCAGGAGGGAACCGGAGATAACATGTCGTCATATTGACCATGTCAATATGCTTGGTCTCAATAAAACTACACTTAGACTTCGGTTTTTGATAAACTGGCTTGTTACCTCGTTACTGCAACTGAAGTTGCCTGCTTCTGATGGCAGTGAAAAATCAAATCTTGTCCACATATATGGTCCCAAAATAAAATATGAAAGGGGTGCAGCTGTGGCTTTCAATGTGAGGGACAGAAGTAGGGGCCTAATCAATCCAGAGATTGTTCAAAAGCTTGCTGAAAAAGAAGGAATCTCTCTTGGACTTGGTTTTCTTAGTCATATACAGATTCTTGATAGCTCAAGACAGCATCGTGGAGCTTCGAATCTAGAAGATACAACTCTTTGCAGGCCAATGGAGAATGGTCGGCGTGATGGAAAAGGTAGCTTTGTAAGGCTTGAAGTTGTGACGGCTTCACTGGGGTTTCTGACGAATTTTGAGGATGTATATAAATTGTGGGCTTTTGTGGCTAAGTTTCTCAACCCAACATTTATCAGAGAAGGCAGTCTTCCCACTGTTGAAGAAGGCTCTGAGACATGAGATGGCGAAGATGCCCGCAACTTTAATCAATTTTGGAAACTGAAGATGAAAGATTATTTGTGAGAAGTTGCCAAAAGGGGCAGCAGGCAAATCTTCGGGAAGAATGGATTGATTGATGATGATGATGATGATTTGTAAGCTCCTATATAGACGCAAACTTATTTTCTGCATCAACGCAAGATAGGGCAGGCGGGGTGGATTTGTTAATTCATGTTTCTTGTTGCTTACATTTTTTATTTTCCTATTTTGTTTTTCGAGCTGCTTGTAGAGTTGGCTTTAGAGATTTGTTCCATATGGGAAAGCCATGGTGTACTTTGAAGCAAGATTGTATCAGTAGAACTTCTACTGATATACACGTAGCTTCCGTTGCGTACGAAAGGATTTCCAGCTTCTGTAAAAATGTAGTGTTCATTTTCATGCTATACTTTTACCATACCATCAAATTGGTGTTTTCTTTGTCGACATAAGTTTGTTCCAAAATGTTGGTAAAACTTGAGTATTTAACTTGAGGTGAGAATTGAAGCGAGCATAGTGGAATGAATGTGCTTTTCTTTGGCCATTTTTCTCTGGTTTTTATTGCTACAGGATTTTTACAGACACCTCAATCCTAAACATTGGACTTTTCAATTTTTTTTTCCATATAAATGACAGTCTGGTGATGAAGTCTGTCGATAATGATTGGTCCTTGCTTTAAAGAAAAAAGTGAGAACAAGAAACGACAAAGTGAATAATATGATGTGCTTTTTCCAAAATGGTTTTTGACCTTTGTATTGATCTGGTCATGTTAACCATTGCCTAGGACATGGTTAAGAAACATTAAATGCATGTTGAAACAAATAACAATTGTAAATTAAATATAGTAATGCATGTTTATTAAATGTATATTATTAATTACTAATTATAATCCTATTATATCTAAAAAAAATTGTTATTTATTTACTTATTGTTTCTTTTTAATAAAGTGGTACCCACCTAATTAATGTACTTGTAAGTTGTAACCTTTCATTAACCACACTCTCCACATGCAATAAAATCGATGACAAATTTAGTAATCTAGGCGTCAAGAAATATTTTTAGCATATTTGGTAAGCGGCCATAACCCAAAATGTCTAATACTTGCCTGGAAAATCAGCTAGGAAAAAAAACTTATCTAAATAAGGTTACTTTAACTAAAACTTTCATAATTTCTTCTCACACAACCCACAACTTCCTTTTAAAAATCTTCAAATTTATCCTTTATAAAGTTCAATGAAAGAAAAGAAAGAAGCAAATAAATTGATATAATATTCATACAAGAGTATATAAAATTAACAATATTAATATAGAAAATAGTGATTACTTTTAGATGAAATATAAGATTTAAACTTCCATCTTCACAAGTTTTCTTCTTGTTTCTTATGTGAGTGGAAAATTGAATATATTTTAAAATAACATATAACAAGATTATGCTTAATATTTTGTATAATCCACATGTATACTTATTCTGTAATAATTTTTTCTTACATTTGTTATGTCTTGATTTAGGTGACCTTTTGGCATATGCAAAAGTAATATGCCATGTGTAGAAATCATGTTTGGTTTATGACTATTCTTTTAAGATTGCTTTTATCATCCATGAATCTTGATCTATATCTATATAATTTTGTCTGGATTCTTCATTAAAGATGTAAAAGCCTAGAAATAAATAAGGAAGCGTTAGAAGTTATTTTTCCATGGCTATTAATTATACCCACAAAAATTCCAAATGACATTTCATAAGAATTAGTATCAAACAAAACAACGTCACAATATATTTTGTACCCATCACAACAAGAAGCAAGAGATAAAAAAAATATATTACAACCTTCTTTCTTCATCTAATGTATGTGCATATTCGAATTTAGAACAACTCTTTCTTATATCCTCACAATATTTAAGAAAATCTATGACTTCACTTCCTTCCAAAAAAATTATTGGCTTTCAAAAAAGGATTCCCAATATCTTTTTCAAGAAACAAAAGATTATCATGCTTCACATTTTTCTCATGTTCAATGGCACGTGTTAATTATTTCACTAAAAGTCCAACCTAACCTCTGTTAATAAGAAAATGTGTTCATAATCATTTTGTGAGATGACTCGATCAACTAATGAAAATGTACCTCTAATTGAGATAGCAAAACATGTTATGATCAACAATAAACTTTGTAATCTGCCACTTAAAAATGTCATAATGTTTACATCCACATTTTGATGATTCTCTCTTCCTTTATTCTCAGGATGGTTCTATGATTTTCAATGCCACCCCTATTTCCAGGATGACAAAAAATAATAATGCATAGTCTTAATTCCATTTTGTTTGACAAATTTACCTTTTCAAATATAAAGCCCTTAGTGACATGCATATCTCTTATGAAAAAGTAAATATTTCTTTCACTAAGAAAATTTTGACAGCAAAATAAAAAATATTAATCTCCTCTCAGCTTCCATCTTCATCAAGTTGTTCTAAAATTCCATTCATCTCAATATTTGTATCTTTAAAATTACTTAAATGCTTATAAGTAATTTTTGCGCTCTTTGAAAATATATCTTCTATACCACATCAATTCAAATAAAAATTCCTTTGTGTTATCTATCTATCTATCATCGAGCAAAGATTAAAGAAAAAGAATGTTATAAAAGTCTACTACAAATATTGATTAACAATTATTGTAATAAATGGAAGAAATTATAAATTGTAAGTTACTATAACTAATTTTAGTAAATACACCTATTTTCTCCCATAAGGCAATATGACAAAAAAAAGAGCAAAACTTGCAAATAAAACAACATACGAAATTATACAATTTGTTGTATAGAAGAAAGTATAAACAGGGGAAAAAGTTAGAGGAAGAAAATAGAATTACCTTATATGTTTTCTCTATCAGCCTCACATGTAATCCCTTCCTTTTGAGTACCCAAGAACATATAGTTTTGGCGCTTCTGATGGACTATTCATTATTGTAGGACTTGTAGTATTTTCCTTTAGATTCAACCCCACAGGATTAAGACTTTTTTCCTGCCTTAACCAACAAAATTTGGCAGTGAACATTCTAGGGCATGTCCTACATTGTACCTACCCTCATCCAACATAATTGGATATACTGCCAAATACATTTAGAATGTCCAAAAAAATGTCTCTTTTACTATTTTTTCCAATATATATATGTGACTTTTGTAATGACACGACCACATTTTTGGAAGATAAAAAGTTGGACCATATTAGATAAATGAATAGAGATAAATTAGTCTTAAATTCTTTTGACAAACAGAGTTTTTTTTTTAATTTTAATTTTTACATTTAATTATCACTTGTTTCAAAATAAAATAATTGGAACCTGCACTAATTTACTTTCCTTAAACAGTGTCCTCAACGCTCCTGTTAGCAATAGGGCTCTAGTGAGCGTTCTCCTAATTTATTTTTTCTGCTACTAGTTATCCCTGTATTGTAGGCATGCACCAATTGCAAATTACTGTGTTGTGGTCATACAATAATAGGTAGGAAATGCTGGCAGTTCCTTATGCTTGAGGGATTCTATTCTGTGCTACCCTTAAAAGTCTTAATGCCTATCTTTACTGATGTCATCTAATTAGATAAATAGTTAATTACGTCATTTCAGATGATTAATCATTGATAATATATAAACAAATGAATCATATGTATTTTTTTTCAAAATATATTTTTTTCAAAATATATTTTTTTCATACGGGATAATAATCATTGGCTGGGTCTCACCCACTAAGTTTTGCTTCACCAAAAGGAAGTATCATAGAAGATTTGATGATGCTGTTTTCCCATGGGGCAGGTGACAAATTGGTGAGTCCTACTTTTTGCATAGGAAAGAAACAAATTGTTGGATTGGGCTTTTGAAGAGGCATTCATTGAATGGGTGAAAAATGAAGTGGGAGTGAAAAGTTTGACATAAAAATTGAAGGTTTTGGTGAGTGTCTCTGTATGAAATGGATGGAAAGGTGAGGAAGGAGTGAATGTTTTGATGTGTGAGTGATAAGAACTACAGATGTTTGGCACTTAAAAGGTTTCACGGGGAGCCCGTGGTGGGAGATTGGATTAAGGCATTATGCTCTTGCGTCGCCATCTTCCTTCTCCTCTGGCCATGGTCCCTCCCTCCCAGCTTCTGCTATCCCTATCCATTGCAACCACAAGCCAAAAACTCCGATACTAATTACACTCTGCAAAAGGACGCCACCTTCGACCCCACATGCACAAAAAACTAAAAGCTAAATTTAAAAACCAAACCAAAGATTCCACTCCCACCTCTTTCCCTCTCCTCTCCTCTCCTCTCCTCTCCTCTCCTCACTTACGCTTTTTCGTTTTTTCGCCTTCACCCTTCCGATTGCTCTTTTTTCCTCCGTTCCTTTCCCCTCTCACTCTCTTTTCTTCTCTCTACTTTCAAATTTGAACTTATCACACCAATCCTACGTAAAATCAGATTCTGCACTTTTAGTTGCTGCATTCTCGAGAAAACATATCACCGTCCCTTGCTTTTCTTCTTCCCACTCAAAATTAGGTTTCCTTTTCCTTCCTTCACTGTTTCTATTCGCCTGTTAAGTCTTACACGTCTTTATTCATTCCATATACAAATAAAATATTCATTTCCTGCCTTTATTTTGAAACTTCAACCTCTGTTGTTTTGGTGCCAACTTCATTCAACTCATATTTTCGTACTTGCATTCCTCAATGCTGCCACCTCCTCCAAATTAGGGCAACCATGTCGCCGGTCAGGACAATGACGGTGATCGCCGACGTTGCCTCCGACGACGAAGAGGAGTACTCCTTCGCCGTCGCGTACAGCGGACCAGCACCGGCCTACGATCTTCCCCGGGCAGTGCCCATCACCGTCGACAAGATTCCGATGGCCGCGGCAGTCACGGTATCGCATGTTTCTTTCTCTGACGAGGTTTCTTTGCCGGTGGTGCAACCGCTCTCGGCGCCGGAGCTTCATTTCTCGAAGGAGCTGAAAACATTGAACTCTGAGCCCGCTGTTTCTCCGACGTCCGTGATCGGCTTCGATGACGCCGCCGCGGAAGCCAACGACGCGTGCGAGTTCAGTAGCGAAAACTCGTTTTCGGACAATATAGGAACGGTAAGAGACTCGAGCGCGTTGTTGTTGAGGCATTCGAATTGCGAGAAGGAGAGTTTGGATTTCAACGATTCGAGCCAGCAAGATTACGCTTCCACGTTGAGTTCCGATTATCCATCGTCTCACATTTCTCCTTTGAAAACTAACGAACCCGAACCCGAATGTGACGGTAACCAAGGGCATGTGTTGAGTTTCGAGGAGGATGAGTACGAAGCGAATGGGAGGGTTAAGAGAGAGAGTGCAAGGAAGGGGAAGAAAGGTTCGTGCTATCGTTGCTTGAAAGGGAATAGGTTAACGGAGAAAGAAGTGTGTCTCGTGTGTGATGCTAAGTATTGTGGGAATTGTGTGTTGAGAGCAATGGGTTCGATGCCGGAAGGTCGCAAATGTGTTGGTTGCATTGGGTTTCCTATTGATGAATCTAAGAGGGTTAGTTTGGGGAAGTGTTCGCGGATTTTGAAGAGATTACTTAATCATTTGGAGATTAGACAAATTATGAAGGCGGAGAAGTTTTGTGAAGTGAACCAGCTTCCACCTGAGTATATTTGTGTGAATGGGAACGCTCTTTCTTTTGAGGAACTTGTCACGTTGCAGAGTTGTGCCAACCCTCCGAAAAATTTGAAGCCCGGGAACTACTGGTATGATAAGGTGTCTGGTTTTTGGGGGAAGGTATGTGTGTGTGTATTTTTTGGGGAAATTAGTTTTGCGTTGAATTTTGTAGTTTACTGTTCTGATCGTTTGTTTGTTTGTGTGAATTTCGCAGGAAGGACAAAAGCCTTGTAGAATTATTAGTCCACATCTGAATGTTGGGGGTCCCATTAAACCGGATGCTAGCAATGGAAACACACAGGTTTTCATTAATGGCCGGGAGATAACAAAAGTTGAGCTTCGAATGCTGCAGGTTCGAATTTCAATATATTTAAAAACAATAGAAAATTTTGAACGGCTCTATGATCTATCTTAATTTTTAATTGTTATCTTTTTTCTTAAAAAATAAAAGTTGTTGAGAGGATTTTGTTTTGGTTGAGCAGTTGGCAGGAGTTCAGTGTGCGGGTAACCCACATTTTTGGGTCAACGAGGATGGTTCATACCAAGAAGAAGGACAGAAAAATACAAAAGGGTGTATTTGGGGAAAGGTAACGTTTTATTTTTTGCTTATTTATCTATTATTAAGCCAATGTTCAATTTTCATTATTACATTCTTTTATTTCACTTTTTAGGCTGGAACGAAGCTTGTATGTGCTTTACTGTCGCTACCAGTTCCTTCTAATTCTAAATGTTCAAATTCATGTGGGTTTCTATCCTCCAACCTGGTTACCAGACCCGTTCCCGATCACTTTGAGCATGGAATAGTTCATAAGCTCCTCTTACTTGGTTACACTGGGTCAGGAACAAGCACTATTTTCAAGCAGGTGATTTTTCATTTTATAAGTTCGTTAAGCATATCTGCATCAAAATTATCATCTCTTAATTCAATTTGAAAAGAAACTAACAACGAGAAAGTTTCTGTGAGTAATCTCAAGTTTAAAGAGCGGTGGTTGATGCTATATGCTTATCAACAGGCACTTGAAGCATTATTATTTCAAACTGTTTAGGTGTTTCTAATACTTAATGCTTATCAATGTGCTGCTACATAAAAAAAATCCGATGATATTACTCTCACTAGTTACCCACATTGTATGTGTGCCTTTTGTCTACATGGATGCATGTTGCTGAAAGCCAAGAAATTCTATTTATAGAATTGTAAACCCTTATTTCAGGCCAAGATTCTTTACAAAAGCACTCCCTTCTCAGAAGATGAACGTGAAAGCATAAAGTTGACCATTCAGACCAATGTCTACGCCTATCTTGGCATACTCCTTGAGGGTCGTGAGCGTTTTGAAGAAGAAAACCTGGGGAATTTGAAGAAAAATCAATCTTCTGTGCTTGACACTACAGGTATCTGTTCTAATTCCTTCCTTCTCTGTACTCCTCCCTCCAAAATATGTTAAAATCTATATTGTTTTGCTTCAGTAAGCTTTATAGCACCGCAATCTGAGGCATAAAGTCATCCACAGTGCACCATCTAGTTGTTGGTCAATGTTATTCATTTAAGCAAACATGTGCTTTTATGGTGCCATTATGTTTCATACTTCATAGGTTTCAGCCCTTCACGTAACTCATTCTAATTGCTTTGAATTTAGAATAGTTGTATAGGAGACATTAAATATGTTGATGCATTTTCAACCAAGAGAAAAAAAATGTTGATGCGCAACTGATAGCGACAGAAATAATAATGATTGCATAGTTTTGACATTTAGTTTGTCCGTTTGTACTAAATATTGGTTGATATCATTATGGTTTAGGAACCAGTCCAAAACTTGGCAACAAGACAATTTATTCCATTGGCACAAGACTGAAAGCATTTTCTGATTGGCTCCTGAAAACTATGGTTGCGGGCAAGCTTGATGCTATCTTTCCAGCTGCTACTCGTGAGTATGCTCCACTGATTGAGGAGTTATGGAATGATGCAGCCATTAAGGCCACCTACGAAAGAAGAAATGAAATAGAATTGCTACCCAGTGTTGCCAGTTATTTCTTAGAGCGGGTATGGATCATTCTGTTGTGTTTATTTTCTTCAAAAGTTTAATCTATGCATGTATTCTTGTTCACTTAAGTGCATGTGTTTTGAGTTGAATGACCATTGACATGTATTTGCTATTCAGTTGCATATAACCATGTTAAGAGCAACTCTTTATCTTTTCAGAATGATGCTGGAAAAAGAGGAATATATGGTAAATTTTGAGTTATTAAAGATAATGGGATCCTCCATTAGGCTGGAATAAATCTTCATTTAAATTTATAATGTTTGAATATTTTATCCAAATGAGCTTAGCATATAGTTTTGCTCTCGTGGCTTGTTTCTTTGGCTGGACTTATGTTCATTTTTTAGGTTTCTGGTTGATTTAAGCTAATTTATCCGCTAACTAAACAAACTCAACCTGCTTTATATCCATCCATTAAGCATTAGAGTACTTCACTAATAGTTATCCAAAATTTGCACCCTTATTTTCTTAATATTTTTGTTTACTCTTGAAAAACATTGTTGTGCTAATGACTTGGAGAAATTAACATTTCAATTCTTTGTTTAGGCTATTGAGATATTGAGGGCGGATTATGAACCCTCGGATTTAGATATTCTCTATGCTGAAGGGGTTACTTCATCCAATGGGATGGCTTCTGTAGAGTTTTCATTTCCTCAATCAGCTCCTGAAGAAACTGTTGACACTGCTGATATCCATGATTCTCTAGTTAGGTGGGTGAAAATATTTGTGCCAATGGTTACTACGAGAAATTTTCTGGGTAGTCTTGATTGATTCAATTGCTAAAGCAGCTATAAATTTTTGCTGATCTTTACCATTCTTTGCTCTCCTTCATTTCAGGTATCAACTAATTACCATACATGCAAGAGGGCTAGCAGAAAATTGCAAGTGGCTAGAAATGTTTGAGGATGTTGGATTGGTCGTTTTCTGTGTTTCCTTGAGCGACTACGATCAATTTTCTGTTGATGGAAATGGTTCTCCCACAAACAAGATGATATTGAGCAGGAAGCTTTTCGAAGCCATAGTTACTCATCCTACTTTCGAACAAATGGACTTCCTATTGATACTAAACAAATTAGATGAGTTTGAGGAAAAAATTGAACGAATCCCACTTACCAAGTGTGACTGGTTATCTGATTTTCGTCCAGTAATTAGTCGATATCGCTCTGGCATCAACAGCAACAGCATTAACAATAGCCCCTCCCTTTCTCAGCTTGCTTCCTATTACATAGCGATTAAGTTTAAGAGGCTCTATTCATCTCTTACAGGGCGAAACATGTATGTTTCCTTGGTGAAGGGGCTGGAACCTGATAGTGTTGATGCAGCACTTAAATATGCAAAGGAGATTTTGAAGTGGAACGAAGAGATACCAAACTTTAGCTTAAGCGATAACTCAATGTACAGCATTGAGGCTAGTTCATTCTCTCATTAACTGCTAGTTCAGACTAGAGTGTTAGTTAAGTCATATCATCTATGACTTCGATTCTGTTCCATGTACATATACTGCTAACTAGGAGCTGTACACGGAAACACATTCCTTCCACGGCCTATTGAGCTGTAATATGCACTGCAGTTGTATGCTTCACGCTGTTGGGCTATGTTGTGTGTTATAGCACGTGACACACGGATGAATGTGTTAATGTTCAAATTCATTTTTTCATATGGTAAAGCAATCTATTGATGCTTGTATTTATGGTTCGATGATGATTTTGTTTCACATCTTTTATATACGCACACACATTTTTTCATTTTGATTTTTTAATCACATTATTTCTATATAATTATTTTTCTCATTTCTCCTATGGATGCGCATATATGCCGTTGCGTGAAAATTCTTTAAATTGATACCTTTTCTAATAATTTGCTATATAAAATATATATAATTAGAAATAAAGCTGGGTTTATGAAAGAGATTATTTAGGTCGGTACTTACATAAATTTATATTATAAATTATTTGTTCATGTAGTTTTCATGTTAAATGAACTTTAATTTTTATAAATTCTATTCTATAAAATTTGTAGATTAAATGAGTTGGTTTGTATCTGCAAAGATAATTAAAATTTTTTAATATTTATTTATAATATAATCATTTATTCAATCTATCCATTAAATAATACATTGTTAATAAAAATAAAAAAGATAAATTATTAGTTGAATTTCACTTAATGATAATTAATAAAATAAGAAATATTAGATTGTAAATTATATTAAACTTTGTGATAATTTATAGAAATAATAAATATTAAATTTTTAACTAAATAATTTGTGACATAACATTAAAAATTTATAAAAAATATACAAAACTTTGAGTAATAGAAGTTATTCGTAAACTTTTATTGTTAGTCTTAATTGATAACAATAAAATTGATTATGTTCATGGTTTATATCAATTATGTACTCTCTAAACCATCTGTGAAATATAAACATATTATGCATATTTTTTTAGTTGACTCTTTAAAAAGTAGTTAATTGTTTTATTTATAGCCCTCTTTTTAACTATTAAAAGTATTTCGTTTAAAAAACACATATAATAGATCTATAAAGCCGAGAGAAAACAATGAACTTTGAGTCATTTTATTCATGGATATGTACGTCTGTAAGATGTTTTAGACCGGATACACTATCATGTAAGATGCATAACCGAGTACGTACAAGAATTGTCCCTTTTCCCAGACTAAACTAGAGCACAAGAGTCAACCAAAAGAAGCCCACCACTAGAAACATCCTAAAATTGGCCAATTCATAAAAGACAACCAAAAGAAACCAAACACTATGGATATCCTAGAACTGGTTCTGTGAGGTGATGGCAGATGGCAGATCCTAAAACTCAACATCTCAAAAATTTTATCCACTATTTTTGAGATGGGAGATGTTTCAATAAATTTTAGAAAAATAGATTTCTTTTTGACTCAACTAAAAAATTTGATATAGTTTTTTTCCTTTTATCAGTTCACCTATCAATTGCTATCTGGCAATATGTTTCTTTATGTAGTTTTATAAACTTTAAAAGTATATTTTGTTGCCTTAATTTTTTTTAAAGTAGTCTACTCCGATTTAATAATAATAATAATAATAATATAAAAGTAGCTAAAATCTTATACCATAATTTGAAAATAAATGAAGTGTCTCTTTAAACTTTTTACTTTTTAATGCATTAAACAGTATAACATTTTTATAAAAAATTGTTATATACTTTTTTTAAATAGGTAAGTAATTGTAGTTGTAAATTTATTATTAAAAAATGGGAGAAAGTAGATTAATTCACCGTGATTTTAAATTATTTTAATTTAAATAAAAATAGATTGATAAATTAATTTATTTGATTTCACTTTTAATCCATTGGATTGGTATACTAAATAAACTTATCAAACTCGATAGTCTACCTAAACTCGTAGAAAATTAGTAAACTCGACTTATAGACTCAACTCGTATATTTATAAGAGTCTATTTTATATGAAAAATTTAATAAAAAAATAAATATTTTTTATATCAATTTCATAATATTTAAATAAATAAGTTCATAAAATTCATCAACAAAATATTAGTTCTTAAAGTGACTAGAGATTATAATTAAATAACTATAAAACATAAATGTTATGAAATTTATGTGTCTGCTTCATTCAATTCTTTTATCCAAGATCTTCATCACCATCTTTATCACCATGAAGTTCTTCTCCACATGAAAATTTGTTCATCAGCATTGGCATAAAAAACAATAGGGTTAAATATGTTTTCAATCCCTGAATTATTTGTCAAAATTGTGTTTCGTCTCTAAGATAAATGTTGGACATATTTTGTCCTTATACTCTATAAATAGGTGTAAATGATCCTTAATGACAAATAAAAACATCTTTAAGGAGAAAAAAATGAGAGAAAATGGAAGGAAAAAGAGTGAAAGAAGCTTAAGAGACGGATGATAGTGAAGTTGGAAACTATGAAGAAGGAAAATAAAGAGATAAAAAGAAATTCTGACACATCATCAAGGATTGTTTACACGAGTTTATAAAACATAAGGACGAAATAAGTCTCAAGTTTATGTCGGGGACGAAACACAATTTTGACAAATAATTCAAGAACTAAAATCATATTTAACTCAAAACAATATTATCAAGATCAAGAGCATCTAGAGTTGGATCATTTAAAGTTGCTCCAGCTAAATCAGCATTTCCACCATTACCTTCAACTTAAGTTTGCTCAACCTCAACATTATCTCCTTATTCATTTATCCATTCATCATCATACTTAATGTCCTCAAATGGGAGAGTAACAATTTTTCTATTTTGTTTATTTTGCAGCTTCAAATTATACATCACATAAACCAAATCATTCATTTTCTTCTAGTGCAAACAATTTCTTCTTTTTGTATAAACCTATACTTAAATAGGAAATTTTAGTAACCATCAAACAAAGAAAATAAAAAACCTTAAATAAGTTTGTAAACTTAAATTGTCATTTCAATTGAGCTCCAATTAAGTTCACATTCAGAAGAGCTACAAGTCAAACTTAGAACTCGAATAGCAAACTACTTTAATTTTGGAGTTCTATTTCCAAACATGTCCCACCATTCACCAGAAAGCATAGCTTTCCTGCAATCCTTTGCATCATCCATACCAACTAGTCCTCTAGCATAGTGAAATTCAATAAGTTGCAAATTAATTTTGTTCCTTTCAGCAACATCATCAACCAATCTTCTTATACATATATGCAAACCATCTTTCACCTCAGGATCATCATCACTTCTAAAAGTTGGTTCATAGTGGAACTGAGGGTTAAGATAATAGGCAGCTGCATGCAAAGGTGTATGAAGTTTATTATCCCACTTTTGGTCAATGATTTTCCAAATAGGTTCATAACTACAAAGTACCAATAATGCTATATCAGAAATAATAACACAAATAATTAATTAAAATTAAAATGAAAGAAAGTTTAGGAATATTACTCTTTCTTAATATTATTGAAGTTGACTTTAATCTTCTCTTTTGCACTATCCATCTCCTCATATATGAATCCCATTATAGCTTTTGTATTTGAATCCACCATGCAAAGGACCACCATAAAAGGGGCAAGAACTTTTAATCATGTAGTTACATTCTTCCAAAACTAACTATCTAACACTATATTTTGAACTTTTCTCCCTTCTTCCAAATTTGCTTATTTCCCACTCCTCAGAGCTAAACATGCTAATCAATAATGTTTTCATTTCATAAAGATAACCAAGAGTCAAGTAAGTTGTGGTGAATCTGGTCATTCTAGACCTGATCAAGTCTCTGCCCTCTATAAACCTTTTCAACATGCTAATTAGCATTGATCTACCGTAAATGTATGTGGTGATCCATCTCCCCTTCTTGATAATTACTTCGTGAACCTTCAAATGCTTCTCAACATCTTCAAAGATTAAGTCAATACAATGAGCAACACATGGAGTCCAGTATAAATGCTCTCGTTTTTGCATCAATATTTGTTTAAATGCCTTGAAATTTGCAACAGTATTAGTAACCACTTGTACTACATTTTCCTCTCCAACAAATTCTACAGCCTCATCCAACATTTGAAATACTTTATCAGCAATTTTTGAAACATCTGAGGTATCTACTGAATAAAGAAACACAGTTCCTTTAAGATTGTTCACCAAAAAATTACAAATTTGTCATCTCTTTTTATCTGTCCATCCATCAAACATAATTGTGCAACATGTTCTCTTCCACTCATCCTTATACTCTTGAAGGAGTACATCAATTTTGTCTACTAATTGTTTCAAAATCTTCTCTCTAATATCATGATATAATGGACATTTATAACCAATACCATATCTCTCAATCATCTCACACGTTGTTGCAAAGGATGGATTTTTTATAACGTTAAATGGAATTGCACTTGTGTAGATTCTGCAACTTGAGCATCAACTATTTCTTTATCACCTTTTTTGTATAATTGATTTAGAGTAGCTTGAACGCCATCACTAGCTTTTGCCTTTCCTTTACTTTTAAATATCTTGCTAGTACTTTGATTTTGTTCAGTCTCCAGATCACCATCAATGTCTTTAAGGGAATTCAACATTCTTTTCTTCAATGAAGCATCCAGTGGTGGATCTTGACTAAATTTGTAGAGGAGTCACTATATATTAAATAAATTTAATATTTAAATAATAATTAAATAATATAAAAAAATTATAAATAAAATATACTATGTAAAAAAAATTAACTTAATAAACAAAATTAACATTAAATATAACATTCAATTTACTTACAAACATCAATTCAGTATACTTGTTCATATTTGTTCATAAGCAACTTCCAAATTTTGCAATAAATATAAAATTCAATAATTTTATATATTTTTTTTAAAGTATTATCATAATATAAAATAACAATAAAATAAATAAATAAATTTACTTACTTTTAAAGGGTCGCTATCTGTTCTTTTAGAGATTTGAAGTCATCGATGATGAAATCAAAACTAAAAGTATGAGCAATATCTCTTTCAATATGTATCACCATATTGTCAGCAAGAAATTCATCTTCCATTCTATTACGTAACCTTGTTTTGATTATCTTCATTGCTGAAAATGATCTTTCTGAAGTTGCAGTGGAAACCAAAAGAGTCAATATTAAGCGAATTACTTGATCGATCAAGTAATATGTATTTGTCTTCCCCGTTTTCGCCAAAGCTTCACATAATTCAGACATAGTTGACAAGTTTTTGAAGTCCGAATGACTAACAACATCAAGAATAAAGTGTTGTAGTTGAAATCTCAAATTAATCTTCTCTTGTTCAGTGAAATCCATGGGATAAAACTTATTTACTAGAGCACATATATCATCCACATTGAATGCTTTGTAGACATCCTTAGGAACCAAACTAGCACTGAGAGTTAGAAACTCTATTGCTTGCTCACTGAACCTATTATTAAACTATTGTAATTGTTAATTAAAAACTAAAAATATATTAAATCTAACATTATATTTAACCACAACATTAAAAATAAACCAATAAAAAAACAAACCTGTGATTCAATTCTTGTAGTTGTTTGTCAATTGTAACTAAAAAGATGTCCACTTTAAAATGATGCTCCACTGTTATCTGGTCTTTTTGCTGTTGAGAACGCCCTTGACGTGTTACATAAGTTGAATTAAAATAAGGAGAAACAATATCATGTTGTTCACAAAACAATGTCATGGTTTTCAACAAATTCTGTCAACCATCATCTCTCAACTTTTGAATCAAAACTTTTGTAATTTGGACCAATTGCATTGCGTTCAATACATCTTGAGACTTCTGTTGTAAAGCTTGACAAAGACAATCTGTAACTCTCATAATCTCTTTCATCAAGTGTAAAATTAGTATAAACTCAAATGAAGTCATAATATTATAAGCATCATCAACATCTCTACATTGAGAATAAGTTGCTCCATCAACTATAATTTTTTGAAGAACCTTACAAGTTGCATCATACATATGTATCATACTACAAATAGATGAAAAATGTGAGCTCCAATGAGTATCTCCTGCTCGTTTCAAAGTTCCAATCTGATTTCCCCCTTTACTATCCAATTCACCAATCTCTAGTAAATGTGTTATTTAATCCAATTTCATAGCACGTAACACATCATGACACTTACAAGATGAACATATAATATTGACAACAAAAGTCAAATTTGAAAAAAATTGATGAATAGTAATAACTTCTCTTGAAGTAGCAACCAAAGAAAGTTGTAATCTATGTGCAAAGCAATGTATATAATATGCATATGGACAATCCTTGAGAAATAATGCTTGTAATCCATTCCACTTCCCTCTCATATTACTAGCACCATCATAACCTTGAACACGAATTTTCGAGACATCAAGACCATGGAAAGAAAGAACTCTACATAATTCTTTTTTAAGAGTAAGAGCTTTAGTATCTTTAACATGCACAAGATCAAAAAAGCATTCTTGTATACAACCACTCTTATCTACAAATCTTAAAACAATGGTCATTTGTTCCCTTTGTGATTCATCAACAATTATACAAAATTTAGAATCCCCAATCTCCTCTTGAATATAACTTCTCATTTTACTAGCCATGATGTGTAAGATTTCCTTTTGAATTCCATGAGAAGTATACTTGAAATTATAAGGAGCATTTTCTAACAATACTTTTGCAAGTTCATAATTGTATGATGCTAAAAGCTTGATCATTTCAAGAAAATTGCCTTGGTTGTTTGATTCTGATGATTCATCATGACCTCTGAAAGCACAAGCTTGAAATGCAAGCCAACAAATTAAATCAATAGAGCTCTTCAGACGTAATCGATTTTTACTAATTTGATCAGAACTCTGCACATTCATAACATTTCTAATATGCATAGATTGATTCAACAAGTCTTGATAAGGTCTCAGTGCATTATTATGGGGGTGAGCAAGGACTCTCTCCAATATGATTAAGGAATGCACAATTTTTTTCAGCATTGACTTTTTTCCATGTCCTAAATCATTTTCTTGTAAAAACATCTGATCCAAGATGCCCACTTGGATTTTTACTAAATAAGTAACATGGCAAACAATAAGCAGCATCATTACTGACAAAATACTCTAACCAAGAAGGAAACATTTTGAACTAAGTAAATTGAAATATTTTTGGATGTTTATCTCCAGAGAGGATAATTTTTAAGATGACATTTATATGGATCTCATTTTAAATATGCTCTTCGAATTTCATCTCTTTGATTAACTGGAAATTCCAAAATTTGAAGACGTTTTCTAGGGTCACGTTCTAAAGAATTGACATCAAACTCACCATCTATAATTTTTGGAATCTTGAAAGTTTGTTCATCCAATGTAACTATTTGCTCATTTGAAGTTGAAGAAATATTATTTTCATTTTTATCAATAATCTTCCTCTTGAAAAAAAAATCAATTGTCTTGTTCTTAACCATGAGTATTGTACCTATTAAAAAATAATTATTTAATTTTAAAATATATAAAATTATAATAAATGATAATTTACAATATAATCTATAAAGTAACAGACCTCCTAAAAATATAATCTACAAATCTAATCTAATCTAATCTACTTACAATAGTCACATAAAAGCATAGAAAATAAATGATATTAAATAAAAAAAATTATAGTAAGTACCTGGAATGGGATGGAAGAAGTTCTGTAGAAGTAGAAGTAGAATAGAAGATAATTGATGTAGAGGAGAAATGGTAGAAGAGAAAAGAACTCACTATATCTTTAACATAAAGAGAAGAGAAGAAGAAGAAGAATATTAAGAGTCTATATTTAAAGCAAAAAAGTAAATGTAAATAGTTGTTATCTTTTTTATGGAAACTCTAAAAAGTATATCTCTGAAAAGAATCTATTAATTGTAAAATTTTATTTTATTAAATTGTGTGGGCCCATATAATAAATTTATATATATAAACAAATGTTTGGGGGGGCCGTGCCCCCCACCGGCTGTTATTAAGCTTCGTCCCTGGAAGCATCCTTAGCTTTTGAGACAACTTTCATTATTAAAGCTTTAATCTCTTTTGGTACTGAAACACAAGGTTCTGAATCAAATATGGTACTAGCAAGATGATGTTTAAATTTAAAAATTCCTCCATTGAATATTTTTGAATAGTAACTACACATCACTTTTTTTTCTAGTACCTAAAACATCAACTTCATATTTCCACCCAATACATGTCCTATTTCCTACAACATGTTTACTTTTACGAGAGAGTGAGGATGCAATAACATTAACATCAGCAAAATTTGAACCACTCCCAGACATTTTAAAAATTGGATTTCAACCTAACCAAATAACAAAATTAAGGGTTAAATATGTTTTTAGTCTTTGAATTATTTGTCAAAATTGTGTTTCGTCCCTAGAGCAAACTTGAGACCTATTTCATCTTTATACTTTATAAACTCATGCAAACGATCCTTGATGATGTGTTAGAAGTCATTTTTATCTCTTTATTTTCATTCTCCATAGCTTCCTACCTCATTACCATCTGTCTCCTAAACTTCTTTCACTTTTTTTTCTTCTTTTTCCTTTCATTTTCCTCTCCTTAGATATGTTTTTATTTGTCATTGAGAATCATTTACACCAATTTATAAAGCATAAGGATGAAATAGGTTCAAGGTTTGCCCTAAGGAAGAAACACAATTTTAACAAATAGTTCAAGGACTAAAAATATATTTAAACCTAAAATTAAACTCACATCAAAACAAAAGAAAACCACACTCACGCACGCGCCAAACCCCTAAATAAATCCCCACCCACCCAAAATTAAACCCACCCACATGACTCAAAGAACCAAACCCCTACCTCTCGGACAACATTGGCGATGGTGGCATGAGGCACTGTTTGCGGACATGGTGGGGACAATGACGCGGTGGTGGTGTTACATGATAGTGGTGCGCAGGTTGTGCGAAGGCGACACCGCGAGGGCTCTATGACAATGGCACGCGGGTTACGTGAAGGCTATGCATCGGCGGCTCCGCGAGGGCTGTGCGACGGTGGCATCGCGAGGGTTGTGCGATGGTGGCGTCGTGAGGGCTGTATGACATTAGCGTCACGAGGGCTATGTAGTGCGACGATGCCACGAAGGTTGCGCAAGGGTCGTACAAGGGCTATGCAACGATGACGCGAGGACTTGCAACGATGGCGTGAGGGCGATGACAATTGCGACGATAGTGATAGCGAAGAACAACGAACTGGAGATGTTTTGTGAAATGGAATGTAAGTTTGATGGTTTATGCGTTTTAGGTTTTTGGATTTTGTTTCTTGGTTTTGGATTTGAAAATGTTGTCGTTTTTGCTGAAGAACAAACTCGATGACTCGATTTCGAACTTGCGAGTCTACACCGAGTTCACCGAGTCTGTGCGAGTTAACTCCGAGTTTGTAAGAAAACGAGTTTTCTCATGAGTTTACCCATGAACAGTGACTCACCTTGTAAACTCGTATGAGTTAGTGAGTTAACTCGCGAGTTTGATAACCATGATGTTAAGTAAAACTAATAAAAACAAATTGACGATACGAAAATAACCATTTAACTCATTAAACCTAACTCGCTTTTACTATACCTAATTTAGACAAATGACATTTAAATCAATATTTGCATAATATGATGATGAATAGTCTTTGAACAAATTTAATGATTAAGAAGAGACTTAGATAGATAAAATTAAGGATGATAATTAAACCCACACATGTGAGGATCAAATTGTACTCGTTCGGAGTTTTTCAGGGAAAAACTGAGTTGTCCGGGTTCAGATTTAGGTTTTCCATGTTTAAAGAAATCAGGTTCGAGGTTGGTGATGGGTAATGCAATCCCTACCCCGCCCTTATACCCATCCTCGTCCCGCCTTTAAATTTAAAGCTAAACCCTAAAGTTAATGCTATTCTTCCTTAATGTTTCTTTTTATTTTTCATACATAAAGAATTATTGTGTCTTCTTCGTAACTCTTGTCTTAGTGTCTGTTCCACACTCTTCTATTTTCTTCTACCTTTAACTCACTCCTTCAACTTCCTCAATCACTTCAACCAGTTCAATATGCTCTTCTCTTTCTCTCATCCTCCACACATTTACTTTTCTCTTCTCAGTCCCTTCAATCAATTTGATAAACGCATAAGGTTAATTTTTTACTTCTTTATCAATTTCTAAATATTGTGCACAATTTTTCACATATTTTTTATATTTGTATATTGGTTTGAGTACGCCTATTTCTATTTCTATTTTATTTTCATATTATTAACTTTTATTCATTTTCTAGTATGATTTTATTTCTATTTTTTTCATCTTCTTATCTTTGATTTTATTCATAATTAAAATTTAAAAGTGTATTCATTGTAAACTATATAATTGCTGTGATTTTTTATTAATTTTGTAGTCTATCTTTATTAGGTTTTGTTTGTAATATCTTTGTGACTAATTTATTACATTTATGGTTAGATACATAACCTTTTGTGCAATTTTGGACATATTTGTTGCTTTTGTATATTGGTTTGAGTATGTCTATTTTTATTTTTTTTTATTTTCATTTTCTATTACTATTTTATTTCTATTTTCTATTTTATTTTTATCTTCTTAGTTTTGATTTCCTTAATAATTAAATTTTAAAAGTGCCTTCGTTGTAAACTATATTGTGGTTTTTTTTATTAGTTTTGTAGTCTATCTTTATCATGTTTTCTTATGTCATATTTTGTGAGTTTCACTATTCTTTATCAAAATTAGAATTTTACGGCAATTAAAAAAAATTATTGTTGAGAAACATTATCGATAAATCGTTTTATTTTTGTAATTGCAGAAATTTTATTTCTTATTATGGAAGATATTGAAATATGGCAAGCACATAAATCAATGTCAGAAGAAAATCTGAACTTTTCAATCAATGATTTTATTACTACACCAAATGAAGTTCCACTACACCAAATAAAGTTCCACTACACCAAATAAAATTCTACCAACAACAGAAGATAATGAGCAGCATGAAACTGCTCAATCAATGTCATGTTATATTAATGTTTTTAAATATATATTAGATATTCATTTTAATAGATTCTAGACATTATTTTATGTATTTCGAAGATTGATTGATTGATAAATTAAACTTGATAAATATAAAACAAAAATAATATTATTAAATACTTTTTTATATATATATTATAATATAAAAATAATAAATTAAAATATACTTCGTTAGTAAAATAATTTAAAATTTGTAACATTATAAATATGAATTTATATATAAGAAAATAATATATAAAAAAAATATTTAATATTAAAATATTTAATCTATAAAATTATCATTAATAGTCTATTTTGTGATATATATATATATATATATATATATATATATTATATTATAGTTTCTTAAAATTTTATATTTATTTAATTTTTTTAAATATATTTAAAATAAATAAATTTTTTAAAATTAAAATTTTAAAATATAAAATGAACAAGGATGAGAAGACACACGGAAACTTGATTCCATAAAATAAATATGAAGATTAAATTTTTATTTTCAACTCGAAAAAAATAATTAAATAAGTGGGAAAAGAAAGATAGAAATACAAACTTAAACCCGCCTCGATACCATGTATAGATAAAATGTAAATTTTCAACCAATTCTTAGACATTTTTAGTTTGCCTATATTGGCAAATTAAAATCGAGTTTAAAATACATTAATCAAATTAAGAATACCCTCTTTCTATATATATTTATAAAAGAATCAAATTAAAAGTTTATAAGAAGTCAAGTTGACATAAATCTATACAATTACATCTTAGGTTGAATTAATGTATACAAATATAGGATTAACATATTTTTATGTAGTACTGCAGAATTCAAGCATAATTAAATTGTATATGTTTAATCTAAATTTGATATTATTTGGGAAAGGTAGTGCTTAACAAAGCAAAAAAAAGGAGGGGTTTATGTTTTGTAAAGAGGTAAAACCCTTTTCCAACATCCTGAAGCCCGAAGTCCAGCTATGCGCCCTCTGCTCCGTTTCGCTTACGTGGCTCGGCGCCACTACAAGGCGGCGCCACCGCCGACCCCACCAAAGGCGCCGAAGAAGGCGCAGAAGTTGAGTTTCCAGGACATAACGTGGGAAGACCCTTACAGCTGGATGTCTAAGGTGAGCGACAAGGTGGCGATGCGTCACATGGACGTGTACATGGAGCAAGAGGAGAAGTACAGCGAGGCCGTCATGTCTGAGTCAGAGACACTCCTCAACAAGCTCCACTTCGAAATGGCCTCTCGCATGCCCTTTGACCTCTCCACCCCTCCCCTTCGCTGGGGCCCCTGGCTCTACTACCGCCGCGTCGAAGAGGCTAAACCCTATCCCATCCTCTGCCGAAGATTGGCCAGCTTGAACGATGATTTCATTTCGCATAAGTATCCCCCCGCAGGGTTCGATTTCACTACGGGGAAAGCCATTGAGCAGAAGCTCGTTGATTATAATCTAGAAGCCGAGCGGTTTGGAGGTATATTATGCACTCACTTTTCCACTTCTTTAGTTCACTGGACCTGTGATATCACTAAAATACTGCCCATAAGGGAGAACAATTCTCACCTCTGTTAAATTAAAACCCAAATTCTAAGATGGTATCCTAACAATTGTTGTTAGACTAAACTTCAACTTTAGCCCTTGAATTAGTGAGGTGCTGTCATAGCCTGGAATTAGAAAATTTCAAATTAATCTATGAAATTGAAATTCTTGTTATTTTTGCTGTCTCCAAATTTTATAACTTACTATCTTTGATGTCCTTAACAAAACTAATGGTAGGGACTAATATGACTAACAAATTTCAATTTTAAGGATTTATTTTACATTTTTTCTAACTTTAGTGACTATTGTGACAGTGTATCACAAGTTTAAGGATTAAATTGAGGGTTTACTCATAGGTGTTGATTGTATCGAGCATCAGACATTATTGAACTACTCAGATGTCTTGTCTTGCAAACTTTTCCCTCGGAATGTGCAGTGATTCACATCTTACCATTGATATTAGTTTATAATGTTACGGAGTGCTGAGTCTTTGTTTGACCTGGCTTTTGTAGGTTATGCTTATGAGGAACTCTCTGAAGTTTCACCTAATCATCAGTTTCTTGCATACACTATGTATGATAAAGAAAATGATCACTTCAAGTTATCCGTGAGAAATTTGAATTCGGGTTCTCTGTGCAGTAAGCCGCAGGCAGATAGAGTTTCGAACTTGGCGTGGGCTAAAGACGGACATGCATTGCTTTATGTTGTGACAGATCAGAAAATGAGGCCTTACCGGTGTGTGAATTGTTATTAATCATTTGGTGGCTTGGTGCTCTTACAGAATTAAAAGAAGGATAAAGTTTAGATCACAATTGAAGTTTTATCTCTGTAACCGGTGTTAATCTTTTTAATGTAAACCTTTATTAGCAACTGCATCTAAGTTGCATCTTTAAATGAATCCCTTAGTTTGATTTTTGTTTGTGAATGCAAAGGTCGAAGTCTGTGTGATCTTCCTTTAATTTTATCTTTCTGCTTACTACTGCAGTATCTACTACAGTCTGATTGGATCCACTGATGAAGATGTTCTCCTTTTGGAAGAGTCGGATGAAAGTGTTCACATTAATATTAGGCACACGAAAGACTTCCAATACGTGACTGTGAATACATTCTCTACCACATCATCAAAGGTAAAAGATCTTTTCTTGGAAACTCTGAAGAATTAAGATCCTTTGTATTGGATAATGATAATGATTCTAACCATTTCTTAGGTCTTTCTAATAAATGCAGCTGACCCAATGTCTGGCTTGAAACTAGTTTGGGAGTGTGATGCTCTAGCACATTGCGTAATTGAACATCACCGAGGTTACCTTTATTTATTTACTGATGCTCCCAAAGGTGGGCGATCAGTTGATTATCATTATCTTCTTTGTAGTTCTGTGGATGATCCTTCAAGTACAAGAAAATGGGAGGTAGTTTGGAACATCACTTTTTCTTTTTCTCTGTAGTTAGCTTGTTTTTTATTTTGTTCCTATTTTATATAAAAAGGAGAACAGGTTTACTTGAGACAGTGAGATATTTTGGTAATACACGTACTCATTTTCATGTTTTCTTAGTTAACTTGCCTATGACAATCTGCTTTGCCTTACATGTTATATTCGGTCTCATAAAATGCAGGAGGTATTTGTGGATGACCCAGATTTGATTATTGAGGATATTGATTTTAGTGATAAGTACTTAGCACTAATTGTAAGGGAAGGTAAAAAGGTTCAACTTTGTTCAGTTGGACTACCATTGCCCTTTGGGAAGGTAATGGAAGAGAATTTACTGTACTAGTACAGATAAACTCTTGATGTAATTTTGGTTTATATTCTTATTGAATTACGTAGACCATCTTGTTTTTGTGATAGGGTGCACTTAAACTGAGGAAGCTGGACCTACAGTACTTGTCACTTCCAAAACATGTTTGCCAAATTTCACCTGGACCAAACTATGACTTTTTCTCGTCTGTTGCGCGTTTTATAATATCATCACCTGTGGTACGTCAATAGATGTTTCGTTTTTTTTTGTTAATTTCGGAATATGGTTTCTTGTCACGATTCTGTTAACATGTCTACCTTCGTATCATATCAACATTGAATGACCATTCACTGGCCCTGTTAAACATGCATCCAACGAAATTTTGTGAAGTTGTAATACAATTTGAGCTTCGAAAATACTTCATGATGTATGTTTACCGGTAAGCCTAGTAGACTTGAATTTGTCGTTCGAGATTTTACTTCCTCTTACTTCCTTGTTAGGTTTTCCTGGCTCTATACACCAATTTGTAGTATACTCAGTACTTCTTTTTAATATATCTGTTTCTCTATCTTTATTTATGTATATGTGTATGGTCTTAGGGGGTCACGTCTTGTTCAATCTTATAGGACAGCCTCCCTATGTATATATACTACTAGGCTAAGAGTGTAATACTATTCAACACATATACATTTGTATTTCAACCTAGAAGAAAGACCTGATCATCAAATCCCGATATGTTCATCACAAGTTTCTTGCAGATGCCAGATGCTGTGGTTGATTATGACCTGGCCACGGGTTGGTGGAACATCATTCAACAGCAAAACATGCTTCATGACAGGACAAGAATACTGTATGGTAAAAATTCTGCAAGTATTAGTATGGAGTCCTCAAATTCCAAACACTCCAATCCTGTGAATGCTGACTTTGAAGATGACCACTTGTGGAATGATCTGTCTGAGTTTTATGCCTGTGAACAATATGAGGTCCCTTCATTTGATGGACTTTTTATTCCTTTGACTATTGTTTTTTCACGTAACAATAAGACACAGGCTAAAAGACCGGGGGTATTACATGGACATGGAGCTTATGGTGAATTACTTGATAAACGGTGGCGCAGTGAACTAAAAAGCCTCCTGGATCGAGGTTGGGTTGTTGCATATGCTGATGTTAGGTAGGGTTCACAATATTTAGTGACCATGCACTCAATGTGTATTCATATGGGTATTCTTTATTGTAAATTTATTTTCTCCAGTGTATCATCCCTTGTATTATATCGTTGGTGGCATGTTCCAGAGGTGGAGGTGGTTTGGGTAAGAAATGGCATGATGATGGGAGACGCACGAAGAAACATAATTCAATCAATGATTACATCTCTTGTGCCAAATTCCTCATCGAAAATGATACTGTGCATGAAAACAAATTGGCTGGTTGGGGATACAGTGCTGGAGGACTTTTGGTTGCTTCTGCCATTAATCATTCTCCAGATTTATTTCGTGCTGCAGTCTTGAAGGTGTTGAAGAATGTTTGCTGGCTTTTGGGGTTTTGGTTTACTTAGGCTCGACCTTGAATGTGTTATCTCAAATACTCAATTACTTTTTTGTGTGGTTTCTTCTGCAGGTTCCCTTTTTAGATGCAACCAACACTCTTCTGCATCCCATCTTGCCACTTATAGCCGCTGACTATGAAGAGTTTGGCTACCCTGGGGACCTCGATGATTTTCTTGCAATTCGAGAATATTCTCCATATGACAATATACGAAAGGATGTTCTTTATCCAGCTGTATTAGTAACCTCATCTTTTAATACACGGTAAGTTACTGATATCTTTGCTTAACTTCCTAACATCATATCCAAGATTTTTATAGTGTTGATTGAGTAGTATTTTAGTAAGAACGAAGGTACTTATGTTAAAAGTGAACCAAAATATATACAGTTGAAAATGGCTGCTGAATTGGTGTTGGATGTGTATCCATCCATGTTAGATACTTTGTTAGGATTTACATCTATATTCTTATAATCTGTTTTTATGTTATTTATGGTTGTTGTCTTTTAAATTATAACTACATTATATGATATAATACTTTAGTATTTGGTCTATGTTCATATCCAAACTTCATCTCACCTTCTGCCTTGAATAAAAACTAAATTTGTTTTTACTTCAGAGATTGATACTCATTTTTAAGACTTAAATGTGTGAGCTTCCTTTTGTTTTTTGAATACCTGATTTATTGGCAATGGCCTAGTGGATTTGCAGTGGTTTATTCATATGTAAAATGCTATATGCATAGACAACATCGTGCTTTCTGGTTGCTAGTATGTAGACTGTTGTCTGCTGTAAACATTGGTTTTTTATCTATGGGGTCATACAAAATGAGCATGTCTAGCTGAATGTTTGCGTCAGTTGTCTATGAATTGCTTTCACCCTCCAAATGCGTAGAGAAGCTTTTCTCTCTCTCTCTGTTTTTTTTGCATTTTGAGTCCTAGAAAAAAATTTGGGTCTGATCTCATTAGAGACCTCGATCAACATTTGATTTTCATACATTGCAGACGCTTAAGCCTCTTTACATGCTTCTGACAAAGACAAACATTATAAACCTGTGGCATTTTTGGCACGTGGGAGGATAGTAAGATCAAGACATAGGGTTAAGCATATGGGGAATAAGTGAAAATCACAATTTCTTCACCTGTCTTATGACCATCCAAATGTACCCTAAGCTGTTTATTGCCTTGCAGGGACTGTCATGGTTAAGGATTTAGGCAAGTATACCAAGTCCACAAATAGTAAAATGAAATTTTAAGTCTGAGCATTGAATCCAAGGGACTAGTGTGGTATTTATGTTATAGGAGTTTGTTTATCAATTTAAGGGTGCAAATGTGCATATACTATTATACAATAATAAAAGATAGTAACATTAAAAAATCAAACTCTAAATTGAAATGGTTTTTGAACTATTAACAGACAAATTGAAAAGATGTGATAAATATAACATAAAGATGTTAGAGTTGAATTTTATAAATCCACTGCACATGTTAAAATATCTTAAAAATAAACTGATTTTAGTAAAACTCAATCATACCATCAACTCATTAAATTATTTAAATTTTTAATTCTTGAAGCAATTGAACTTAAATTGATTGATTAGAATATTATAATCAATCAATCAATATTATAGATCAAGAGTCTTAAAGATGCCTAATAGAACTAACATATTCCTAGTATTAATTTCAATTAGGTGTTCTTCCCAACATTCTAGGGTTAAAAGCATTTTCTAATGTCAATCAAATCTCAATTAAACAAGTAAAAGGTGACCAATCTTATTAAAATATTAAGCATAAAGAAGATCAATACAATTGAAAATAAACTTTGATAAATTTAAAATCAAGTTTGTCATGGGTTTAAATCTCATTAGATCTAACTCTTTACAAAGAGAAATTAGTCATTCATGTTTTCACTAGAGAGTAATTTCTGATAAATGTTTGGTGAGATATTTTCTGCTGTCACTTCTAGATTTTTGAATGTATTCTCGTCACCAACAGTTACATAGAATCTCTTCTTAGGTCCCTTCATAAAAATTGTACTGCCCCAAACAAAAGACATTTAGAAGTTTCTCATCTTTGTAACCTCTTATTTAAACTACCAACATCCGTTGTTTAGATGAGGTTAACGTGGTTTTGCTTAATCGAGCAAAAAGTCTCGTTTAAGAGAATGTCTTTTTTCATATTTTCTTCCCAGATTTTATTCTCTTAAGCGAGACAATCTACACTTCAGGTGAATCTTCTTTGATAATACTCATGAACTTATATTCTAACCGGTTGCACCGTACTAATGAACCTTGGCTTTTATTTTCATGACTCAGGTTTGGGGTATGGGAAGCAGCAAAATGGGTTGCACGAGTTCGTGATCTCTCAATTTACGACCCTAAGCGGCCAATATTGTTGAATTTGACCACAGATTTAGTGGAAGAAAACCGTTATTTGCAGTCCAAGGAATCGGCATTGGAGGCTGCATTTCTCATCAAGATGATGGAATCTTAGATATCCATCTATCATTTGCCTCTCTGAAATGTAGTCAGGACTTGTGAACTATAACTCCCCATAGCAACCTGATTTGGAATTGAAATTATACTTTGATTGAACCAAGATCTAGTCAGGAGTTCTGCTTGGAAAACACTTGCCATCCAATATTCTTTTCGAACTGATTCGGGCTTACAGTCTTCAAACCTACTTGGGATCTGGAACCAACAGAGTTGACACTGGAATTTGTGGTTTATCATGTAATTTGAAGTTTATTACTTGTAAATGTTAAAGTGCGGCATCGTTTAACCAACAGCACAGTGCAATTTTGGTGTTAATGGAAATGGCATCCACGCGTGCACGCATGTATTGAGCTAAAAAGGAATTTTTTATATAAAAGATTGTGTAATCGTATAGCACCCTGATCTTTCCGCACGTTCGACAATAGTAAGATCGCATCAATGAGCTCCAAATCAATCAATTAAGTTGACAGAACTAGTAAAATATCAGTCCAACTTGAATTTGCATCTAAATTTTTACATACCGTCGAAATGTCCCATAAATCATCCTAAGGCTATACCGCGTACTACAGATACAATTTATTATTTTACTTCAGAACTCGTAATTTCGACAACTCATCCTGAGGGAGTGCCACACTCCTGACTCCAATAATCAATTTGAAAGAAAAATGAAAACAATTATTCATTAAAAATACCCTCAAACATTTTGAACTTGCGATGTAACTTTAAAAGAAAAAACCATATCTGCGCGCTTTCTCTTTTCTCATTCTTTTAGAAAATTATTTTTTCCTTCTACTTTTGACTTGTATCGTATGATTTTCCTCCACCTTCGTCACATATCACAGGTTGGCATTCTGTACATCAATGATTGGAAAAGAAAAGAATTGATAAAGAAAGGGAAAGAACTCATTGAGAGCTCACTGATTTGTCAACCACTGGATGGAAAAACATCATATAATTTATATTTTTCTGAAACAAAACTTGGTGGGTGAGGCTCAGCTATGATTCCATACCCCCAATAAAAGATACTTAGAACAAAAAAAGCGAGCCAAAGATAAATATAACTTAATCAGGGTTCCAACAGAGGATCGCATCAATTGAATAAAAAGGTACACTGTCCATTAATCATTTATTAATTTATTGTTAATCATTAACTAATTAATGTAATAATCTATTTATCTAATTAAACCACTTTAGTATAAAGCTATTAACATTTTCAAGGCTGATTCTTCTTCCAAATTCTCTTTTAGCGCATCTCAAAAAATTAAAATTTCAACATTGTCTTTGTTATTGATTGTCTTTGTTATTGATTTTCCGTTTCTACAATTCAGAAGTCACTTGTTAGCTTTCAGTTTTTATAATCCGGAAGTCATTTTTGGCTTTCATTTATTATAATCCGGAAGTCACTTAGTGACTTCCGGGTTATAGAAACTGGAAGTCAAAAAATGACTTCTGAGTTGTAGAAATCGGAAATCACATTTTAACTTCCAATTCCGGAAAGTCACTGTTTGACTTTTGATTTTTATAATTCGGAAGTCAACAAAAAATGACTTTCGAGTTGTAGAAACTGAAAATAAAAAAATGACTTTCAGATTATAGAAACTGGAAGTCACAACTGGAAGTCCCATTTTGATTTCCGATTTCTACAATCTGAAAGTCCACAAAAAGTGACTTCCGGGTTGAAGAAACTAGAAGTTAAAAAATGAATTCTGGATTGTAGAAACCAGAAGTCACAACTGGAAATCACATTTTGACTTCCGGTTGCTATAATCTGGAAATTATTTTTTAACTTCCGATTTCTACAATTTGAAAATTATATTTTAACTTTCAGTTTCTAGAATCTGGAAGTTAACAAAAATTTAAAGATAATTTTGTTATTTCAATGTTTTCTTTCGAGTGTAGAACGAAATGTTTGAAGTGCATGAAGAATCACCCATTTTCAAGGGTAGAGCATGGAATCCCCAAAGCATAAGAAACTGTCATTTCCTAACGTTTGCAGTTTGTTATCTGTGGCGATTGCACACGCAAAAGCTGCATAACGTTTGCAGGATTACAACACAAACAGAACTAGTTGAGAGAAATAGAATTCATAAATATTATAAAAAACTGAAATCCAGCTTCAGAAATAGCAGAGTAAGATCAACTTGTCGATTCTAGTTCTTTCACCTTTCCTTAACAATAATCCTTACTGTAAGCCTTCATCACGACTGTGAATTGGTAGGGCAAAAAAATTGAACAGTCCAAAGTTTAGAGTTGTCGGAAAAAGTCTTGAGGGAGTAAAAAGAAGAGACAAAAACAATGTTCCAAGGCATCATCACCTCACTCGTTCCACTTAGCCTGATTCCATTCCCATAAGAGTTAAATGCCCAAAGTTACACTAACATTTAGGAACAGAAAATGTCAAAAAAACAGAGGACAAAGGGTGCTATGATTAAGTATAGCATGACAACGAACGCTACATTTTTACAGAAGTTGGAAATCCTTTCGTATGCAATGGAAGCTAAGTATATATCAGTAGAAGTTCTACCCATACAATATTGCTTCAAAGTACACAATGGCTTCCCAATATGTAACAAATCTCTAAAGCCAGCTCTACCTGCAGCTCAAAAAACTAAAGGGAAAAATAATAAAAATGTAAGCAACATGAAACATGAATTAACAAATCCACCCCGCTTGCTTTGCTTTGATGCAGAAAAAAGGTTTGTGTCTATCTAGGATCTTACAAATCATCATCAATCAATCCATTCTTCCCGCAGGTTTGCCTGCTGCCCCTTTTGACAACTTCTCACAAATAATCTTTCATGTTCAGTTTCCAAAATTGGTTAAAGTTGCGGGCATCTTCGCCATCTCATGTCTCAGAGCCTTCTTCAACAGTGGGAAGACTGCCTTCTCTGATAAATGTTGGGTTGAGAAACTTAGCCACAAAAGCCCACAATTTATATACATCCTCAAAATTCGTCAGAAACCCCAGTGAAGCCGTCACAACTTCAAGCCTTACAAAGCTACCTTTTCCATCACGCCGACCATTCTCCATTGGCCTGCAAAGAGTTGTATCTTCTAGATTCGAAGCTCCACGATGCTGTCTTGAGCTATCAAGAATCTGTATATGACTAAGAAAACCAAGTCCAAGAGAGATTCCTTCTTTTTCAGCAAGCTTTTGAACAATCTCTGGATTGATTAGGCCCCTACTTCTGTCCCTCACATTGAAAGCCACAGCTGCACCCCTTTCATATTTTATTTTGGGACCATATATGTGGACAAGATTTGATTTTTCACTGCCATCAGAAGCAGGCAACTTCAGTTGCAGTAACGAGGTAACAAGCCAGTTTATCAAAAACCGAAGTCTAAGTGTAGTTTTATTGAGACCAAGCATATTGACATGGTCAATATGACGACATGTTATCTCCGGTTCCCTCCTGCCCCAGTCCTGTCCATCACCATATTCTCCATCACTTGTCACCTCTTCATCATCAAAGCTATTTGCAGATACGTCCCCCGGTTCCAGGGTCTGGCTAAGGTACTCTTTACGATTATCTTCCATGCTAAATGACACTCTTCTTCCCCTACTGGTGGCTTCATTCTCTTCCAAACCAAAAAACCTACCACCACCATAACGATTCCCTTCTCTCCTACCCAACAGCCTGAATTCACCTTCTGTTTCCCTTCTTATGGCACTCTCTTTGACATCAGAACATATTTCAGAGGTGGAGCCATTCTCCAAGCTTTGATGCCGAGCAAGAGAAGTCGAATTACTCAGCCAAGATCCATTATTGACTGCTTCACTGGTTCCAGGTTCTTCCAGGATCTCATCCACATGAAGATGATCTGACCCATTACCATTTCTTGAATAATGATCAACTTCCTCCACATGCTCTTCTTCAGGCACCTCTTTGACCCGGTCAAGTTCCTGTGACATTAGGACAGCCGCATCAAATGACAGCACACGACGGTCCTCACTAGCACCTAGATTCACCTCTCTGTCATCGTACATCGGGCTGCCATACATCTTGGATGTCGGTTTTGGTGAAGGTTGCTTCTGGTTCCTCCTCCCATTGAACCAGAAAGGTGGCAAGGGGGAAGCTATCTTGTGTTTGTTCGATTGACCTACACCATCAGACCCCAATGGACTCTGACCCAAATCAATCCAAAATGAATTGTCGGATGACTCGTCCTCACTGAAGACAGGACTCTTTATCACCTCTCCAACAGATATGCTCTCCGTCTCCTCAAATATGGTGCTAGTTCCGTCTCTTTCAGAGCTGTCTTGATCCATCTCAGTCTCGAACACATCTCTGACCTGAGCAGATGTGAATGCACCAGAAAAGGCAGGCAACTGTGTTCCCTGACGAGTTTCAGAAGTCTTGTCACCCAACCCAGTGATTTCATCGTCTTCAATTCCAACAAATTTATCCAAACCATCTACAGAATCACTCAAATACATTGGAAACTCCGGGGTGATCTTCACCATTCCAGACCCAGTACAACCAGACTGATTTTGAAGGCTTTGCATCACCGATTTCTTGATAAGAAGACAGCCAAAACCTGTGGGATCATATCCAAAAACCCTGTAAAACGAAGTGATTATAAAATCTGGCCGAAACAGGGACAAGCCAAGCGAATCCATGTCCTTGGGGCCCAACGAACCGGCATCCAGTAAGACATGCCAGTTGTTCTGCTGGGCCAAGGCCATCCACTGGTACGAATACTTAGCCCCAGTTACTCTAGACTGAACTGGGAACACAAAAAGACCAGTAGCTGAATCCTTCTTCCGCTTCTTCTTGTTGGAAATCTGTTTTCTCAAATCAGTGGAACAGAGTTTGAGGGTTGGCCATTTAAACCAAGCACTATAAACCTTAGCACCTTTCTCTCTAGCACTCTGAGCCATCCAAGCAACGGACTGGCTCTCATGGTCGAACATGGTCAACAACTTTTTGTTTGTATGGAAAGGGTATGATTCAGAAAGCAGCTTAAAAGCTGATCCTCTACTGACAGTAAAAACAAGGCCATACTCATTCTCAGGGATATTCAAATAGTCCATAATCCTAGTCTTAATATCATGCTCAACAGTTCCTCTCTCGGCACCACCATAAAGTGCATGGTTACTCAAATTTGCAGTAATCTCAGACAAGCTAAAAGTGGAAGACTCCCAGTAATGAATAGTCTGAACAAAAGAGAAGAGTCCAAAACCACAGTAATCAAGGCATACCTTGGGAGACAAATGAGAGTATTCATCAGACCTCAACTGATCAACCTTCTCCGAGGACTGGTACTTGGGGTACATGGTAAGGAACTTGGAAAATGCTTCCTGGAGGCTGGGAATTTCCTCCTCGGACTCGAAGATGCGCTCCGCCGCAAGCGCGGTGGCTCGAAGGAACTCGCGCTGGGCGTGCAGCCTGGCAAGCGATCGGGATCTCCCAAGGCCATCGTCCTGGTTGGCAGCAGAGTCCGGGTGGTCTATGTCTTGAGATTTGGAGAGTGAGCCATCTTCGGAAGCTTCCTCGAGGGCTTCCCTCAGCTTGTTCTCTTGCAGCTTCCGAAGCATTGATGGGTTTCTCTTCATGTCAACATTGGATTCATCTCTCCTCCTGCTCTTCTTGTCCATGATCAGTGCAGCACAGTGAGAAATGGGCTTCCACAGTGAGAGATGCATGCTGCCTTTCTCCTCTCCTCACACAAACCAATCTCAGATTCTTTCCCACACTTCAAACAACACAAAACAACACCTTTCACTTTAGCCCATCACATCAATCTACAACAAATTCACCTTCAACTCCTTCACCAGCAAATGATAAGGAATCTCGAATCTTTCAAGACCACACCTCCCCTACAATCTAATTTGTCAAACATGAGTTCTTGTTTCACAAAAACAAACAACTCAGCGCACCATCTCACGCCAAAACCAACAAAGACGTAAATAGACTCTTTTTTTTTTTTTTGCCCAAAACCCAGAATAGATTTCAATACCAAATTTCTCAGAAAAAAGGAGAGACAATAGTAACAGATGGAAAGAAACCCAAGGAGAGAGAAAGTCAAAAGCTCAAACCCTAAAACCCAGATCCCAAAATTTGCAAGGCAGCTCACAGCAACAAGAAGCCCCAAAAATAGAAAAAAATCATTGAAAAGAAGTGGGTTTAATCAAACAACATCTAGTAGAATCCCTGAAGCTCAATCAGTAGCAAGACACACTCCACAAAACACCTGAATAGCCATCAAAGGTGAAGGAAGATTCTCTCTCTCTTCTCCCTCTCTCTCTCTCTCTCTCCCTCTCTCTTCAATTCACTGCAGCATAATTAAAGCAAAGCGCCCCACATCAAATTCTCTTTTACTAAGAAAGTAAAACCAAAACAAACCCGTTTGATATCTCCACTGTACTAGTATTTTCTTAAATTGAAAACCAAAAAGAAAAGAAAAGGAAAAGTAGAAAAAGAAAAAGAGAGATTTCAATTCAATTCAGAGTAACCCCCGTTCTCCTCCTCCTCTCTCTCTCTCTCTCTCTCTAAATTTCAACTCTAGAAAAACAACAGTTGCTAGGAATCCAGGGAGAAGGGACATTGACTCTCGCAAAAACCAAACTTGTTAGTGATATTAAAATGATTTTTCGATTTTGCATACATTATTTAAGAAATGAGGCTCCTTTTTGTCTATGTTGTGGTGGGACCCACAGGCTGAAGTCATGGTTAAAAGTCAAATAATCAGCTGGCTTGTAAAAGCTGTTATCTGTCCAACTGGGCAAACCACAAAGTTCAAAGCCCTCAATGGGATCATACCCACCACCACACAACCTCCTTCCATTTTTCTATTTCACATTTCTTTTCTTAAATAATTACTACTATTTTAAATTATATCATCATCTACATCTATACATAAAAAAAAGGTTTATTGCAAATTTTCTATACTAATAACTCATTGAAAACTATTTTTACATAATCATTATAAAATTCAATAAAGTCATCATACACAACAATGCATAATTAAATGATAGTATACAAATTTATATTATTAACATATTCTTTATTAAAAATATGTTGTGGAATGATATGAATTATCCAAAAAGATAAATCCGTTTAAAATAAATAAAAATACTAAAATGACAATCTTTTAAAACAGTGCTGTTCTTTAATTCAATTTTTTTAAGAAAAGTTAGTTTCCGTGTTTTCTTATATATATCAGCGGAAAAGCAGTAATGAATTTCCCCTCCAAACCCTTGTTACTTGCAAAATGTTAGGTGAAGTTATTTAATGAGGTAAAGTTGCCTCATGTAAGGTGGATGTATAATATAGTAATATTGGATATCAAATGTTTCATACATCATTTTTGAAGTTAGATACTTTTATGACATTTAGAAATTTAAATGAGTATGAAGAAGATTGTGGTTTTTTTTGCTTTTGTTTTTGGCTCAAAGCCAAAGGTGTTGCTTTAAGTTTCAAATTCAATTTAGTAGTATTGAAATTAGAAAGAATCTATTCTGAAGCCCCTTAAAGCTAAAAGAGAGAAAATTAAAAACGAATCTTTGATCCAGATCATGGAACATGGAAGAAGGTTATAGTTAGATTCAACATTCCAGATCCACCAATTTATGGTGAATTTTAGACAGAGGAACAGTGCATTCAACACAAATGAACCCATCAACAAACTTAGCCTCCCATGATGTATTTTGTTTGGAAGGAACAACATTCATTGAGTTTTGTTCAATTTAAAAAATAGTAGACTTTTTGTGTCAGTTTCTTGTGCTTGAGGATGTTGTTTATTGAGCCAGATCAACAACATCGACTTCTTTCTTTCTTTATTTATATATTTAATTTTTTGGAAGAGACAAACTATGGAGAAATCAGAAATGGAACCCAAAAAACTATAAAAGAATATGATCAAGTTGATCTCTATTTTAATTTTCATTATCAATTCCTGAAACAATCTCTGTCAAAAAATATTGGTTTAAAATCTGACATTTTGGTCAACGCTTGAAACGGAGGATCAATCGAAACTAAAATTACAAAATTTCAAACACACGTCTGCCATGCCTTGTTCATGACGTTACCAGATGTTAACACATTATTATAATTAGGAGACATATTATCATCACTAGCCAAAACAATCACATTGTAATGCATGTGTATTCCTATTTTTTAAATTTCAAAATAATAATTTTAGTTATTATTAAATTAAATTTCATAAAAATTAAATTTTAATTATCTTTTTTTAGCAAATGGACACCAAATGTTCCTTACAACATATTCATGTGTAGAAAACACAATTTTAACCTATGATTGATTATAAGTCTATTTTTATTTTTATGTTTTTACCTTTTAGTATAGTAATAGTAACAACTAATCTATGATAATAAATAAACAAATATTGCTAACTAAAATAAAATTATTAATAATACATAAAATAACCTTTTTTACTCATTTAGTTTTAATTAAACATTTTCTCTTTTTGTTAATTTTTTTACTTATATTTCTTTTCTCTTTACCGGACGAAGGCATTGGAAGTTTCTACACCCACGTTTTAGTCATATCCATTGCAATTCATCAAGGTAGGTAAACGCCAAACTCACCTTAATGTCGAGTCTATGCATTTTTAAATAATTTTGTTTCTTCAACACAAATCAATACTCAATATACTTATTTCCCAGTGTATATATTACCAACTCCAGAGATTTACAACAAATACAGGGTTTTACTAGAAGTGCAGATCTAAACATACTAATCATGACAGTTTAATTTTGGTTTTCAATCAAATCTTTGTAACCTAATACTCAATATATTAATAATCTTTCCAAAATAATATTTTGTATTTTAAGTCAATTTACACATCATAAAATTGATAGATCTCTCTCCACGGCACTGGTGGCCTTTATACTTGTCTCTATCCTATTTCAACATGTATTTAGGAACTACCACCTCTTTTTTTAGGATTTTTATTATAACTTGTCATAAACTAAAAACTACTTGGTCCATTTCACTTGAACTTTAATTCTTTAACTAACATTTTCATTATCACCTAAAAGAATATCGAAGTAAACTATTATAAGATAAAGTTCAATAATAAAATAAAATTAATTTTTAATTTAATGTTTATTGTAGCTATCAGTAGAACCAATGTTTTTCATATAATTCAAGACTTGTAACTTGTTTGACAAAAAAGGTTTAAAATATTTTTGTAAATGATATCCAACACCTTTATGATTTTGCTAATCGATTAGTTTCTCTTAAGCAAATGGATAATAACATTATGTCTTTTATTATTGAAGCTTAATCATCCATCTAAGAATTGAAGATGTTCTTGTTGCTTATTCATTAAATGAGATAAAAAAGAAGTTGGATAAGTTTTCTAATGGTTATAATCCTCCGCGTTATGAATCCATATTTTTATCATGTTAGATACCAAATTTTAACTAGTCAAGAAGTTCTTTCAATGAAAAGTTTAACAACACGACTCCTTCATCTTCTAACTCTTAAAGTTAGAATATGGTATCTACTTATGGGAAAGGAAGTTGTAACAATAGAGGAGGACGTGATGGTAGAGG
This sequence comes from Lablab purpureus, assembly GCA_030347555.1. Taxonomy (NCBI): domain Eukaryota; kingdom Viridiplantae; phylum Streptophyta; class Magnoliopsida; order Fabales; family Fabaceae; genus Lablab; species Lablab purpureus. Next base: position 19,765,843 of record CM059256.1, on the reverse strand, counting down.
ATGTCCTCAATGCATGTATTGCAAAAAAATGAGTCATACCTAAGAGCATTGCCACTCTTTGCATGGCTTTCTGCATAAGATGTCTAATATTTCCAAATCTGAAGTGGTTAAGCCAAAGTTCTCAAATGAAGAATCATGAGTATCTGAGGTTGAAATCCAACATCCTAGCATAATCATTTACCACTACAAATTTGTCAACAACTTGCATTTCACATCAAAGTTCATAGATAATGAATATAAAGTAGTCTCTCAAGAAATTGGTCAAGTTTCCCTTTCTCCTTCTTTAAACTTAAAATATGTTCTTTTTGTTCTTGTTTGTCCCTTCGGTCTTGCTTTTTTAAGTCAATTAACCAAATCATTGAATTGTTTAGTAACTTTTGATGCCAATTCTTTTTATTATACAAAAAATAAAAGCAATATCCAAATCACAGATCAAGAAGGTTCTCCTATGAAAAAATGTTATACTACAGGATATTGTGGAAATATTTTCTCTTGGAAAAGCAAGAAATAAAATGTAGTTGTCTGATCAATTGCTGAAGTTGAGTATAGGACAATGGTATCTCTCATTTGTGAGCTTGTATGGGTAAAATAATTCCTCCAAGAATTTGATTTTTGTAAGATTCGAGAAATGAAGATATATTGTGACAACCAAACCGCTCACTATTAGAGTTGTCAAAATGAATGACCCGACCTAGCCTTATGGATCATGTTTAAACAAATATGATAAGCCCAACCTTGCCTATATTTTAAAATAGACCATATTTTTTTCTCTAGTTTGATCTTATGTTAGACCTATGAGCCAACATGTTATTTTTTGCCTAATTAAAAATTAAAAAAGGATTACATGTTCATAAAAGGAATCACGATATATCATTATCCAAAAATCTAAAGTTTAATATTAAAAAACTAGATACATTATATAACAATATCATGCATCTTGATCTAATATTGTTTAAAACAATTCTATTAATGTTTCTCACATCCACAACATAACATATGTAATTAAAATAAAATAAAGATTAAGAACAAGAAATTTATAATAAAAGAAAAAATAGATCAGTCCATTAGCCTGCAGATCAGTCTGACTTTGGCATATATGGGCCTTGGGCCAAACAGACTGGACTAAAAAAATTATTTTTATTTAGGCCACTATTTTTTAAGTTTAGCTTAACCTAAATTATAGGCGGCACACGCTAGCACATCATGCCAAACCCATTTTAACAATCTTATTCTTTAGATCATTTTTAATTTAGTATTCCATGAGACAATTAATCATATAGAAATTGACTATAGTTTTATTTGAAAAAAGTTGTCTAATAAAATTTGTACTTGAGTTTATCAAATCTAATAATCAACTTGCAAATGCATTAACAAAATCTTTAAAAAATTCTAAATTGACTTTATTTTTTTCAAGCTTAGCACGTACAAGTTGTATACACAAGCTTGAGAAAAATGTTAGAATTAATCTTAGATGTAATTGAAAAGTACTTGTGTAATGTACCTATATAATATTTTTGTATTCTTTTATCTTCATTCTCATTTATTGAAAATGAACTAGCAATATCATTATAAATATAAGAACATAAGAGAGGAAAATTAAGCTTTCCAAATACATTTTCTCTTTCTTTTATTTGTCTCAAGCTATACAAAATAACTAAGATAATTTTAAAAAAATATAAATTTACTTTTTTGACATTTAAACTTATGAAAATTAAAAAATAAATAAATCTAGTCCTATTCTTTTTTCTTGACATTTCAACTAATAAAAGTTTTAGACCATTTATTTTTCAAAATTACTTAGATATCCCAAATTTAAAATATAAATTTTATAAAACCTCTCAATTCTATTAAAATATGTTTATATAACATAAAATTATTAATAAAAGGGTGATATTATAAGAGCCTTACATCATGATTAAATTTTTAAAAAAATTAAAGCAACGTGAATAATGGAACTCACGACGGATGCAATGAATATGATCTTCCAATGTTATAATCATTAATTAAATTAAATTTGCATATAGTGTGAAGTGATTGTACTAAATAACTGATGACTCTGTGTGTGATATTCCATACCTAACGTAAATAACCTGGATGGTGATAATGAGGCAACTACTTAACGCTAAAGATTGTAAAGTTTACTTGCTTATTTAATGCACTTGTACGTCTTCTTCTCTATAACGTCGCGTTTGGTATGTATGCGTCTAACGTACTTAAATGTGAGATGCCAAAATTAATACTGTCATATATAAAATGTCTGCATTTTCAAATTCAATATCATATTTTAAATGTTTACCCATATTTAATGCCACTAACTGGTTTCATTTTTTGTTTTTTTTAATATCGTATCTCAAATTTCAATTTATATAGTACACAAATAAAAATATTGATTGAGTACCAAGTTATCATTTATCTATATCTTGCCGTTTATTTTAATGACAACAGAATTTAATGTTATATCGATGTTTAATCTAAATTGTAATAATATTAAAACCACTTTATGATTATTTTATATAATTCATTTTCATCAAAATACATATTAACAAACAAGTGTTTAAAATAAACGTAGTGAGATTTTGAAACTATAATTTTGCTTCTACAGGGAAGAGTCTTTTTTAGAGTAAACTGCTCGTTGTTGAAATTGTCATCCAGTAGAACTTGTGTTTAGAATTACTTAGGTTAAAGAACAAAGAAAATATATTTATTGAAAAGAGAAAATTTTTGCAATTGCACTCAAATAGATATAAGTTAAAAGTATCTTTAGTGCAAGATTCGTATTCAAGTCTCATAAGTAATTTGTGTCCGAGTGTATTGACATGAGACTTAAATAAGACTTTGAATTATATAATAAAAAATTATTAGAAAATTTAAGATATCTTAATTACAAATGTAATATACTGTCTTAATTTATTTTTTATGAGTTTTATCATGTCACATCATTTTTAAGATTTAATATTTATTTTTCCTTTGATAGTAAGACTTCATTTAATAATATATTATTTGTATCTCAATTAGAGATAACAATTAAACTCACATATGTGGTATGGAACCGTTATTCGTCTCGAATTTGACTGAGAAAAACTGAATTGATCGGATTTGGGTTTGGGTTTTTCCCGTTTTAAGAAATCGGTGTTAGGGTCGAGGATGGGTAATACAATCCCCACCCCACTCTACCCTCGTACTCATCCTCGTCTCATCTTTAAATTTAAAACTAAATCCTAAAATTAACCAGATTCTTATTTAGTGTTTTTTTTTTCACACATAAAGGGTTATAATGTCTTTTCTGTAACTCTATTATGAGTGTATGTTCCACACTCTTCTCTTTTCTTTGACCCTTCACTCATTCCTTCAATCTTTTCAATTAGTTCAATATATTTTTCTCTTTATCCCATCGTCCACACATTTACTTCTCTCGATCCCCTCAACTAATTTGGTAAATGCATAAGGTTAGTTCTTTGCTTCTTTTTCAATGATACATTTTATTTTGAATTATATAGGTGAAATAATGAAGAATGACAATATTTCTAATTTGGAAGATGATTATTAGATTATCTGATATTTGTTTGTTTGAATTTTTTTTCTTTTATATATTATGTTTTGAAAGATTAATAGTTGGAAATTATTTATTTATTAGTATTTTTAAATAGGGTTAAATATATTTTTAGTCCCTGAACTATTTGTCAAAATTGTGTTTCGTCCCTGAGACAAACTTTGGACCTATTTCATTCTTATACTTTATAAAGAGGTGTAAATGATCTTCGATAACAAATAAAAACATCTTTAAAGAAGAGGAAAATGAGAGAAAATAGAAGGGAAAAGAGTGAAAGAAGCTTAAGAGACGGATGATAGTGAAGTAGGAAACTATGAAAAAGAAAAATAAAGAGATAAAAAGGAATTTTGACACATCATCAAGGATCTTTTACATGAGTTTATAAAGCATAAGGATGAAATAAGTTCAAAGTTTGTCTCAAGGACGAAACACAATTTTGACAAATAATTCAAGGACTAAAAATATATTTAACCCTTTTAAATATGTACTTGAAGGATTGTTAGACTTTATATTGTGTGTTTTAAAGATTGATAAATTAAACTTTATATGTATAAAACAAAAAAAATTATCAAACATTTTTTTACATACATATTATAATATAAAAATAATAAACTAAAATACACTTCATCAATAATTATAATTTAAAATTTGTAACATTTAAAAACATTAATTTATGTATAAGAAAATAATATATAAAAAAAGATATTTAATATTAAAATATTTAGTCTCTATAAATTTATCCTTATTTTTGTGACACATACACACACTTTTTAAAATTATATTTTAAAAAGTAAAATGGGATGGGGATGGGGCAGGTCGAGGAAACCTGATCCCTGATGAGATAGATATGGGAACTAAATTTCTATTCCCGACGAAGATCAGAGACATGGATAATCAAATGAGTCAGGGACGGAGGCAGAGAGGCAAAACCCGCCCGCACCCCCGCCCCGTGGCCATGCCTAATCTCAATCTACCAATTTTTTCATATTATAATTACTTTTAATACAAATAAATAATATTTTATTATATGACACACGATCTTATTTGAAACCTTGGGTCTTATTTTTATCATCATGTCAATATATTCCAATGCAAAAGTCTTATAAGTCTCATGTATTAAGCTTATGACCCTAAGGATGACCTTTGCAATGGAGATGTTCTAAAATTTTATAAAACTCTTGTTAGAGGAAAAATATACATAAGATCTTAAAAATGATGTGATATGATAGGACTTAGGGATGACAATTAAACTTACACCCTGTTAGAAAATTTTGTAGGGAAAAATTTAACACAAATGAAAAGAGCACAAGCATATAAGAAAATTTGACTCCACATCTAACATTGGGTTCGGGGTCGAGGATGGGTAATGCAATCCTCATCCTCCCTTCGTATTTAAATTTAAACCTCAACCTTAAAATATTAACTATATTCTTAGTGTCTTTTTTTTTTTACACATAAAGGACTATTGTTTCTTTTATGTTCCACACTTTTCTCTTTTCACTATATTATGTGTTTTGAAAATTGATAAATTAAACTTGATCTTTATAAAACAAAAAACATTATCAAACACTTTTTTTACATAGATATTTTAATATAAAAATAATAAACTAAAATACACTTCCTCAATAAAATAATTTAAAATTTGTAATTTATGTATAAGAAAAAAATATATAAAAGAAAAATATGTTTAATATTAAAATGTTTAATCTCTATAAATTTATCTTCAATACTCTATTTTTGTGACATATATAATGTTATATATTTATTTTAGTCATGCTTAAATCTTTAGCTTACTTAAATATTTTTTAAAATTATATATAAAAAAATAAAATGAGATGGGCATGAAATGGCACGGGGCCGGAAAACTTAACCCTTAATAGATGAGTTTGGGACTAAATTTCTATCTCTAATCAGATGTTGGAACAGGAATAATAAAGTAACTCAGAAATGAGAGTTGAAAAGGTAAAACCTATCTTTGTCCTGCCTCGTTGTCATGTTTAATAGAAAATACAAAAATGAATTAAGACTTCATATTAGGATCCTAGTGAGATTTAGATGAATCTGAATTTGGACTGAATCAATGTTATGAAAACCGTGGCCTAAACTTGAAAACCATTGCCAAAAATTTTAGCAACAAATTGACAATAAATTTTTAGTCGTAATCTAGGTGGTTATGGACTATACGAACAAGCAACCAGCTTTTTCATTCAGACCACGAAATTTAAAAAATCGTTATTTGAAATACAATAATAAGCAACGGTTTTACAATCACTTTTAGGCAAACAGTTTTTTTTTGTTTGTGTTGTGAATTCTTGTAGGCTACATTTATAAAAAATGTGACAGTATGTTTTAAGTAACATCTTTTAATTATTGATTAAAGTCTAAGCGTATAGGCAAGGATTGTATAACCGTTGCCTATATGTTTATGTCATTGTATTTTTCATCATATGCAACACTTTTTCAAATGTAAAAAATATAAAAATAAAATGATTAAATAAATTTTGAAATATTATTTAAAATTTCATTTATACATTTAAGTGACCCTCCTTTAAACCATATATTAATAGGATTCTTTTTAAGACCTTAAATAATAAATATGTTATACTAACAATGTTGAAATAAAATAAAATAAACAAACTTCAAGTTGTTAATTAAAACTCTTCTTGTATATAATGAATTTAAAGTTCTACCATAATCTAAATACTCTAATTAAAGTCTCAATATATTTGTTAAATCTTCCTAAATTACAACTATTACAAACTCAATAAAACAAGCGACATATGAACTTTACTGCACTACATCTCAAATTTTAATATCATCATTCTTCAACTTTGATCTTTATCAACAACATTCATGATTGGCTACTTGGATAGGTTTCTTGTCTTTAAATCCCTATCAATGTATATTTTACATAAGAGCATACTTCCTGTTTTACTCTCTTTGAGTTTGTGCTTTTGTTTTGCACATCACAAGATTTATGAGCATATTTCATATACCCTATTTCAATAAAAAAAAAGGGTTGGATGTACAGATAGTTGCTTATTCATTGAGTACTCTAATAGATTGGTTTCATAAGCTCAAACTCTCCCTTTGTAAAAGAAAAAAAAGGTTTTACCAAATTTTCTTTATAATAATGATTCTACTTTAATATTCAATAATGGTAACAAATTAGCTAGCACAACAATCTACCAGAGCATAGAGACAATTATGCACTTAAGTTGGTGAAAAATGTTTAGGATAATTTTTAGGGACCTTACCCTTCATTGTGGACTTTGTTCAACCACTTATGTCACTTCATGATTCATTATTATTAATATGATCTACAAAGCTAACTATTAATTTATTTATTAATTGAAGTTGATAAGAATACTCAGTCCTTTTAGGCTACTCACTTATCTAAGTTAGAAAATTTGAATAGTCATTGTAAACCTCAACAAAAGGGGTAAACTATTATACCTTCATTTGTGTACATAAACAAGAGAAGGGATATTGGTTGGAGCATATGCATATGTTATGTTTGTATTTATAAATCAAAACATGTTGTAATTATATATATGGGTAAATATTAATAAAAATTTTGCTTAATAAAAAAAACATGTACTTGGACCATAGGACAGTTGTTTAACTACATGTACACGGTAAACAATGAAGTCTAAGACAAACACATGCATAGAAAAGGAGGCTAATTTGGTCTTAATTACATATTCACATATTAATCACTAATCTGCCAACAACTCACTCCACAATACCACTATATATAATACCTTGAGCCGTATAATTTCCATCAACCTGTGGTCACCATTAATGTGTACCCAACAAATTAAATTGAAATCACATTTCGCAAAAGCAAATGATAACTTAAGACAAATTGAAAAGCAAAAGAATTATCACAATCAAAGCATATAACATACATATTTTGATCACTCGATTAAAATGTCACAAAATTACAAATTAGAAGTGGAAGATTGAAACATTAAACATCGAATGAAGTGTGAACGACTCGAATAACGACCTTAGAAATTGGATAGGGCAACTTGAACAAATTGAACAACGAAACTCTTGAAGACCGAAACTTTGACAAGCAAAACCCTTAAAGACCAAAACCTTTGACAAAGAAACCCTTAAATATATAGCATGAACGAGGAAAAGATGTAATAAGAATATCAAAAAAATAAAATAATAAATATAAGTTACAATAAAAAAAGTGAAAATTGAAACCCTTCACATAAAAGTTTGAATGAAGAGCAAAATAAAGAAAAAAATCTTTTTTATTTTTATAGTAACAATTTTTGTAAGACACAAATTCCATTTTTTTCACAATTTTTTAAATATATTTTTATTAAGTTCTAAATTTTAAATCACCAACTTTTTATAAATTATTGTTTCTGGTAGTAAACTATTTATTAAGCATTAAATATTGTCTCATTTAAATAAGTCGCGATTTTTAAAAGAATTAGTATGATAAATAAACAAAATTTATAATTTAAATCACATTTTAAAAGTTGTATTTTCCATATTTAAATCACAGCATGGTCAAATTTGGCGTTAGTTCAAGCCAAAAATACTATAATGTATATTCTTTTGTTAAATCTGAGACTTAATTTAATAACTTGACATGACCTAAAAATCGGTTTAGGTAATTTTTTTTATAAAAAAATTAATAAACAAGTCAATACATTTTGCTAGGCCAATAAAATTAAAATTTCAATAGACATTGTTCATTGTACAAATTATTTTTTATTTTTTAAAACTAACATTAAAAAATAATAAAATTCTAATAAGAAATAAACAATTATAAAAGATCAACCAAGATTAAAAAACATAAAGAAGTCATCAACTTATCCTAAGATGAAGAAAATGAGAAAAAGTTTATAAATATTAAGCGATGAAAAAAATGACGGAACTATTTAGGGACCTATTCCTTAAATAATCACTACAAAAGCGGTAAATTTATCTCATTTATTTTTATTAGTCACTACAAAAATATTTTACATTTTTTCATAAAATAAAATAAAAAATATAAATAATATGGACACACATATATATAGAAGTTTGTATAAAAATATGTATATATATTAGGTTATTTTTAATTATCTAATATTTATTCTAATTCTTAAGTTTCTTGTTTCTTATATGAAATAAAGTACAAATACAAATTTAAATAGATAAATATGAAAACTTATCAAAATTCTTTTATTCAATCATCAATAAAAGTTAGGATAAACAGATAGTTACAAATTCCATCATATTTAAAAATTGACTTTCAAATAAATATATTTAAGTCTTAAATAAGGGCATATGTATATATATCCAATACATATGTCAACTCTATTTTTTATAAAAGTCGAATTTCGTGTTTACAAATTAGATTAAATGATTTTTTTTAATTAAACTCTAACCTCACTTAAAATTAAGACTTCATGTTAAAATTGATCTATGTGAGTGTCATTATCAGAGAGGGAATAAATACCAAATTTATGCAAAGACTATTTGCGCTTATATTAATTAATTGTCGTTTTAAAACAAAGATTGCATTAGTTATTATATGAGAGCGTAATAGGGTAATCAACCCAAACACAAAAGCAATACAAATGGCAAACAATGAAAGTTGAAATCATGGGTTGAATATATTTGATAATGACTCATTTTCTCAAGTTTTTAAAGAGGGTGCTCAACTAATTTATAAGTTAATTTGATTACATCAAATGTGATTAGTAAATAAATTCAGTAAATTAAGTATAGTTGTTTTTCAGACATCATTAAAAGCAAAGTTCAAATTTATAGTTTACTAGTTATTTTATTTTTTATCTTCAAATTTTCAGTAAATTATCTCATTTTCCTTTAATTCTATACTATTATTTTATAAATTTATTCTTTAACATTACCTTATTTATTTGAATTATTACACTATTTATTTTCTTAAAAAATAAATTGAATTTACAATAAGTAACAAACGTAAGATTATAGTATTATAAAAGTATATTTTTATCTATGAAAGGAAATTATATGAAAAACTAATATGTCTTGTGTAACATCCCATTTCTAGTTACATTACTATTAAACAAGAAAAAATAATTAAAAATGTATATAATATTTAGATAATTATTTAAAATCTTATCAAAAGTAAATTTATGTTTATACGAAGATTAAATCATTATAGAAGAAACAAAACATTTATAAATTGAATATATAATATATAATTTGTTTTAATTTATTTCTATGAGTTCTTTCACATATTATATTTTCTATTCACATGTAAAACATGATTACCATAGATAAAACATAACACAACCACAAAAAGGATAAGCTAGAATTTAAAACAATTTATATAAATATATTAAATTTATATCATCACATTAGAATTATATTTCATCCATATTCTCAAATAGAAACAATATTGATCATTAATTTAATCAACATTAGGATACACTACAAAAAATCCTGTTAAAAATGACGGTTTTAATATGGCGGTTCTAGAAAACCGTCATATTTTATCATATAATATGACAATTTTATAACTGTCATAATTTACATTCAAAATATGGCATTTACAACCGCCACATTATTAACTGTCACGATGTGCATTCAAAATACAACATTCACAATTTCAATATTATTACTATATTATTATTTTTTCCCTTTTTTTCTTCCCTCCATTCAATCCTGTACGTTCCCTCTTCATTTGAGTTCTCTCTTCACTTCAATCTCATTCTCTCTTCAGTTTCTGAGTTCTCTCTCTCACTCTTGTTATCTCTTCACTCTCATTCTCTCCACTTCCGTTCTCTTCACTGTGTCTCTTCTCCCTACCGTTCTCCCTTCCATTCATTCTCCCTTTCGTTCTCATTCTCCCTTCCGTTCACTGTTCATCGTTCCCAAATTGCAAACCGTAGTATTTGAGATTTTATTTATTCGAAACTTCAAAGGTTATCCGGTGGTTGGAGGTAAATCATTTCATTCCTCTTTCACTTTGGGTTGCATTACCGCTTTTTTGTTTAATTTGTTTACTTTTGATGGTTTTAGGCACATTTTGTGGGTGAGTCTCGTGACCTAGTTCGTGGGTGAAGAATTGCATCTGAACAACTCAGTAGGTGGGTTTATTGTAGTATTTAGGCACACTCTATTATTTAAATTGAATGAGTAATCTGTTTGTGAAGATAATGGTGGGAATGGACGTCGAAGATGAAGAGCAACAGGTCGTGGCATTAGAAAACAGCAGCTCCTTCGCCTTTATGGACGATTTCAACCGCAAGCTGCTCCTTGTCCACCACACAGGTCTTCTACTTCGCTCCGTTTACGTTCCACTTGGCAAATTAAACTTGTTAATCGTTTCGTTTATGAGAAAATAGAATAATACGCAGCGATGAGACAGAAAGGAAGAGGAAATTTGAGTGTGTGGTTGATTCGGTAGCAGAAATGGGTATGCTAGGTTTAGGACTTGGATCTGATTCTTAATTGTGGTTTTTACATTGCTACATTTTAGAATTTGATTCTCTTTTATTGACATTTTCGAAGTTCAGATGTTTTGGTATTTTAATTTGATTTACTGTTGTCAGATTAGAAACTGTAGTTAGTGTGTTAGGCTCGAAGATAGGTGGACGAGAAGTTTTTTTATCTCGGTGTTAGATGAGGAAAGCTACTCCACAGTTACATTATTCCGAATAACTATGCATGCATATCACACCCAAATTTATTGTCCCATGTCTTCTTTGCGATCTGGATTCCTTTTAATGGAGCTCTTATAATAATTATGTAAAATGTAATAAACCGTGTACCTACGTGAATCATGAACCATAATTGTGCTTGTGAGCTACCCTAAGTGAGAACAAGTCAGTCAAGTGACATCGAGATTTATTTGACACCCTCTCAATTTACAATGTTTTTAGGGAAAATTAGCAAGACATTGCGGCTTCGGAATATTTTTAAATTTTAACCTTGAATTGGCAAGGTGCACAGTAATAGGAATAAAGGTAGAGAGTTGCATGGGCAGTGGTCATCACTTCTTTCTTTTTCGGATCTTGGAAGTTATCGATGCTATCAATAGTGGATTGTGGGAAATGGAAGAAAGCCGGTCAGGGCTTTCAATGGGATGCCATAGCGGCAAGCGTTCCCCGCCTCTACGGGGCCTTCATAGTAGAGTGGTTTGAAGATGGAAAATGAACTTGTAACTGTGAAGGGACAAATGCAAACACTTCTAGCCTTCATTGCATCCGGGAGAAATATTTCGGAAGATTTGGCTGCAATGGTTCTTTGGAATAGTTAAAACTTCTATTAATCGGATATGAAACCGTACATAAAATATTTATGACTTTACTAATTTTCCAAATGTATTGAAAATAATTATATAACTTTATTTTATTCAGGCATCAGATGCAAGTGGTGCTCCATCGCCTAACATACGACATTCATCTGAAGCAGGCAATGGGCAAGGATAACAATAGGACTTTTTTTCACTTTGTTTTGTAATGTTGTACTTTTTCATTTTATAAGAACAATTAAATATGTATGACTTGCTTAATGATTTTGAACAATTTATATTAACTATATCGTTCTTTTTATTTTCACAAAGGATCTTTGTATTTATTTTTGTAATTAATTTCTATTTATATTAATTTGTTATACTTTTTCTTAAATAAAAAAATAAAATATTTCTTCCCCTTATAAATATTTAAATCAAAATATTAAATATCACTAACAAATATTAATATCAAATAAAAATAATATCTAAATATTATAGACATTACGGTAGTTCAAACTGCCACAAATTTCTACATTAGATTAGTTTAGCATGACATATAGAATAGCCAGATATCGCTGTAAGAAATGGCAGTTCTAATTGCCATATTTTACATGCTGACTGATCTTTCACCATTGTCATTTTTTACATTTTCGAACTGTCGCATTTTACATAATGAAACCGCCATTTAATACATTGTAATAAATGGCGGTTGTAGCAGCGGTTCAACTAAAACAGCCATTTATTACTTTGTGGCGGCCAGAATTATGGCGGTATGGGTACCCGTCACACGCGTATTTTGTGGCGGTTAAAACTGCCACATCTTACCAAAATATTTGCCACATATTACATGATTTTTTGTAGTGATAAAGTGTTTATTTATTTGCTTACTGATAACATCTCATGTCAAAAAATACAATTGACATCAACAATCACAAAGACTTAACTCTACTTTCAAAAGACACATGTGTTAAATTTAGATTCAGAGATCTCCACCTGTCACACTACCTTCACTAAGTTGTCATCACAACCAAGCTACATAATAAAATCAACTTTCCCCTCAGAGTAAATTCCTATAACCTACCAAACCAGTTCTTTTTCACATTACAAACTGGATTATATGATCCTCCTTCAACTCTTACTACTTGATATTTTTCTCTATGTGATTCCAACATCAGTAGAGTCAAGATATCTTCTCAAATCCCAAATTCAATATATCACCTATATCTCAACATAGTATTTCCTCTCTGAAATTAACTATGATTCTAATACGTCAATTTTACATCACAACCATAATATCACACACTTATTCATATACATTTCATTCTAGTTCAAAATATGATACAATTTCATATCCTATTCATATTTTCATATAACACTTATAAAAATATGATAAGTACTAAAGATAAAAAATAGTTACACTCATTAAATCATACTCAAACATGATTTATAAAAAATTGAAATTTAAAAGGATATGTTAAAACTCTTATGAAGACCTCAAGTTAAAAAAGAATCATCTACTTAGCAAAAAAGTTTAAAAACTACAACAACTTCAATTAAAAATGACAGTTTAACCTTTGTTCACTAAAATATATATAACTTAAGTTCTTTATATCCTTTTTAATTGATTCTAAAGCCATTGGAAAGATAATATCCAAGGATACAACTTTTATGAAGACCACTAAGTCTAATTCTAAAAGCCCTAATCCGATCAGCGCGTACAAATCCGCTGAACGAATTTGACATGAAAATTCTTCACATACTCTCAAGCTCTAATCTGTTAGGTGCATAGGGGAGATGTTGAGCAGATTTATGACAGTAAAATCACTCCCTCTTGAGTTCAAATGCCCTGGGTGAATATGGGAGGTGTTGGGCAAATCTATGTTAGTAAAAATCACCCCCTCTCGGGTTGAAATATGTTGGGCGGATGGGTGAGGTGTTGGGCAGATTATGCAAAATTTTTCTAAGATATGTAGGGTTCTAAACTACTCGCACATCTCAAACACCAACTATTATGATTTAAAATGATCATAACAATCTAAAATCAAATGAAAACCAACAACAAACAACTATCTATTTTTAACACATAACATCAAATCTCAAATTCAACCTTTAGAATACAATCAATAACATGTAATCCCTGCATAAAACTCAAGATATTATGATCACGTCATCTTCACATTCATATCAATCACCCTAAGGTGCTATCAAAATCATAACTAGCTTCCCTTACTTGTTAAGGTTTTCTTTTCAAGATTAAGCTCCCAAAATCTTCTATGTCTACAGAAAATCAAACATGTATATACAATACTGTGATAAACAATCTAAACATGCCCTAATACTTTTTGACTAGTAGATGTTCATCTTTGACTTAGAAACAACACAAGCATAAAGAAAATAGAAATCTAACTCAAGAAAAAAAAACTTGTCCTAAAACAAATTCTGATAAAACAAAATTATTTTATTTTCCATCAAGATCTCTAAAATGGAGTATGATCTATAAGAAGATAGAATTTTCAAAATGTTAGAAAAAGTCAAGAAAAGATATTTTAAAAAAATAGTAACTTTTATAAAATGAAATTTGAATAATTATATTTTTTTACTTATAAACTTTTTAATTTAAATAATAAAATATCCATACTTTATTTCAATTAAACCACTTATAGACTTTTTAATCTAAATAATAAAATATCTATACTTCATTTTAGTTAAACCACTTCTTCATATATTGCATATTAATTTGTAATATTTATTGTTTAAGATGTTTTGATTATATTTTTTTCGTTTTTAATATCGAATAAAAATAGTTAACAAAAGAAAAAAAATACAAAAAGTTAAAATAATTTCTTATAAACAAACAAAATTATATTTACAATAACTAAAAGTATGTTTAAATGTAGTATTTTATATTAGTAAAATAATTAAAATATTTTTATTTTATAATAAACTTATATATATATATATCAATTAATTTAATTAAAGTAAAGTAAAATTGATGAAAATAATTAATATTATCTAAATTTAGAATCAGTAAATAAATAAAAATAAAAATCCAAACTTAAAAAAGAAATAGCAAAAGTATTATCCCTTTTATTATCACACATTATTATTTAATTAAACACACATTATTTATTCGGAAAAAGGAGGGAAAAAAGAGAAGCATTTATGTCAAAGCACAGGTGCAGAAGCAATTATCCATGCAGTATTGATTTAGGACAGACATATTTAAAAGGTTAGGTGAAGCTCCATTTCCCCCATGTAGTTTTAGATTAATCTTCTTTCCTGACATAAATAAAATTAAAAAAAATTAAGATATAAGTAATTTAACTAATTTAATCTATTATTAACTTAATGATTATCCAGTTTAATTAATACTTTTATTCATTTTATAAGTTTAGTAAGAAATCTTATAAAAAAGTTGTTTTAAATTAAGATTAGTGAAATTAAATAATATTAATTAATATGAAATTAGATGATTATCTTATATTTAGGTTTAGAAGATACAATTTTTGTTTGAGGAAGGCTTCGAAAGAGGGAAAAAAGCAAAGAATAGTAAATGATTTTTCCTAATTTAAGCCATGGAGACCTTGTGGAGAGACAGAATGTTGTAACATGTTACTGTAACTAGCAATGAAAGATTTTGGACATAAAGAAAGGAAATATACTAATGAGAGAATGTAAAAGTTGGTGCACTTTACTTTGTATCTTTGATTACCTTTTGTCAGGTCCAAAGTAAAGGCACCACAACCACACGACATGCATACAAGAAGAGAGATCATTTGTATTATGGGAATGGGTGAAACATTTGTTTGTAATGATTCAATGAAAGGGTTGAATCATTGCAAATTATAATGGCATGTAGGGATGTTGCTACCATATCTACTTGAGTGGTTATAATATGCAAGATATTTTATTTTACTTCTGCCTTCTATTTGGATTTTAATCATTTTATAATCATTAAATAATTTAGTTAAGTTAATAATTGTTGTTAAATTTCTTAATTACCATATTATAGTTTTATTCTTTAACATATTTTAACTTCTCAACTTTTTGTTTTGGTGTCAAGATACGTTAAAAAAAAGACATTAACATGACAGCATTATATGTTAAAAAAGGTTATCAATAAGATTATTATGAAATTAACATGACAACCTTTTATGTTATGTAATCATGAGATTTTAAGAACAAAATTTTAAAAAAGTTGAATATGTTTTGCTCCTTCTATTATGTTTGATTCAAATTTTTTATTTTTCAATTTTAAATAAAGGTATTTGGTCTTTTACTTTAAAAATTTTGTAATTGTGATCTAATACTCAATCTCGTATACGTTTTATTTCTTTTATTGCGGTGAATCTAATTTATTCATTTGAGATATATTATAAGATAGGTTGATTAAAATATAATAAATAAATGTAAACAAAATTGAATATCAAACTAAAATCGAGGAAATACTATAGTATTTTGATGGTCACACATATAATATTTTAGATAAATTAAATTTATATATAAAAATAAGAACCTAATTATATATAAGAGATATAAATTAAATTTACCATACGTCATATAAATTTCTTTTCAAGTTATAGTAAATCAAAGTAAAAAAAAAATGAAAGTTTTGAGTGAACATTAGGAAAGCGTCTTTATTCCAATGGAGCTGAAAATCACAGTAGCCAACAAAATGTGTCTATTGGTCCAGTTGCTTTTTTATTATTCAACCCGATTAACTACACTATATCAAGTTATAATCTTTGGAATAATATTAAAAAATCTTATGTTGCATCATAAACAAATTGTAGATGACTTAGTTATCTTTTTATAAAATAGAAGTATTTGGATTTTGTTTTCTATTAACATCTTAAAATAGTTTCTATTGCTTTAGTAACATTTTTAAGTGATTATATAACTAGTAGTTAGCCATATGTATAATTATGTATTGGACTATTGAGTAATTAACAATGTTATTTCCATGTATTATTTTAATATTTCATTACAAAAATAGCTTTAAAATATAAATTTAATATTTGTGAAGTCATTATTTAATTAAGTATTTTTTACTGATTTTGTTCTCTCTTGATAATATATTTGAAAATATTTATGAGCTAAAAGAAAGGTGTAAAAATGAAAATATTGTTAATTTTTTTAATATTCTCTAGCAGTATGTAAATATGGAGAAATAAATCTTTCTTTATTTTTCTTTAATTTAAAGATAGCATAAGGTGTTGATTGATTTGAAGTCATAATAGTTAAATCTTTTATAAAAAAAAATTAATATATTATTCTCTATCTTCAATAACTACGTTTGTTTTATATTTGTCTTTCATTTTAAATTTAGATCCTAAAAAAAATTTCTTTTAAAAATTATATTATTGTATATATTAAAAATTAACATATTATAAACATACTAACATATAATAACATATTCACATTTCACATTTAACATAGAACATATTTATTTGTTAAAAAAAAACATTAAAAATTAAAATATTATCAAAATTTTCATACCATTATTTTGGTATATATTTTAATCTATACAAGAATTTAAAAGTTTGCAAACTTTGTTCTCCTAATGAGGTACTTGACACCCTATTCAAGTTGAGTCATATAAATCTTTGTCATTAGCTTACCATTCAAAAATGTTGTCTTAACATTCAATTGGTGAATAAACTAACTTAAGGATAGAAGATAGGACTAACAACACTTCAATAGAGGAAATTCTAATTATTGAAACAAAGGTATCAAAATAATTTATGTTGGATTTTTGAGTAAAACTTTTGTTACTAATCTTTCTTTATATTTTTGTATGAATCGATTAGGATGATACTTTTTCTTAAAAGTTCACTTACAATCAACGATTTTTACTCCTTTAGGAAAATCTACTAAAATCCAAGTGTCATTTTTCTCAATTGAGTCAATTTCAGTCCTAATGACTTTGTACCAATGTTTTGTATCAGGAATATTAGTAGCTTCTAAAAGACTTATTGGATCATTTTTCAACTAGGTAGGTGTACAAGTCATCTCCAAAAGAATTTTCATTTTTGTCTTTTACTTTTCCTAAAATCCTCATATATGCACGGTTAGCAATTTCTATAGGATATTAAGATTTATCTATAATCTTTAAAGAAAAAAACATGTTAGAAAAACTCAATATTTTTCATCTCTACTATGGTATTATCATCAATTACATTACTTTCTAAGAACAAAATACCAATAAGCAGCACTACGTTTGGCATAGCCTAAGAACCTACAATAAGAAGTTTTAGAACTTATTTTCTTTTTCTTAGGATCAGGTAACATCAGTTTAACTAGACACCCGCACACTATTATATATTTAAGATTAGGTTGATAATCTTTACACAATTCATTAGATGTTTTAGTAGTTTTATTATGTGGTATTCTATTTTGTAAAAAATATGTTGTAAAAAGTTCACCCTGAAGATTGTCAAAAACACTAGAACTAATAAGTATAACATTCATCATTTCCTTGAGAGTCTTATTTTTCCTTTCAACTACACCATTAGATTTAGGTGAATATGATGGGGTTACTTCATGAATAATATTTTCTTTACACAGTAATCATTAAATAAGACATATTCATCACTCCTATAAGATCTAATCCTTTTAATTTTTCTATTTAATTAATTTTCTACTTTTGTTTTACAAGTTAAAAATATATCAAACGCTTCATCTTCATGTTTGATTAAGTACACTTTGGTGTATATAGAATAATCATCTATACAAATTAAAAAAATAATTTTCACCACTTCTATACACGATTTATTTTAAGTCAGCAAGATTACTATGATTAAATAGTGACATATTTTCTTTTTATTTTAGATTCTATACATATATCACATTTCCTACTTTGTTTTTCATGTGTGCTAATTAATCCTAGACGTTGCAGTTTCATAATACACGAAAAATTTACATGTTCTAATCTAACATGCTATACATCATAAGAATAAAAAAATATAAGAAGACCAAGATACAAATTCATTAACAATTTCATAAATGTTCAGTACAAAGGGACCTTGATCAGTGTTAGATTCAAATGACACTTTCACCCTAACATTTCCCAACAATGTTATAGAGATTAAATAAACTCTAATAGTGGGCATATGTAGCACGTCACTCATAGCTAGAGTCTTTCCATATGTGAGCTTTAGAAGGACTTTTCCTTTTCCTAAAACTGAAGTTGTTCTAGAATGACTGAGATATACTTGTTATTCTCCATCCCCCACATTAGTGAAGGAGGTAGATACATTTTTGTTTGCATAGATGTATCTGATAGTCCTAGAGTCTACCACCATTGCTCACATTGATAAGAACTTTGACTTGTGAAATGACCACAACAATTGTATCTTCACCCTCGACTATATTTGTCTTAGGAGGATTTTTGTTTCTAACTCTATGCCTACACTAAGGTGCATGATAACCTAAATTTCTACAGATAAAACAAGATCCATTCTTCTTGAAAGTTGAGTTAGATGTACTTGGAGAAAAAATTAAATTTATTTTTGTTATTGTGATAATGTATTTTCTCATATATTTTTTGTTGTCCTCTATCATATTTTTCTTAACAGATAATCCTTAGCACTTGTAGTAGTACATTCCTTCCTATTAGTATTCTCGATGATGTGAGTGATAAGATTCGACATCGACATTTGTTGTGCCTATGCTTTTGTTGTAGTTTGTAGTCAGTCTAGGATTGGGGAAGTTTTTCTGAAACAAATTCATCAGGTAGGGCAATGTTCCCTGCTTTGATTTCTTTGAGTAGCTTATGTTACTCGTTGATTTGTAGCTTAATATCTTTGTCTTCAATCATCTCCCAATGATAGTAATGCCTGATAACAAATCTTTGTCGGGCCACATCTTCAGTAGTGTATTTGAGAATAAGAGAATCTTAAATACCTTTGGCTTCCTTTTATGAACAATACACATCAGATCGTTAGATAATGTGCTAAGAAAAGTGTAATGACCTACCTTATTCATATGGGTCCAGTCTTCGATGTGTCTCGTAGATGCACTAAAGTTAGGTATGGAAGTCATAAGATTGAAATCAACTTTATACATGTCTAGTAAAGTAGAGACACATTTCTACCAGCGTTGGAAGTTTTGACTAGTGAAAACTTTGATGTTGGAAATGTTTGAAATGGTTTTGCAAAGATGGTTTAGTAGTAGCAACACCATTTGACTTCTCTGGTGTAGAATTAGTGTCAATGTTCATCTTGTAAGCCATAAGTTCTTAAGATTGTAGTAAAAATATGGTTGTGGGGAAGAAGAAGTTGGTTTCCTGAGGCGTGGATTAGCACAATCCTTAAAGACTTATCCGCGATATGTTATACAAGCCCTCCATGATACAATAGGAATGTCTTTGGTGCTATACCAAGGATAAAAAAACTAGCAAGGTCTAAAGAGTGATGAACCCGGGATAGGAGAAGAAAGGAGAGTGATAGAAGGTCTGATTTGATGAGAGTAGAGACATATATTTATAAGGACTAGAAGCTTGACCCGTTGATGAATATAATAATAACAACTTATTTTATTATATTATTTGAACCTCCTTATTTGTAGTTGTGTCATGAATTTTTTTCATTTTGTTAATAGAAGTCCTATTTAAATAATTTTTGCTATAGAAAGGGACTACTACTCATTAGTTGTCATTTTTGTAGAAAAATAAAGACTTGAAGTCAAAGAATTAGGAAGAAAACTTTAGACTAAAAGGAAAAAAAATAATACTGATTGTAATATGGGCTCTAGCCCATCTAATGTAGACGCTTCTAACCTAATAATTTGAAAAGGGAAAAATTGATTTGTTGATTCATCGAGGAGATCTAGAAAATTAGGTTAAACAATTTGTTGAGGGAAACATCAAGGAGGATATCAATCTTTAAGGTTATCATTCTCTTGGTAGTTGTTGGTATTAGATATGACTATGAGTAGCTAATTTTTCCTTTTTACTAGGGTTGGATGTAATGAACATTCTTTATATAGTTTCTCATCTTCAATATAAATCTCTTTTATAACTCCTGTGTTCTTTCTTGATCTTTATTGTTGCATGGTTTGACCATCTATACCATGGGTTCTTTAACATTGGGAAATGCTTTTAGAAATTAGAACTTGAGATTGAACAACTTAGGTTATAATGTTAGACATAGTTTTATATCCTTTTGTTATTCTATTTACAACCAATCTTAATGCAAATTTTGTGTAGAAAGAGTTAAAGAATAATTTTTACATTAAGGTTTAGAACTGGTATTTAAGGAATTAGGTCTAATGTATTTTTATGTGTGAATGTTGGAGTAATGTCAAAGAGATGTTGTTGAGAGAAATTTTCTTAGAGATAGGTTCATGAGATCTAATCCTAGTGATTATTTACCCTTGATTAAACAATTTAATTTGTAATTTATTTATTTTATTTTTGACAAACTATTTTGAACTTATTCAGAATTATCTTTATCATTTTAGTTTATTAAATTATAATTTTCTACAAAATTAAAGACTTGGGATTCCATAGCATCATACTCAAGAAACCTATATTGAAGGTCTCAATTTCTCTATGTCATTAAATGCTTGTGGTAATTTTTTTTCTCCTTCAAAGAGAATCTCTCTTATTGTTTCCTTCATTGCACTAGTGATCAAAACCATGTTATCTCTTAGGTATGATATAATTTGACATAGGAGATTCCTCTATTTCCCTTTAAAGCTAGCTAGATGTAGCTTATCAAACGCGGATGACTATATTCCTCTAGCCACCCAAGACTCAAGTAACCACTTCTCCAATTGAAGACCAATGTATAACCATATATTTCCATGTATCTTTGAAGGCTTGCTCATTCTTCGGTTGTCATCTCTATTATGTTTGTTTTTTAACAATATTTGTGTATGAGTAAGTTCCAAATTTGTTGTCGTGTATCTTATCCAATCTTAAATTTCTTGTGATTTTTTATGTTTCCATTGTACCAGATTCCATTAAATTATATCTCTTTGATTCCTTATGTGTTTAGAAATGTTGGCAAACATTTTGATATTACCAATCATTATATGATCCAACTTTTATTCATTTCTAACTTCCTTGAAAACAAATTCCAATTTTTGTCTTTCATTTCTTTTTTTTTTTAAAATGAAAATCTTCTAAATTCTTCACTAATATTATAATATCTTCCTTATGTTGACTTATATTATTATGAAAATCTTAAAAAAAAATAATGCAAATATGTTTTTTCATTTCTTCAATCTTTGACCTCCTCTCTAATTCTATCTTCTACTACACATGATGTTCCTTATGCTCACATTCTTAGTCTCTTCTCATTATGTTAACGTTTTCTATTGTCATTTCAAAATACATACTTACTATTGCTTCTCTAAATAGATAAATGTGACTAATATTAACCATATGATTCTTAACAAACATCATAATAACAAAAGACGATTTTATAAATTAACATGTCATTTTTTAAAAACTCCATAATAACGAAAATGATTTTATAAACTAAAAAGGAGGATTCTGAACAATAGCAAGAAAAATCTTATTTTATAGAGATTAAAATTAATCAAGGTTAAATTGCTTTGGAAGCTATTTTATTTCAATCAAATAATAAAAATGCAAATATGATGTGGGTCTTACATCTTATGAAGGAAAAATAAAATGAAATACAATGAGATGAGATAATATGACTACAAAACTTATAAGCATTAGGATCCACAAATTATTTGTGAACCTTATCAAGGTCAAATTTTGCGAGTGAATGTAACTACTGTTATTCTTTCTTTTAAGGAATGGAAATCTGGCCAAACTTTCTTCTTTTCAATAATGAACTCTATACCGTCAACACCAAATGTAAATATAACCTTAATTTACTTTAACGTAAAAAAAAAAAAACTTAATCACTTTAAAAGAAAGTTGTAAACGAACCACTTCCCTTCCTCTCTAGGATTCCATTATCAGTGATAATGCACAAAGCCCTAGAAGTTAAACTGATAAAGAAAAAGGGTCTCTTGACTACATTACATTTACTTTCTATTTTTATTGGATTTGAGGAACAAATTGACCAATGGGTTAGCAGTTGTATCGTTCAAGAATAAAGCATTGTTCTTTTCCTTGTCAATGAGTGATGAAAAAAGTTAGAGGGTAGGTCAATTTTATAACAATTGTCCTTAACTATTCTTTGACCCGAGTTATCTCTAACGTGGTCCTCTAGAAATTGTCTATAAAATATTTCGGGTTTAGGGCAATTTTCTTATGCAAATTTAATCAATGCATATTTTTCAATTTTAACCTTTTAATAAATTTATGTAAAAATGAACTTATAATGAATATTCTATAGTCTATGTGTGCAATACAATATATAATATCACATGACTTGAAATCCTTAAACTAATATAGATAACAACTTTTATCAATAGCAAAAATAGCCAATTTTATTGATTAAAAAATAACATGTATATTTTAAGTACTACTTACTTATATGATCATTATCTTTTATTTTTTTTTTATTTTTAATTCTTGCATAAAACTCTAATAACAAATAATAAATATTTTTATCACTTAATTTTTTTTCTAATGATTGTAATTAATAGTATAACACCATTGTTTGATTTCATGTCATGAGAAAGAAACATATTGTATGATAACTTTAATAAGACTCACTCATCTGTATTTCATTCATAGATAGAGAACTTCTTATATCATTAATAGATGTAAGATTTCTGATCTCACTACTACAAAATTAGGAATCAACGTCGCCATTCTACGTCGGTTTAAATACAAACGATGTAAAATGTTTGATTTGACCATTCTACGTCGGTTGTAATCTATAACCGTCGTAGAATGTTTTGAATTCTACATTCTACGTCGGTTGTTTATTAACCGACGTAGAATGTAGAATTCAAAACATTCTACGTCGGTTGTTTCTTAACCGACGTAGAATGTAGAATTCAAAAACATTCTACGTCGGTTATAAATTACAACCGACGTAGAAACCCCTTTAAAATCTATTCCCCCCTTTTCTTTCTCACTTTTCGTATGCGTGGTCGACCCTCGAAGCTCCGCTCTCCGTCCTCTCTGCGCGCTCCTTCTTCCTCGTCACCGGTCTCGTGGCCGGTCTCTCTCCTTCCTCGTCGCCGCCCTGCCGCTACCACCCCGCCGCTACCACCCCCGCCACCCTCGTCGCTGCCACCCTGCCGCTTCCTCCTTGGGTTTTGTCGCCGCCGCTTGCCGCCCTCCTTGTGCCTTGCTTGGCGTGCTGTGTTCATCCTTGTGCCTTGCCGGTGCGCGTTCCTCCTTTGCCGCCACCGCCACCGCTCACTGTCTGCCGCTGTCATCTGCCAGGTTAGTGGATTTTTATTATTTTTATTGTTTTTTATTTTGTAGATAGTGTTTGTATGATTAGGTTATTGAAATAGCTGTAGTGTAGATGATTGTTCGGTCGTGCCATGGGGCTTTATTTGATGTTGTTTGATTTTGTATAAAAATTTGGATTTAATGATGCAAAATGATGACAAAAACCGTATGCAAAATGATGCAATTAGGACAAAAGAACATGCAACTATGAAATTTCTAAGATGTAATAGCATGATAATTCTCTGTTTGGTACGACACAACTCCACAAATTTTTTCAAAATTTTCTGACAAGTGCAAGTTAGTCACATAAATGGCCAAAATTTAGGAAAATACGTAAAAATAGTAAAATAATAAAAAATTATAGTAAATGGAGGATTTTTGAAAATTTGTTTGCCCAAATCCCCTTTGGGGATTTGCCAACAGGTTCGTTGCGTCATTTCCAAAACTTTCATTTTTACGCATCTCCATCCGAGGTCCAGTAGCAAAAGTTATGATCGTTTGAAGTTTCTCTACACCTAAATTTCGTATTTTCAAAACTATGATTATTTTGGGGGATGTGAGGCCTCTTTATCCAAGTACACATCAAAAGAACATAACACAACAAAAATTAGCGGAAAATTCAATGTCTAACTATTTTTTATGATTTTTTCAAGACCGATTCGATTAGATCCATCCAATAATGCTTGTTTTACATCAATCTTTCTTTTTTAAATTGTTCTTCTAAGACAAAGCATACAGAACATAACACATCATTTCATTAGAGATCATATAGCTAAGGATTGCATTATAGAATACATAGATACAAAACATCAATTAAATTACCTGATATCTTCATCAAACCTTAGAGTCTATCTTTGATCTTTGAAATTTAGCTATTCGAAATGTATTATATATGAAATTGTGGCTGGTTTGCTGGTTTATTTAATATGCAGGTACTAAAATTTAGGGAAAATGAGAAAATTAGAAACTGCATTACAGTTGTAAAAGTGACTTACAACGTCGGTTAGGGCTACAACCGACGTTGTAAGTGTGGGTCACACTTACAACGTCGGTTCTAGCCTTAACCGACGTTGTAAGTCTTGTGATTTTCAACGTCGGTTCAAATTGAACCGACGTTGAAAATATTACTTTTAACGTCGCCTGATTCAACGTCGGTTTTGGGACCGTCGTGAAATGATCCCCAGAACCGACATGGATTCCGGTTTCTGTAGCAGTGTCTTATCTGTATAAGTATTACTTTATGAAATCGTATTAAGTGGCTGTTTTATAATGAAATTTTTTTCAAAAGTTACTAAAAATAAAATTAACCCATTTATTTAATGAATAGGAGGTTTTATAAAATAATAGTAAATAAACATTTTTTTGAACTTTATTGGATCTGAAAAGAGGTAAGAATGAAACCATGTAAGAAAAAGGAGTAGAAAAGGATGATGAAGTTATAGTGGTTTAATCACCTTTAATGGATATGGACATCTCGTGCATTACTACAGACAATAATTGGTATCATTTGGTGGGCAGTTTTGAATGGGAATATGATCATAGTCTCATCAGTAGTCGACCAAGTTATGTTTTTGCAGTGCAGAAAATTGGGGTTTGGTCAAAACCATGAGAGAAAGTGGAGTAGTGTGTGAATGATAGATGAGAGATGAATAAAAAGAGGTTGGTATGCATGATGCATCATTCAATCTTTGATGGAAACCAGAATCTTTTTTTCATGAAATGGTTAGAACAGATAGAACCAATGAAAGCAAAGACAAACAATTGTGAATTGTGAAGTGTGTGTGAGACTACCAAATTGCCCTCTATTGGCATGTAGCATATATACAACATGCACTCAACAACACAACCACTCCATCCGACACAGGCAACCCCACTTTCTGAAAAAAAATGGGAAAGAAAGAGAAACCTTTGCATGTCTCCGAGGCTTCAAATGAAAGAAGGGATAGAAAGGGACTTGGTTG
This sequence comes from Lablab purpureus, assembly GCA_030347555.1. Taxonomy (NCBI): domain Eukaryota; kingdom Viridiplantae; phylum Streptophyta; class Magnoliopsida; order Fabales; family Fabaceae; genus Lablab; species Lablab purpureus. The sequence goes on along the minus strand of CM059256.1, from coordinate 19,739,759 downwards.
AGTGGGGTGATGGGGCCTCACTTAGCTAAGCTTGCATTAGTGTGGTCTCCATGTACACCAAGCTATAATCAAGTGCTTTAGACTTGGATCCTAACTTTTTCCCAAAGGAGGGATTAGAGCAACTTCATTCACAGTTGAAAAATAAACAATGAGTAGAGACCATGTTGCTTATCTTGCCATGACATGACTCTCTTCTTCTTTTTTTTCATTTTTTCATTCTTCTCTATGTTTCTTATCCCACTCTTTTTCATTTTGACTTTTATATATGATGCTCAATGATATCAAAGTCTCTTGTTGGCTACATTCAAACCATGGTATCAATTTCTGATTAATCGATCATTGACTATGTTTATTGGATTCGTTTGTTACCTTTTACAAAATAATATTTTTTAAGGTTTTTCACATGTTTTTTTTTTAACTTTTCAAGTTATAATTAATATAAAAAAAAGGTGCTAAAAAATTGTAGGATGAAAATAGGGAAAGTCGACCTGGATTTTAATACTTTTAATTCTGGTTTACTTTAAAACAAAAATAAAACATCTTAAACTATCACAAAAGTTTGATATGATCTATAAGCTTGTTTAAGAGTCGGTTTTGTTATAAGGTTTCTAAAAGACTAGATAATTTATTGTATTATTAACCTATATATATCGGTTCATTGGTCCAATAATAATTACAGTTAATGTGTATATTGTTGACGTTATTATATATAATTATGTATATACGATGTAATATAATCAATTATTTATTGAAAAACCTATTTTTCTATAAGGTATAAATTTATCTTTAAATAATTCAATAAATTTCACCTTTTATATCAATCAACATGTTTAATAATCATAAATAAATATATAATTATAATAAATTATATTAAAATTAATATAATAATAATAAGAAGAAGAAAAGAGTATTTATATTTATTTAAAAGGCCGACTTGTTAGGTCTAAAAGATTTTTTTATAACTTAAAGACCTGACCTTTTTAATCAACTGGACTTTTTATAAAAGCTTAAATTTGATTTATTTTCTCAAAAGTTGTACTAACCTAATCTGGGTATGCTATAAGTCCTATTTGTTTAACCTGACCTATTTTCCTTCATATTGCTAAAGAAAAATACATTTCTTGAAAATATTTAATGACTATTTATTATTGTTATTATTATTATAGAAGATGTAAGTATTTATGTATTTTTGTTAATGTTAAAAAGCCTTATTGACCAACCTTCAATCTGTCTTTCCTACTAACTATGATTTTTTTTAATTCACAAAGTTTGTACTTTTGAAATCTTAGATTTAAACTAAATAAATATCATTCAGACCACCAATTTATTTATCTGTATTTTTTATGACTATAAATAAATATAAATCAATTCATGCATTTAATTATAAGAAAATAATCATTGCATATTTTAAATTAGGGTTACTTGTGTTTTAATCTAGAATAGAGGGTCCATTATGTCCTTCAGCATCATGAAAATTTATGGTAAATTAGTAAAAAAAACTATTTTTGCTAATAAAGTTGAAGATTGGTTCTATTTATTGATGGGATAATGGACCCAGGTCCAAGTTAGGTTGTTTGTGAAAGTCGGAAATGGGCCTGTACCCTTTCTTTTTGGTTGCACGTGTGTGTCTCTATTCTATGTTTTGGAAGCTAACAACTAGTCCTCACACTTCATACATTATTAACATTATTGGGCCCTTTTCATTTGGATCATCAAACATCTCATCAAAACCATGGAAATCTTCCTATTTCTAACCTATGTGTTTTGAATGGACCCAAACAAATAAACTTTCTTGTTTTGTTTACAATGATTCTTCAATGATGAAGAGATACTTTCTTTAGCGGGTAGTATGTCATGAAGTAATTTCAAGGGCAAAAACAAAGAAAATGAATAATTCTTTAGGATAATGTTAATAATACAAGTTCATTGCTATTAACCTATTATTCATTGCTGATAATAAATTCGTTGTATTATATTTTCAGCAAAGCAAAAGGTTATATTCGTTATAAACTATTTTTAAATCCGCAGTAATTTAGTTTTGTTAATACTGATAATTTGGCACGTTGTGTTTATTTATCCTCATGGTCCTTCAACAGACATGAAAAGAATTGAAAGAGAAACACACATAATGCTCTCTTGATGCAGAAAAATAAAGTTGTACATTTAGGTATGGCTAGTTTCTCACAGCAGATTTCATATCCATTATCCAAGTAATAGGAAGATATTTTTTCACATTCCAAACAAAATATCACAGGATTGAATCACAAAAGTGCATTAAATCACAAATCTAGATTTTACTTTTAGATGGATTGGAAATTAGAATTTTGCTCTAGTTATTCTTTCATTTTATTAGAATGTTGTTAAAGATTTTACATTGATAAGTTATACGTCTCTCTCTCTCTATATATATATTATCGAGTCTAAACTCATGTTAAATTTTTATGGCTGGGTTTAATAGATTTTGTATTATACATATTTAGAATTTTGCAAACTTCTCATTAAAGATGACTAGTTTTATACAAGTTAATGTTAAAGAGAAAATGTTGTTAGTAAAATAATATCAACCACACTAGGATTGTCTATCAAAAGATGAAGAATACATTTATTTTTATTTTAATAAACTAAAAGTATTGTTAAGATAATTTATTTCAAATCAACTTGTAATATTTGAGACAAATTTTAAGTTAATTTGAATTTTAGTTATAAATATTTAAAGTATATTTTATATGTATTTTATGATTGTGTATCTAGATATGACATCAATGTGTATCATACAAGATCAAAATCAATGGATAAAAAGATTGGTTCTAATGGGTGTGCAAAGTTTACAAAATGTGACTCATCATATTTTGAGTATGTTGATCGATCCACTCTATACATGAAAATTCTTCTACATAGAAGTTAAGCAAGAGCGAGAAAAAGGTAAAGTTGTCATCATACTTATCACCCATACATACTTGATGTTATTGATGTGAAGGTTAATGATCATTGTGATTATATGTCTATTGTTGCGATGTTGAAAATGTGTGAAGAGTCATGGTCGCTTGTCCGAATGAATTTATTTAAAGAAATTGGCTAATGGCATGATGAGTATGTTGCCATGTTGGGAGATTTTGAACTGGTAGACCAATTATAAAGATCTTTATTCGTGGATGGTATGTTAATGATAAGTATCTTTTACATTAATAAGTTATTTCAATGTGTTTTGTATTAATATGTTATTTTTCTAAGAAACAATTTGCTATGTGTAGGCTAGTGTAGATAAGTGGATGACTATACTAAATATGAGATACGTCATTGCTAGTAGATACAATGTTGTGTTGGAATGTTTGTCACTGAAGAAAAACATAACAATATTTCCATTACAGAGTAAACCTCCAACAGATGTTAGTTTGCACCGAATGTTGTGCATTGGACACGTGTATGGTTTCCATTTTATTTAGGTATTTTGATTATTTATTTGTACTATTTACAATCTAAATTATTCTTTATTGTATTGTATTTTTCTGAAACATATGCAGGTGAAATTTCTGAATGGTTATCTAATACCAACTGCTGATATTTTGTGGTTTACTTATTATCAAGAAGCTATACTATGAACCACTGCATTCTATGATAGTTAAATACAAGTCTTTTTCAAAACTCTTATGAGTAACACATGAATATGTTACTCTTGTAGTTGGTTAAATTGTAATTTCCTTATTAATTAAGCTTGGTTTGACAATGCATGTATTGATTAACATTATATATTGCTTATTTTAGTTCACGAAATATGAATGGTTATATGGAATAGTAGAAACATCATAAAATTAGTCCAAATAAGTACATGACATGTTCCAAAAAATTTAATACATAAAACATAAATAAAAAGATAATGTTCACATTACACATAGCTAAATTAACATAAACAAATCAAGATGGTCACCTGCCACAAATAGGACGCAGACATCAAGTGTAAACTGCACCATCTTCTATGACTCCACACACTAGTTGTAGTGTGGTTTGGGTTCCTTCCCATGCAGGAGTTCCCTTGGATACATGCCCACAATCAATTATCCTTTGTAGTGTAAGGCAATTCGTCTAATTATACCCTATAATTAGAAAAACCAATATGTTAGTGCATGTATTAAAAAAAATATGTATAAGAACGTGATACAAATCTTACTAAAAAAACATGTTCTTGGGATGACATCGATGGTTAATCTATGTCATCAGCAGTCCAACAGTGACAACGTGGTACCGCCATAGGTCGATCTTTCTCCGTCACATGAAGCATATAAGGATGTGATACAAATCTATACCATTCCATGTACCCATCAATGCATGCATGTGCATCTGCTGCTTTTGTCGAAGCAGTGAATACATGGAGACCATAGTGGTCCCACCTATCATCTATAACATATGTAGCCCCACCTTAAACTGTACTCGGATGTCGAGGAATGCACTAGTCCAACCTATACTGGCACTGAACACACTCCGACAGGTGACGATGTCTATAAGTCCCAAACCAGATGAATCTAGAGAACATCAAGACCGACTCTGACGGTCTAATGCAATGGTGCAACTTTGTATGTAGTCTAGTTGACCCCAACATGGGTAAAAGAATAAAGCTGAATGCTCACAACAACAAGGGTACAAATATGACATCCAACTACATATTGCATGGCCTGAGGACGCAACTTGTCATGACTGAGATTCAAATCCCTTCGGCCCAAGACTAGGAAATGTTCATATATCCATGTCCATTACAATTTAAAAGCATTAATAAACAAATAGTAAAGATACAAATGTTACATTCATCATTCATTAATTTTGTACCTATGAAAGTGTGGCACAATGAGACAATTACTTCATTTATGCCAAGCTTTCATCTAAAAGTTGTTCATACATATGTGTAAGTGTTCCATCTCCCCACAAATAAGCTCCACACATACCCAAATCAACAAAGAAGGGCAAATACGACACAATAACTAATGTCGCACTTTTATATGCAAATATGGGGCATCCCACTAGTTGTAGCAAGTAAGCTCTAACAGCATAGTCCCATTTACGATGTACACATCACTTCTCGTACACCTCTCAAAACAAACTTAGTTTCACTACTCCATATCGACATTGCCTCTCGTAAAGGCATCGCCACTATCCCACCTAACAACTCAACCAACCAAGGTTCAACCATCACCGCATCAGTAGTCCTGTAGGTGCAAACTTGTCCCACAATAGGGATGTGTAGTGGAGAGAGTGGACGAAGCTACACACAAAGAAGAGAATTGTGGAACTTTAGAAGTAGGATTGGAATATTTTTTTACTTTTTTCCTAACTTATGGAATGCAATTTGAAAGCATTGAGGTGCTAACCCCATAAAATTTGTGAACTAATAAGTTTGGTCCACTTCACATAACTATGAGTCTATGAACATGTGGACCAACACTCTTAAATTGAAAAAAAAACTTAAATTTTTTTTCTTGTATTCTTCTAATCTTAAATACAAATATTTATTATAATAATTAAAAAAACTTAAAAACTAATAATATATTATTTATTATAACACTACTACAAAAGTAGGAATTAACGTCGCAATTCTACGTCGGTTTAAATACAAACGACGTAGAACGTGTGATTTGAACATTCTACGTCGGTTATGTCTACAAACCGACGTAGAATGTTTTAAATTCTACATTCTACGTCGGTTGTTGTCTGAACCGACGTAGAATGACATTCTACGTCGGTTCAGACAACAACCGACGTAGAATGTAGAATTTAAAACATTCTACGTCGGTTATTGGTTCGAACCGACGTAGAAAGGCTATTAAAACCTACCCCCCTTCTCTTCCCTCGTCACTTTTCCTCTTCGCACTGCTGCTGCTCGTCATCGTCTCCTCCGCCACGACGCTCCCTTTCCTTTGCGACAGCGACGATCAGCTCCCCTTCGTCACCGGCGTGAACCCCTGACCGGCGTCCTTGATTCTCCTCCATTTTGCCGTTCCTGTCGTCGCCGTGAAGCTTGTTGGAGCTCCCTTCGTCGCCGGCGAGGTTCTCGTTCACTGCAGGTCTCCTCTTGGTCGTTGCCGCAGTCCCCTCCCCTCCCCTTGTCGTCCAGCTTCCCCGCCGCTGCCGCTGCCGCGCCAGGTTAGTGGCTTTTTCTCGCCAGGTTAGTGGATTTTTTTTGTATTTTATTGTTTTTTTGATTTTTTGTTTTGTAGAATATAGTGTTTGTATGATTAGTTTATTGAAATGCCTGTAGAAGATTGTTCTGATAATCTAGCTGTGCCCATGGGGCTTTATTTGATGTTGATTTGTTGTTGTTCAAATAATAGAGGAAACTCTGCTGAAATTTCGTTAGAATGAGTTTGTCTCTCTTATAGAGTAAACTGTACTAATTAAATAATGTTATAGTGTTTGTATGATTAGGTTATTGAAATGTCTGTAGATGATTGTTCTGATGGTCTGGCTGTGCCCATGGGGCTTTATTTGATGTTGTTTATATATTTGATTTTGTATAAAAATTTGGATTTAGTCAAATAACAGAGGAAACTCTGCTGAAAGGTAAGAAGTGAATTAGTCTATATTTAAGTTCATACAAGTGACATGTTACCATATTTGAGGTGCACCGCACATCACCAATTAGTGTATACAGTATGGTATGTTGTATGCAAAATGATGCAATTAGGACAAAAGAACCTGCAACTATGAAATTTGTAAGATGTAATGGCCTGATAATTCTCTGTTTGGTACAACACAAGTCCACAAATTTTTGCAAAATTTTCTAACAAGTGCAAGTTAGTGACATAAATGCCCAAAATTTAGGAAAATAGGTAAAAAATAGTAAAATAATAAAAAAGTTATAGTAAATGGAGGATTTTTGAAAATTGTTTTCTCCAAATCCCCTTTGGGGATTTGCCAACAGCTTCGTTGGGTCTTTTCTAAAAAGTTTCATTTTTTACGCATCTCCATCCGAGGTCCGTAGCAAAAGTTACGATTGTTTGAAGTTTTTCTACAGCTAAATTTTGTATTTTCAAAACTATGATTATTTTGGGGGATGTGACGCCTCTTTATTCAAGTACACATCAAAAGAACATAACACAACAAAAATTAACGGAAAATTCAATGTCTAACTATTTTTTATGATTTTTTCAAGATCGATTAGATCCTCGGATTCATGGAACATTCTTGTAAATTGTTCTTCTAAATTGCTATAAGTAGACCGGATCAAGATTCTCTAATATTATAGATTTTGGGAATATCAGAGATACTTGGAGACAAAACCCCTATTCTTCCTCCAAAACTCTATTTGTAAAGTTTCCTACTTTGTCATACTTAATATACTTTCATTTTGTTCCAGGTATTCAATGATACACAGCCCTTGCCTAAAATTGTGACTGGTTTGCTGGTTTATTTGATATGCAGGTACTAAAATTTAGGGAAAATGAGAAAATTAGAAACTGCATTGCAGTTTTAGCAGAGACTTTCAACGTCGGTTGTACATATAACCGACGTAGAAAGTTTGCTCCACTTACAACGTCGGTTATACAAATAACCGACGTTGTATGCTATGTGATATTCAACGTCGGTTCACTTTGAACCGACGTTGAAAATATTACTTTTAACGTCTCCTTATTCAACGTCGGTTTTGGGGCCGTCGTGAAATTATTCCCAGAACCGACGTGGAATATGGTTCCTGTAACAGTGTAATAAAAAATATATTATAAAAAAGATATATTAAAATAGATAATAAAATAAAATATAGATTTATATTTATAAATATATTATATTAATAAAATAATAAATTAAAATATTTAATTGTATTTAACACACAAATGCTATATAATAATAACAAATTTTAGAAGATTAAAATATTATATGATAACAAATTTTAAAAGATAATATAAGTTATGGAACAAAATTTACATGATGGAACCTATATAGATAGACTGTCTTAAATGTACATTCATGCACTTTTTTTATTATTTGTAAGAGGACATGATCGATGAACTTTCCTAGTGATGCCAAGAACAAAATAGATTTCTTTGTTAAGCAAGGTAAAAAGCAAATAGATAGGGATATATAATTGAAACGGATTTTTCTGGCAAAAACAAAATAATATGTGGATTCATTCATATTTCAAAAGACATGGAGAGTGGAATTAGTCTACACTGTGTTTTACTTATACTTGAAAAAAAAAAACAGAGATATATATATAGATAGATAAGCATTAATCTCGTTAATTAATCTAACAAAATATGCCCACCATATCATGTCATGTCATCCCAAACATTCCATAACTTTTTTGCAACAGTCATTAAAATGGATTCAATTAAGATTTCAAAAAACTATTTTACATAATTAGTAATTCTTGTTATTTGTTATACATTACTTCAAAAAGATAATATGTTAAATATCTAATAAAAAAAATATTTGTGAAAGAGGAATTAATAAATGTTTAATAAATAATTCAATATCTCAAACAATTAGAAATAAAGTCTAGGCTTTGTAAAAATCCTTTTCAAATAAAAGGACTAGGATTTGTACTTGAGAGACAACTCTATTGATGTCACTTTTCAAATAAAAGAAAAAGACCTCACCTATTTAAATTTAAACTTGTATGATTTTAAATATTAAATAACTTTTTTATTCTTCTAAAATTTTAACTAAACACCATTAGATTTTATTATCCTATAAATCAATTCAGATAGTCTTTATTGAATACTACAATTTTTTAATATTTTTATCATAAAAAATTCATCTAAAATATTTGAATAAGAAGCATGTTGTAGACAGTCCCATATACACAAACTATCACCACATTGCCACTTAAAACAATGCTGCATTTGCTACAATTTCCCCTTCCCCTCCAAAACTGTAGTTTCATCTAGCTAGCAAGTTCGATAAAAACTAAAAAGAAAAGCAAAATTAACTTATAAGAAAATTAAACCCTAAAAAATATATCAGTGTTTGTTTGTTTCTTTCAATTAATTTTCATTCTAAACCAAATAGACATTCGGTGCATGTTTAAGTTAAATTGAAAACTTAATTTTGAAGTAGATTTTTCTGTAATTAAGTTTTGCAAAAGAAAAGTTGGTTTTACTTATACAAAAACATACTTTCCAATTAAAATATAAGTGTGCAAATAAACATATTTTTAATTCCAATTCTTATGAAACATTTTATGAGATGGAGTTTGGTTTTCAAATTGGAATTGAAAAAGATAGAAAAGAAAAAGCATATGGGTGCAGCAAAGTAGATGGAGTTGAGAGTGGAGAGAGAAGATGAAAATCACAAATTTTATGGCTTCATCTGATACCACTTTCTTTTCAATCTTCAATGCCAATTTCTGGATGGCTTTTATATTGGTCCCAGGGTTTATGGACAATGGTCCATAACTTAGAACCTGTTTTTAAACTAATTGATACAATAAGTTAATATTTTCTCATAAAATAAACTACTTTAGTTTTTTAATTATAAAATCCAAGAGGGTCAAATTTAATTAGCATATGTTAATAATATAAATAAATTAACTGCTGTATTGCATAGTAATATATATATATATATATATATATAGTAAATTTATTGTTACATTAAACGCTTAAAAACCACCAGTGGTGATTTTTAATTGATTGATAATGCAAAAAATAATATCAATAGTACATGAAAATGAAATTCATAGAAAAAATATTTCACTTAGTGCAGGACTTTAAACTCAATTCTGTGCAATTTTAAAATCACATTAGATATAGTACAAAAAATTATATAAATCGTGTAAAGTAATTATTACATAATGCAAAAATAAAAAATAAAACTATAGGATTATTTATTTTCTAGTAAACCTATGAAAGGCTTAGTTTCTTTTTTGGCATTATAAACTATTTTTTTATACATAAGTAAATCAATTTTATTCATATTTTCACTTACAAGTTCAATTGACAGAAATGAGAAACTAATATAGGGCAAGGAATCAAGGTTAATATATCTAAACCATACCAGTGGTGATTTTTTGTAGAACTAAGATTTGCTATTTCTTTCTACTTCTTTTCTTAATATTTTGCTTTAGCCCATTTGTGATCGGAACCTCTACGTAGCTTTGGGCCTTGTTCTTAGCCCAGTTCAGCCCCTTCAACCACCCCAGACTTTGCTTTTCCTGCACTCCCATAATTACTAATGCACCTCATAATTTTAAAACGACCATTTTATCTTTCATGATCTATTTGAATGATGTTCTAGATTATCTATTTTGAAAATTTTCTTTAACAAACCTCCTGAAAATTTTTTGGAAAATATTTTTCAAAATAAAATTTTTAAAATATATAATAGATTTTTCAAATTATTCAGTCCATAACATATTTTCATGTTTATAGAATTCGTAATCCGAACATCACAGGAAGGAACCGGAGTTACAGCGGAGGCATGGCCCATTGGTATGGGAGTGTAGTTAGCAATTGTAGGGGTGCAGGAAGGAAAAGCCACATGGAGCTCCTGGTTCATCAACTTGCTAAAAAAAATACAAGTATACCGAAAGGATTGTTCAAAAACTTCACAGGATACAATAAAAATCCAAACGTTTGGACTTTTTTACCAGGTGGAAGGATAAAGAAAAGGGCAAAACCTGGTTTTCCTGAGTTGTTGAGTGCAGATGGACTTTTCACTTGTTTAAAAGAAGTAACCATACCTATGTGTCCAGAAACATCATGAAGTTAAGAGTTAAGTGTTGCTTTTAATTAAGATCATCAAATAACACCAAAGTCCCTCAGAACTTTATTCTGTAATTAATTGTGTCTTGTTGGGTAGGTCATCGTGGACAAAACTAGGCACCCTGTGATTTTGGGCTACAAAAGCAAAATCTCTAATTCATCAATTCCACAACCAGTTGAGAAATATGCACAGATGTTGATGACCAACCACATGAAAATCTTTATTCAACCTGAGCACTCCTTTGGAATCTTATTTTTAATAAAAAAGGGTCAAACCAAATTTAACTTCATTACATGATTACAAGTTTTCTCAAGTGAAGGGAAAAAATGCTCCATATAAGCCTCTTGGCAGGGTTTTTCACTTGCAGCCATGGCTTTGTACTGTTATGACGTGTTGGTGCTTCTGTTTTTGATAGTGAACATGAGCTTTTATGGAAATGTTGATGGACAGAAAAATGGTTTAGGAGCCTCTTTCATCTTTGGAGATTCCTTGGTTGATGCTGGAAACAATAACTATTTGTCAACTCTTTCTAAGGCAAACATCCCTCCCAATGGAATTGATTTCAAGGCCTCTGGGGGAAACCCCACTGGCCGCTACACCAATGGAAGAACCATTGGTGATATAGTAGGTAACTCTGCCTTCTTTCTCACATATGAAGCTCTTTGTGTGTGCCTTTTCCTAGTTAACAAACAACCAACATTTTTAATTTTCCAATAAACAATCTTACATGCATAATATACTTATATACTAATAAAATTTTACTGCACAAACAGTATTGAGCGTACTTATATAAAGTATTTGCTTTAACATATATCTATTTTAATTTCTCATGTTAATATATAACTTTAAAAATGTCACCATAGTGTTGAGAAAAGAGAAATATTGAAAATAATTTCATGAATCTTCAGGAACAAGAGTGCTTTCTTAATTCTTTTGCATCAATGCTATATACCATTTTCCTCATGAATAATAAATTTCATACTATCCATTTCTCAAACAATAAAGTGGGAGGAATGTTGTTGAAGAATGAAAAGTAATAAACCTTTTCATTTCTTTTCTTAACATAATGTCTTGCTGTTTATATTTTAATGTTTATCAGGAGAGGAATTGGGACAACCAAATTATGCTGTACCATTTTTATCACCAAATGCAACAGGGAAAGCCATACTGAGCGGAGTGAATTATGCTTCGGGAGGGGGAGGGATAATGAATGCTACAGGAAGAATATTTGTCAGTATTTTTTTCTCCTCTGTTTATTCCTTACTTAATCTTATTCTTTTTGTGCATTAAGGAATACAATTGTTTGTTGCCAATAATTTTGTTTTCAGGTGAATAGAATAGGAATGGATGTTCAGATAGATTACTTCAGCATAACAAGAAAACAAATAGACAAACTGCTGGGGGAATCAAAAGCGAAAGAGTACATAATGAAGAAATCCATTTTCTCTATCACGGTTGGGGCCAACGATTTTCTCAACAATTACCTACTCCCAGTTCTCTCCATCGGAGCCAGAATTTCTCAGAGTCCAGATTCTTTCATAGATGACATGATCACTCATTTCAGGGCCCAACTTACGGTAACCACCTCAAGTTAAATTTAATACCAAAACAATTGAGATTAATTTAAGCACATTTTGATTTAAGAAAATAAAATGCATTGAAGTTGAAAATGAAGAGTAAAAAAGGTTGGTTGAGTTTTAGTTTAGGCGATTTGATTGGGAAGTTGATGTGGATTGAATGGCAGAGACTATACGAAATGGATGGTCGAAAGTTCGTGATAGGAAACGTTGGGCCAATAGGGTGCATACCTTATCAGAAGACAATAAACCAGCTGAACGAAGACGAGTGTGTGGATTTGGCCAACAAACTGGCGCTTCAATACAATGCTCGATTGAAGGATTTGGTTGCTGAGCTAAACGACAACCTACACGGTGCCACCTTCGTCCTTGCCAATGTCTACGATTTAGTCTCCGAACTCATAACAAATTATAAGAAATACGGTACATAAATCCTTTCATTTTATTTTTTTAGATTATACATTTTTTGGGACTTGTTTCATCGTTTGAGAAATAAAAAAGAAGTAAAGCATAAAAGGTTATTGGTAATAAAAAAATGCAGGATTCAAAACAGCGAGTAGAGCTTGCTGCGGAAATGGGGGCCAATTCGCAGGGATAATTCCATGTGGACCTACTTCGAGTATGTGCAGTGATAGGTACAAGCACGTGTTCTGGGATCCTTATCATCCAAGCGAAGCTGCAAACCTAATCCTCGCTAAGCAGCTACTTGACGGAGACAACAGATACATATCTCCTGTCAATCTTAGGCAACTCAGGGATCTTTGATCTCTCCTCTTCTTTTATTCTTCTCTTCTTTCCGTACACAATTACCCACACACCCTTCTCTTCCCTTTTTCCTATTACACACCTTTTCTTGTGCCTTCCTCCATTATTTACTGCAATTAACATAAACGTAATTTACGACCGTGATTTCCCTTTTTCGTTATTATTATTATTATATATATGGTGTGATTCTGAGTGTTAATTATGTTGACATGTTAACAAACAACACTTGACCATTGCTATAGTCTCAATTAGACGTGGGGAAAATTTCATTTTCTTGTCCCTCTTGATGGTGACCATTTTGCGATAGATTATGACAAGTTTATATTTTCAACAACTTCCGCGCCTTGGTAGTTTAAAAAGTCGTCTAACCAAACCAACCTATGACTCATTATTATCAATCCATCAATCTACTTTTTTTTTTCTTTTCCAATTTTATATAATAGTCACAATTCCACTTCATCCGTCCATGACCCAACCAGTAGTAGTCACTGATTTAATAGTAAATTTATACTTGCTTCATATTTATGATGCTAACCTATTAAGCAAGTTAGTTTCTACAAAATAGTATTATGAAAAACAAAATTGCAGTTTGACTTGTGTGGAAAATTTCTTTATGACCAACGTTGTAAATTAGTTTAACTTACGAAGTAGGCAGTTGTAGAAGGAGGAGGTAGGTGAAGAGCTGCCATGTAAAAGGAGTGTTGCCGAAATTAAAAATAACAATTCTTAGGGCAAAATACTGTAAATACCATAAAACTGTCTACTGCATGTTAAAGTTTAGGACCATCGTTTTAGGGACATTGTACAAGATTCCCTAATTTTTAGGCATGCCTTATGCCTACTGCTATTATCCTTGGGAGCATGCATGAATTTAGGAGTGGCAAATGAGGCTCAATGAGTCCCATTTTGATCATTTAGTTTGCCAAAAACAGAATGGGATGAACCGATCCCCATAAAGATGACAAAGTAGAATGTTACATTTTATAGACTCGCGAGTCGGTTAACATAAAATTTAAAAAAAATGTAAAATTTAGGAAGTCTTTTATAATTTTTAATTTTAAATTTGAATGCAATATACAACTAGAAATTGAATATAAGTATAACAATTATAAAATAGAAAGTAAAAATTAATTATTTACTATTTATTATAAGTAAATATATTATGAAAAATATATTAAATTAGATCATGAAATAAAATTTAAATTTGTACTTGTAAATATATGATATTCATCAAATAATAAATAAAAATATTTAGTCATATTCAACACACATAATACTACATAACAATAAAAAATTAAGAAAAAAAATTAAACATATAGTGCAGATCGCGGGACGAGGCAGACTAGTCCATTCTTTGATCCACGCAGACTATGAATTATGCGGGACTGACCAATTTGAACTGTCAAACTAAAATGTTTAATCCACCCCACATTTTGGCAACGGGTTGGTCCGCACGATTCGCCCCATATTGCCATCCCTACATGAATGGAAGGTCATGATAAGCTTAGTTTAGTAGAAAAATGAAAATCTATTCACCCCATATTGTCATCCCTACATAAATGGAAGCTCATGATAAACTTTGTTTAGTAGAAAAATGAAAAAAATAAAAAGTATATATGTATATATTACATTTAAAATAACATGAATATCGTAAGTAAAAAAATCAAAATGAAATACAAGTAAGAAAAAAAAATATTATTTATCATAAAAGTTTCTTTAAACAACACAAACAATCTTTCTCTTTTTAGTCAATATCTATTTCTCTTTATGTATAATATAATATACTAGTATCTTGATGTAAACTCGACGTTAGACATCGTATTGTGATCATAAACTATTTCAACAATATTATCTACTTAATTATATTTCTTTAATAATAAATTGTGGTAATTATTTTATTAAAAAAATATCTATTAAAATATAAAGAAGATAAAGCTAAACTAAAATGAATCATTATTCACACTATTACTTTAGGTAGGAAAAAAAAAAGGATAATCACAAATTAAATATAAAAGAAAAATAAGGGTGAGATTGATGATAAGATGAGAATAAGAGTATTTATATTCTTAAAAGAACATGATACACAGCATTAAATTATCTATCATGAGGAACCCTAGATAAATATAACATACGACACAATATATATTGTTATTGCCAATATATATTATGTCATCTGTTCTTTCATAAATCTTGGTTATAAGGAACACCCTAAATTATGTACATTGTACTTCGTATTTGTTTTGTAAATTATTTCTGGAAGTCTGAATTCTAAAAATCTAAGATATGCAATCTTTTTAAAATAACTGCTCTTAGAACTTATAGAACAACTTCCTTTAGCTTAAAAATCAGATAACTATTTTTGGAAAAATATTTATAATAATAGAAATATGTCTATAGGGATTATTTGTAATTTCTATACAAAATAACCCTAGAAATTGTGTAAATTTATTAGAACTTCTTAAGCTTTGAAAAATTATGTATATTATTCTTTAGTACGGAATAATTAGTGAAAGTATTTGAGATAAAAACCTAAGAAAAATTATCTCCTATGTAATACTTACCGTTGTCAAGAAGTTATTAAAGGTAATAAAATTACCTAAGAAATTACAATTAAACTTAAAAATATATTTAATTTAAACTTTTGTGTATAGTCAATAACTTATAAAATTATATCTTAGTTTTAATTTTTAGTATTTTTAAGCTATGTATATTTTATTTTATTTTAACATTTTTATATATACACTACCAGAAATTATTGAATAAATTAATTTAAAAATAAAAAATAATTAATTATTATACTGATTAAATTAGAAACTATTTTATAAACTAAAAATTATAAATATCTAAAATAGTTTTTATTGTAATAAAAACTATATTCTTTTGTGATTATTGATCTTAAAAAATTATGAAATTGATTTCTATATAATGGTGATTAAATTAGTTTTTAAATTAGAATTTAAATTTATTTCTAACATTAACTATTGATGTTTTAGTCACTTACTAAATTAGACTCTACAATAGTTTTTAATTCAGTTAGTGATAAATTTCACTACTTTATAGGTGATTAATATGATTGATAAAAACAATTTTTTAGTAATAATTATTATTTTATTAATATAAACTAAATCTTATTCAATTACAATTGTACTATTCAACTTTGAATTGCCGATTGAACGACCAAACTAATTTTAGAAATATTAGAACTAACGAAAATTAGGTGGGTAAGTCATAAAAAAAAAAAATGGTAGTAAGAATTCAAAGTTTCTTTTTTAACTTACCTAACTCAAAATTTCAATAGTATATATTAATATTTACTAATACAAAAAAGTTTGTATTGACAATATAAAAATGGTAAACATATTAGGTTTGTTTTCCTTTTTTTTAAGAAAAAAATAAAATGATAATATATTAAACAAATCTTATTGCTTCTTTTGTAAACCAAACTTTTCACGATTTTATGACTATTTTTATTGATTTTCTTAGTTTTTGACCAATTTTCTAGTTATTTGATTGACTTTAAGAAAATGATGTGATTTATTTAAATTGGTCTCTTGATCAATTTATTAGGTTTTTTCAATCATCTATTACTTACACCAAACTCTTTCTTCCTTGGTTGATTGCTGGTTAAGACATATCTTATCTTCTCTTGAAAAAAAAATTTCCATTTTACCTCTGGAACTTTTGATGTTATTAAAGTTTATCTCAGTTTTCCAAATTTGTTCGGACCTGACTTTAGGAACGCGTAGTCAAGGATTGCATGAGTTTTTTTGGTAGATTTTGCAAATTCTTTCTTGCTGATAGAAAAAAGATTGTACGATTTTTAGATGCACGAGGGAGGAACAACTTTAATTAATTTTTGTTATAAGCTCTATGTTATAATTTAGATGTTTATGAGATTGATTAGGTGGTTGTTTTGGGATGATTATAGATTAATATTATATGATGATTGTGATGGAAATTAATGAATATATGTGATTTGATGGAGTGGAAAACAAAAATGTTTGGCTTGAAATTTTCTGATATGTCACTAGTCATGTGTAGAAAAGAAAAGTCTTGGAATCATTTTCAATTTGCCTATTCCATGTCTTGAAGATCAAGATTCTAATAATTTTTAAATTAACCAAGTTTAATAAGACGTGAATTACTATGCTTTTAAGTGTAGAAATTAAAGAAACTAAAGTAAGCCTCGGACTTGATTGGAGTAATTAAAACGACAAATCTTGAATGTAGAACCTTATTTAGGCGACAATTTTGAATGAGTAAATAGTGAGGGAAGTACTTTAATATGATGGGAAAAGTTTAGTAAACCTAGAATAAGCACTTAAGGACAATAGAAATAGTAAACAGCTAAAAAGGAAAACAAATAAAGATTTTGGTAATTAAGTACTAATGGTCGAATGCAAAAGAAAAAATCACACGGGCTTAAATAATGATATTTTTTTATGATAAAATGCAATCATGTCAATATAAAATATATAATTGTTATGTAAAAAATATGACAAATGAATGAGAGAATAAGGAATTGTTATCACTTAAATTATTTTTAATCTTGAAAAGAATGAAAACTAAGTATGAAAACAAATAATAGAAAAGTCTAACTAATAAATAAATAGTGAATGTCATTCAAATGAGAAGTGTTGATATAAAAGTATTAATAAAAAGATAAAAGATAAAGTGGACTAATATAAAAAAAAGTTAAGTTAAAGAAGGATGTTTATCTTATGAATGTTATAATATGGACTTATGGTTATAATAGAATCATTTAAGTAATTAATAAGTAATGAATGTCGTTCAAGTGAGAAATGTCAATATAAAAATATCGATAAAGAGATAAAAGATAAAATGGATTATTATAGAAAAAGTTAAGTTAAAGGGACATGTTTACCTTATAAATGTTAGAATATGAATTTATCGTTATAATAGAAAAAATCTAAGTAATGAATAGATAATGAATGTTGTTCAAATGAAAAGTGTCAATATAAAAGTATTGATAAAGAGAAAAAAGATAAAATGGATTAATATAAAAAAAGTTAAGTTAAACGAAGATGTTTATCTTATGAATGTTATACTATGAACTTATCAATATAATTAGATCGAGAGATATTCAAAGTGAAAAAGTTTCGATATAAGTAAACCGAGATAGTCTACGTATGGAAGTATCGAATAATATTATATCTAAATAATGATACCACTCTGAAAAGGTCAAGTGATCGAGGAAAGTACAAGTTATTGACGGTAACACATCAAAAGGTGGTAAAAATTATTTTGTTACCTGTATAGATAATTATTCTAAATGCACCAAAGTATACTTAATCAAATATATGAATAAAACATTTGATATGTTTTTAACTTACAGAGAATTAATTAGTAGAAAAATTAAAAAAATTATATCAAGAGTGGTGAATATGTCTTGTTTATTGATTACTGTGTAAAAAATAATGTATTATTCATAAAGTAATCCCATAATATTTACCTGAATCTAATGGGATAGTTGAGAGGAAAAACATGACTCTTAAGGAAATGATGAATGTTACGCTTAATAGTTTTAGTGCTCTTGATAATATTACATTTTGTCTTTTACAAAATATAATATCCATTAGAAAATTGGTAAGATGCCCTATGAGTTATGGAAAAGTTATCAACCTAATCTTAAATACCCAAGAGTTTAGCTAAAGTGATGTTACTTGATCCTAAGAAAATGAAATAGGTTTTAAAACTTGTAATTGTACATTTGTCGAACATAGTTGTTAAATAAAGACGGCAGTGTAAAAACCAAGAGGGGGGGGTGAATTGGGTTTTTAAAGAAATTTTCTCTTTTAAATAAATTTTCAGGTTTTGAAAAACTTTCAAAAACTTGGATGTGAATTTTTCCAATCCTTTGATTAACGCTGTTGGGATTAGCAATTGTAATAATGATCCACAATTAAGAGATAAAGAGAAAGAGAAAGAAAACAGAGATTTATACTGGTTCGGATTAAGCCAATCCTACATCCAGTTCCCAACCACCACAAATCCGTGATGATTTTCCCCACTATCTTTAATTGAAATTACAAACACCAATTCATGCAATAACAAATAAAGATAAACGGAAACACCTCCTTAGACACACTAAGGATGAAACACCTCCTCAGACACACTGAGGATGAAACCCACCTCTCTTGACACACAAGAGATGAAACACCTCCCTTAGAACAGATCCAAGGGATGAATTTTCCCTTCTACGAAAAACAGTAAAAGAATACACCGAAATGTGCTGGATAGAAAGCTTAAGCACAATGATCACCACTTCCAAAGACTTGATCAAAGCGAAGAGAGCGAGGAAAGCGGCTTTGAAAAAGCTAAGGCGCGAAACACTTTGAATGTTTTGTGTTTGTTCGGATGTGTTAAACCTAAGACATTCTCTTTCATTTTATAATTCGAAAATGCTCCAAAGTTTCCATTCTTAGGTTGATTTAAAATTGATTTCGCAAAAACGACTCATTTAATCGATTATATTAAAAGCTTAATTGATTATATCATGTTTAAAAACTGGAAAACAAATATCGTCTGATTTAATCGATTAGATTAAGGCCATAATCGATTATATTAACCCATAATCAATATAATCGATTATCAAAGACACTTAATCGATTATTTTGCTCGTTAAACATTTTTTATTCAAATATTAAGTTAAATAATCGATTATCTAGTATGGTAATCGATTAAAAGCGTAGAAAAACGTTTTTGCGAGAAAACACCTTGCTCTCTTGTTTGGGAAGGTCTTGAATGGGATTTATGACTTACTCTTTTTATCCAACACCCAAAACAGAACCTTCTACCTTTGATCCTTCGACTCTTGAGAAAATCTTCATCAATCTTCTCTCTTGAAAGCTTTGAATGCTCTTTATGCCTTTCCTTTCTTATCAAGCAACCTTCCTTTGTGAGATGGCACAAGTCTTTAATGTTGATTGAAACTTCCTAAAAACTTCATCATCAAAGCTGTAGGTGTCCATAAAACTCCGGACTTGAAATATGCCAACAATCTCCCCTTTTTGATGATGATAAAAGAAACCTAGAGACTTGTGATAATATCACGAAAATCTTGAAAATAATGTATGGATATCTCCATCATAAATATTAGTCCACAAAGGAAATAAAATAGGCAGTCATATAGCATTTAAGTTTCAATTTGAATTTTGAAAAAGAGATTTCAAGGAATTAATGAGTGGAAATTATTTCTAAAAGCTCCCCCTTAAACTATGCTCTTAATTGTTTAAGCTATATAAGACACTTATTTGAATTATTTCCTAAAGTTCCCTTGAAATTAATTTTCTTAAAAGCTATATTAACTAGACAGATTTTCAATCAAGACAAATATTTTCTCCCCCTTTATTTTTATCATTTTCAAAAAGATTACATTTTCGAGAGATAATTACAGCAGAAGCAAATTAATACACGAGAAAATAATAGAGAGAAAAAATACAGCATTTGGAAAATAATGAAGAGCAAGCTAAGGAAAAGTGAACTTGTAGCCTATTCGGTTTCTTCACTATCTTCTTCATCTTCCTCAACATTGGTTGGTTGTTTGCCTCTTGAGGATGTTGTATTATCTTCTTCGGGAGATATTTCTTCAATGTTCCATCTTTCTTTCAACTCTATACATCCTTCTATTAAGCCTTGAGAGTTGATGAGAAAGGCCTTGAAATTCCTTGGAGTGAAGATTCATCATAGAATCCATTCTTGATATGAGAAGCTCCTCCACGATCCTGGTTGAGGTTGAAATTGAGGTGGAGGTTGAGGTTGGTCTTCATCATCTTCTTCCATGGCAGCAGCTCCTTCTTCTCTTTGGGTAAACCTGTTGCCTTGTTCTATGAGGCCCATATGCCTTAGAACATTTTTACCAATCTTGCTATTGCTTAGCAAAATCTGTTTATTCTCCCCTTCAAGATCAACACCTTTGTATTCTAGAATCTTAGAAACAAACACAGCATAGGGTAATGCAAAGAGGAAAGCCTAATGGCTTTAAACATATTATCAAGGATAATTGAGGGCCAATCTATGCTCACATTATTAAGGAATCCATACATTAGAAGAATGTCTTCCTTAGTAAGTTGGGCATGATTAGTGCCTCTTGCAACTAAAATCCAAACAATAACATAATGCAACATTCTTTCATTTAACTTTACATTACCAACTTTATACAAGTTCTCAACTTGTAGGTTAGGATCCTTGCAGAATTTTCTGAATTCTACCAACTTGTTGAAGTCCTCAAAGCCATATGTGATGTTTATGCCTTGAGTTGAGAGACCAGCTACATTGTTCCACAAATCTTCATCAAGGAAGATCCTTACACCTTTCACTTTGGTGCTTGGACTTGCAGTTCTTGATGTCAAGTTCATGTAGAACACTCTAACCAAATACGGGTAGAATGCCCCTTCCATCTCTACAAATTTTTGTAGTCCACTTCCTACTAAAAATTCACGAAATTGAAAACCATGAGATCTAAAAAATTCACAAGACAAGAATTTAGGGGTAAGAATTTTTCTATCCTTCCACTTGTTAACAAAGGCAATTTGCGAGATCTTCATCCGAAATCCAACCGGCTAGAGTTGGAGGTCTCCTTTCTTGAGAAGTCATTGGCTCCTTGCCCTTTCTCCTTGATGGCATCTTCCTTCTTCTTTGATCGAGCCATTTCGGTGATATAAAAGACAAGAGAAATTGCACAACAAGATAATGGAATAACGAGAGACGACCTGAGAGAATTAAAATTCGCACAAGACGACAAATAACGGCGAGAAGCGACAAGAGTGAGAGAGAGAGTGAGTGAGTCACTTTGATTCTCAAACCAGCTATTTATAGAATGAAATCCGGGTCATAAAGCGTTGATTTAATGAAAATATATCCGTTGGGAGCGAATATAGCCGTTTAGAAAAGACAAAACACGTGAAAACATGGCCAGCGTTCGAAAATCAGATTTGCGAGAAAAACACGAGCGGTGCATTTAATCGATTATATTCTCATTTAATCGATTATTTTCCTTCAAAATTTTTCGAAAGCGAAAACCCAGAAATTTAGTCGATTATGTGCATTCCTTAGTCGATTAAATTGCTCCTCAGCGATTTAGTCGATTATGTCATAAGCGTGTCGATTATATTGTAAAACATTTTCATAAACACCGCGTTTAATCGATTAACACACGAAACTTAATCGATTAAATACGTAAATTTTCGTAAAACGCTGAAATAACATCAAAAACAATAACAAACATCAATTAAGCAACAGATTTATCACAAACAATCCCTAGATCTCTTCTAAGCTCATAAAATCTATCTCTAGGTAAAGGTTTGGTGAAGATATCGGCTAGTTGATGTTTGGTATCTATATATTCTATAATGCAATCTCCTTTAGCTATATGATCTCTAATGAAATGGTGTCTAATTTCTATATGCTTGGTCTTAGAATGCATGATAGGGTTCCTAGTCGGGTTAATGGCACTAGTGTTATCACACTTAAGAGGAATATGATCTAGAAAGATATCAAAGTCTTCTAATTGCTTGCTTCATCCACAGAATTTGAGCACAACAACTCCCTGTCTGCTATATACTCGGCCTCAGTGGTTGAAAGAGCAACAACGGCTGTTTCTTAGAATGCCATGAAACTAAGGAACATCCTAAAAGATGACATGTACCACTAGTACTCTTCCTATCTATTCTACAACCACCATAATCTGAGTCTGAAAAACCTATGATACTAGGTGATGCTCTGAAGGGTACCATAAACCAAAGGATGTTGTTCCTCTAAGATACTTAAGGATTCTCTTAACTGACTTTTAGGTGAGACTCTCTAGGGTTGGCTTGAAACCTAGCACAAACACACACACTTTGCATTATATCAGGTCTACTAGCGGTAAGATAAAGTAACGATCCGATCATACCTCGATACTAGTGTTTGATCTACCGCCTTACCGTTTAAATCTTGATCTAGATAGCAAGATGTAGCCATGGGGGTTGAGGCTTCTTTCGAGCTTTCCATTTCAAATTTCTTTAAGAGTTCCTTGCAATACTTTGTTTGACATATAAAAATACCTTTCTTTAATTGTTTGATTTGCAAGCCAAGAAAGAAATTTAGTTCTCCCATCATGGACATTTCAAACTCTCCTGCATATTCTTAGCAAACTCTTGGCAAAGATCATCGTTAGTTGATCCAAAAATAATATCATCAACATAAACTTGAACAATGAGAATATGTTTCTTTGATTTCTTAATAAAAAGAGTAGAATCAACTTTACCTCTTCTAAAATTATTTTCAAGTAAGAAATTACTTAACCTTTCATACCAAGATCTTGGGGCTTGTTTGAGTCCATATAAAGCTTTCTTCAACTTGTAGACATGATTAGGATTTTTGAAATCTTCAAAGCCTGGAGGTTGTTCTACATAGACTTCTTCCTTGATATACCCGTTTAGAAAAGCACTTTTTACATCCATTTGAAATAATTTGAATCCCATAATGGAGGCATATGCTAACGACAAGCGGATAGCTTCAAGTCTTGCTCTTGGAGCATAGGTTTCATCATAATCTATGCCTTCTTCTTGTCTATAACCTTTTGCAACCAGCCTTGCTTTGTTCTTTGTGATGTTTCCATCTTCATCAAGCTTATTTCTAAAGACCCATCTTGTACCTATGACCTGCATATTATTAGTCTTAGGAATTAAATCCCATACCGATTTCTTTCAAGCGATTTAGCTCTTCTTGCATTGCAATACACCAATGTTCATCCGTTAATGCTTCTTCTACATTCTTTGGTTCAACCTGTGAAACAAAAGCAACATTCATGCAGAAATTATTCATGTTCCTCCTTGTTCTTACACCTGTTGATATGTCTCCAATGACATTTTCCAAGGAAACGTTTCTAGGTGGTCTCCATTCTTTTGGTAGACTCTCATCATGAGGAGGATTCTCATCAAACTGATTTCTTCAACGGCTTTTTCAAGAGGAGTTTCTTCTTGATGTATTCCTTCATCATCTGCAAAGAATCTTTTTGACTCAAGAGGGGTTTCCTCAAGGTCTAGATATTCATCAAAGACAACATGTATAGATTCTTCAACAGTTAAAGTCCTCTTATTAAAAACTCTATATGCTTTACTATGCAAAGAATAACCTAAAAATGTAGCTTCATCAGATTTAGCATCAAATTTTCCAAGGCTATCTTTTCCGTTATTCAAAACAAAACATTTACATCCAAAAATTTTGAAATAAGAAATATTTGGTTTTCTCCCTTTGAAAAGCTCATAAGGAGTTAATTTTAAAATAGGTCTTATTAAAACTCTGTTTAAAAACGTGACATGCGGTACTTACGGCATCGGCCCAAAAATATTTAGGTAAATTATTTTTCGTTCAACATAGTTCTTGCAAGTTCTTCCAAAGATCTATTTTTCCTTTCAACCACACCATTTTGTTGAGGTGTTCTTGGTGCTGAGAAATTATGAGAAATTCCATTTTCTTCACAAAAATTTTCAAAATAGATATTTTGAAATTCACCGCCATGATCACTTACGTAAAAACTTGATTTTTAAATCCTTTTCATTTTGAATAACCTTGGCAAATTTTCTAAATTCTTTAAAAGCATCACTTTTAGATGAAAGAAAAAGAGTCCAAGTGAATCTAGAGTAATCATCAACAATCACAAGAGCATAATAATTGCCACCAAAACTTTTTGTTCTAGAAGGGCCAAATAAATCCATGTGCGAGTAATTCTAAAGGTTTTGAAGTGGAAACAACATTTTGGATTTAAAAGAACTTTTCGTTTGCTTCCCTTTTTGACAAGCTGCACATAGTTTGTTCTTTTCAAAAACCAGTTTTGGTAAACCAATCACTAACTCTTTAGATATGAGTTTACTTAGATGAGGCATATGAATGTGAGCGGCTCTTCTATGCCATAACCATGGATCCTCTTCTTTCGCAACTAAACAAGGCGGATTATCGGATGTAGATGCACAATCAATATCAACCAAATAAATGTTATTATGTCTCTTACCAATGAGGCGATTTCACTTGAGTCCTTGTGATGAATTTTGCAAAGATCACTATCAAGCGTTACCTTTAAACCTTTATCACAAAGTTGACTAATGCTTAGCAAATTGTGCTTCAATCCATCAACAAGAAGAACATCATGAATCTTTAGGGAATCTCCAACCATTCCGCTACCAATGATTTTTCCCTTATTGTTGTCACCATAGGTTACAAAACCTTGTTCTTTCTTCTTGAAGCTTTTGAATTAGCTTTTATCACCCGTCATATGCCTTGAACAACCACTATCAAGATACCATAGTGACTTTTTGGACTTGGGACCAACCTGCATCATAAGAAAAAATTTAGGTCCCCTAAAGTCACTTATTAGGGTCCTCATGGGTTAGAAACAGATTTTCCTTTGGGAACCCATTTGTATCTCCCATTAGGAACACTAAAGCGTTTAATATTGCATCTATTAACCGAATGACCTTTATGCATACAATAAAAACATGTAGGAACATTTGTTCTTCTTGGTATGTACGCATTTTTATAAAACTTCTTTGTAGAAACGTTTTGTTTAAAGGAATTAGAATTTTCATAAACCTTATTTGAATTAGACGATTCTCCTTTCACAAAAACAGTTTTAGTAGGTTTATGATTATACACGAAATTATAACCAAGACACTGCTTTTTCATATAAACCTTTTGCACTTTCAAAACATTGTTTAAATTATTATTGCCCATCGTGATTTTTGAAAGAGATGTTTCAAGATAAGAAACCTTGTTAGCAAGAACACTACAATTTTCGCAAGCAGGAATTTTTGTTTTGCATTTGCAAGGGATTTTTGCATTTTCCAAATCATCCTTTAAAACAATTTTCTCTTGTTCCAAATCTGAAATTTTCTTTTCAAGACTCTTGTAGTCATTTTTTAATTTATTGTGAAAGAGAGTTAATTTTTCAGATTTTTCACATAATTCAAAAACTCTTCAAGCAAATCATCATAATTATTTGGAAGGCGAGAATCACTTACCTTGCTACATGTGGATTCGGCATCATCATCATCATTCGCCATAAGACAGATATTGGCTTCTTCCTCCGATTCACTTGCACTAGAAGAACTCACGTCATTATCTTCCCATGCGATGTATGCCTTCTTTTCTTTTTGTCAAAAGGCTTCTTGTATTTCTTTGCCTTTTCCTCATCCTTCTTGATGTTGGGGCAATCCGACTTCAAGTGTCCCCTTTTCCACAACCATAGCATTTAAAATTATCAAGAGAATTTAGGTTTTCAGTTTTCTTACCTTTCTTGTAATTCCCTTTGTTCTTGTTCTTGATGAACTTTTTGTACTTTTTGACAAACAAGCTTATGTCACTTTGCATTCAAGATCATCATCAGTGTCACTACTCTCATCTTTGTGGGATTCAGCTTTAAGAGCAACACCTTTTCTTTTGACTTCTTCTTCTTCTCCTTTGAAGCGTCCAAGTTCCATTTCATGTTCTCCGAGTTTCCAGAAAAGAGTTGTCATGTTCATGTTTGACGGGTTCTTTGATTCAGTGATGGCCGTCACTTTAGGTTGCCAAGTCCTGTCCAAAGATTTCAAAATTTTGACATTTAATTCTTGATGTCGAATTTCTTACCCAATGCCTTGAGATGATTTACGATGTGAGTAAATCTCTTTTGTCACGTCGCATATGGTTTCTCCTTTGCTCATCTGGAACATTTCATATTCCTGAATCAAGGTGTTCTTCCTTGATCGTTTCACTTCTTCAGTTCCTTCATGTGTGACTTCTAGAGTGTCCCACATCTCGCTTTGCGATTGTGCAATCAGATAACCTGTAAAACTCATCAATGGTTAAGGCGGATGCTATCATGTTACATGCTCTTATGTCGCATTGATTTTGGTTGTATTCATCCTTGCTCCAATTTGCTTTCTTCTTAGGTACTGCGCTTCTTCAACAACAACCATAGGAATAAATGGACCATTTACAACTGACATCCCAAACGCCTTGATCATTAGACCTTAGAAAAATTTCCATCCTCTTTTTCCAAAAGGATAGTTTTCACTGTAAAAAGTGGTGGTCTATGAATAGATGCACCTTCGACAAAAGTTTGATTTTTATGCGCCATAAGGATCTTGTTTTGAATAACTTTCAAAAAACCAGCTCTGAGGCCAATTGTTAAATAAAGACAGCGGTGTAAAAACCAAGAGGGGTGAATTGGGTTTTTAAAGAAATTTTCTCTTTTAAATAAATTTTCGGGTTTTGAAAAACTTTCAAAAACTTGGATGTGAATTTTTCAATCCTTTGATTACTTATTTGTTGGGATTAGCAATTGTAATAATGATCCACAATTAAGAGATAAAGAGAAAGAGAAAGAACACGAGAGATTTATCTTGGTTCGGATTAAGCCAATCCTACATCCGGTTCCCAACCACCACAAATCAGTGATGATTTTCCCCACTATCTTTAATTGAAATTACAAACACCAATTCATGCAATAACAAATAAAGATAAACAGAAACACCTCCTTAGACACACTAAGGATGAAACACCTCCCCAGACACACTGAGGAGGATGAAACCCACCTCTCTTGACACCAGAGATGAAACACCTCCCGGACACCGAGGATGAAACCCACCTCTCTTGACACCAGAGATGAAACACCTCCTTAGAACAGATCAAGGGATGAATTTTCCCTTCTGAGAAAAGCAGTAAAAGAATACACACTGAAATGTGCTTTGGATAGAAAGCTTAAGCACAATGATCACCACTTCAAAGACTTGATCAAGCGAAGAGAAGCGGGAAGCGGCTTTGAAAAAGCTAAGGCGCGAAACACTTTGAATGTTTTGTGTTTGTTCGGATGTGTTAAACCTAAGACATTCTCTTTCATTTTATAATTCGAAAATGCTCCAAAGTTTCCATTCTTAGGTTGATTTAAAATTGATTTACGTAAAAGCGACTCATTTAATCGATTATATTAAAAGCTTAATCGATTATATCATGTTTAAAAGCTGGAAAACAAATATCGATCGATTTAATCGATTAGATTAAGGCCATAATCGATTATATTAACCCATAATCAATATAATCGATTATCAAAGACACTTAATCGATTATTTTGCTCGTTAAACATTTTTTATTCAAATATTAAGTTAAATAATCGATTATCTACGTATGGTAATCGATTAAAAGCGTAGAAAAACGTTTTTGCGAGAAAACACCTTGCTCTCTTGTTTGGGAAGGTCTTGAATGGGATTTATGACTTACTCTTTTTATCCAACACCCAAAACAGAACCTTCTACCTTTGATCCTTGACTCTTGAGAAAATCTTCATCAATCTTCTCTCTTGAAAGCTTTGAATGCTCTTTATGCCTTTCCTTTCTTATCAAGCAACCTTCCTTTGTGAGATGGCACAAGTCTTTAATGTTGATTGAAACTTCCTAAAAACTTCATCATCAAAACTGTAGGTGTCCATAAAACTCTGGACTTGAAATATGCCAACAATAGTGTCACTTATAGCTTTCTTGTTCTTAAAAGTGATTTAATTTATTATAATACTATAATAGGGATAAAAATGTCAAGTTCTTTGAATATGCTTTTCCTTTAAAAGTTAATGGTACATATGAGCAACCTATAAAGATTTTTAGTAATGCCATGTGTAAGAATTTCAGGAGAAGTAAAAGACAATGAAAAGAAATTTCTTTTGAAAATGACTTTTACTCTTGTGTAGTCGAAAATGATCCAATAAACTTTTTAGAAGCTATTAGTGGTCTTGATGCAAAACATTGGGACAAAGTCATTAGGATTGAAATTAACTCTATTAAAAAAGTAATTTATGAGTGTTAACTGGGGTTGCTTCTATGAGATCTTCACGAGATCTTTAGAGAACTCATGAATATCGGGCAAGCAGATGACCTATTAAGTGCAACACAACAATAACATCAAGTATCATAAGATGTATTGTGATTGACTAACCGCTACCACGTACTAAGTGTTGTGGTTCATATAGCTTGATATACTAACTGCATTGTGTTTTAAGTTTCTCAATCTAGGATTGATTGATATGACTTGCTTCTTCAACTCTAATGCATTACATCTTATATGAGATCTAAAATTTTCTATTTTTTTCTTTCTTCTTTTGCCTTTTGCAATATGTGGGGGATTGTTGTGAATTGTGGGTATTACAAAAGAAAAATAGTCCCACATGTTGCAAACCAACTTTTGATGGTTGAGACTTCCATTTTGAAAATTAGTAGCATCAACCTAGAGATGTTCGATAACTAGACTCTCCATAAATTAATGGTTTTAAAAAGATTTTATAGAGTTGTCACCAATACTTTACTCAAAACATTAGAAAAAGAAATGGTTTTCAAAAATCAAGCTTTGGCCTTTATAATCAGAGTTTGAGTTTGGGGGTCAATTACAAGTGAGGAAAGTGTTAGACACCTCACTCACCCATTACTAGTACCCTATGATGTATTCGCAATAAAAACATTATTTTAAGTTACTATTTTTATCACGTAACTATAACATGCACCTTCAATTATTTATTTACATGATTTTTACTCTATTTTATTCTACTCTACTAAAAAAGTTATAAATTAAAGCTTAAAAGAGAGAAAAGAAATAGATTATAACCTCTGAAACAAGCTTTTTCTTATTAATCAAAAGAGAATCAAAGATTACAACTGTAGTTTCTCAATACAAAAAGGGTGTATTTGATTGTGGTGTATGATTTGACATGTGACAGCTTATATTTATAATACAGAACGACCGTTCTCATCACCCAGAACGAGTACCATTTGTGTTAAAGAGAACGATCCGTTCTTAGAGGGAGAATGATTGTTCTACCTCGAGAACAAAGTTCTAACCATGAGAACAATCATTCTCACTTCCTGAAAAAAAAACTTTATATTTTTACGCTTATTATCTTAAAAGCTACCCAAGTTGTACTAGAAACTCTTTAAAATTCTTCATAAATACTCTCTTTTGACTTCTTTTCTTTTTCTTTTGATTCTTCAAGATCTTCTCATTTTAATTTTGTTTTAGTCCAGACAAAAATAGATATCTACACCACATAGCTTAGTTCTCACACTTTTAAAGGATTTATATACCAAAATACTCTATTTACCTTTAAATTGAGTACCAAAGGTTGTAGGCCTCATGTACATGAAATTGTGTATCTTATCATTTGGCTTTCTAAGCATATTTTAACTCATTATTGCTCCAAATTGGTAGTCTAGTTGTTATTAATTGTTAATATTTTTTTATATATTTATATATATGTATATATATTTATTGTTCTAAAATAATAGTAAAAAAATATTTTACATAAAAAAAAGTAAGACCAACATAAAAACCAAGTTATACATGGATTATTATCCTTATGTACTTTTTCAATTCATCTCTTAAAAATTTTCTTGCAGCATTATAATTTTAAGCTCCATCTTTACCAAGTTAAAAATCTAATGTTTTAAATGTGATAAATGGATTATTTTCACATTATGTCACATGATTTTACACTTTTTTAAATATGTTTCCTGAAAATTATTTTTATTGTCCTCTCACATTTTAATTGGACATATATAAAAGTATATTTTGTGTCATGATGTGTGTAACTTTTATAATTACTAGTGGGCAAATTGTAATTCAATGAGTGCAAAATTGTAGGCAATGTATATGTTGTTGTTGAGATACATATAAATAATGAATAACAATTTATCACTAGATCGATCAACTTTCTCATATTATAAAATTTAATTTGCAGCCTAATCTTAAAATGAAATGTTAGATAAAATTGTTAGAATATCTTTCAAATTAATTATAAGATTAAAGCTTTACATTCTTATTTGATAAATATGGAATAAGGCTTTTAATTTAAGTATTGTATATAATATCATATGATATTTCACTATATTTTTATTTATTTTCACAAATAAAAATATTGAAATTACTATTTGGTGATAAATTAGAGATAGACATAGATACAATTAAAAATGTTTTAGAGATGCAAATTAGGAAAATCTTGTGTAGAGACATGCTAAAGGTGAATATTGTTCAACATTATTTAGTCTCATGAGGAGAATAAATAAATAAATAAATAAATATATATATATATATATATATATATATATATATATATATATAGTGTTTCTTATGCTAGTGTAGCAAGGAGTTTAATGTATGACGTGGTGTGCATTAAACCAAATCTTATCCAAATAGTCATTTTGGTGAACAAGTGTGTGAGGAAACCTGGAAAGGAGAATTGATGGATTTAAAATTGGATCCTAGTATAACCAAGAGGAATTTAAGATAATGAAATTACTTTTAAGATGATTTAAAATATTGTACTTTAGGAGGAATTGGATTCTAATATAATCAAGAGAAATTGAAGACAATGAAATTACTTTTAAGGTGATTTACCATGTACTTTAGGAGGAATTTCGAACTTTGTTGTGGACTTGGATGGTAGATGATCCATTACAAGCTACACCTTCATAATTATTGGGTTTCTAGTTAGATAAAAAAACTACTCTCCAACCAACAATGATCTTATTAACCACAAAGGTAAAGTATGTACCACTGACAGAGACGTCTAAAGAGGGGTTATGATTTAGGTCTTTGATGAGTGATATAGGGTTAAGGGAAAGACAATAATAATCTTTTGTGATAGTCTTAACGTAATATGTTTGGTCAAGTATATAGCATGATAGAACAAAACATATTAACGTCAAATATCACACTAGACCATTTTTTACTTTAGGCAACAACTAAAAAGTGTGGCTTGAAATTAAAAAGTGTGGCCTAAACTTTAGGCAACAGTTTGACAATGATTTTCTAGTCGTGGAGTATGCATCCATGGCTATAGGTTATAGGCAATAGTTTTCTTTCTAAGGTCACGTATTTCATAAAAGTGTTGTTTTATAATGGCAGAATAAGCCATGTTTTTACAACAAGATTTAGGCTACGATTTTATCCATACTTTTATGCAATGTTTTCAAAACTCTTGTGTATTGTTTAGGTAACATTTGGTAAACTATTGCCTATTGTGAAAGCCACATTTTGTAAACTATTGACAATGTGTAAATGCCACACTTTGTAAATTGTTGCCATGTGTAAATGCCAGACTTTGTAAAATGTTGTCATGTGTAAAGACTACACTTTATAAAATGTTGTTATGTGTAAAGTCCATACTTTTTTTTCTATTTTCAGGAAAAAAATATTATAACAAAAGTTTAAATATATTTTAAGACCAGTACTTGTAATATGTGTTATAATTTTATGTCCCACTTTAAAATATAATTAACTAAATAAAAATGAATAAAATTAAGATGAACATTTAATTAAGAACAATATAATACATTTAAAATTGTTCAAGTGACATAATTAGATTGTTCAATGTATTCAAAATTAAAAGTCGAAAACATTAAAAAGTAACAAATATAAATATTTAATCCTATTTCTATCACTCTAGTTATGTCTTCATCTTCTCATTCGTCCATTTCATCTTGACTTTTATCTTGACCAAACTGAAAAAAGAGAGTATAATATCACTATGTAAGTATGAAGTATAATAAAGTTGTGTATATATCAAATAGAATATACCTGGTTAAAATTAGGAATATGAGTAGAAGCTTATGAATGTGGACCAACTGCACTATTTTCTTTCCCTAATGTCGCAACCGGGATCGCGACAGGTCGGCGAAAAAATAAAAACAAAATGGAGTTGCCACCAATATTTATTAAGAAAAACATTGGAAAAACCATTAAAATAAAGATTGGTCTACAAAACTAGATTTTTGAGTTCGGAAGTCGATTACGTGTAGGGAAGGTATTAGCACCCTACAACGTCCATCGTAAAGATGGTTACCTATAATTAACTAAGCATATTATCTATATTTTTTTTAAAATATTTATCTCGTCCTAAAAAAAAGCTTTAATACAAAGGTTGATTAATAATTTATCATTTTAAAAAAATATAATTGTTATTGTTATTATTAGGTTAAATATAATATAAAAAATATTATATTTTTATATATTTAGCTTGACAGGAGTGAGATCCTGCTCCTACGTATCTCCAAGTACAGTGGAGAGAATCAGAGTTACGTAGTTCTTGTTTAAAAAAGAAGGGTAATGATTTTAAAATTTTTATTATTTTATAAATCCTAGGATATTTGAATTGTCACAACTCACATATGCCTAGGAGAATTGAGAGGGGTGTACACCCAAGCCATTTTGTTGAAATATTTTGTTATTCAATTATTATTATTAAAAGTAAATTTGAGTTAGAGCAAGACTTTTGAATTACATATTGTAACAACATGTACCCACAAGTCTTAAAATTAAAAGGATGTCGCATTCAATTAATTCATTCTCTATCTTCTCTATATTTAAATTTTTTTACCAAATATTTAAATTTTAAATTAAAATAAAACTAAAATTACATGTTTTTTTCACTAAATGAGAAATTATTTAATTCAAACAATTAATCATTTTTTTTCCATATTTATACTTATATAAAAGAGCTTGTTTTTTTCTTATATATTAAAAAGGAGTACGACTTTAAAATAGACAAGTTATCACAACTTGTATTTTAAATCCTCAAATTAAAAAGATGTCACATCCTGTTAATTTATTTTCCACATATAAATAAATATAACTTAAGAAGCAAGAAATTTATAAAAAAAATTATTATTAAAAATGTTAACTTAATATAATTTTATTTGCCATGATAAAATAAAAATAAAACATTAAATTCTAGCAAACCACAGTGTGCAAAAGGAAAACAAGATTAGATTCAAATTAATCTGTAGAGAGACATAAGTATACACAGTACACCAATTAATTAAAAAAAACAACAGAAACCAAACCAAAATCATAAAAGGAAATGGCTGTTTCAGCATACAAATGATCAGAGTTTTTTTTTTAAATTATAATAAATGCATAAGAAAAAAAACTAGGTTCCACTTTACTTCTTTTATTTTTTTATTTTTTAAGAGAACAGAAAAAAAGAAGAGTTAGGAGAAGCTTCTTTAACATCTTGCATTAAAATCTTCCTCAACCATCTCACAAAGACACAGATCTGGTATATACTGAAAGAAAAACTTAGGTGATTTTAACAAGTCTGATTTTAAAATAAACAAAGAAAGAACTTTCTCAAATAGTTTCACATGTTGGTCATTCCTACCTCCTTCAAGAGATGTTCCCAATGGAGAGCAAGGTGATGAGTGAGTTAAGGAGATTGTGATGATTCATGTAGCGTCATGTGAAGATTCTCTTTGGGTTCCAAAATTACCACTTTTAATTGTTGTGCTCATCTTTATTTTTTACCACAACTTTTATTTTGCCAAAGATTATTTTGTAAGTATCCTATGATGATCATGCATACTATATGATGATTGTTTGATTAAGAACATGTGATTTCTATGTTAAACTGTATATATTGCATCAATCGTACAACAAAATATTACACCTAAAGATTTAGTTACAAACAAAACTTACTTGTTTATTGTCCTGATTATTTCTAGTTCCGACCACTGTTGATTCTTCTCTGAACTCCTTTTTTTTTTGTTAATCTCTCCCTTCTTTTCTACTGCCAACCCCCCTTTTCTCTAATGTAAAGGTATTTATAAAGGAGAAATTTTGAGATTGTTTTTTCAGAGTTTAAAATTTATGTTCAGTTTTACAAGCAACATGTGCAGAGATCATGAACTTTGATTGAGGTGACTGAACAGTGCAAGAGGTTAAGGTTAATGCTTAAAGTTCACCTTAAATGAATTATTATGAGCATTTGAGTGTCAGGCAGAGAGATATGCACATGGGAGAGAGAAACTTAATTGCTATTGTCAGTTTCTTAATATTTTTTCTTTTTCTTTTTCTTAAAAAGAAAAAATAAATGGACCAACTAGAATAATTACTATATTTCTTTTTAAAAGTTCATTTGAAAGAAAAATTTAAAATTTCTTAAAATTACATTTAAAATTATGAAAAAAAAATTATATATAGAGAAGGACAAAATTAGGTGTTCACACCTAAAACACGCGACATCATTTGTTCTACATCCTCCTCATTTAAGTCAGGATTTTGTTGTTTAAGCATGAATTTCATCATTTCTTCTAAACCTTGAATCTTCTTTGCCATACCACTTATTTGAAGTGCATGTCCTTTTTTGGATATTGACAATTTCTTGATTTTTTAGTAAGGTTGGGGTTATAATCCTTCCATAGCAACGAACTCGACCACATTTTTGTTTCCCAAACATTGATTCAAATGCTTTATCCACAGTCTTAGTTGTTGAATTTTGCATGGAACCTTCAAGGTTAGACTGAAATATATATATATATATATATATATATATTTATATGTATATATATGTAAGTTAATAATTAGAAAGGGAACACTTACACATATTTCATAGATTAAAATAAACTTATAATAACATCTAATGTTTCTTGATCTATTGTTTTTCCTTTTTGACCAGGACGACCTTAACGAGTTTTTATAAACATTTCAGCTTGACTAACTTCTTCTCCAACCTTTTTCCCAACACTCTATATTAATTGAAAATTAAAAGTTAAACATGTTAGCAACAATATGTTGTACATTAAATATAGAAGATGAGGCAAAAACAATTAATAAAATACCAATTCATGTCGAACTCTAGTGAAATTTACTGGTCCCATATGGTGTATATACTTTTGGTTTCTTCTATTCATTGCATTTCTTTCACTAATGCTCTGAAATTTGAACAAGAAAAATTTACTATCAAGCGTATTTAAGTATGAAAATATGCAAATATGTTATTTCTAAATATGTTGGTCCTACCCCACCTAAAGTGCAATTAATCTCACCATATGAGGTGCATGATTCATGAAGGAGGATATATATGACTTGCTTTGTTTCAGAACTTGTTTCGAGACCAAGTTGATGTGGCAAAACGAATTTTTTTCAATGAGTCCATAATTTAAAGCAAAAATTTACTCTTTCTCTTCTTTATTCCTGTTGGAATGTTTCAGAAAAAACGACAAGCTAGTATATGTATAGGCACATAGGAACACCAGTGAAAGTGATACTAGTTAAAGATTGTGTGCAACTAAACTTCAGAACCAACATAACCAGTCAACAATACTATTATACCAGAACTAGCAGAACCAACATAAGCAATCGTGTGTTTAATATGTAATCAGATAAAATAAATAAAACAAAACCAGGATAGTAGTATTTTTCCAATATGTAATCAATTGCTTGAAATGATCTTCTGGAATGGTCAGTGGATGATGCTTCAGTTGTTCCTTCATGGTAGAATACCTTACAAAATGATGTCTCTTAATATAACTTTTGTACAGTATCCATGCATCATTTATGCGACTAAATACAACTTTCTCTCCACTATCAGAAATCAATAACTTATCTTGAAAATAAAGGCAGGTCATTAATATCTTACACATATTAAATTAGTACATAAAAAATTTATTCAAATACCATGACATATTTCCATATGCAATCCTTGTGACATTTGACCAAAGCCTTGAAGTTCGTATAAATCAATGGACAAAAGTCTGAATTCCTAGCTATGGTCCCAAGGAAATAACTAAGGTTAGATACAACTTTGTCATTGGGACCAACAAGTTCTCCATCCCTGTCTAAGATAACTTTTGGACGATCTTTAGTATTTTTTACATGTTTTTAAGCATTGGATCAGTCCTTGAGTTTTTCTCTTGCTCATGTCCACATTGAAATTAAAATAAAACAAGTTAGAATATCAATGCTGGAATACATAAATAAACTAATAAAGCATTAAAATTGAGAAAAATGAATTGTTACTTTCTTTATGTCCTTCATCTTCTATTTCAATGTCTTGCCCTTAATTCACATTTTCTTCTTCATGACCTTCACCTTGTATTTCATTTCGAAACTCTTCATCTTGGGGGTCATTTTGTTCTTCAACCACTTCTTTAACATTTTCTCCATTTTCATCAAGAAACTCACCAATCAACATTGGTCTAAATAATCTGGTTTG
The DNA here is from genome assembly GCA_030347555.1 of Lablab purpureus. NCBI lineage: Eukaryota > Viridiplantae > Streptophyta > Magnoliopsida > Fabales > Fabaceae > Lablab > Lablab purpureus. The sequence continues at coordinate 19,702,724 of CM059256.1, read as the reverse complement.
TTGTTTCTTCTTAACATCACTAATCATGGACTCATGATCTTCTATTACTATCTTCTTCTTTTTCTCATTTCCCCTTGAATTATCTTATGGTATTGTTGTCCTCTTTGTAGATTATGAAATTTGCTTGGATTTTTCATTTCCCCTTGAATTATCCAGTGGTGCTTTTGTCCTTTTAGAATTCACCTCTTCTGCTACTCTCTCCTTGAGTGGTTTCTGTTTGTGATTTGTCAACTTCCAGTAAAGGAGCTTCAAGGACTTGGAGCTTTGATTTACTTTTTTTGTTCTTGTGCTACTTTTTTTTTCATTTTTTTTGCACGAACTTCCAACAAAATTTTTCTAATGGCTGATATCCTTGCTCTTGACTCATTAATGGTTTGTAGTACTTTCTTATTAGTCAGAAATTGTGCTTTACTTTTACCTTTCAAAGCTTCCATTTTCACCATATTTTGACTAGCTTTTTCAAGTTGTCTCATAGTAGTAGTAGTCGTGTTCTTATTCTTGCTATCCACTTCAAAATTGGACAAATTGAATTGTTCATTAGGGATAATTATGGGTGCCTTATTTTCCTGAATTGTTCTTCCCTTTTCACATTTCACTTGGAGCCTCCTAAGTAATTCTTTGCTGGATTTAACTTCAGGTAAATCCATTTCACTCTTTCCATATTTCATTTTATTTTTTGAGGCTACTTCCTTTCCCATTGACTGAAAAAACAAAACATAATGCACAATACAATTCTGATTCCATAAAACATGGCAAAAAATAAAACAAGAATATGATAATGCATGCCAATAATGTCAATCCTAATACAACAATACAAAAGTATGATAAATACAACAACATAATTATAACAATAAATCCATGTTACCCTTTTTTTAGTCCATGAAGTCAAATAAAATGTCATCAAAATCATCTTGATCAGAAATAGTCTCATTCCCAACATTAGAAGGTTTCTCAAATATTGTGACAGCCATGTCTTCCCTAGCCCAATTCAATTCACCATCATCGTGTGTAGCATTTAGTTCAGCAGCAGTTGATTGGTTAGTTTGGTCACCCATGTTAAATAAATCTATAGGAACCTTTTTCATAACATAATGTCTATTTGGTTCTAAAGGATCTTGGATATAAAAGCATTGGTGGACTTGGGAAGCTAGCACAAAAGGATAATTTTGGTAAACTTTTTTGTTGAAATATACACAAATAAGTCCATATTTGTTTTCTTCAGCCTCAAACCAATCGTATTTGAACATCACAAACTTAAAATTACCATAATAATCTAACTCAAATATATCATTGATCACCCCATAATAAGTCACGGGTTCAATTTTTGGATTATCATCCTTGGAACTTGCAAAACTTGAAGTCAATGAAACCAATGTTACACCAGAATTTTGAGTTTTGTGTTTGGCATCTCGCTTCATAGTATGAAATCTATATCCATTGACAAGGTAACCTGAAAACCTCTTTGTCACATTATTTAGCCCTCTAAAGAACTCTTTAATTTGAGATGAAACATCATCTTTCAAAGCTCGAGTTTTGAATCATTCACTAAATTCTTGACTTTGAGTTTTGGCCTTCAACCACTTTCCTCTTTTAGTGCGCCTATTAAGACTCTCATCAAACTCTCTACAAATACATCAATATATTATTAGTTATAGGTATATAACAAGTTTTTATGACAATATTTAAAAGGATAAGAAAGCATATCATACTTGATGTATATACCGATTGCATCACAATTGAATAACAAGTATTGATGAGCTTGGGCTTTCGATGTGAAATCTAAACAAAAAGGTTTACCACTGGTTTTCCCTCCTATAGGCTGACCAATACTTGATAAATAATCAATTGAATCTCCTTCACATAAATCATTGTGATCATAATTGCGACCTTCTCTGTTTAATCTTGTTTCTACATCTTCATGAGCAAAAAGTCAAAGCTTCTTCTACCAAATACCCTTCAACAATAGAACCTTCTGGGTAAGCTTTGTTACGAACATAACTCTTCCGTCTACACAAATACCTTTCAATGGGGTACATCCATCGAAATTGAACGGGGCCACCTAATCTAACTTCATTTGGCAAATGAATAGGCCAAGTGAACCATTATGTGAAAAAACTAGGTAGAAAAATCATCTCCAATTGACAAAGTACTTGTACTACTTTTTCTTTCAAGTAATCCATATCTTGTAATTGTATAAACTTTTGACATATAGAGTGAAAGAAGGATTCAAATCGAATTAGAGGGGCAACCACTATATTGGGCATGGTGCTTCTTATTGCAACTGGTAATAAGTAATGCAACATGAAATGTGCATCGTGACTCTTATAGCCAAATATTTTCTTACTTTTAACGTGAACACACTTTGAAATATTTTATGCACTTCTATCTAGTAATTTGGCAGCCTTCAAAACACCACAAAAGGTAGATTTCTCATGTGCATTCATTGAAAAACAAGTTGTTGAAAAATCTACACGACCTTTATCAATCTCCCTTGGATGAAGATCCTTCCTTATTGCCACATTGTGCAAATCATAATGAGCATTAACATGATCTTTCATCTTCCCTTGAATATCCAAAAGAGTCCCTACAATACTATCGCATTTGTTTTTCTCAATGTGCATCACATCAAAATTATGACGTAGTTTATTTGTCTTCCAGTAAACCAACTCAAAAAAGATTGATCTCTTTTTCCATGGGCCATCACTTGTCTTTTTTGTATTCTTTCCAAATTCATTGATGAAATCTCTTAAGATATCTAGGATTTCTTCCCTTGCTAACATGTGTGGTGTAGGTCCAAGTTATTTTTTTCCATTAAAAGACTTCTTATTAGATCTCCAAGGATGACTCATTGGTAAAAAGACACGATGATTCATATAGCACATCTTATGACTATGTTTTAAGTAGGATGAGTTAGTGTCATAATTGCAATGTGCAAGAGAAAGCATGCATGGTTAGGTATATAATTGCAGCAGATTTGGGTCATAAGAATCACATCCAAAACAAACAATACAAAATAGAAGTTTTATTCATACTTATACAAACTTATAGTTAAATTAAATAATATCATAGAAGACTTAATATGAATCACAAAAGAGATTGTTAAATTTGGGCCTAGTTGACTCCTTACATAGATAAGGTCTTAAGCCCATACTAAAACAAAATCCTATCTGATTATTTGGCCACTGAATCTGAGCTACATATATGCTTCACAGGCTAAATTGAAATCTCTTTAAACTTTATATAGCCAAGCAGGTGTGAAGAGGTGTTTAGGCATTTAGTCTAGCAGGGACCACAAAGTGTTTGATCCTTGCTTGGTGAATGTTTGAATTTGTTTGTTTTCTACCCTCATTTTACACTGCAATGTAGTTGGAAAAGTATGGAGTGAGATGAGAGTCCCTGATGATAGTTACTACTTCATTGCACAAGTTGTCTAGTTAACACCCTAGTGAGCAGTGACCACTGATCTCTGACCATTTTCCCACCCCTCATTAATAAGTTGTAACCACCTCTTTGCATCTTGTCTAGATCATTGCCCTTTTATCGTCAATCAATGTCCCCCCTTTTCACGACTTTTGTTTCTGGGTATTAAGCATTACACAACAACAAAAAGAAATAATTAATGATGTCTTTTCCATATTCTTAAGGAAAGATCTTTCAATACACTTATAAGGAATATTTTGTTTTGATTCAAGTGGTCCATGACTGTGACACATTTGAATATTGGTTGCCCCTGCCTCGATTCACTGCATTTGTTTAAAAAGAGAGACACCTATGTCTCAGTGGATTACATTACACAAACTTTTAGCTAACTCATTCACTTGTCACTCACTATAGATACCTGGAGGTCTTCAAAACATAAGCACACAATAATTGGAAGAGAAAAGGAAAAGTACGAAGAGTCACGGGAAATTGACGAACTCTGCACCATCATACTATCATCGTTCAATGTGTGAACGTTAGGTTCTATCATAGTTTGCTACATCAAACACCACTCCTCTAACCCCACCCCAAGCTTTTTTTGTAGGAAACCATATGCAAAAACACGCTATCTGATAATACCTAAAAATCCCCTTTCAGAATCTTAACACCCAAACCCTAAACTTGATTTCTAACCTATTTTCACCACAAAATCCTAAATCCTAAAATTAATTTGTGAAATACCTTAAGAAAAATGACCTTGACTAGAGACGATGACCTTCACAGTGTTCAACAATGGACTATATGGAGCTTTGTGTGTGAACGGTGGATTGGACGGTCGTGGGAGTGAAGGTTGAGTGCGTCGACCTTAACTGTGCTGAACAAAGGTGAACAAAGGCTTCGAACGGAGGCTATGAACGAAGGCTGCGAATGAAGGTTGCGAACGAAAACAAAAAGAAACGAAGGTTGCAAACGAAAGTGGGTCGAGTGAGTGAGAACGAAGGTTGAGTATGAGTGTAAACGAAGGCCGAGTATGAGCATGAATGAAGACAAAAAGTTTATTTTTGTGTGAGTGTGCTTTCCAGAAAATGAGTCAGTGAGAGGTTAAGTGTATTTTCCAGAGGACTATTGTTTTTATTTCCCACTTTCAAGTTAATAGTTATTAGAGCCAAAGTTTTATTCTTTTTTAAATTCTAAAAATGTAGGCCACACTTTTTGTGCATAACTTATATAATATATTAAAGACAACACAAAAAACCGTGGTCTAAAATGGCCATATTTTACTAAGCGTGGTTCATGCTTCTCAACATCTTATAAACAATTGCTTACAAAGTAATAAGCAACATTATATTGCAGATTTTATGGAAAAGGGAAAAAAAAGGCTATCATATTAGCAACACCTAAGAACTGTTGCCTATAACAACTTTAGGCCATGATTTTTTTACTCTTGCTATGTTAGCGTGACCTAAAGTGAAAAATGGTGTAGTGTCACTTCTGTCCATATATGAAAGGATTAATGTGATAAAAGATCTATACTAAGAAAAATCTTACTTGGACTTGTTGAATGTTGATTATTAGTAGTAATTCCAAAAAGAAGTAATGGCAATGATAGTTCAAGATGGTGTTTGTAGATATGTGTTTACTAAATATTTCTAATATGTAGTGCTTGATGGTCATAGACATTGTTCACTAGTTATAAGAATTATTCATTAATTATAAATAATTGTATACCCAATTGATGATATAAGCCCCTATCTTAGTATGTTGTAGGTACTTTGACATGTTTGTTAGTAGTTGTAGTTATATATTTCTAAATAACATGTAAATGTTTTCTGGTCCAACATAAGTTAACATAAAATTAAGAAAAAATTATATATAAACACACTAAAATATCTTTTTATAATGTTTATTATATATGAGATAATTATTCTTTATTTCTTGTTTTCTTTAATGTGATTCGCAGCATTACATGATTTCTTTCATTATAATTTGAACTTATTTTCGAATACAATAAACTCATAACAAACTAAGTTTTTAAGACTCTTCTCACAAATATAAAAATTTTGTTTCAAAATTTATATATGATATAAATAAATTATAATTTTTTAAGACTCTTCTCACTAATATAAAAATTTTGTTTCAAAACTTATATATGATATAAATAAATTATAGTTATATTTTTACAAAACTTTAAGTTCTATAAACCGACTTGAATAACTTATGACAAATTAATAACTAATTTTAATATATATATATATATATATATATTATAATAATGAAGTTTCTACCATATAATGTTTGAGATATTATCATTTGAAAAAAATGTTATATATATATATATAGCAATGGTCCAAATTGACATATATACTGCACATAAAAAAATAATTTGTATCGATTTCAACGTCAATGAAATGGAAGGAGTGTATTTTGTTTTGAGTTTGATTGTATAAACTTTTATTCTTTATTTTTGTAAACCAGTACATACATAAATTTAGACTGCAAATGAGCTATGTCATAATTTTCAGACCTTGTCCACGTATCCATATCATACTAAATTATTTGGTGTGCAGAGTTTTTTGGTTAACCATTTCGGTGCAAGGAAAATCTTATGACGAGATAGAATATTATTTTAAGCTAAAAACATAAAAAGAAAATGAATGCGAGGGTTGTACGTTCAGACACATGGGCATTAAATTGTAAAAGGAGATATATTTATTTTGGGCGAATGATGGTTAATAATTCTGGTGGTAGGAGCAATAATACATACCCACCTTTGAAGAGTAGAAGCGTGCAGTCGCAATTTCGTTTTCATTTTTGACGGAATGAAAGAGAATCATGTGCGTTCAGAAAAGGCCAAAAAGAGGTGATTACAGTCTGAAGCCATGGCATGACTAGGGAGACGCAAGGCAAGGATGCAAAAAATGTCAGTGATTATTATTATTACGGATAAACACAACAAACTCAAAACACAGGCTGTGTGCGACGAGAGAGAGAGGGTGATAGCGATTGTGGTCTTGTGGGAGCTCCGAGAAAGAAACAAGGGTCACCACTTTCCAAGTTTCCAAGTTTTGTTTGGGGAGTGACAGCGACCCATGATTCTTTCTCTCTCAACAAAGGGAGTTATGGATAGAGCATGTTGAAAGGCGCGTGCCTCTTCCGCTCCTTCTATCACCGACAACCACCGGTCTGTCGCTGACAGGTGTCTCTCCCACTCCTACCCCACCGGACAGGAACACCACCGTCTGATCGCTATCAAACGCTCAGCACAGCGGTGCTTGTGCAGTTGGGGAAACCGCACTGTTTGGTAATGGCTACAGTGAAGCGCAAAATCCGGTGGAAGATAGAAAGAATGGGTACGGAGGAGGAATCTGATGCGGACATGACGCGTCCGAAATCAGAGGGGAGACCCAATTATTGCTCCCCACGCTGCCCGACACTCATAATTCTGTCGCTTCTGTCCCCACCCACTCCCCTCTCTCTCTCACTGTCTCTATCTCATGCTATTCCTATTCCTACTCCTGTTCCTATTCCTATTCCTATTCTATCATCCACAATACTACATACACATTTTTTATTTTTATTTTATCCCCCACACCCCTTCAATCTTTGCACTACTCTCTCTCCCAACCAAACCATACCAAAATCGCCCTTCCGGTGGCCCACTCAATCCACCACCCTCCTTAGTTTTCCCATCGCATAATCAAAGTTAGGTTTCCAAATTGGAATTCTCCCTCCTCTCATCATCTAATAGCGACAGCATGTCCCTTGCAAAATCAAATTGTTCTCATCGTATATGCATTTCTACATGTGCATGTAATGACATTTCTAGAAATGAATGGGGTTACGTTTGCCTAACGAGAGGGAAAATTTTGCAAGCTAAAAGGAGTAGAGTGTGTGACATTATCCATAGTTGTTAATAAGAACAAAAATCGAACTTCGATGCATAGAGACAGCATAGATGGGCTAGGTGATTAGCGTAGGGGCGTAGGAGCGTAGGAGCTCTACGTCAAACCCGATTGAATAAGGAAAAGACAGGAGAAAGGAATATATGCATATAATATTAGAAGATGGGATGATTAGCTTGAGAAGTTGGAAGAAGAGGTAATCGTGAACAAAATCTATGTTTATATATTATTTAATGAAAAACAGTTGGGTAGGGTAGTTTTGCAATCCATAATTATTAATAGTACCTGAAAGGCAAAATGCATTATGCATGGAGCTAAGTGGCCCTGGGAAGCACTATAATACCGGACAAGATAATGGTTCCACTACTTTACGAATACTTGTAATTAATTAAGTCGTCCTAAGAAGAAAACAAAATAGTTTGATTGATTGGATTGGGGAAGGGATAGGGGTTTGTGTAAATTGTGTGTGGGTTGGTGGTGTGTGTGTGCAGAAGGCGCAGCCCTATTAGCCGACCCAAATAGAGAGAGGGTGTTCTGGAGCCGACTGAAATGTCGTGCTTAACAGAACACTGTAAAGCTGATCCCACTCTGCCTCATATAAGCCTCAGAAGATGTCTCTGTTTCCACCACAGATATTCTCTCTGACTCTCTTTCCTTTCTCCCCTCATTTCCTTTCTCCCCTCATTTCCTTTCCACCCCCCTGTCTCTCTCCTTCCCCATAAAACCCCCACCACATTCACGCTTTCACACCCCAACTCTTCTTCACTCAATCACTATTCATTTCCACAAACCAAACACAACACTCATCTTCTTTCTCTTTTAACCTATTGCACAACATGCCATCGTCCAACTCCGGCGAGAGCCGCCGAGCGACCAAGCCCCAGACCTCCGCCGGAGCGCCGCCCCCGCCGGAACAAGAGAACCTCCCCTGTCCCCGTTGCGAGTCCACCAACACCAAGTTCTGCTACTACAACAACTACAACTACTCCCAGCCGCGCCACTTCTGCAAGTCCTGCCGCCGGTACTGGACCCACGGCGGTACCCTCCGCGACATCCCCGTCGGCGGTGGTAGCCGCAAGAACGCCAAGCGCTCCCGCACCCACCACACTGCCACGTCATCCTCCTCCTCCACCATGACATCACCCCAGGAGCACGCTCTACCCGCATTGGCCCCTGTCCCTACGACCCAAGGGGGGTCCATGCATTTCGTCGACGGTGACGTTAATAAGCAGAATAACGTTAATGTCTGCGGGAGCTTTACTTCGTTGCTGAACAACACCCAGGGTAATGGGTTTCTCGCCCTCGGCGGGTTTGGGCTTGGGCTGGGACACGGGTTCGAGGATATGGGCTTCGGGATTGGCAGGTCGGGCTGGGGCTTCCCCGGAATGGTGGATGGTGCCAACATTGGCGGCGCCGTTCCGTCTTCTGGATTGAGCACGTGGCAGTTAGAGAGTGGCGAAGGTGGGTTTGTTAGTGGAGACTGTTTCTCGTGGCCTGGCCTTGCGATTTCCACACCGGGGAATGGTCTCAAATGAATTGCTTCTTTCATTTTTTTTTTCTGGTTTGGGTGCAATGGTGGGTGTGCTTATGGTTCGAGTTTAGGGTTACTTTTTCCTGGGTATAATCATCTGTGAAATTTGAACTACAACTACGACTTTTCTTTTCTATTTTAATCTTTTTTTTGTTTTTTTTTTGCTTAATTTTACTAGTTTGAATTGTTCGGTGCTGTGTATGTTTACTGGCTTACTGTTAATTTTTGGCTAAGCTGTGTGATTCCATTAGTGGCTGACGTGATTAGTGGTTTTTGCTCTCTGGGTTTTAAACATGTCTGAAATTGGATTGGTTTTGCAGCGAAATTAGAGCAACCATTGCGGCATGAGTGTTTTACAAGGAACGCGTTATACCGTTATTGATTTATTGAAAATAACAGATACACGAAAGGCACTAATTTCTAATAGCGTTTCTCCTTTCTTGTTGGAAGACTTGACGTATAGTCCAAGGGAAAATAATAGTAGTATGACATTATCGGCTTAAACATGTTAAGGTTATAGTGAATTTTACTTGTATTTAATGAATTTCCAAAAACTTGGCAATTTTTAATAAACTTGGGGAAAACATTTGAAATAGCCTGTTTGTATAACTTTTGAGGAAGTTGAAACGCACGCATTTGCTTTATTAGTAGAGAGTGTAGGGAGGGGGTGTAACTTTTGCAGTGTATTTTGACGGTTTTGCTTTCCAAAAGTTTAGCTGAAATATCTCTTGGTTTGCGGTTGTCTTGTTTCGTTTGTTTTTTCGACTTTAGGAGTCTACTAAAGTTGGTTCTGTTCTATTTTGAGCAACTTCTCTCTTCAATTCTAAGTTTGGCTGTGGGAACAGGAGACAGCATTCTTCATTGCTAGTTAAGAACAGTAAATTTCGTGTTCATTTCATTTTTAGTTTAATCTTTTGAAAACCACACCAACTGTTTGTTTGAAAGACGAAAGGAGGAGATTTTTAAGTTAAATTGTAATCTTTCCTTTTAAAATGGGTGTAAGAGAAAAAACAGAAAAACTAACAATTATTTTTCAGGAGTTTTATTGCATATTTTATTTCATAAACTTCATTAATATTTTCCAAGCAACGCATTAGATTTTGCCATAGACTTTAATAATTTAGAGTGCGGTGAGCTACTCTTAGTTGCCTTCGGCTTTAAAGGCTATGTTAAACCCTTCAATGATTCAAGCCCTTTTAAATGGTAAGCATAATTGGTTCTTTCACAATAGAAGTCTTTCCTCCCTTTCTAGTGCTTCATTAGTGTTTGGTGCATGTACTCATGAGTTGCTTCTAGTGGTTAGTATTGGTCTTGGTGCTTTAAGTGCTGAGAATAAAAAAATGTAATGGTTATTTTGACCAGACTAAAATTTCTCCAAATATCAGAAGAGAAAAGAGCAGATTCATCATTTTCAACATAAATGGTTTTCGAGAGAAATTGATAATATTGTTCTCAAATAACTAAGCGTATCATTCTGTAGGATGTTTTGGAGGAAGAAGAAACCTGAAACATACTCATAATAATTGGAACAATTTGTAGATATGTTGGATGATTAAATCATTTGCACTCAAATTTCTGTTTCTGTTTAAATTTCTTAAATGCACTTTTCTTCATAACTCTCTGAATTTCTTCCACGCTTTGCATCTAAACTTTTCATAATTTTCCTGTTGGAAAACTATTTTATAAAGTTTATGTGATAATGTTAATTATTTTGGTAATTATACAAAGGAATTTAGTTCTCTCAATAGACGTATTTTGCTGCTCGTTCTATAAACACTTGATATTATTAAAATCATGAAAGTTTTTTTTTTATTAAAATTTAATTCAATTCGATTTCAGCTACAAATCCTTTTTTCTTCATTTTTTTTATTTTAAAGAATGGACGTAAAATAGTGTAATTAATTACATAAATAAATTGTATTAGTGCTACCAAATTATATTAATTATGTATTTATTAGAATTTAAGTATAACTTTGAGTAACATTGTATAAAATTAGTTAAGATGAACATCTAAACTCACAAGTTTATTGTTTTGAATTGAAGGTTTATGTTATATATATTTTTATTTATTGTTGAAGATTTTTTATATTTTTTTTGTTTTTTAATTTTCCAAAAGTAGTATAATAGCTAAAGATTTGTCTACATGATCTTTCATATAAATATTATGTCTTACCTTGTTCAGGTGAATTTTACTTAAAAATAATATACTTTTATAAAGATTTTGAAATGTTTTATGCTAGTGTAAAGAAATTTTTTGTATATCCTATTAACTATGTAAAAAAAGGGAAAATCGATATGAAATGAAACATAGTGACAATTTTCCAATAATATTGGTATGTACTATATCTAATTTGAATGGGGTATATGTTTATTTTATTTTAGAAAAACAATGACAATCATGATATTGAATTATGTATTTTATATTTAAACAATTTGGATAGATAGAACGTGATCTATGACATTAATATTCGGTCTCTCATGTAGATGTAAAAAATAAGTGAGTTTAAAAGTTATTTTTTAGTAATAAGACAAATATGTTGTTTAGATAAATAATTTTTTAAAAGATTGAAATTATAATAATTTATGAAAGTAATTTGATCACATAAAATTAAAAAAATTCACATTTCATCCACAATTAAAAACTTGAAATTCTTCATCTCATCTCTCAAATTCATGTTTCTTTTTACATTTTTTCTTCGACTTAATCTTAGTCCAAATATAATTAGTTCAACCAAAATTAATATATTATTGATTTAATATAATTATTTATACTAATATTTGTAAATGTTTCTTTCATGTTTTTGGTCAATTGATATTATCGTCAAAGTTAATATTATTTTTTTACTGATATAGATTAATGTTATTTCTTAAATAACATTAGTTAGGATTCTTTTTTCAACATAAACATATTATTTTAAGTTGATTTCTATGGAAATTATTTTCAACCGACATTAGTCATAAAATAGGTTAAGAATTATTTCTTTAACTAATGTTAACAGAAATTTTCTTAACGAATATTGACCGAGGTACTTTTATTCAATGCGAGCAAATTTTTTAATAGTAACCAGTTAAACTATTTATCAATTGATGTAAGTTATAACTTTTTAATTGACGTAGATATAAATTATTTTCTAGTTTACATTGTTGAAATTATTTATTTTTAGATGTGAGACAAAATTATTTCTTAATTAACACTTAGAATTTTCTCAATTAAAATTAGTATATAGACTGTTTTTTTAATGTAAACTAAATTTGTTTTTATCGACGTAATTATTTTTATTGATGTTTCCAAAGTTAAAGTAGTAACTTTTACATTTAGTGATAATTAAAACTCATTTACACAAAACAATTAAAATTTAACAAATTTAAATTATTTTATTCAAATACAATATTAATTTTAAATAAAATTATTTTAAATTTAACGTATTTAATTTTTGAAAGTATAAAATTTCCTATTTAACGTATTTAATAAGCGTGAGTATCAATGAATGATTGTTAAAAATATTCTAAAACAATTTAAAATAAAACATTACAAAGTATTTTTATACTAACTATAAACTAGAATAACTTATTTTCTATATAATTAAAGTTATTAATTTAAGTAAACTCAATTTGTACGTATCGGTATTTATTTTACTCGTAAAGATATTTATTAAACTACTTAGATCCAATCTATAGCATGTTTTAGTGTAGCCCTCATATAGATTTTTCTACCCGTTCTTCAGCAAGATCACCGATGATGTCAACATGAATCAAGTTATATCTGCAGTGAAGTAAGAAAAGTATATTTCGTGACAAAAATTTTAATACTAAACATAAAAACATTGTTTTAAGAATAAAAATATTATTTTTAATTTGCATTACCTAGCATATAGTTTTCTTGATTGTGTTTCCATGTAATGAATATTTGAATTACTAAAAGGAAAGATGAAAAAAAAAATGATGTTGTGAGTAGGTTGTCGGCAAGGCATGGAATTGGTGAAGTTTCAAATCTGTAAAACTGGTGAAGTCTATTCTTCTGGCATTGATGTTCTGTTACCACCAATCACTTTTTCTCATTGATGCAGTAATATTTCTACGTTTCCCACATCAAATATTCTACTTGTCGGTCTTACTGCATGCCAGACCTATTTTTGTCTTTCTAGATTGTTATTTAAAAAACAAAATCATGTAAAATAGTTTCGAATGCCTCTGCTTCTGTTCATACTGCACAACAACTGTTTTATTTGATTTCTCATTTTCTGTTTAATGTTATTCAATCAGATAGAGGTTTGAGATCGCCACGCAACACCCTCAAAGCTTTATGGCCCAACCTTATAATGAAAGCTATAAACGTGCGTCGCCCCATAATTTAAGAGCTTTTTTGAAATTGCGTTCTATAATCTCTTTTTATGCATGTTGGAGAACCGCTTAATACAATTCAAAATTGCTCTAACAAAATAAAAGTTGCACGGAAGTTACTCTCAACAACAACTTAACTTGTTGAGGAGCATGTTGATCTGACCAAATAATAATAAAACTTACTAGGTAGATAAAAGTTTAGTATGCAACAGAAAAGTAAAAATAATATTATGATAAGGAGAAATTGGAAGCGTTGAATCGTAATATCAAACTCAACATCGCAGTGATTCCAAAAGCAATTCTGCTTCATGTTCAACATGTCTTCCAAACAGCCAACATGTGTCAGGTCTGTGGTCTGAATTAATGACTTAACCATTATTCATGCTCTGCAATTTTTTTTATCACACATAGTTTTTTTAAGGTGAAATTGTTTTAACAATAAAATTTTGTTTATTTAACTTAGACTATGTTTTTAAGATGTCACAGAATGAAAAGGAAAACAAGATAAACCGTGTTAGTTTTTTTTAATATTTATAATCAGTGTTTGCACTAGCTAATATGATAGGAATATCACGGTCAGGCACTGGCAAATATGTTATCTTATATTAACGTCACTCTTCGGACACTTTCTACTAGAAAAAAAAAATGAGACTCAAGTGATTCTGAGATTCAAGAGAGGTTATAAGGAAGGAAAACGTTCACTTAACACCGTTTTGAATTTAACAACCAGTTAACATTCTACACACCTTGAGAGGATAGTGACATGGTTGAAGGGTATTTTTGTCCAATGAAAAAATAAAAGATATTTTTGTCCAATAAAAAAAGAAATATCTAAAGAAAGTGTGAAAGCAAAGTGAAAAAGTCTCCCACAACCTCGTTTCCTCTATCATTGTCGGTGATCTCCTGCTCCGCCTTTGCGTTGTCGTCGCCCTCCGCCTCCTTTGCGCGTCGTCGGCGACCTGGTCCTCTGGGCAGTCGGTCTCCATGCCGTGGTGGTAGACATTCAAGTTTTCGTGTTCTACTTTGCAATCTCACTCTTCCTAGTGATCTTTGTTAGTGTCGTCGCTCTCTGCACCGCAGTTGTCGTTCTCTGCCGCTTTTCATTGACGCCGTAGTTCTGGCACAGAGGACATTGTAATTGCAATCGTAAGACATTCTCCCTACAAGTACATTATATTACTTTTTAAAAATCCTATGAGTAAGAGTCTGTCATACACTTCTCAACTGTGTTATGTTTCCAAACCTCTGAGAACTTATTAGGCTGTTAACCAGAGCTTGATCCATTTCCATAGGATTTTTGTTCTCCTGATTTCACTTGACGTTATTTTCTTAGTTTAGAGATTTCGTATACTAATTCGATGGTTTTTTTCTTGGTATATTTATAGGGTTTTGAGCTTCTAAGTTATGTTTTGTGGCTTCTCAATATTCAATTGATTGACAACATGAAGATCATGGATAAAGAGATTCACAAGGCTAGAACAATATAAAGTCATCTCATTTCAATTCTTTCCATTCAAAACTTTCACCGAAAAAAAGCTAATGAGTTACAATTATTGGTTATCTTTCATGTGCGAACAATATTCAAGTACTATAGATGATTGTGAAATTGCCAACCATGTGGGAAATCACAGCAGGATCATTATTCATATACTAATGATACTCTGCACTTTGTCCTGAACTTTGATTTACATCTAAAAGGAATTTGAAACATTATTAATTAGCTAATGCGATTTAGCAAGGAAGCTTGATTGGGTTTAAAGTTGAGGCCAACAAGGACACAATTAAGAGAGCCACATTTGAGAACTATATTTTTTATTAGCACAGAGGATACGAAGGATAACAGGTATTTAATTTTTATTTATATTTGTTTGATTTTTGTTGTGGTTATGGCATTGTATTTTTTCGATTTTGAGTAGTTTGGGTGAAACCTTATGAGTTGTTATGACATTGGACAAACTTTTGATTGTATGTGAGGTTGATTGTAGGATGACTTCTCTGATTTTTACCTCTATTTGTGTATTGTTTTGTTTGTTGTCTTTTGTAAAATGGTTTAAAAATCAAATTTTGTACTCTTTCTTAGTTGCCATAACAAATGACTCATTCTGAAGAAAGAGAAAGAAAAAGAAGGCAAAAGTCTTTTAAAAACAAGTGAGGAGAAAATAGTTTAATTAGTTAGACAAATTATAAATGCAATGGAGTATAACTTGTCTCCCATTCTCCTCCATTTATTCTTGCTTTTCTTGATTTTACTTAATATTTTTAGTACAAGCATTTTCTCATGTAACTAAGTATGAACACCATAAATGTGGTGGTTGATGACCTATAAAGATATATATTTCATTCTAAGCATAAAATAGCATCGATCTTGACTAACAATTTTAAAGCATCAAGATAATATATTTAAAATTTATATATAATTACTTCAAAATTAGTATATAATTTAATATAATTATAACTATAAAAATTATATTTATTTAAATGATTGTTCTTATTTTTTAAATATTTTTGAACTCAATTATAATTAAATTTGTATAAAAATTGTTAGATATTTTTTTAATATAAATAATCATATTATTAACAAGAAATTCATCTAATCTTCATTATGAAAAATAAATATATTTTTTTATTTTTTGTCTCAACACATCTATTTAAATAAAATGAAAGTTAAAAATTAAAAAATAAATTATAAAAATATGATTAGATATTGAGTGATGTAGGATATAAAAAAATGTAAGAGTTAAGGTTTTATTATGTAACTAAAGATTTTTTCTACAAAAATATTTTAAAATATAAGAATACTAAGGTTAATTAAATTGTGAGAACTTGAAAAGAACAACAAAATAATTCAAATATAGATGAAAAAAATATTTTTTTTACATGAGAAACATTTAAAGTTGTTATGTATGAATATTATAATATGAAACTATTTTTTTCACTAAGTGGGATAAGAGAAAGTTATATTTCTCTTTCTAGACATGACACGAAGAAAAGAGTTAATGAGAATAATAAACTAAATAAACAAGTTATGGGTGAGGGGAGAAAATATAAAAAATATATTGATTTTCTTCACTTACATCTTTTATTTACTTGTTTTATTCTTTTCTATAATTAATTTTATGATTTAATATTTTCTTTGTTTCTTTTTAAAATTCGTTTAAGGATAGGTTTTACAAACTAAGAAAATAATTAGATTTTATAATTTATAATAATTTTTTTTAATAATACCATTGTCTCTTTACATTTTCTTTACAATAATTCTTTTTTCTCAAAATAATCTTTCTTCTATAATTTTTAGTTTTAAAAGTTTACCATAAAAAAATTTGATTTAAAATATTACTAGAAAAATTTAACTTCCCACAAAAAGATTTAAGATCCCACCTAATTTTACTTTTCAACTTTCTTTATGATGTAAGGAATGGTCAACTTTTGTAGAATCTTCTCTGTTTTTTAATCTTTTTTAATTTCAATCTAGCATATTTCTTTTTGGAATAAAATTAATTAGATTTATTACAAAGATAGTAGATGAATAGGTGAAATATTAATATTGTTAGTTGCAAATTGTAATTCCAAGAAAAACAGTGTTTTAGCTCTAATTAATTAAAAAAAGAATAAAATAAATAATAAATAATTAATACAATCTTGAAATTTTGAAACTAGAAATAGATAAAAACAAATTTGGAAAGAGTAACTATTTAAAAGAAACATAATGAATATTTATTAACATTAAATTATCATAATTATAAAATATAAAAGGTTTAATAAGTATTTTGATGCCAATATTTTGTGAGAATTTGTAATGTTTTTCTAAGTTTATTTTTTTTCTCAATTATGTCCCAAATTTTGTTAAAATATATCAATGTGATCCTTTCTATTCGATTAATGTTAATGGCGTTAACTGAGACCTGACGCATCTAAGTTAACTCGTGACACGTGAATAATGACAAAATAACACGAATACGACACTACAATCTGTGAATCTTTGACAAAAAGGATCACATTGATAAATTTTAATAAAATTTGGGACTTAATTGAGAAAAAAATTAAATGTGAAAAAACATTGCAAATTCTCACAAAATATTAGGACCAAAATACCTATTAAACCAATATAAAAATATTTATTATTTAATTTTTATTATATATATATTTATTAAATTTTTAAAATTTTGGGGGGCCAAGACTCCTCCCACTCCTAAAAAGCTCCTCCCACTCCTAAAAAGCTCCGCCACTTGAAACAACTAATTTATAAGCATAATAAGAAATTATTTAAACTTCAACACGACCTCTCTAAGATTACTTTTGTTTATAAAACAATTGTACAACTAGATCCTATAACCATATTGATTATTTATTTTAGGATGTGCCACCTTGTGTGCCTACAAAATCTATGTGAACCATAAATTCTTGAAACTTATGAAGTGAATGAACACCTCCGAAAAAAAAAAGGAATTAACAGGAGCATTTTGGGTACACAAATACTTTAAATAGATTGCATGAATCTTTCTATTGTCCTATACTTTTCATGGACTTTATATATGTATAAAGACAAAGATGCATTTAAAATACCAAAGTCTAAATATCGCCATACTTTTCCTTAAATATTTTTAAAAAATTTGAAGAAATAAAAATTCTAGATATTAGTAATAATTTTTTAAAGTTATTGTTATGGAACTAGGTTACGTGTAATACCCCATAAAAATTTATCATACTAGTGGAAAAATATATTGTTCCGTGAAACTATTAAAATCCACCAGATATAATATATTTTTACAATTAGAGGACATAAAAAGTCCTTCCAAAATATATATACAATTATGTCCTATACTACTTTGCTCCCCTCCTGAAAGTTTGTTCGGTTCCACTAATACCTGCATCATATTCTACTCATGTACATGGTACGATCACAGCAGTGTCACCCACCAGACAATAAGGGTAAGCTAACTATTACAAACATAAATTATCAACATCCAAATTATAATCAACCAACATATCAAACAACTGAGATATAACATCAAACAACATAAATCAACTAGACAACATAACCTTATACTCGGTCACCATTCCTGTTATGACCAGATATAAGACGTCTTTTGGCAGACTCTATTCATGGTAAACAAGTCCCACCAAAGGTTAACACTTGACCCCCAACGTGGTCCGGGCCGAGGTACCTAGGGTCAAGGTGGCACAAAACACCTACTATCAAGAGTCAGGTGTACGCCTACTCCGAGAGCCTGACGTAAGTGTCCCTCAGCTTCTCACCACCTGATGCCCTGTCTATGAGACTAGGCAACAGTGAAGTTGGGATACCTCTTATCCATGAGCTATCATGTTTACCACTACTCCCTATCATACAGTACCACCTCGAGTAATGTACCAACACCCATAAAGGGCCAACACCCACGAAGGGCCAACAACCACAAAAGGCCAACAGCCACAAAGGGCCAATAACAACATCAACACCCATCAGGGTTATAACAACTCACCTATCAAAGGCTTTCAATACTCACCAGTAGAAATACTAACACCTTGTATCCCATTGTGAGCTATATCAGCAATTACTTACCCCTTTGATAAGCTACAACATTTATAAGATCAACAACAAACCATCCAACAACAATATTTACAAATATACAACATAAGTTTCACCATTCATATATATGAATACACAAACATATTCATCATCTTATAAAATATCATCTAAGATTTAACAACTCAAAACATGATCAACAATCATCATGAAAAGCTTCTTAGCTCATAAAAACACGTAAATCTGCAACATTTTCAAATAGATGACAATTTTACCTTTTCTCAACAAAATGAGCATAATTAGAGTTTAAGATCTCCTTTTTAGTTGATTCCAAATCCATTGGAAAGCTAACATTAAGGCTACAACTTTCATGAAGACCACCAAGCCTAATTCCAAAGTCTTTACTCGCTTGAGCGAGAATCTTTTGCTTGAGCAAAAATGAGGCCGAGACTAATTTTTTTTCTTAGAACTTCTTGCTTGAGCTAGATTTTCCTTGTTTGAGTGAAAATGCACTTTCGCTTGAGCGAGAATAGGCGATGGAGGTAATCATTACTCATCGCCTCACTTTCGCTTGAGCGAGAATGGCTTCGCTTAGGTGAAAATAGGGTTGAGAGCCATCCTGAACATCATATTCACCTGTTTTCCAACTTCAAACAATCACCATAAACCAATTTTCTACCATTCCAAGGTCATGAAAAAGGTATACAACAACATATATCAAAATTTAATTACAATAATTTATTTCTCATCTTCATTTGATCAAATCAACATCACCAATAACCAAAACTACAAACAACCATCAACTAAACACAGAGAGTTAGTTAGCTCCCCCTACCTGGAGTGAAGTATAACTCTTCAAGTTATCCTCCCACTTCTACCAACTCCAGGTAAGTTGAAACTACACATTGAACGAGCATAATCTCTTCTTAATTCTTAATCCCATCAGAAAAGGAGAAGAAGAATTTAACAACCAAAATCTATCAAATCATTTACCCTTTCAAATTCTGATATGACAGATGAGATCTATGTTTCACCAACTCCTTGTACCTCTAATTTGGCAAGTTTCCACCGGTCAAAAGCTCTTTTATTTGAGAGAGAATGTAGATGGAAGAGAGAGAATTTTGAAAGAAAGGATTTTAGAATGAACTATAATGACATTAGAATCATTTATATAGACACCATTGATAATTCACTTTAAAATCTATTATTAAAATATTCATGGTTCTTACATTAAATATAAGTACAAATTCACTCTAGGAAGAAGGTAAACCATGTAAAGAATAAAAAATAATTACATAAAAAAATAATGTAGTTTGATTGAAGTATTAATAAACTTCAATCCACGTCCACGACAAATCCACTATAGCACTAACATTACAAGTTGGAGTTTCTCTCACAGTGAACTTTTGCTCAAGACAACTCAAACATTTATAACGCTCACGTTACGCGCTCAAAGTTATGAGATACAATAAATGTGATACAAGGTTTTCATATATACCTTAAGTCGTTATAACTAACTCTCATGGAACATACCTATAATAGAGTCGATGACACATGAATATTGTCTCACTTACAGAACTCTATACATCACTAGACGGTCTTACCAACAACACTCAAGACTATATGGTCTAACGATACTAGATAGTCTACTGAGACTTTTCGCCATGTACACAAAACTTGACCTTCTACTGGATGGTCTTCAAGACTTAGATGGTCTAGGAACATTGAATAAGATTTTATTGGACCAATTCTTCACAAATCTTGACCTTGGTTCAGCATAAATCTTCTGAACAAGAATCACTACCTACTACTAAGCCCATCACATGCTTAATCATCAATTAGCTTAATCAAATCCAAGTAATGAAAGAACTTGTTGCTTGGCAGACCTTCGTCATCATAAGTCTTCATCACCTTTTTAGATCCTCTAAAAATCACCTCTCTTACGAAATGTAGCTTATTATCAATGTATTTCATTCGTTCATGGTAGCCTTCTTTGATAGTTGTATAGCACTGATACTGTCATAATAAATTATGATAGTTTGGTCTTGCACCCTTAACTCCTTGGCTAGACCCTTCAATCGTAAGGCTTCTTTCACAAACTTCTGTCATGGCAATGTACCTTGCTTTAGTGGTTGACAAAGCTACTACCTTTTGTAGATTAGCCTTCCAACTTATTGCAATACCGTACCTGATAAACACATAATCTATGAATGACCTTATGGTGTCCAAACACCCAACAAAGTCTGAATAAAAAAAACCTTCTACGGGAGCGTCTCTGGCATCATCTAACTCCCTAACACTCTATCAACCGAACCCTTCAAGTAACAAAGAACCCACTTTAGAGCTTGCTAGTGAGCTCACCTAGGATTTGCCATGAACCTGCTAACAACACTCACTACATAGATTATGTCAGGGTGTGATGAAAAACCATCCAACCATAGTTTTGCAGAATAAAGGTTAATAAGATCTAGAGCCTTGAACAAGAGCATTCTAGAAGATTGGGCTCAATTGATAATGGAAGGCCAAAATTCAACCTTGGAAGAAGCCAAGCTCTAGTAAATAAAGGTGGTAGATAGAAGAATAAAAGGTGTAAATAGTAGTTTATTTTGATCTTGTATTTTGACCCATTAGCTTAGTTATCCAATAAAGAATTGTATATAGTAAAATAGAGGTGTACATAGTAAAGAAGTGTATATAGGAAATTAGAGGTGTGTATAATAATCTATTTGAGCTTGTATTCTGGCCCATTAGTATAAGTGACGATAAAAAGGTGTGTATGGAGAAAACGGGTGTGCATTGGGCATCCTAGGCCCAAGCACACACCCCTTGGATGCTCAGGGTTTCTCTGAAGCTCTAGAAGCTTTGCTTGGTGCGACACATGAGGCAAGGAGTGTGCACACTTTTTGCCACATTCAGGGCTGGCCTTTATTGGCATTTAATGAGGCTTTGATGAGGGTTTAGGTTTTCTAGAAACCCTAGTTGGGAAGTGTCGCACATGTGACTTGCTCCCCTTTCTTGGCCACCCCTTTATCTTCCTCTCCTCTATATATACACACCTTCACCCATTGTAAATAACTTTTGAGATAGATAATGAAATGCTTCCCATTTTGTGCCACATACCTTCTTCTCTTGAGTCTCTCTTGTGTTAGCCTCTTAGCCTTAGATGTAAGGATCCTTCCTTGTGTAGTTAAGGTTTCTTTAGTTCCTTTATAGAATTAGCTAGTCGCAACACTTCCATTCTTCCAAAACCTTCATGCCATTTTCCCTCTTCTCTCAAATTGCTTCTACCAACTTCATCCCTTTCATAGTGAGAGGCGCATGGCTTGGAGCCTCTTCCATCAGGGTGACTACAAACCATTAGATACGTCATTGAACTAACAATGCTTACATATAGAATAATATCCATATATCTTTGTTCCTCCATCGTCTTAGGAGATTGTTCATCATTCAGCTTATAGTGAGAAGCAAGAGGTGTGGACACAAGTTTCAAGTTTGTCATGCCAAATTTGTCAAAGATTTTTCGAGGTAGGTTTCTTGAGACACCACTAGACACTTCAGATCACGTCATCTAACGATCTCAATCCCTAAAATCTTTCCAGCAACTCCAAGATATTTCATATTAAAGCTCAACCTTAACCTTCTCAACATCAGGCTTACTATTGCTTGCAATTAGAATGTCATCAACATACAACGACAATACTTTGAAGTGACCTTCTAGCATAAAATTAAAGCAGAAGCAAGTGTCACACTTGTTACGTTCAAAACCAATATGACAAATGAATTTATCAAACCTCCTGTTCCATTGTCTTGGGGATTGTTTCATACCATACTAGGATATTTTTAATTTACAAAAAAGTTCCTTCTTGTTTCCCACCTTTAATCCTTCTAGTTCATCATGTAGATGGTCTCCTCTAAATCACCTTAGAGAAACACAATTTTAACATTCATATGTTCCAACTTGTTAAGTGTCTAATTAAGGTCAAAATTACATAAGAAATTAGGCATTTCTTGACTCATTTTGTTACCTTTTACCTTCAAAGCATGCTCAAACAATTAATTAATTGAGAAGGTAACAATTTTGTATTATCTCAACAAGTTTTTACTTTGGTAGCTAATTTTGTAAATTTCTCTCAGTTTTACAGGATGGAGAAAGGAAGAGTTGAAGGAACCAAAGATCCGCTCAGCTAAATTAAATTAGCTCAACGGGTCCAAGGCAGTGACTAGTGGAACACTGGAGTCAATCAGCCCAGCAGATATTCTTCTGCTCAGCGGATAAGGTTTCTTCACCTTGAAGAATTCTCCAATCAACCCAGCGGATCACTCTCTCTCCTCATACTCTGTTTCACTGCAGATTGATATAAAAGGAAATCCACACAAAGCGAAAAAAGGAGTTTTGGAAGAGAGGGACCTGGAAGTTGAATCCGAGAGTGAAGATCGCTTGGGAACAAGGATCTCCTTCAATTCCTCTTCTTGTTTTGTAATTGGTGGATCCCTAAACCCTTCCCTGGGTGCCGCCAATAACTCTTATTCTTCTTCTCCATTACTGTAATGGCTCTCTTCAAGAGTAGCTAACTTTCTTTCATTGGACTCAATGTAAGTGCTGATTTACTCTCTTTTGAATATATATATGATTCATATTTTCATCAGTTGTGTTTGATTCTGCACTTAATGCTTAACTTGGTTTGATCAACTATGTTATGATTGAAAGCTTTTGAATTTGGTTGGAAAACATTTTCAAAATCTTGATCTGAATCCAACACCTAACAGTTTCTAGTTCTAGGAATAGACTAGATACTATAGCTGCTATTTCTCAAGTTATGTGATTAATGCTGAATACTAATTTTAAATCAGTGAGAAATCATGATCATGAGTAAGTATTTTAGAATTTAGTTTGAGGGATTGAACTAAATTATTGATTGAGAACATGTCTGATAAAATAGGATCATATTTGTTCAAGAGGGATGTAAGTTAGTTAGTGCATTGAATCCAATCATTTACCTTGTCAGTAATCTTTTTAATAGTGTTATTGTTCTTAGTTAAATCACACATACTCTATATGTTATTTCTCAATCGAATCATTTGAATAGTAATCATCAGTATTACAATTCCCTGAGGACGATATCTTAAATTCTACATTGAAACTTGGTCTGCTTGCCAAGTGCAGTGTGAGAAAAAAATCCCATCACAACTCAAGGTTAAGCTTTACAACCATGGGTAACAACATCTTTATGGATTTGTGCTTCACAACAGGAGAGAACACATCACTATAATAAATTCCCTCTCTCTAAGCCTCTAGCCACCAATCTCGCTTTGAACCTTTGTAGATTAGTTCCTGGATTATCATCTTTATTCTTAAATATCCATTTATAACTGACCAACCTAGAACCCACATTTCTGTGAACAAGAGTTCAGGTATTGTCGAGACAGAGTGACTTGATCTCTTCATTCATAGCTTCTAGTCATTAATTCTTCTCCTCCTTACTTTCTAGTGCAGAGGATACACTAGATGGTTCATTATCTAAAACCTCACTAGTAGATATTGAGGAGTATGTAATAAACTCTACATATCCATACATCTCAAGAGCTCTTAGCGTTCTCTTTGCTCTATCTCGACAAGTTGGTAATCATTAGCACATCTATCTTCATTTGAAGCTTCTTGTCTATCATCCACCAGACTGGCTACCTCATTAGTTTATAGGAACCTAGAAGCTTCTTCTCTATTAGACTCCACCTCAATGTTATCATTTTCACCATCATATGGCACACCTAGGCTCACATTCTGAAACTCTTGGCTTATAAGCCATCTTTGTTTCATTGAAGATGACATCTATATTGATGATACATTTTCTAAATCCTAGTTCTAGACATCATAGATGGTATCCCTTCACACCTTTTGAATATCTAAGAAACATGTATTTAACAACACATGCATCAATTTTCCTTGCCTTGTGTGAGCATAGGCAACAACCAAAGATTCTCAAATTCACAAGGTTGGGGGAATGCCCTGACCAAATCTCCTCAGAGGTCTTCATCTCTAACACCGTTGAGGGACAACGATTGATCAAATAAGCAGTAGTAATAGTAGCTTCAACCTAAAACACCTTTGGAATTCCAACAATTAGCAACATATATCTCACTTTTTCCAGAATGGTCCTATTCAATCTCTCTGCTAGGCCATTCTGCTGAGGAGTCCTATCTACTGTTTAGTTCCTAATTATGTTGTTCTCTTTGTAGAAGGTGTTGAACAATTTTTAGCAGAATTCAAGACCATTATCAATTTTGAACCTCTTTACCGTCTTACTAGTTTCGTTCTCTACTAGAAGCTTCTAGTTCTAGAAATTCTCCAAGGCTTCGTCCTTGTTCTTCTGAGGATAGATCTATAGCTTCCTTGAGTAATCATCTATCGAGGACAAGAAGTTTCTAGCTCCAAAGTATGATGGAGTTGAAGATGGTCCTCACAGGTCAGCATGAATGTAATCAATGGTGCCCTTTGTACTCTATTATCCTTGATTGAACCTCACTCTACAACTTGTTCTTGGACAGTGCTCACAAAATCTTAGTTACTTAATTTGGTCACTGCTAAACAAGCCTTGCTTCTTCAACTTTATTAAGTCTTTCCGCTTACATGACCTAACCTTTTATGCCATATTTCAGTCTTGAACAAGACAGTCTGCTCAGTAGTAAACATTGAGCCAGACACCAGACACCTTTCAGGGCATACATGTCATTCTTCCTCACACCTTTCATTACTACCATGGATTCCCTCATCACCTTCAACATTCCCTCTCTCCCTTGAACACATACCTATTCTTCTCAAGCTCACTTAGGGATATGAGGTTGTTCTTTAAGCTAGGTACAAGCCTAACTTCTTCAAGCACTCTCTCAGTTCCATCTTGAATAAGAAACTTGATGGTTCCAATCTTAGTGATCTTATAGGACTTGTTATCTCCAAGGAGAACACACCCTCAAGTTTGTAAACTTTTGGAACCATAGACGGTTAGGTATCATGTGGAACGAACATCTTGAGTCTATTATCCCCTCACAATCATCAACAACATTAGATACCATAAGAACCTTTGATGATTCATAACCATCTTCCACTAGAGGTGTTTCTCCAAATGTAGACGGTCTATTCCCATTAAACGGTCTACCAGACCCAAACAATCTATCAAGGTTATTAGAGTTCTTCTACCTCTCTCGACAAAACCTTCTAATGTGTCCTTCTTTCTTGCAATGATAACAACTTATAGAAAGTGTATCTACATCATTCCTTTTCCTCAACTTAGACCACATTCTACCTCTTGTATTCTTACTATTAGACGCTTTATCCCTTGTTATAAGGCCATTTCAAGCACTAGACAACTTATCACCAAACTTCTTATTAAACTCCTTTGAGCTTTGAGAAGCCTAAACCTCCTAGAGAGAGAGAGAGAGTCCCTCTTCCATATAACAAGGTCTTCTTAAAGTGGTCATGTATCTTAGGCAATGAGCACAAAATAACAATGCCTAATCCTCATCATCAATCTAAACATCAATGTTTCTCTAGAGCTAGGACCAACTTGTTGAACTCATCCATTTGTTCACTGATTGTCTTTCCACTACTCATCTTATATGAGTGTAATACCTGCTTCAGATACAAATGGTTGACGAGAGACTTGTCATGTACAAGCTCACTGACTTAGTCCATAGTCTAGTTGTGGTTTTCTCCTTCAAGACTTGCTTCAACACCTTGTCACAGAGGCTAAGAGCAATCACGTTTTGAGTCTTCTCTAATAGCATTTTCTTGTCCTTTTCCACCATGGCAACATCAAGCTTGGGTTCACCTTCCAAAGCTTTGAGAAGGCCTTGTTGAACTTGAAGTGTACATATCTTCAACCATCACAATCCAAAGTCATTCAGACCAATGAATCTCTCAACCTTTTACTTTGTGGAAGTCATGATGATTGAATTCTATGTTCACCACACTAGTTTGTTGTGGAATTAGCTCACAGAGAAGAGCAAATTCACTCTAAATCACCTAACACATAAACAAACTCTAAAACAAAGCAGAACAAAATAACCCACAAATAAACAGGTAGAAGGTAAACAATGTAAGGAAAAAAAAGAATCACACACAAAATTAACGGGGTCTAATTGAAATGTTAATGAACTTCAAACTACTTCCACAACAAAATTCACTATAGCACTGAGATAACAACTTGAAGTTTCTCTCAGAGTGAATTCTCACTCAAGACAACTCAAAGGCTTACAACTCTCACATTTCTCAAAGTTACGAGATACAATAAACATGATAAAAGTTCCCATATATACCCCCAAGCCATTATAACTAACTCTCATGGAATGTGACTATATTAGAGTGGAGGACACATGAACAATGACTCACTTACAAAACTCTAAATGTCACTAGATGGTCTCACTAACAGTACTCAGGACTAGATAGTCTAACGATACTAGATAGTCTACTGAGACTTTCCACCATATATACAAGCTTGACTTTCACTGAAAGATCTTCAAAGAGTTAGACGATCTAGGAGCCTTGAACAAGATTTTACTTTTTCACAATTTTAATAACATAAGTATAAGATATATTATGTGTAGAATAATCTTTATGCATATATAATAGACAAATTTTAGAAAATTCTAAATCAACTTAAGGAGATGCATACTGTCTATATATTCATTATATGAAAGCTCATAAATTCAATAATTTTTTTTCTATCAAATCAATTGTTATCTTACTAAAAACTTCTCCATACTACTTACTATATGAAAATGTACCTTCTACTATGTTGTTACTCACCTCATTTACTATATTTATTTATTTATCCTAAAATTCTAATTATTACTAATGTTTAATTTTTGTTGCATTTATTAAACTCTTTCTTTATTGTAGGAAGTGAACGAATAAATAAATTATTAAAGTGGTGTTTTATAGAGAAAAGATAAATATGTAAAATAGAAATAAATAGATAGAATAAAATAAAAATAGATGATAAATAATGGAAATATGAAATACTTTCTAGTAAAAAAATAAAGATATATTATGTGTAGAATAATCTTTATGCACATAAAATAGATAAATTTTAAAAAATTCTAAATCAACGTAAGAAGATGCATATTGTCTATATATTCATTATATTAAAGCTCATATAAATTCAATAAAATTTTTTTCTATCAAATCAATTGTTATCTTACTAAAAACTTCTCCATACTACTTACTATATGAAAATCCACCTTCTATTATATTGTTACTCACCTCACTTACTATACTTATTTATTTATCCTAAAATTCTAATTGTTACTAATGTTTAATTTATTAAATTCTTTCCTTGTTGTAGGAAGTAAATGAATAAATAAATTATTATAGTGGTGTTCTATAGAGAGAAGATTTATCGATGACGTACTCGGTCAAATAAAAACAATTAAATGTAGTACTAGAAATTACTCCTAGGTCGTCTCCCAAGGACCAATTCTCACTGTCAAAAGATTGAATCATGCAATGAGGGTTTTTTTGGACAGATAACAGTTAATTAAAATACAGCAGACAAACAACAAATTAATTGCAGTAATTAAAATAGGCAAGACTCTTGAACACAATGCATCTCTGACATCCTTGGCTTACAACAGATTATCAGTCCGTTTAGTCCTTGTTCGGTCTAGATTAACCAACTAAGCGAAAGTCAACCCAAGACTTCCCTACACGAATTAAGCAAACGTGAACCTCTAAGGTCTCCTTCCAAGGGATTAAGCATCCTCCAGAACAGAGGCTTCACAGAGGAGAATCAAACGTACGAAACCATAAAACGCACAGAACCTCCATCAGTGAGTGCAGCATGCCCAAGAGGCTCACCTTGGGGTTTTAGCCTTCCATTAACTCAGAAAATAGAAAATGCATTGCAGAAAACGTAAACAGAAATTGAAAACGTAAACTGAATTTGAAAACGAAATTGGAAACGAAATTGAAAACTGAAAACGGAAAACTGGAATTATGGAACTGTGGAACAGTAGACGAATTCTGAATTAAAAACCAAAAACAAAAACAAAACGTAAACTGATCTCTCTTGAAAAGAAATATAACCCTAAATTCCTACTACTGCTACCGCCTCTGCTCCTTCCTCAGCTGCCCTACTTGTAGCTGCATTGCATGGGCACGAAAACCTAGACCCATTGGGCCTAAAATCCAAGTTGTGACGTGGCAGCTGACATGGCAGTGGTGACGTGGCAGCTCCTCTTGAAGTCCATGAATTAATTCCAAGCCCAAAATAATTCTAAACTGCCCTAAAAATAAAAATTGGAATAATTAAACTTAGAAAATTCAAATTAATTAAAATATGAATTTCTGGTCCAATTATAGCCCTAATAGAAATTAGTACAAAATATAAACAATTAAGCACAAATTAGAGATGAAAACAAGTACAGAAAGGTAAGAAAATAAGGGAAAATAATGACTCATCAAATTCCCCCACACTTATTCTTTTACGCTCCTGGGAAAAATCAAAGTTCAAAGCAAGGAACAACTCCAAAGATATCAAAGAGAGCGATGCAACAGGAAGAAACAGAAACAAGAAGACACACAAGAAAACAAACAGATTTACGCACTCCTAAATGAATCATGGGAACAGAAAGGGAGTAGACAACATCCAACACACAAAGAATCAGAGAAACTAGATACTTATGGAAATCATCCAAACAAGTCAAAACATGGTAAGATAATCAGTCAGCATCAAGAGGTGAATTAAAAGCAACAGAATCTTACAAGATGCACTGTATCACTGTATCTCTCAAGTGTCTAGGTAACTGTATACTCTCAAAAGCACTAATGAAAAACAAGCAGCAGATAGACTTGGCAAGCCTCTAAAATCAACACCTAATAAACATGCACGTAAGGATCATAAGGTCTTTCCAGGGTTGTAATGTGGTCAAGGACAGGGTAGAGGATAAAATATAGGATAAGTAGCTACAAACCAGAGGAACTAGAGGAGCAATGGGGAATAAGTAAGAAATAAGCATAAGAGCAAACCCAAAAACCTCTAATAAACCTCTAACACCATTCCTTTTCCTTTGCCTCAAATAAAACCACTTTTTCTTTTTCTTCTCTTTTTTTTATTTTATTTTTTTATTTTTTATTTTTTTGAAATGAATAAACAACACATCATGAAACGCTGAGATATGTACAGCAGGAAGAACCAACTAGCCAAAATACAATAACCAATGAGACACCCCCACACTTATTCAAGAACTTGTTCCCAAAACGATTCCAAAGCTCCAAAAATTCCCTAAGGTTAAGGTAATCATAGGTTTTTAACTTAAGGCTTGTAATGAGCTTCAAACAAAGAAAGGGAATGCAGGCTCAACAGGGGTTAACAAAGGAATTAATTCAGGGTAAGCTTATTTGGCCAGGGGCTTATGAGAACAAATGCCTTAATCATGTCCAAACATGCATGTGAATCAAGAAGTATCAAACAGAGTCAAGACAAGGCAACTGTGCAAGCAATCAAGAGGCATAACACACAAGAAAGAATAGATAGTGGCTCAAATCCTCACACAAGGTATAACTTCGTCACAATTAAATCAACCTCTCAAGCCTCATAATCATCGCTCCAAGCAGAGAAAGTAAGGATTTCAATCTATACAAGATCAAGCAACTCAGTATTCAAGAGTGAAGTAAGAGCCTACAACCTAAACAAAACCCGTAAATCAAAAGGAAATATGCGAAACTGTACACACGACAAAGACTCAAACTAACAAAAAAAAAAACAAGAAAGACTTAAACAAAGAACAGTCTCCCCCCACACTTAAACTACACATTGTCCCAATGTGGCACAAACAGAAGATCAGAGAAATCAGAACAATCAATAGATATGGACAATTGCAATAAAAAGTAAAGAGGGGGAAGGAAAAAGAAAACTCCCTAAGTCATGGTGGGAGAGAAGCAGGGTCAAGTAGAGACATCTCCTCCACAACAGCATCCAACAAAGAAGGATTGCTGAGGAAGGGCTTCAGACGGTGCCCGTTGACCTTAAAGCTCTTATCTGTGGATTCACTTTTGATCTCAACTGTACCATAAGGATAAACATTAGTAACAACAAAAGGTCCAATCCACTTTGATCGTAACTTACCACCCATGAGTCCGAGCCGAGAATTGTATAACAGAACTTTCTGGCCAACCATGAAATCCTTTCTAGCTATCAAGCTGTCATGGAACTTCTTGGTTTTTTCCTTGTAGAATTTTGAATTCTCGTAGGCTTCTAAGCGGATCTCATCAAGCTCATTTAGTTGCAACCGCCTTTCCTCACCAGCCTGATCTATGGAGAAATTGCAAGTCTTCACAGCCCAATAGGCCCGATGCTCAATCTCAACAGGTAAATGACATGCCTTACCAAAGACAACCCAATAAGGGGACGTCCTTATGGGTGCTTTGTAGGCAGTCCTATGTGCCCAAAGAGCATCATCCAACCTGTTACTCAGTCTTTTCTATTGGGCTGGACAATCTTCTCTAAGATTCTCTTGATCTCCCTGTTTGAAATTTCGGCTTGCCCGTTGGTTTGGGGGTGGTAGGGTGTAGAAATTTTGTGCACCACCTCATACTTCTTGAGGAAAGCCTGCATAGATCTGTTACAGAAATGGGTGTCTTGATCACTAACAATAGCTCGGGTACTCCAAACCCGCAAAATAGGTGAGATCTAACAAAATCCACAACAACCTGAGCATCATTAGTCCTGGTGGCTTTGGCTTCCACCCATTTCGAAACATAATCAACAGCTAAAAGAATGTAGGAAAAACCAAAAGAAACAGGAAAGGGACCCATGAAATCAATACCCCGGACATCAAACACCTCACGTGAACAACATGGGTTGCTTGAGGCATCCGTTGTCTCCATGTAAGGGATCCTCCTCGTCGCGACACTCGCTCACAAGTGCTACAAATCTTCCACGCATCTCTCGAAGATGGTGGGCCAAGTATAAACCACAATCAAGCACTTTGCGAGCTGTCCTCTAAATGCCTAGATGGCCACCTGGTGCAGAAGAGTGACAAAACTGCAGGACCGAGTCAATCTCATGATCTGGAATACATCTCCTGATTACCTAGTCGCTGCATAACTTCCACAAATAGGGGTCATCCCAAATATAATGCTTAGCATCACTCTTAATTTTATCAATTTGAGCTCGTGATGCTAAGGGAGGAAAAACAGAAGCAACTAAAAAATTAACAATATTTGCAAACCAAGGGGTGGTAGAAACAGAAGAAACAGAAGAGAAAGTGAGCAAATTTTCATAAGGAAAATTGTCCTGGATGGGAAAAACGTCAGCATTATCCTCAGCTCTTTCAATCCTGCTGAGATGGTCTGCTACCAAATTCTATGCTCCACTCCTGTCACGGATATCCAGATCAAGTTCTTGGAGCCAAAGCATCCACCTGATCAATCTGGGCTTTGACTCAGCCTTTTTTAGCAGGTACTTCAGAGCTGCATGGTCAGTATAAACAATAACACGAGAACCAAGCAAATATGATCTAAATTTATCAAGAGCGAAAACAATAGCAAGCAGCTCTTTCTCTGTTGTTGTGTAGTTTGCTTGAGCAGCATCCAAAGTCCTGGAAGCATAATATATCACCCGAGGCAACTTGTCAACCCTCTGTGCCAGGACAGCTCCCAATGCATAATTGGATGCATCACACATCAGCTCGAATGGGAGTGTCCAATCCGGTGCCTGAATGATTGGAGTGGTGGTCAATGCTTCCTTGAGGCAGTCATAAGCCTGTTTACACCTGTCATAAAAAACAAAGTCAACATCCTTCTGTCGCAGATTGGACAGTGGAAGGGCCTTCTTATTGAAATCTTTGATGAAGCGTCTGTAGAAACCTACATGGCCAAGAAAAGATCGCACCTCTCACACGCAAGAGGGGTAAGGCAATTGTGAAATAACAGATATTTTTGCAGGATCTACTTTTATGCCCTTACTAGAAATAATATGCCATAAAACTATACCCTGTTCTACCATGAAGTGACATTTTTCAAAATTCAGAACAAGATCAGTTTCAATGCATATATTAAGCACTCTATCCAAATTATCTAAGCATGCATCAAAAGAGGATCCGTAAACAGTGAAATCATCCATAAACACCTTTATGCAATTTTCAAGAAAATCAGAAAAGATACTAAGCATGCACCGCTGGAATGTGCCAGGGGCATTGTATAAGCCAAAGGGCATCCTCCTATAGGCAAAAGTGCCAAATGGGCAGGTGAATGTGGTTTTCTCTTGATCCTCAGGAGCAATATGGATTTGAAAATAACCGAAAAACCATCAAGAAAGCAAGTAGTGAGATTTACCCGCGGACGCTCAAGCATCCGATCAATGAAGGGCAGCGAAAAATGATCTTTCCGTGTTGTTTAATTCAGCCTTCGGTAGTCAATGCAGACTCTCCAACTGTTTTGCACTCTAGTGAGCTCATTCTTCTCATTTTTCACAACAGTGAGGCCTGTCTTCTTGGGACCACCTGGACCGGACTCACCCATCGACTATCCGATATAGGATAAATGATCCCGACTGAAGAAGCTTGGTCACCTCCTTCTTTACTACGTCCAAAATGATAGGGTTGAGTCGCCTCTGCGGCTGCCTCACTGGCTTAGCTTCGTCCTCTAAGAGTATCCTGTGCATACATGTGGATGGGCTGATACCAGGAATGTCCGCCAAGGTCCAACCGATGGCTTTCTTATGCTTTTTTAGAACATGCAACAACCTCCCCTCTTGAACAACATCAAGGGAGGTGAAAATGATCACTGGCAGCTTCTGATCATCCTCCAAGTAGGCATACTTGAGGTTTTCTGGTAAAGGTTTCAAGTCTAGAATGGGAGATGGCTGAGCAGTATAAGGAACTAAGAGTTCCACAGCATGTACCTCAACCTGCAAGTTAGATTCATGTGTACTTCCTGCAACATGGTTAGCGCATTCTTACTCTAAAGAATTAAGGCCAAGAGGTGCAGGTACAGCATCCAACACATCAGAACAGAGCTTAAACTCAGAAACCGATTCAGAAACATATTCAGATTCAGTGCTATTAAGAGAATTATACAGATTAGATAGAAAATAATGTTTCTTATCATGCAAAGAATGAAAATCAGAAACATACTCATCAACAACAGCATCAAGTATCTCAGCACGAAAAACAGAATGATCTTCAGATGGATGTCTCATGGCATCAAGAATATTAAAATGGACAATACTATCACCAAATTCTATGGACAATGTACCAGCATACACATCAATCTTAGTTCGGGCTGTTTTCAAAAATGGTCTGCCAAAAATGATTGGCACAGATCCATGGGAGAATCCGTCCTCCATGTCAAGCACATAGAAATCAATAGGAAAAATCAGTTCACCAACCCGAACTAACACATCCTCAATGAAACCTGTAGGGTGGGCAACACTTCTATTTGCCAATTGTATCACCACACCCGTAGGTTGCAGAGGTCCAAGAGACAGAGATTTAACTATATACAGAGGCATGACATTTATAGAAGCACCCAAATCAAGCATGGCATTTTCAAATTTGTTATTCCCTATAACACAAGGTATGCAGAAAGTACCTAGGTCCTTACATTTTTCAGGAATGTGCGGAACAGATTTACCTATCAAAGCAGATACTTTTCTGCCCATGCTCGATTCTCTCATTGCCCTTCATTTTCCTCTTATGAGTGCACAACTCCTTCAGGAATTTTGCATATCTCGGGATTTGCTTGATGGCATCAAGCAGAGGTATGTTCACCTCTACTTTCCTGAAGGTCTCCAATATCTCCTTATCCAATTCTTCCATCTTTTTTCTTGGAATCAATCTGGGAGGGAATGGAAGGGGGATAGGAGGTGGCTACTGCAAATCAGAACTGGTGATGAAAGAAGGTCCACCTGCATGAAAATTCCGGTCACCAACTGGTTGCTCATCACTTTGCTCAGGTGCAAAAACAGGCTCAGGTGCAGAAACAGATGAAGGTACTGCAGTGGGTATGTCAATCTGTTTGCCCGACCTCAATGTGATGGCACTAACATTTTTCGGATTCTGCACAGTTTGAGAAGGCAATCTATCCGAATTTTGTGGCTCGTGCTCGATTCGATTGGGTAGCCATCCGCCCCATCCGATTGGTCAAGCTACGGATGGAAGCTCGGTCTCTTGCTGGAATTGCATATTTTGGAGAGTCATCTGCCTCACTAACTCCTCCAATGAAGGTTCAGAAGTAGAAGATTGAGGAGGTGGTGGTGCAGGAACTTCATTCTGCTGCCTGTGATATTGTTATTGTACTGGTGGAGGCACATAAGGTCTGCTTGGACCGGGACTAGCAGAATTCTGAAATGGTGGTGCAGGATGTTGTTGTTGCTGCTGCTGCGGAGACCATCTAAGATTGGGATGATTCCTCCATCCTGGGTTATATCTATTGCTGGACAGATCATAATTTTGTTGCTGCTGTCTATTATTGTAGACGTTTGCAGCATAGGCTTGAGGAGCATGAACATCATAAGGTTGTTGCACTGATGGACACTGATCTGTATAATGGTCAATTGATGTGCAAATGCTACAAACCCTTGCCACAGGTGTAGGTGCAGATTTCTGGTTCATGACAAGCTGAGTGATCAAATTGACCAAGGCATCAAGCTTTCCCTCAAGCTTCCTATCTGCAGATGAAGAAGAATCAGCAGCAGGCACATCATGAATTCCCCTGAGAACAATAGCATCGTTTCTAGCACTAAATTGCTGAGAATTGGAGGCCATTTTCTCAATTAAGTTCCTAGCCTCTGCAGGGGTCATGTCACCAAGAGCTCCTACACTGGCAGCGTCAATCATACTCCTCTCCATAATATTGAGGCCCTCATAAAAATACTGCAATAAGAGCTGTTCAGAAATCTGATGGTGGGGACAGCTTGCACATAATTTTTTAAATCTCTCCCAGTACTCGTACAAGGTCTCTCCACTCATCTGTCGGATTCCTGAAATATCTTTTCTGATTGCTGTTGTTCTGGAAGCAGGGAAGAATTTATTTAGGAACACTCTCTTAAGGTCATCCCAACCAGTGATGGATCTGGGCGCAAGGTAGTACAACCAGTCTTTAGCAACACCTTCCAAAGAGTGTGGAAATGCCTTCAAAAAGATGTGATCTTCTAAAACATCGTGTGGCTTCATGGAGGAAACTCCTTCAGATGTTTGTGTGGACATTCCCCTGCAAGACCATGGAACCTGGGTAGCAAATGTATTAATCCAGTCTTTAAAACATATGGAACATCCTCATCAGGATACTGAATGCACAGGCTTTCATAAGTGAAATCAGGTGCCGCCAGCTCCCTAAGAGTCCTCTCACGAGGTGGAGGCTGAGCCATATTGTTCTCAGTGTGAAAGTCAGCAGAATTAGAATCAGAATCAGCAAGCACAAAATTAAAGTTTGCAGACACAGAGGGAGAATGCTCAGAACTACTTAAACTAATGGTATCTAATGATATAGAATCTAAAGACAAATTCCTAGAGTGCCTAACTAATATATGAAAGGTCCTATCTATTTCAGGATCAAAGGGTTGTAACTGTCCTGGATTGGCTCTAGTCATGCACTATCTTGCATTTCACACATAAGCATACATAGAGGTAAATCTAGAACTATACTCGAACAAAGTTCAAATGAACTGAAATTTTGTGAGTAACACCCTAAAATCATGAAAAGACAGTACACCAAATTTCAAAGCAAAATTCAAAGGATAGCTATATGAACTACTACCAGAAAGTATGAAAAATAAGAGTAATAAAACTTCAAAAATAAAAATAAAATAGAAAACGGCCTTTTTTTGGAGATTTACTTACCCCAATCTGCTTTTCACATTGGCCATTGTGTAGATCTCATTTTTCTACCCCAAATGCATATATAATATGTCCAATTCTGATAACCGAGGCAAAAGTTATGGCTGTTTGAAGTTTTCTAAAAATCAATTTTCGGTTATCAAGATCTGGGCCACTATATGTGCCTCTGGGATTTTTTTCATACAAAAAAAATGGGTCAAAAGAAGTGTGCACACACAAAAATTCAAACAAAAATAACAAGTCTAGCTATTAAAACAAAAATTGGAGAAAAAAAACTGGTTACTGTTCAGGCACAATTCTGCAGCTGCAACTCCTCAATTCGAAATTCCCTTGCTTCTTTTGCTACACCTGCAATGCAACACTTAACAACACCACAAAAAAAAAAACACTACGAAACAATTAGATAACCAAACACGTTGCTGCAAAACAAAACAAAAAATACGAATTCAACACAACACAACACTGAAACATACAGCAACACAAAACACAAAAACACAACCTTTGGACAGAAACGTTGATCCCCGGCAACGGCGCCAAATTTGATCGATGCCGTACTCGGTCAAATAAAAACAATTAAATGTAGTACTAGAAATTACTCCTAGGTCGTCTGCCAAGGACCAATTCTCACTGTCAAAAGATTGAATCATGCAATGGGGGGTTTTTGGACAGATAACAGTTAATTAAAATACAGCAGACAAACAAAAAATTAATTGCAGTAATTAAAATAGGCAAGACTCTTGAACACAATGCATCTCTGACATCCTTGGCTTACAACAGATTATCAATCCGTTTAATCCTTGTTCGATCTAGATTAACCAACTAAGCGAAAGTCAACCCAAGACTTCCCTACACGAATTAAGCAAACATGAACCTTGTAAGGTCTCCTTCCAAGGGATTAAGCATCCTCCAGAACAGAGGCTTCACAGAGGAGAATCAAACGTACAAAACCATAAAACGCACAGAACCTCCATCAGTGAGTGCAGCATGCCCAAGAGGCTCACCCTGGGGTTTTAGCCTTCCATTAACTCAGAAAACAGAAAATGCAATGCAGAAAACGTAAACGGAAATTGAAAACGTAAACGGAAATTGAAAACGTAAATGGAAATTGAAAACGTAAACTGAATTTGAAAACGAAATTGAAAATTGAAAACGAAATTGAAAATTGAAAACGAAATTGAAAATTGAAAACGGAAAACTGAAATTATGGAACTGTGGAACAGTAGACGAATTCTGAATTAAAAACCAAAAACAAAAACAAAACGTAAACTGGTCTCTCTTGAAAAGAAACGTAACCTTAAATTCCTACTACTGCTGCCCCCTCTGCTCCTTCCTCAGCTGCCCTACTTGTAGCTGCATTGCATGGGCACGAAAACCTAAACCCATTGGGCCCAAAATCCAAGTTGTGACGTGGCAGCTGACATGGCAGTGGTGACGTGGCAGCTCCTCTTTAAGTCCATGAATTAATTCCAAGCCCAAAATAATTCTAAACTGTCCTGAAAATAAAAATTGGAATAGTTAAACTTAGAAAATTCAATTAATTAAAATATGAATTTTTGGTCCAATTATAGCCCTAATAGAAATTAGTACAAAATATAAACAATTAAGCACAAATTAGAGACGAAAACAAGTACAGAAAGGTAAGAAAATAAGGGAAAATAATGACTCATCAAATATGTAAGATAGAAATAAATAGATAGAATGAAATAGAAATAGAAATAGATGATAAACAATAGAAATATAAAATACCTTTTACTAAAAAAATAAAGAATAAATTATGAAAAAGATGATTTTTGTCCCTATAAAATACATAATATGTTAAAATAGTCCCTGTAAAATTTTTTGGGTTTGTTTGGTATCTATAAAATTTAAACCTGTTATTTTAGTCCAATTTTTTAACGGGACGTGACGGAAGTTGACATGGAAAACGGAGTGGTGACGTGTGAGGTGTTTACATTGACACGTGGCGTGACGTGGACGCCCCGTAGACTTTAGTTTGGACGTGGACCCATTGCACCCACGAACTCAGTTCCACCGATTCCACGTCCAAGTCATCGCAAAAGTTCGAGAGATTAAGAAAGTTGTGCATTGGAATCACCTACTGTGGCACCGTGCCTTTTAGACTTCCTCTGGCGATTCGGTTCGCCAGTGCGTCGATTAGTGTTGACTTTCCAAAACCGCTGGCGCCGAGGACAACTATGATCTCGCCGTCGCGAGCCTCCCCGGAGATGTCGTTCAAGAGTGTCTTCGTCCACCTGAACATGCTCTCGCCCACGGCAGGAGCCTCGGCCACCGCGGAAGCACCGAGGCGGCTACTACGGCGGGGGAACATGGAGGAGAGACTCATTTTGCAGCACGCCTTGATGCTGTAGGTGAGGTTGCTGAAGGAGAGGACGAATGGCAGAGAGCGAGGCCCAACTCCGGTGGCGTCAACTATATCAAGCGCGTGATGTACCGACGTCTCACTTCCGTCGCCGGCTGCTTCCTTCCTGGCGTCTCCAACGTGCTTGAGGAGCTGTCCGAGGGTGGGCATCTCGGCGGAGGCGGGGCGGCGCATGAGGGAGTCCATTTCCATGACTTCAAAATAGGGAGAGGTGACATTGGAAAGCGATAATGAATTGTCCGCAACAATGCGAGATGACATTGCTTGTTGGAGGTTGAGAGTTAGTGAGTTGATGTGGGAAGAAGTGAAGTTGTTGTTTGAAGTTGGTTGATGATTTGGAGTATATATGGATGGATGGATGAAAGGTTTGATTTTGCTTGATAGTAATTAATACAAGGGTTTTGACTAATATATGGTCCCTTTACCACGACGTTGTGTACTGTGAAGAGGCACTTGAGCGCCACGATGGCGCTGCGGGTGTGGTGCAGGCGGTCCATGACCGCGTCGATGCAAGCGTGCAGGTGGTGGTTGGAGCCCTGCCCCACCGCGAGGACGGCGGCGATGGTTTCTTCGAAGGGAGGTGCGGTGAGGGCGTGTGTGGTGGCTCGGAGCACGTGTACCCGGACGGAGGACACGTGGCGCTTCGGGGATAGCACTGCGGCGATGACCGAGGCTTTGCCTTTGAGGTTTTGGGTCAAAATTTTTAACCGCTTTTGCTGCGCCATTTGGATGAGGAATGTTACAGAAAAGGTCACACGTAGCACTCCGTTAGCCACGTCATCTACCATTAAAAAATTGGACTAAAATAACAGGTTTCAATTTTATAGATACCAAACAAACCCAAAAAATTTTATAGGAACTATTTTAACATATTATGTATTTTATAGGGACGAAAATCATATTTAACCCTAAACAATAGAAATATAAAATACCTTTTACAAAAAAAATAAAGAATAAATTATGAAAAAGATATCTCTATACATAGAAATATAAATAAATATAAATGAGGAATTGTATAGTAAATTCTTTCATGTTTTTAAATAATGTTTCCTTATTTTTTTTCAACATTTATATTAGTTATATTTCCTTCCATCATTTCAATACATCTTTAATCTTTGTTTATTTTAAGATATTTACTTATGAAAAGAAAAAATATTAAATTATTTAGTTATTCATGTGATGTGAGATTTTTGAAGATGGTGTTATAAATAAAATGGTTGAATATCTCACACATAAGAGATTCATAGTTTCTAAGTGGAGTGAAAATCTCACATTACAAGTCAATTTTGTGAAACTGAGTTAAGCATAAATTCACTTAATTAAGATGATATCAAAGTCATATAAGTCTATTATAGTGGGATTGTTCGGGACTATCGTGTCACTTGTTACTACTGGACCACCCATAAATATCTAGTCCCATGTTCAGGATGTTCAATCCTTAATATAAAAGGATGTCCTGTTAAATAATCACAGCATTATATAACACAATTCAACCATACAACAAAACCTTATATCCAATCATCATTCTTGATATGACCAAATATAAATCGTCTTCCGGAAGACTCTATTCATGGTAAATAAGTTCTATTAGAGGCTAACACCTAATCCCCAGCGTGGTCCAAGCTGGGTTACTTAGGGTTAGGGTGGCATAAAGTACCTACTATCGAAAGTTAGGTGTACGCCTACTCTGAGAGCTTGACGTAAGCCTCCCTCAGCTTCTCACCACTTGATGCCTTGTGTATATGACTAAACATCAATAAAGTTGGGATACCTCTATCCATGAGCTAGAAAGTTTACCACTACTCCCTATCGTACAATACCATCCTAAGTAATGTACCAACACCCCAAAGGGGCCAACAACATCAACACCCATCAGAGTCATAACAACTCATCTAAGACTTTCAACACTCACCCGTAGAAATACTAACACCTTGTCTCCACTACGAGCTATATCAATAACCACTGAACCCCTTTGAAAGGCTAACAACATGTATAAGATCAACAACATACCATCCAACAACAATATTTACATATATACAACATAAGATTCATCATTCTTGCATATGAGCATACTAACATATTCATCATTTTATAAAACTTCAATTAACATCTATTCACTTACAACATAATCTATCAACATCCTCTCAACTTATCAAAAGACATTTAAATTTGTAACAACTCCAACTGGTTGGCAACTTGACCTTTGCTCACTAAAAAGAACACAACTAGAGTTCAAGACCTCCTTTTTAGTTTATTCTAAAGCCATTGGAAAGCTAACATCCAAAACTAGAACTTTTATGCAAACCACCAAGTCTAATTCTAAAAGCATATTTTGCTTGAGCGAAAATCTCTTGCTTGAGCAAAAATAAGGCCAAAAACAATTTTAGTTCCAGTGTCATTTTTGCCCAAGCGAAATCTTGACGCTTAAGCAAAAACAAGGCCGAGAGCCAGCTTGAACAATATATGCACTTGTTTTCCAACTCCAAATAACTCTCATAAACCAATTTTTCACAACCCTAAGCTCATCAACATAGTATATAACCACATATATCAATAGCAACATTTAGCCTCAATAATTGATTTCTCATTCTCATTTAATCAAATCAACATTACCAACAACTAAAATTGCAAACAACCATCAACTAAACACATAAAGTTAGTTAGCTCCCCTTACCTGGATTGGAGTACCACAAACTCTACTTCCATTATTTGTTTCGATAATCCCAAGTAAACCTTCAAACTACTCTTCAAATGAGCAAAAACTCCTTTTAGAAACCCAACTTAGAAGGAGAAGATAGAGAACACTTAAAAACAACAAAAGAAACCAAACCACTTACCAAATTGAAATTTTGATCGGATAAGATTGGTTTTTCCGTCACCAACTCCATATACTTTAATTTGGTAAGATTCCTATGGTCAGAAACTCTTTTATATTAGAGAGAATGTAAAAAATGACAGAAAAAATTTAACTGATAAATTTTGGAATAAATTAGAAATAAATGTCAAACTTCTATTTATAAATATCATAATCATTTTATTTTAAAATCTACTATTAAAATAATACTGGATCTTCCATAATTGATTTCGCCTTAGCACATATGTTTGTATACAATATACAATTCGAATGAAGTTTGAACAAATGGTATCACCAAAATTTCTTATTGAATATATTTCAAGATTTCATAATAAAAATATCATTATGAAATAAAGTTTTTGAAACAATTTAAAATAAATTCCTCAAAGGGTTTCTAAAAATTGTATTATGAGACATACTTTTTAGAATACTTTTAAAGTTTTTTAATATATTTATTAAAAATGTAAAATTTTAATAGATTAATTTTCATTCCAATTGCAACGTATTGGAAGTAAAGGAAGGTATGGAGTTTTTCTTTGAAGGTGTAAGAAGCAATTAATGAGGATCGAGGGACCGGGAAAGTTGTGCATATCTCAGCTATTGTTTCTGGTAAGTGCAAATTACCCTTGCAGAGAGGTTAAAAAGGCAATTGCCACATTACTCGTCGAAACGGCAGCGTTCTCAATACTCTCTTCGACAACATCGCGCAGTAGCTAGCTGCAAGACACCGCAAAAAAAATCCAATTCTGACAATTGCGCCGCTGAAATGTCTCCGGCCGCTGAACTTAGGTGGCTCTGCCGCCTCCTCGACGTCTATCTCCGGCCCTACACAGTGTGTTTCACTCTTCCACCTCCAACTCTACCCTTTCCTTCGTCTTTTTTTCTCTATACTTCTCAACTCATTCCATTAACCAAACACGCTTTCCTCGTGCCCTCAGGAACCATGGGCCTCTGTTTCCATTTCCAAAGAGAAGGAGAAGGAAATTCTAATTGCTTCTTCGCAGGTTTTGTATTCTTTCTCTTATTCAAAACACTATTAAATGTAATGCACCTGATCATTTTTTTTTTTGCATTTTAGGTCGTGGCAAAAATTCAGCTTCGGATTCGCGAATTTGAGTCTCGTGCAGAGGTGGAACGTGCTCCCAGCGAAGAGCGATTGTGCAGTTCGAACCAGCATTCGTCCGTTGATCAATGTCTGCCCAGAATCGTCACCGAGATGGTAAATGTTAGGGACCAGCTTTTCATCGACGCGCTTTTGTATAACGTCGTTGTTGCAAATATTATTCCGTGTTGTTTTTGGTGGCGTAGATGATTTTGCTAACTATCAAGAGTGAGTTTGTTCAACACGTGGCTGTCAATGCTCTTGCCTTAACTTCACGGTTTGTGCACACGACGGTATGAATGTAGAAGTTAGTTTCCTTGATGAGTTTAGGTTACGCATTTGAGTCTACCATGTGATTCCCTGTTTTTGTTTATCCTTGCGTGTAATAATGTGCAGGGGAATAATTGGGTGGGGTTCATTCATTTTTTGTGCCGTTGGTTGGAAATGGCGATTACTAAGATGATCTCATGTTCGTCTGGGCCTTCTTCTGGAACTGAAAATAGTGAATTCGATTGTTCTGATGTTGAGTTTCTGATGCAATATGGGATTAAGAATTTTGACTGGTCTACTGTTGCTGGTGTTGTTCGAGTCCTGCGTGTCATATGTAAATATTTGGAGGAGGAGGACTATGATGATGGCCTTGTCAAAGTGTACCGTGACTCTGTCAATTCTTCTCTACTAAAGATGCCGTGGGATTTGTTGGACGAGTTCTGGAGTTGTGAGTTTGGTAGCATGAAAAACAG
This sequence comes from Lablab purpureus, assembly GCA_030347555.1. Taxonomy (NCBI): domain Eukaryota; kingdom Viridiplantae; phylum Streptophyta; class Magnoliopsida; order Fabales; family Fabaceae; genus Lablab; species Lablab purpureus. The sequence goes on along the minus strand of CM059256.1, from coordinate 19,659,095 downwards.
CTCTTCTATCAATCAAGTGCACCTCAATAAGTTCAGTGTTATGGATCCTGTTATGAACTTTCTTGGGACTTTTCTTCAGTTTCTATGCTCCTTGGTTGACCGGAATGATCTAGTGGAAACTGATTGTGATTCTATTGATAAACATCCACTTTTTGTTACAGTGGTGAATCTTGTACCTAGACTTGCAAAATGGTGTCTCAGCAAGCAAGAAGATAATGCTGAGAGATGCATCGTTAATTACTTGAATCACAAGCTGCTGGTAAGGTTCTTCCAGTTGTGCAATGAATGAGCTTGATAATTGAATTTTTGTCACTTGTATGATTGAATGTTGAAATTGTCCATGGTTTCCACTTTAAATTTAATGGAAGAGTAGGTTGTTATTATAAAAGTGCTTTTTGTTATGCGGGGTTGAACAAGTAAAATCTTATTGCTGACAGAGCTTGACAATATGCTCCATTTTAATTTCACATCTAGTTTCTTTTTAAGATAGGACCCTCTATATTACGGAGTTGATATATCGTGTCAGTATGTTTTTTGTGTTATTATTAGGCTAGATTTGTACTAGTTTTATTGTAATTGATTGACCTTGATTAGTGAAATGTATTCAGAGGCTAGGTTAATGTTTTGGAAGACGATTATTCAGAGTATCATTAGTGAAATATATTCTCCTTTTTCCATCTGAACTCTAAAAATTCAGTAGTATGCCTAGTTTTTGGCTATATACTGTTGGAAGTGTTATGTTCACACATGGGTATCAGTGTCTAGGAAGTTGCGCTCAATTAATATTATCCTAGGAAATAGTCTCCCACTGAGTCTATATGGATTATATGGAGATCGTATCGACTGCATTCTCCTGAAAATAAAACACTCTTATTATATACTGAATAGTTGAGTCATCCCCACATTCCAGTGTATATAAAATATGTTGCACCGATTGAAGCTTCAGTGTGCAACTAGAAGAAAGGTTGTAAAAGCTTAGGGGCCATTTGGTTTGAGAAAATGCTTTTCAGATTAATTTTTGTTTTCTTTTTTAATTACAAAACATCTTGTTTTAATTTTCATTTTGTTTCTTGTTTTCAAAAGTTTATGTTGGAGACAATGAAAAGAAAAAAAAATGACAAAAGAAAACTTCAAATGTTTTCACACTTTCCCTATATAAAATTTTGAAAATAAGAGAAAAGTGATGTTTTTGTAATTAAAAGTGAAAACAGAAATTGAAAAATTAATGTTTTTAAGCCTAATAGTCTTTTAAATTGTCATTCATATTTGCCAAAAAATCAATGTCTGGCAAAATAGATTGACCTGCACTGCTGTTGATCTTTCAGAAAACAGTTGCACACTGAAGCCTTGTTCGAAAGTTGTTGAAAAATAACTCTTAGAATTTGGGTTAAGGGTCTAATTCAACCCCATATTAGTTTTTAAGGTGAGGATTTTCATACTTTATAAATTCTATTCAAGCCCTTCTAGTCGATAATGGACTAAATTCGACCCTTGAGGCTACAATTAAAGCAATGCCAAAAGAGGGCACAACTAAGCCTAACTGGGGGGACACAATCAAGGCTGCCCTATCTTAATCTTATAAAAGCAACTTGTAAGATAGGATTACCCAAGGTTTATAAGCTGCTATGCTCATAGTTGAAAGGCACTTTTAAAACCATTTACCATGTTTTCTGCAGATCCTGATGATCAGACTTGGTTCACTCACAGGTCTAGACTGTCAAATCCGTTTTTCTTGGATTGATCTCCTTCATAATTATTTTGAAGAGTTTTTGCAGCAACCCTTAGTTCAATTTCAATCTAATCAAATTAATTGTCTGGAAGGCTCTCCATTTTTATTGAGTTTGTCTGATGGAGAAGCATGTCTGACACATTCTGGCCACCTACAAAGACAAGCTGTGTACCTCTTACTGGCTTGTTCTTTCAGTTTGATCTGTCAAAGAGGAGAAAATGCAAACCACTGTAATTGTTCAACTTTGTGTTCCTGTTTTACTACTAACCCAGATTCAGAGCATGATTGCTTCTGCGTGAAGAAGGGATTTCTAGAACTTTACAAGTGGATTCAAGGACATCTTCCTACTGCAATCTCCATCAACCATGAAAAGTACTTGGAGATATGTATGGACTTCATGTCATCTTTCCTCCAGCTATATCTTCGTGAGGTTTGTCTTTGTTATTTTCCTTTATAGTTTTGAATCTTTTAATATCTTGAAGTTTCATTGGTATAATTTATCACTTGAATAGCAGGACGATCTGTTGTTTGAAGTGCTCTTGCTATTGTTTAGCATATCATCCTGTCTCCAGCAACAGTAAGACATTGTTTTCAATGTTTTGCTATTTTTTATCAACCAGTTAATGGAACGATCCACTTTAATGAAATTTGGATGATGTAGGTCTGAAAGAAAGGATGCTGCTTATCAGGATGTAATGAAGGATTTTCCTTTTGCGCTGTCAGATATTTTTAAGCCTGTGTACCTTTTCCATCTGTTCCTTTGTGAGGCTAGTATTATACACTACCTTAGCACATGAAGATAGACACCCCATTGCTATCCACTTTATCAATTAGTTTATTTTGTAAAACTGAAAAAGGCTTATTATCTTGTCCCTATTGATATGCAGATACATTATGATCATCAAGTGCTTCTAGATTATCTCATTTCAAAAGATACTGGAATAAGCTGTGCTAAATATCTTTTAAGGTAGTTCATTGTAACTTAATTGGATAACAAAATTTCCTCCTTCCGGTGATTACAAATAAACTTACAAAGCTTTAATCAGATCTGGTTGTATTGACTAGTTTTCTGCCAGACCTTTTGACTAGTTTAGTATCTTGCTTTTCCATGATTCATGTAAAAGAAAACTCTGGTCAGCTCCACAGTTTATGAATTTTTGTTTTGGCATACGATTTCTTTTTCATTTATTAAATTATGGAGAATAAGTTGAGGGTTCGGAATCATCTGTTTACATCGTTAGTTGTTTTACTTATCCTGACTTGTTACATAAAAGTTGGCGTTTACTTTTTCTCTTTTGCACGTTACAGATGCTTGCATTTGATATGCAAATCATGGAAGTTATTTGTGGAATTTCCATTATTTGGAGAATTTTTGGATCAATCATTTTGCAAGAGAAGAAAAATTGTAGGGGATGGTCTGCAGTTGCTAGCAGACGGAACACCTACGTCAGTTGACAACAGTGGAAGTACCATATTGCATATCAAGAACTATAAGGAAGACAGAGGACGTGGCTTCAAACGCTACAATATCAAACCATTCAAGAAAGCTGCAGAATGTTTACTATCTTTGAACAATTCTGTTTATAATCTTCATCAGAAGAAGTTGTTTCCTTATAATCCTGAAGTGCTTTTGAAACGGTATGTTTCTTGACATTGCTTTTATTATTCAACAGAAGGGTCAAGCTTTTAGAGTCATGATTCTGCGTACCTGAAGAAAAAAAGTAAGTGATGAACTTTTATTTCATGTAGTCTGAGAAGATTTCAAGAGCTCTGCTTTCATGAAAAGGGATTCCATGGCACTGACTAAAGACTAAAAACTGAGTAATTACCAACACTGCATGTCTGACTCTGAAAGCTTGGCTATCTTGTGTCTATTAATGGCTACAGAACTACATTTTTGGGTGAGTCGGATGCTCATGGAATAAAAGCAGGCCTTATCTTCTTGAGTAATTTTAATGTTATGTGAAAAGCTCTTGTCTGTTATGTCATGGTTAAATTTCAGTTTACTAGTTGAATGGACTGCTTTCTGTAAACAGGTATTGCTGGCACAGATGGGCAGAAAGTGGAGAATTTTTGTGCTGGTTCAGAATTGTGTGGGTGTAATATGGCCACTACACTGGCATAGACGGGACTTAGTGCCTCAGCTTTCAACATTTTTGCTGCTTGTGTCATCTGGTAACAGGCTGCATTCACTCCAAATCTATTAATTATTCCATGGGTTTGGGGGTTACATGTCATCCCCGGAGAGTCTGGTGACCAATATCATGTTGAATTTATCAAGGTACTAGTCCATGTCCTCAACTTTTATCCAGCAGCATGATCTTCCTTTGCAAGACCTTTTGTACTTTAGTCTCAGTAATCCAAGCAATTATTGTTGTTGGATGTCTTTCTTGCGGATGCCTTTCTCTTGGTACTTGGAGTTTGTATTCTTTGTCCTTCAAACAAATGTAACGCGTCCAAAACTGGAAAACTCCGTTGCTTTGCTTAAGCTAGTACCCCTTCAAGTCAAGGCTGGCGTGAAAATGGTTTGAAGTGCCTTATGTTATAATTTCTTGAAGCATATTAAGGGCGGGGTAAGAAAGATCAGGAATATGGAATTACGCGAAACGAAGCACGAAAGACCGTGTTTAGATTGAGAAAGTGTCTCAGCCAAATTTGTTTTATCCAGTTTTGAGAAAGTTTGGATTGAGGAGATCTCGTCCCAAGTCCTTCTGTTAGAACTGTGCCTAGAATAACTGCAATGGAGATATTTTAATTAGTTTTTTTATATTTATTTAATATTCAGCTATTTGGTTATTTTTAGTTGTTGGAGATGTGATAATAATTTGCCAATATTTATGCCTAGAAATATGAGATATTATGATATGATATACGTTATGTTTCTAGCTCTATCAAATGAACAAATTAATAAAACATAAATTATTCTCTTCAATTATATTTGGAGTTTTCTTTTATTTTATTGAGAGATATAACAACAAATTGGTATCGAGAGTCTTTATTTTTTAGGGATTTGCGAGTTGAGAGAAACACTTATAAAGGAGATATCACCATCAAATTGATTGACGGTGAGGAATGAGTTATGAGTTGTAAGGATGATCATTCTTGAAGCATTAGATATTTGGGAGAGTTGAGAGAAACACTTATAAAGGAGATATCACCATCAAATTGATTGACGGTGAGGAATGAGTTATGAGTTGTAAGGATGATCATTCTTGAAGCATTAGATATTTGGGGGAGTTGAGAGAAACACTTATAAAGGAGATATCACCATCAAATTGATTGACGGTGAGGAATGAGTTATGAGTTGTAAGGATGATCATTCTTGAAGCATTAGATATTTGGGAGAGTTGAGAGAAATACTTATAAAGGAGATATCACCATCATATTGATTGACGGTGAGGAATGAGTTATGAGTTGTAAGGATGATCATTCTTGAAGCATTAGATATTTGGGAGGCATGAGTTGTAAGGATGATCATTCTTGAAGCATTAGATATTTGGGAGGCAGTAGAAGAAAAATTACGATGTTCTTGAGTTATTTGAAAATCCAACAATGACTTAAATGAAACATCATAAAAAGAGGAAGATAAATAGGTCAAAGACAAAAAGTTATCCTTTTGCTGCAGTCTCAAAAATTATTTTTATAAAAATTATGAATTTTAAATTTGTCAAAGAGATTTAGGATTATATCAAGAACTAAAGGCATACAAATAGGATTTTTTTTTATTTAGGAAGATGTAGAGCATAAAGGAGAGATAGAAACCATTAAAAGTTATGTTGATTGGTTGATGAGTATAACAAATAAAGCCCTTTTCTATGAAAAAATTGTTCAAAAGATTTTGGTCATTGTACCAGAAAAATGAGTAAAGAATCACAACTTTGAAAGAGGTGAAAGACTTGTCAACCATTACTTTGGGAGAATTGGTAAATGTTTTACAAACTTAGGAGAAAAAAAGAATGATGAGATAAGAGGAGACTTTACAAGGTGTTTTTCATGTAAAGGTACAAAATTCTAAAGGTGGCAAAAACAAGAAGAACAATAAATGGAAGAACAAGGAGAAAGAAGGCTCAAATGATCACCAAGGTGAGAACTTTCCGCCTTGTACATATTGCACAAAGAAAAATCATTCAAAGGAAAAATGTTGGTGAAGGTCAAATGTCAAGTGTAGAAAATGTGGTGATATGGGACATGTAAATTGAATATGCAATTCTAAATCAGAAGAGGCAAAGGTGACTCTGGAGGAGCAAAAAGATGAAGAATTATTTGTTGCAACATGTTTTGCTACAACACTTCTAGTGACTCAAGGTTAATAGACAATGACTGAACAAATCATATTACCAACTACGAGAAGCTTTTCAAAGAGCTTGAAAAACCATAATTTCTAGAGTGAAAATTGAAAATGGTGATTTCATCTCAGTTAGAGGGAAAGGAACCATTGTTATTGAAAGCTTGACAAGTTTGAAGTATATATTTGATGTTTTATTCGTGTTTAACATTGACCAAAATTTGCTTAATGTTGCATAACTTGTGAAAAAAGGCTTTAAAGTCACATTTGAAGATAATTGGTGTTTGATCAAAGTCGTAATAGACAAAGACGTAATAGAAAAAGATGTGTTAAAAGTGAATTAGATCTACAAATTATGCTCTAAATCTAATGAAGGGGGAGAAAATGACTTTTTGAAGCATAACCACCAATGTTGATCTATGGCACAAAAGATTTGGACATTTCTATCTTACAAGACTATTTTATACATGCAGAAACATGCCTTGGTTAAAAGTGTCCCGATGATTGAAGACAAGTTGGCAAATTGCATGACTTCCCAATTTGGCAAGCTAGTCAAAATACCATTTCCCTAAACCACTTGGAGAGAAACTTAAAGGCTACAACTAGTTTATACAAATGTTGGGAAACCTCAAAACGTATTGCCTTTAACTAATAGTAAATATTGTGAAAGCATGCAAAACACAAGAAGGAATGGTTAAAATGTGTTTTAAAAAATTTCCGCAATCAAAAGTAGTTTGTCTCTCTAGTAAGACTGAGTAGATGAAATTTAACTTCAACAGATGCACACAATCTGTTGGTTGAAAAAGTTTTGTTAAAGAAAACTCTTTAAGATTTAAATTCTTCTCATTCCGTTAGCAACAATTATAACATGTAATGAAGTTAAGTTTTAAGGGAAGAGAATACTGAACTCAGACTGGTTCATCTGGTGGTGAAGACTCGTCCAGTTCTCAATCAACTTAATTAAGTTCCACTAACAGACTATTGCTGCAACAACACAAGTACTCTTTTGTCTCTTAACCACTTCTATCTATCTTGTCAAGTATTCTTTACCACAAGTCATTTCTAGTTTAACCAGGTATTGTTTCAACAAGTCACTCCTGGCTTAAACCTGAGTATTGTTTGGGAAAGCAGCCACTCGTGGATAATCCCTTTACAAGATATGAAACAGAGATTAAACTCTCAAAGAACTAGTTAATCTAGAAGCTTTAATATCTAGATAGGAATACAAGATAAGACTTTCTTCTAAAGTTTGCTATGAAACACTAACACTGCTATTCTAAAGCTTATGAAGGATTGAAGAGATAAAACAAGCACAATTTTTTGCATTGAAAGATACAGCTCGTTCTTGCTTTCTTCTTTGAACTGAGTCTTTTTATAGTTCATGTAAGAAACTAGCCGTTAGAGATCCGTTTTGACATATTTAGCTTTAGGTTGGTCTTCAACATCTTCTATTGTTTGATGAAGACTTCAGGTAGGTGCATTAAATGTACTTCTTCATGCATTAAATGCATGCTTCTTCTTTTAACACAAAATCTGATAACTTGTGACACTTATCCTCCATTGGACAGTGGGTTTTTCTTCTTTTGATGAAAGCAAACTTTCATACATGGTAGGTGTATTTCAAGAGTTGACAAAACTTAGATGTGTCAAGAATTTGGTGAGAAAGCAACTTTGACTCTTCTCCCAAGGATGTGGTGTAAGAAGTCATGAGATATGTCTTTGTGCTTGGTCACTAGATTTACCAGAAGAATGTTTCTGAAAAACAAAGAATAAACATTTAAGGTTAAGCATTTTTTAAACGAGTATCATTTGATGAGTCATCATCTGATGAACATAAGAGGTGTCGTCTGTCACAAGATAAATGCATGATCTGATGAAGGTTTCGTCTTTTAAGACTTATTATTTGTCAAACACAATTTTTTTTCTTTTATACATGAAATCTCTTTAAGCATAGTGTTGGACTTTTTTCTAATAAATATTATATTACTTTTATTGAGAATTAGGTATAGGATGAATTTTCTGATGTATTTCACATAGGGTTGTGTGTTTATTTATAACAGAGATACAAGAGATGGGTTGAGCCCTTTATACTAGAATAACAAATCCTAGATATTCTAACACTCCTCCTCAAGCTGGAGCATATAAATTGTATGAACCAAGCTTGTTACAAATATAATCAATTTTAGGTCCCCGTAATGACTTAGTAAAAACATCTGCTAATTGATCATTAGAATTAATAAACTTAGTCTTAATCTCTCCAGATACTATTTTCTCTCTGATGAAATGACAATCAATCTCTATGTGTTTGGTCCTTTCATGAAAGACAGGATTCGAACTGATGTGAAAGGCAGCTTGATTGTCACATATGAGTGTCATTTGAGTAACTTCTCCAAATTGTAACTCCTTGAGTAGCTGTTTAAGCCAAATAAGCTCGCATGTAGCGGATGCCATAGATCTGTATTCTGCTTCTGCACTTGATTTTGCCAGAACACTTTGTTTCTTACTCTTCCAGGAGATTAAATTATCACCAATGAAAACACAATATCCAGAGGTGGATCTCCTATCAACAGGAGATCCTGCCCAATCCGCATCTGAGTAGGAAACAACTTTGGTATGATTATTGTGTCCATACAACAGACCTTTTTCAAGGGAGCCTTTAATGTATTTTAGTATACGAATGACAGCATCCTAATGATTTGTGTAAGGAGAGTTGAGAAATTGACTTACCACACTGACAACAAAAGAAATGTCTGGACGAGTGACTGTAAGGTAGTTCAATTTCCCAACTAATCTTCTATACTTTTCAGGATCTGAGAAGGGCTCCCCCTGATTAGGTAGAAGCTTGACATTAGGATCCATCGGTGTGTCAGTAGATTTTGAGTTCATCAACCCAGTTTCCTCCAAAGTATCCAATGCATACGTTCTTTGAGAGATTACTATCCCATTAGTAGATTGTGCTACTTCAATCCCCAAGAAATATCTGAGTCTGCCAAGGTCTTTAGTCTGAAAGTGTTGGCAGAGATGTTGTTTAACTTGTGAGATGTCATGGTGATCACTTCCTGTAATTACAATATCATCAACATACACAACTAGATAGATACATCCAGCACTTGAGTGGCGGTAGAAGACTGAGTGATCTGCTTCACTGCGAGTCATTTCAAATTTCTTAACAACCATGCTAAACTTTCCAAACCAAGCTCTGGGATATTGCTTTAGGCCATATAAAGATTTGCGGAGACGACATACCATTCCTGAAGACTCCCCCTGAGCAACAAACCCCGGAGGTTGCTCCATATAAATTTCTTCCTGCAAATCACCATTGAGAAAAGCATTTTTCACATCCAATTGAAATGGAGGCCAATTTTTCAGAGCAGCCATGGCAATGAATAGGCGTACAGAAGCCATCTTTGCAACTGGTGAAAAGGTGTTACCGTAATCTAAGCCAAAGATTTGTGTATAGCCTTTAGCTACTAGGCGTGCTTTAAGACGATCAACAATTCTATCAGGACCAACTTTGATAGCAAAGACCCACCTGCAACCAACAATCGATTTTCCAGAAGGTAGAGGGACGAGGTCCCAAGTTCCACTAGTCTGAAGTGCACTCATTTTTTCGAGCATAGCCTAACGCCAACCGGGATGGGATAAGGCATCACCTACAATTTTAGGGATGGATACAGAGGAAATAGAAGAAAGGAAGGTATAAAATGAAGGAGATAATCTATCATAACTTAAATTAATATAGCGAAGAGGAGGTTTGCGGGTGGTTCGTATACCTTTTCGAAGAGCAATAGGAAGATCAGATTCAGTTGGCAGAATCGGAGGAACCAGAGGAGTTGACAACGGAAGTGAGTCAGATGATGGAGGTGGTGGTGGTGGAGGTGATGGAGTTATACTAGACTCAACCGGAGGTTCACATATAACTGGAATAGTGGCTGTTTCAGAAATGGGTGTAGAAGTAGAAGGGTTGGTCTTAAAATAGAGAGAGGACTCAATGAAAGTGACATCTGTAGAGATAAAATAACGATTAAGAGATGGAGAAAAACATTTATACCCTTTTTGTGACCTAGTGAACCGAGAAAGACACATTTATGAGACTTAGCGGAAAGTTTGTCGACATTAGGTCCTAAGTTATGAACAAAACATGTTGACCCAAAAACTTTAGGAGACAAAGAGTGGAGAGGTTCATGTGGAAACAAAATTGAGTGAGGGATTTTATTGTCTAACACAAAGGAATGCATGCGATTAATAAGATAGCAAGCACTAAGAACATCTCCCCAAAAATGTTGAGGAACATTTCCATGTACTAACATTGTCCGAGTTGTTTCAATGAGATGTCTATTCTTGCGCTCAGCCACCCGATTTTGTTGAGGTGTATAAGCACATGAAGTTTGGTGAAGAATGCCATTAGACGCCAGAAAAGTATGAAAAGAATGAGAAAAGATACTCTCGGGCATTATCACTACGTAAAATGCGAGTAGACACACCAAATTGAGTCTTTATTTCATTAAAAAAATTTTGAAAAATAGAAAACAACTCTGAACGATTTTTCATAAAAAATAACCAAGTACACCTTGAGTAATCATCAATGAAAGTGACAAAATATTGAAATCCTAAATTAGACTGGACACGACTGGGTCCCCAAATGTCAGAGTGAACTAAAGCAAATGGAGAAGAAGCACGTTGTGAGACACTAACTGGAAAAGAACTACGACTATGTTTCCCTAATTGGCATGACTCGCAGGAAAAAGTAGACAACTTGGACAGATTGGGAACGAGTTGCTGCATTTTGGCAAGGCTATAATGTCCCAATTGAGCATGAAGGAGAGAAGAAGACTCCATAACCGAACCAACATGGGTAGCTGTCCATAGATGATATAGACCATGAGACTCACATCCGGTGCCAATCGTTTGTCTTGAACTCCGATCCTGTAAACAAACAGAATCTTTAGTAAAGGAGATAGTGCAATCAAGAGAACGGGTAAGACGACTAAGGGATAATAAATTAAAAGGAGAACCAGGGACAAAAAGGACATTATCAATAGATAGTGAAGGAAGAAGTTGAATGGTACCAATGCCATGGGAAGAGGCTTTAGAGCCATCAGCCATAGTAACAGAGGGCAAATAACCTGAAGTAGATAGGGATGTAAAGAAGGATTTATTACTAGTGATGTGGTCTGTGGCGCCAGAGTCTAGAACCCAAGGACTAAGAGAGTTGGATTGAGTTAGGACAGCAAAGAAAATACCTGAATGCACAACAGAAGCAGTAGAACTCGAGCCCTGACGATCCCCATACCATTTTAGAAACTCAGTGAAGATAGCAGGTGTAGTTGAATCATCAAATGGTGGAGGTCCTAGAACAGACTGTGGTAAGGGGCTCGAAGTTGGTGATGGAGAGGCAGCATGGGCTACCACAACAGATTTTGGAGGACGACCATGTAAGGCATAACACTTTTCTTTGACATGGCCATACCTATGACAGTGATCACACTGGGGTCGCCCTTTTCCTTGTTTTCGAGGACGATTGCGGTTATCATTGTGAGAAACAAGTGCAGAAGATTCATCATATGTACCTGTAGTAGGTGTTTCAGTTGAAGGCTTAGCCGGCACACGTAAGAGGATGGAAGATGTGGATGTCAGAGTAGGCACAAGTGGAGATCCTAGAATTTGATCTCGAACATGTGAATAATCAGCAGGAAGACCATGTAACGCCAGTAACATAAAAAACTTAGACCGTTGCTCAATCTCTTCAGCAGGAGTAGAGGCAGGGGGTAATAACTCATTAAAATTATGAAAGAGAGAATGAATTTTACCCAGGTATTGTGTCATGCTCCCATCAAGATGTGTTTGACTGGTTAGGGTAAACATATTATGACAAACAACATAGAGATGTTGAGTGACATTTGTGTACACCATAAATTTTTTAGCACTGATGAACAGTGGGTTCACCAGGGAGGTAGGGATTTAACCTAACTCTAGATACTATATTGAGAATTAGGTATAAGATGAATTTCCTGATGTATTTCACATAGGGTTGTTTGTTTATTTATAACGGAGATACAAGAGATGGGTTGAGCCTGTTATACTAGAATAACAAATCCTAGATATTTTACCATAGAATATCTAGGATTTGTTATTCTAACAACTTTTATTGATTAGATCATATACTCCTCGAATTATTCTTTTAAATCCAAGACTAGATTATTATTTTTTGGGTTAAATATGATTTTCGTCCCTATAAAATACATAATATGTTAAAATAGTCCCTATAAAATTTTTTGGGTTTGTTTGGTATCTATAAAATTGAAACCTGTTATTTTAGTCCAATTTTTTAACGGTAGATGACGTGGCTAACGGAGTGCTACGTGTGAAAAGTTTCATTGACACGTGGACGCTCCGTAGATGTTTAGTTTGCACGTGGCTGAAGGTGTGATGGCGCAGGCGGTGGACGCAGAGGCTTCGATAGTGTACTGCGGCGCCTCCGATGGGCTCGTGAACCGATGGGCTCGTGAACTTCTGGGAGCGCAAGAAGGGCTACGCGCACGGCGGCGTCCTCAAGGTGCTTCTCGACCTGCTCTTCCTGTTATGCAGGAAGCTGCTAATCTGGCTTTGTCCGACGCCCCCTATCTTATCAAGAAAATGAAAGAATAGGGGGAGATAGTGTGGAATCCAGGGATTAGCCCATGTCCGCTCATACCGCACCGTGAAGGCATATTCTATTATTCCACTTCCAGAGGGACAAAAGGAAAAAACAAGAAATAAATCTTAAATACTTGATTTCTCGTCCCTTTATCGTTGGTAAAAGCTTTGGTAGCTTATCCGTAGGGACTTTGAAACCAATTAAGACTTGAAGTTGGCTGCCTTTGTTATACGATTGGGAGAATTAAGATTAGGCTGTAAGACAAGTTTAAGAAATCATTTCTTTTATGTTTTATTAGAATCCCAGTGTTTTTAAATGATCTAAATTAGAACTTCTTTAAGACTAACCCTAGCCCTAATCTTAAATAAAGGGCCAATCTTCATTCTTTTCTTGTTGTGTTGACACTCGGAATAAAGAAAAAGAGAAAGTGACTCCATCAAGGGTTAGCTAGTTATTGAGCGGAGGCTTTTGGGGAGATTCTTATCTCCTTCCGCCCATGAGATACGTATTTTGAGGTCAGGGTGGATATCATCCGGAAGATGACGGACCTGCATCCAAGTGGCGATTGGATGGGACGGGGGCGCGGCCCTGGACAATCCGCGTATCGCCACTGGCGAGGAGTCCTATCAAAGACTCCATCAAATGCTTGACGACCTGCAGACTGGGGTTTGCAATCTGGAACCTTCCGGCTGTTGGTCGAAAGAGTGCCCTTACGGGCGGGTGAGGATCAACACTCTACCACCTAGGACATGGATGAGATCGCGTGCAAGCTGGGCACAAGCTTGCCGTGCTGTGTCTCACTGCCGGGGGACGTTAGTGTTCAGCGGCTCAGCAGATAAGACCATATGCGTGTGGAGAAGAAAAGGTGTGATTCACACGTGCGTGTCGGTTCTCACAGGTCACGACAGTCCCGTAAAGTGCTTCGCCGTGGAGGAGGACCGCGAATCCGCCAGCAGAGACCGGCGTTGGAGTTTGTACAGTGGAAAATCTACGGGGCGTCCATGTCACGACACGTGTCAGTGTAAACACTTCACACGTCACCACTCCGTTTGCCATGTCAACTTCCGTCACGTCCCGTTAAAAAATTGGACTAAAATAACAAGTTTAAATTTTAAAGATACCAAACAAACCCAAAATTTTTTACAGGGACTATTTTAACATATTATATATTTTATAAGGACGAAAATCATATTTAACCCTTATTTTTTTAAATCCAAGATTGAGATTTTTAAAAATATTTGAAAATATAAATCATTTGTGGAGAAACAAAGTGTGGTTGCAGGGTTCAAATAATGTTTGACAATGGAAAAAAATATACAAATCACGTTTTTGATAAATTTTGTGAAGAAGCTCACGTTAAACTTGTACACTAAATTAGAGTGTCATATATCTAAAAATAGAATGATGTAAGTGAGAGAAAACAAGGTGTATTTTACATGAAAAGAATTTGTCAAAGAAGCTATGAGCAGAAACTACAAGCACGACTGTATTTTGTTGAATAGGCTACTAACTTAAGTTTTAAACAAAAAGACTCTATTTAAAAGACTGGTTTAGGTATGGACCAGATTTACTTGAGAATCTGTGATTATATTTATTTTCTTATGTTCTACATGTAAAAAGGATAAACATGAAAAAAAAAAAAAGCTAAACCTGAAATTTTCATCAAATATAGAGTTTGAAAAATTCTGGTGAATAAAGTTACAAAGTTCACTAAAGATGAGTGAAATAAAGAGGAGATTTGTTGGAAATGTATCTAGCTAGAATAATTACAATAAAAATATTTTAATTAGTTTGTTTTTTATATTTATTTAATATTAAACTGTTTTGTTATTTTCAATTGATGAAGATGTAATAATAATTTACCAATATTTATGCCTAAAAATATGATGTGAGATATTATGATATAGAATTTATGTATGTTTTCCACTTCTCTAAATGAACAAATCGATAAAACATAAATTATTCTCTCTGCTATTTTATCTTAAATCTTCTTCACTTATTTTATTGATAGTTACAAGAACACCGTCCTTATCTGGACCATGGAACATGGCTGTTTCACCCACTTTCTCTTCTTGACCGGTAAGTAACATGTGGATATATATATATATATATATGTGTGTGTGTGTGTGAAAAAAGATTAAATCACAATTGTAAAAATTGATTATAAAATACAGGCTTCCAATACATTTTAAGTCTCCCATAATATGACTTTGCTCTCTTTAGTATCTGTAAAGATATTTCTTAGTCTTAAATTTTATTACATTTTCTAACTTTTATTTACTCCTCATCATAATCATTGTTAAAAATGGAAAATATTACTTCATGTAATTTAGATAACAAAATATATTTTAATTCAGGATAATTAGTTTTTTATATAAATAATTAAGTAATATATATTTTTTATTTTTTATTCAATAACTTTTTTGAATATTTTTATTTTTATTAGAAATAGTTCTAATTTATTTAGATGTTTTTAGTTTATTTTCTATATATTAATTTTAATATAATAACTTTTAATGACAGTGAAGTCATTTGTTTCTCAATATCATAAACATATATTTTATCTTTAATGAAAGAAATAAAACAAATTAATTTAAACTTTTAGGATTAATAATTATAATATGTAATATTATTTGTTATGCGATTTAAAACTAATATAAATAATTTTATTCAAAATATATTAATGTGTTTTTCACTAATGATTCTTTATATATAAAACTATATATATGTATATATAATCATAAAATAAAAAATTATATGTAATAATTTTCTTCAAATAAAATTTTATAACTAAAAAACTAGTTATTTTTCTAAAATAATATAAAATTATTGTTAATAATATATAAAAAATGAAAATTATGCGTGATTATTTTATTTATAAAAAATTTAAATATATTAATTGTTTGAATAATGAACTTAAAAATAATCTAATTATTTTAATTAATATTTTATATTTTTTGTATTAAATTATTTATAGTTAACAATAAGGACTAAAAAACACTAACAAAAATATCAAAGTTTTAAATGTAACAAAAAAATTATTGAGAATAAAATATGAAAATACAATATTTTTATAGAGTAATACGTATTTAAGCTAATTATTTTATATTAGTTTTAAATTGCATAAGAATAGAAAAAGAAGAGTTATGATTATTTTTTATATTATATGTAATTTTAATATATTACAATTAGTAATTCTAAAATTAAAATATATTTATTATTTTTTATCTTTAGAGATAAAATCTGTGTATAATATTTTAAATAAATTATTTATAATGATTCGATGATATAAAATTTAAATTAATATATAGAAAATAAATTATAACCTCTAACTAAATTATTATTGTTCTTAATAAAAAGCAAGGTTAAAAGTAAATTATTGAATGAAAAAATAAAATTAACATATAAAATTACCTTATTTATATTAAATAAGAAATATATTACTTAATTAAATTACATGTGTCAAAACTCTTAATTCGAAATATTTTTTGTTACTTAAATCTTAATTAAATTTCACATTTTTAGTTTTAAATAAACTATAAAAATAAAATGATGCTTGTTTGTAGCGAATGTCACGGGTGTGTTGTATCTTAAATTTGCATGTGTCACGGATGCTAGCTAGAACAGAGTGTCCATCTTTCGATAATCATTTCGTGTTGATCTTTTCGTTGTAATCTGCAACGCATGGATATCATAACTTCAAATAACACCCAATTTAAGGCAGAGAAGTTTAGAAGTAAAATTGGATTTCATTTCGCTTATAGGTTTGTTTCATCATTATATTTGTTACTAACACCTATATGTTAGACATCTACCTCATTTTTAGGGTTGTTGTCTGTATCTAGAAACATCTTAAAACTTTTTCAATCTCTTACATGGATTAGTTCACATGTAAAACGACAACCTCATCCATTTTGTTTCCTTAAATTGATACACAAAGTTAATTGAGTTTTAAGCTCCAGTACCTTTATAATTTCTAAATTAGAACAAAATTTGAATCACACATAATAACTAATTTTAAGATTTATATTTTAAATTTTATATAATATTATAGATAAGTATAAGATAATTTGTTAGATTTATACATATAAATTTTATTGGTTATCTACTATTTATAACATAATAAATAAATATAACACATAATGTATAAAATAATATATATGTTAATGAAAAATATATAAATAAAATTACAAAATCGATTAAAATCAAATAGTAAAAATCAGTTTGATTTGATTTATATTCTTTTATTTAAATTGAACTATATATATTTTTTATATTTATTTTGAATGTATTTTTAACTAAGAATAAAATTAAATCGTACTATAAATACCTTTAGTATACTCGAGGCCTATCAGGTATCATGGGTTTTTCTAGGATCTCCTTATATATTTTTGAAGCCTTTGACCCTGAAAAATACATAAAATGTTCAGTTTGAGGTCAATTAGAGTTTTGAATCAAAACCGTTTATAATTTTAAAAATTAATAATTTAAATATATTAGGTATAATTATTTTGGAAAATCATGCACACACCATTAGATTGGACACTGTGACACAACCATGTGACAATTTCAACTTAAATTAAAAAAAAAAACTGTTATTAGATGACATTAATTTTAGAGACATGTAAACATGAGTAAGGGACAACATAAAATTTCTTGTGGAAGAGTAGGAAAATCTAACTCTGATGAGAGACATCACCAAAAAGATTACGATGAGAGAAATACCCAAAACCCACCATATCATCACAACCTCGTCGTCATCCTTGCGGCTCTGCCGACATCCTCGAGGCCTAACTCTCATCTAGGCTTGTTTACGGGTTTGGTTCATACACGTTCGGATTAAAAATATTAAACTCCATCCAAATCGATCCAAAATAAAAGTGATTAATTTTCGTCCGTTAGGATATATTGGATTAGTCGGATTCAAATTGAGTAGATTTCAAATTAAACGGATGGGATTAATCGGATTGGATCATAGGACCTAATATTTTTTAATCTAAAAATTGTTTAATTTATTTGAGTTGGATCTATGTTTTTGTTGTTTAAATGAGTTAAATTATTATTAGTTTGTTTTAAAATGAATTATGAATTGTTCTTTTAAGTGATTATGAAATCTATTTTAAGTGATTAAAAGTCTTTCTAAATCTATAGACTTCAATTTTAATAAATATATTGTAAATAAAACACAAATAAATCATATTTAAATTTTTATAGGTATAATTATATTAATTTTAAGTCTATTTTTTTATAATAATTATTATTAAATATAATGCTAATTAATAAAAAAAATGAAAAATAACATACATATACATAGTCTAGCTCAATTGTTTTAATGTTCATCAATAATCCTTCGCAATAAAACAAGACAAATACAACCACATTTATATAGAAAACAATACTAGAGAGAATTTAGAGAGCATAAATACAAGCTAGATCTTAGAAAAGAAAGTATTAAACATAAATATAACTCCAAGACTTAATGAGTTATCCATGTTAAATTCAGGACACTATCAACACTGATAGCATTCTCCGAAAGCCTTGTTAACCTAGTACACATATATGTACACCAAATAATAATACCTTGACAAAAAAATAATTAAACCTTGATTCATTGAAAATGGAGAGTGCAACCTTCCAAAAAGTGGTATATGATGCATGATTCCCATGGTAAATTTGCAATAATACCTTACTCTTGAACCGTCAACCTTTTAACTAGTTAGATCTACTACAAATAGGATAGTTGACCAAAGTTTCACGAAACTTAATGAAAATAAACTTTACACTTACATATTCATTCATATCTTCTTGAATTTGCCTCCATATGACATCAAAAAGAGCCCTTTCATGTAACTCATTATGCAAAATTTCCTTTATAGCATCATGGTCTAAAGTACACTTCTCAAGCAGACTACTGATTCTCGATTCTGTGAAAGAAACAATCAAATGAACTGAACAATTTGGTCATTGCATTGAGAGTGAACAAGCTACATGAAGAATAAGTAAGTTTTATAATTAATCACCCTAACAATCATTGCAATCCATTTTTCAATTGATCACCATATTATCAATATGTTAAATATCACCACCAACCTTTCTATTTTTTGCTTCAAAGATGCAACTCATTTTTCTTTCTTAAAATTTCAGTTGTCTTTCAGTTACTTGCAAAAACACGTATGACTCCATTTTCTATCCTAAAGTGGTGTTGTTTATAAGATCAAAAGTCAATTATAACAATATAAATCAAACACATATGAGCAATAGAACAATATATCTTACCCTATTAATTCTAAATACGAGACAATCAGTTTCCTGAAAGAAGACAAAAAATGTTCTTCGAACCAGCAAGGCAATAAAGCAAAAACCAGTATACAATAATAGCCATGTCTATAACAAGTGGCTTCAAAATGACAAAAAAGGTTAATCTACAAAAAAATAGAAAACAAATTAGCAAGGAACATGAAAAGCATAAACATAATACCATAAAATATAAAAAAAAGTTCATTTATAAATTACAAACATATTAAGTATGACCAATCACAACAATGACCGTGATTAAGATGATGGACCAACCGTGACACTCAGTCCATCTCCTCCTTGTTCAATTTTATCAACACTTGCTAAAATTATTCTGCATTTAAAAAAAGATAGTTAACTCATTAACAATATAAATATTAAAAAAATTTCATAGTATAAAAAAAGATTGTGATACCTGCAACAATCTTTTGTGAAATTTCAAATTCTTCACTGATATTAAGATCTTTAAACTAGATTATAGTTGACCTCAACCAGTTTTGAGTACAAATCAGTGCCTCAGCCATTTGTGGGTTTAAAGAACTTCTAAAAGCATCTAAAACTCTACCTCCTGTACTAAATGCACTTTCTGAAGCAACAATATAAACTGGAGTGGCTAAAACATCTCTAACCATTTTTGATAGTATAGGAAACCTTGAAGAGTTTTGTTTCCACCACACAAGAATTTCAAATGTATCATCAACATCAATACAAGTTTCTTTCAAATACCTTTCAAGCTCATTTTTTCTATCAATATAATTTTTTTCCCTCAAGTGCTTCTTGAAAGCATCTTTCCTAGCCAAATATGACAGATTTTCAACAAAGACAGATGTTTCATTATGAGAAACACAAAATGTTCAACCATGAGGATTGTGCACAACTATTCTCTTTCTCATAATCTGTCTTGTACCAATTATACATTTGGAATAAATTTTCTTTCAAAGAAGTGGACAAATTAGCAGCAAAATTTTCATCATTTGAATACATTTCTTTAAATGACCAATCCACAAATTCAAATTTGTAACGAGGGTAAAAAATAACTCCAAAATACAATAATTGATTGATGTCATTTATATTACCCCAATACTTGTCATACTTTTGCTTCATATCAAAACCCATCATGACTAAAATAGTGTTGAGATTCATAGCTGATTGCTTAAGTTCAAAATAAATAAATGAAAGTTGATGAAATGCAAAATGTAAGCTCACATGCAATGATGTAGAGAAAATCCTAGTAGCCTCATAGAAAATTTTCAAAATTTTCAAACATGCTTTAACATTCTCCCAATCAACTACAGTTGGAGACCAACTGCTCCAAAAACTTCCACATAACTTAACTCTTCAAAGTCAAGCTTTTCAAAGGCAGCTTGGAATTTTACAGCAACATCTAACATCATATATGTGGAATTCCATCTTGTGAGAACATCAAGACATAACAATTTTTTACACTCAATTCTTGAAAATTCAATACACTCTTTGAACTTAGCTAATCTTTGAAGTGAAGACCTTACAAATCTAATAGTTGCTCAGATACTTGCAATAGAATGTGCACATCTTTTAAACCATCAATCACTACTAGATTCAATATATGTGCACAACACCTCATATGAAAAAATTGACCATCCATCACTAACCCTCCCATATTCTTAATTCTCTTTTTCAAATATGTTATAACTACATCATTAGCTGATGCATTATCTGTAACTGTAGACACATTTCTCAAACCCCATTCCTTTAATATATCCTCAACTTTCCTTCCTATGGTCTCCCCTTTGTGGTTAGGAATTATTGAGAAACTAATAATCCTTTTTTGATATTTCCAATCATTATCTATAAAATGTGTTGTGAGTGCCAAATAGTTTAAATTCTGAATAGAAGTCCAACAGTCAATAGTGAGAGCTACCCTAGCACAATTTTACTTAAAGAAAGTCTTCTTGAGTTTTTCATCCATATAGAACTGGAAGCAAAGCCTTGCTATTGTATGCCTTGATGGAACAATAAATTGTGGTTGTAATTGTCTACAAAAGTGCTTAAAACCCTCACCCTCAACCACCCTAAAAGGTTGTTCATCTAAAATAACAAAGACAATTAATGCCTTTCTACAAGCTTCAATATTGTATCTTTAACTTACAGCTGTCAAACCACTAACATCTCTCTTCAAGGTAAGGGTTGTTTGGTTAGGGTCATTAATAATAGCATTTGGATATTTGGGACATCTTTCTATGTGGTTCCGTAAACTTGATGTGCCATATATCTTTGGATCACACCTATATCTTTTACCACAGTGATTACATTCAACTATTTTTGTATTATTTGGAATAGGAACATTAGAATAAGTTCCTACAACTTCAAGTGTAGCTGTTGATTGTTCACTAGGTTGTGCACCACCACCAACACCTCTTGATGTTGTTGGTTCAGTCATGGTGAGAGTTACAACCTCTTCAGGTTGACTAGAATGCTCCATTATTGTACAATAAAGCCATGGTTAAACTTTAAATGTTATAGTATTTTAGCAACTTTTAATTTATTATTCTAGAATGGTTATAAATTTTAATTCATGATTTAAAATATCATACAACTATTGTGATTTAATTCACAATCGAGAAGACACCACTCATGAAACACAATCACCTTTACTTACAAAGGCACACAAATGCACACACTTCTTTGGAAGAAAGTTAATTCCAATATTTATTTTAATTCTCAATGAATAATAATGGATACAACATAGTCTATTTATAGACATGAAACAAACACAACAAAACTAACTACCGTCAAAATCAATAAAAGAGACTTAATATATACAACAATACACAACAAATTATACTTTACAATACACTATAAAACAAACTCTTCTATTAATAGATAATTAAGACAAATTCTATTTTAAATAACCAATTCCACAGTAGGCTGGTATTGGTCCATGATTGAAGCTTATGAAGCCATATAAAGCATACTGAGAATCAAAGTCATAAACAAGATCATTATGTTCTTAATGTATGATGAAAATAAAAGGAAACAAAATATAAGAATAAAAATGAGTCACCATTAAGAATATATTCTATTACACTTGAGGGGAAACAGGGATCAAGACAACTCCAATTTTACTCCCACACTTTTTCACCCAAATCAAGAGAAAATTGTCAAATACATAAGCTGATAGTTAAAATAGGAATGAGAAAATATTTTCCTAGTAATTTATACTTCTAATTTACTATATGGCTTTTTAATATTTTCATTTACAACAATATGTGGTTCTGCAAAACATACCTCATAAGGAATAAGAAGTATGCAACTTCACATAGTTTTAGTCATCTAGAAACACAGATAAAGACTAATGTCTTCCACTGGAAACCTGAATGGTAGGGTGGTTAGTAACCAAACCAACCAAGGAAATAAAATAAAAAAGACAAAGAGATGTAAAACAATTTTAGCATCACATGTCCTAAAAAATCTATGAGAAGATGGAACAACAAAATAAATTTCACCTTTTACAGATGGCTTTTGAGGAACGTGAACTTTTGAAAACAAAATATGTAAATCTGCAATATAACTCAACATTCAACACAACCAGTCAGAGGAAAACCCAAAAACACACAACACTCCCTGAATCCTTGAATAATGTTCAATAGATCATCATGTAAAAAAGAACCCTAAAACATTTAAGCTGCAAAAGCACCATGAAAAGAATCCCCCAAAACTGAAAAAGCACTACAAAAAAAATCACTAAAACAAACTTCATTGTTTCATATCATCAAATTTTTAGAAGAAAATTCAGAGAAGAAGACAAGCGAACGAACCTGTTCCTCATGGCACCAGAACGAGACGAGTCTTTATACCTTAGAGAAAGCTCTCAGTCTTTCACATACACCCATGACAACCGCAAACAAACAAAGAGGACAAATGATTTTGGGGTGGTAGATCTAGGGTTCACACTTCATAGAGATCACACAACACATTCATAGATGTAGAAAGTCATAAAAAATCAGAGATGACAAATGATTTTGGGGTGGTAGATCTAGAGTTCACAGTTCATAGAGATCACACAACACAATATACTCAGAGAGAAAAAAGGGGATTAGGGTTCACGCTGCTTTGAAGCTTTGGCACACAATTTAATCTCTCTCACATAAGGATCAAGCTTTTATTTATGTTTCTTGTCTCGGTCGGGTTCGGGTAGCAGTGGGTACAAATATTAGAACTCGAACCCGACCGCATAAATTCGTTATAAATCGTAATTCCAAACCCATAAAACCAACATCTCATACATTAACCATCTGAAGATAGAAAAATGGGTGTGGGTTTGTTGGTTTCGGTTGGCCCGAGAAATGTTGATCACCCCTGCCCTCATCCCACGCTAGAGATCATTTATCACAATCAGGATCATCATGGGACAACAAAAAAGGCTTTTAAAAAATAAATTCATTAGAGTAGCCACTAATATTTATTTAAAGAAAATACCAAAAAAATCATTAAAATAAAAAAGATGGTATGTGAAACCAAATTGTAGATTTGGAAGTAAGTTACATTTAAAGAAAGTGTTCACATCCTACTATTATCTTCCTGAAATGGATGTCTCTAATTAAGTACGAGAATTAAGCTAATTTTAAATTATTTATTTTACCTTAAAATAATGTCCTGTTCTTTATATGTACTCCTTTTAAATTTTGTTTGCTTATATTCGAGCTTTTTCCAACATTTTTGTAAAACAAATAGTGAATAAAAGATAAGGAAAAGGGGGAAGAACACAATTTCAGCAAAGAATTTAAGAACAGATGAAGATATGAAAAGCCAACAGGACTTTCAAAAAGTGAACAGGCTTTAACATTAAATAGACGATAAAGGAACTCAATGTGGATTTCATATAATTAAATTTTTGTTAAATTAAATAAAATAATCAAATAAATGAATTGAAAAAAATTAATCATTTTGAGAAGACTTCTGAAGAAGCCGATAAGTATGAAGACTGTTGTAATTAATTCACTCCTTGGAACATGTTATAAGACACAAAAATGTAATGATCAGTTCATAGTTTTTCTAGGGGACATGAACAGCTTCTAGAGACCTGATAACTCGATTTCTATGCTCACATCTTATGGCTTAATGCACCTCCTTGACACTTTAATTTTTCTTGGAACTTTAAGCTGAATTTTATAGTTTTCGTGAATAAGGGTAAATAAGTAAAATAGGGTCTTAGATTTTCATTTTATAGCTGAAAAATAATTGACTTAGCTTTGACTTGTTTTTCCAATTTTTACGCTAACCCCTTTTGGTGGTAGGATCGATCCAGGAGCTGAATGGAGAAATGCATAAGCTGTGAATTGAAATCAGCCCAATTAAAGCATGAGAAGGACTTGCCAAATCAGCCCAATTGCTAGCCTCACACACGTGGTGAACAGTAAAAAAAGAGGAAAATTTCAGTAGCACAATAAATTCACCCAAGACAGAATTGTCAAATTGGTCATTGGGTGATGATTTGCGGGGCCCAATCAAGGCACTAGGGCAACCTCTGCAGCTATAAAAGCTACGTGAGTAGTGCAGAAAAATGACACACGCACGCACAGATTTTCATTGCATCACACAGAATTTTCAGAGGCACAGAATTTCATACAGCAACTCCGGATGTCATGATACAAAGGGGGCTGTTGCGTTTCCTTTTCTTTTTCTTTAGTTTTCCTTAGAACATTGCAAGAGAGTGATTGTGTTTGAGACTCGTTGAAATTATACCAGTGTGATCAATGTTTATCGTTGCACGAATGGTGAATGAATCATTTCAATCTTCCTTTTAATTGCGTACCAGTACCAGTTTAACAATTTTCGATTTTACCGCTCTATTTTCGATAGCATTTCGATTTTACTGTTTTATTGCTTTTGATATTTACTGTTTCTTTACATTTCGGTTATCCATCGCACTTAGACGTTCTTTTACATTTCGCTACTTTATCGTAGTTCAATTTTCACTGCTTAGCAATATTTCATTTTTTTTCACTTCCTTTGTTGTAGTCTGATTTTCATTGTTTTCTTTGCGTTTCAATTTTCTTTGCAATTACATTGTCTCTCGATTTTCGTTATTTCACTGTAATTTGCATTTCACTGCATTTTGATTTTCATTGCATTTCATTATTCATCGATTTCCTTTATTTCGACGCATTTCGATTTTCATCATTTGCTAGAATTCCCACATTTGCTGATGTTCGATATTCATAGTTTCGATTGTTTACTGCATTTCGATTTTCGCTGTTTTACAGCATTTCTTGTTTTAGTAATTTCGTTTATAATCGAGAAAGGGAGCAGCGCATAACATTGATTGAGCTGCTCCTGGCGGTGTTTTCCTTGATCAAACAATTCCCTTTTTTTTTCTTCTTTTATTTTCTTTCTCTCACATGAACCTTTTCGATGTATCTTTTGGTATAACATTTCACTCCTTGGATTGACTTGAGTTGACTTCTATACTGCATTAGTAATAGTCAGTTCAAAATACTTTGAAAAGCTTGCGCGACACAGGCTATGTCAAGACCACTAAATACTTCTTAAAGAAATAAATTAAGTTTTCGAAATTATTTGAAAACAATTACAATAAAATAATGCTTATTAGAAGTCTATTGAAGAAGGTAATGACAATGTTAATTTTGATTAATGAATGTTTTCAAACAGAAAATAGTAAAAGTAACTTTTAATTACAAAAGAATAAAAACAAAATACTTAGAGCATGTGATATAAAACAATAAATAAACAAATAATGAATGTATTATGAAACTAACCTAGTATATTAACTTTGAAAAATGTAGCTGAGGTGTTTGAATGTTAAGTACATTAACTTGCTCTTAACAAAACATTGACATAAGTCTTACTTATCTATAAAATCTAATTATCGTTTCACAATTTTTCTAGGGGCAATGAACAACTTTTGTAGACCACTAAATAGTTCTTAAAGAAATAAATTAAGTTGCAGAATCATTTTAATACAATTACAATAAATTAAAGCTTATTAGAAGTTTACTGAAGAAGGACAATGAAAATTTTACTTATCGAATGTTTTTAAACATAAAAGAGTAAAAGTAACTCTTAATCACAAAAGTATGAAAACAAAATACTTAGAACAAAATAAATAAACAATGAATGCTTACTGAAACTAACCTAGTATTAACTTTGAATAATGTAGTTGAGGTTTTTGAATGTTAAGTACATTAACTTGCTCTTAACAAACCATTGACCTAGCTCTTACTTATCTATAAAATGTGAAAATATAACATGTGGAATGCCTTCATTGTTATTATTGTTATGTTTGTGTACTAAATTAATAATTAATATTTATTAGAAATTTCCAAAAATACTATATGCTTTGAAAAATATTTCTTTCAACCTTAGAACAATGTAGATTGAGAAATTAGCAAGTTAATATGCCTTCCAAATTCAGAATTAAAACCATTTCCACTTGTTTTAGCTTGGAACATTCACTATTTAGCACATCAAATTGCGTTAAACACTTATAGAATGCCCTAGAAAATAATATATGCCATTGTAAAATATCTAAAAAAGACAATGTAAATATTACAAAATTATTAGAAAAATCGTAAAATAAATATAAATATGTGAAACATTGCACACAAAGTTGACTGTTGTCCAAAATACAAAAACCATCATAAAAACATCATAAAACAAAAATAATTCAAACTACAAAAACATAAACATTGTTTTTCAGTTCTTCCTTGTGTGCCTGGAAGACCAACTTGTCACGTGCTCTCAATCCATTTTCCTTGCAGAACTCCTTCCATCTCTTGTCAATCTTTGTAAACTTCTTTTTTGAATCTTGTATGAGCAGCTTGCATTTGACATGTTTAGCTGGTCCATATAGATTCAAATATTGCAATCCATTTTCACGAACATAGTTTGCGAAATCTACAGATAGATCTTGCAAAAAAATTAAATAATATAGTGGTAAACTCATTTCAGTTTATAAATACAAAGGTCATTCAAAGAAATGTAATCAACAAAAAAAAGGAAGGTGCTTTATACCAAATAACTTTCTTTTGATTGGTAACAGGACAATGTATACTTGAGATAAAGAAAATGATGACATCTAGCAATACGATGCAGGAACTTGTCGACAGTTTTTGTAGAGCAAGATCCTTTGAACACAATTATTTGAAACATTGATTGACCAACATAAGAAAACAAAACCATTTGGTCTCCATCTAGGTTATACATTTTCCTCAATTCAATCCACCCATGATATAACGTTGGAATGTCTAAATCCATGTTATAATCAACCCAATTAGCACGACCTTTGTCGTCAACCAGTTCCCAACCAAAGAAAACGACAACCACAAAAGTATAACCCTAGCCACCACATTCCAATTTTCTTTTTGTGTGCTAACTTCTTTTATGGAGTTCATTTTCTTGCTCGTAGCCGCCATGATGAAACCAAAGAAGTGACAATAAACAATAAAGGAACTCAAATGTAAAGGAAGTGGTACAAAAACACTTAACAACAAGACACGCCTATATATACTTTGAAACCTACTATCCCAAATCCCAAATGAAATTCAAATGTTCGTAACCATAAATGTTAAAAAAAATCGAAGAAAACATTTTTAGAAATTTTCAAACCCTGAAGATGTTGAAGAAGTCTGAAATCAACCCAAAAAGATGAAAACATTCCAAAACCTACATGCGCATATGAAATACCCCTATTTTGAACCCTAATTTCAAAATAGTTTTTCAAAACGCAGCAAAAACACGCAATGATGGTACAAATGAATGAAGAAGAGAATATGATATGTTCATAACCATAAAAATTCAAAAAAAATCCAAGAAAACATTTTTAGAAAATTTCAAATCCTAAAGATGTTGAAGAAGTTTGAAGTCGACCCAAAAAGATGAAAACATTTGAAAATCTACATGCGTGGATGGACTAGATGAATGCTGAAGAAAGTATGATATGTTTTCAGAGGACAAAAACACATTTTACCTTTAACGTAGACTATTGTGGCAAACTCTGACCGGGAAAAGAAGCTTTAAGAGGGCAAATATCACCATTTTCTTGCACACATCTGAAATGAGCATAACGAAAACATGAAAAGGTTAGGCTTTGAAGCAGATGTAAAACCAAGAAATGAAAAACTCGTGCTAGCATGCACGACGCCGCTTTAGGGTATGACAGTGGTTGTAGCATGCTTTTGGAAAGCTATGTGCCACGACCAAGAAAATAGCGAGAAAGGTATGCTGTGAGAGGCCGCGACAAGTAAAGAAGGCAAAGAAAAAAATAACAGCACAAACATAGGTATGCTATGTGAAATGACCAGAGTGCAAGAGACGGTGAGAGAGAAAAAACGAAGAGAACAACACAAACATAGTTGTGCTCTGTGAAATAACCAGAGTGCGAGAGGTGGTGAGAACGACGAGAGAAAAAAGTGAAAATTGAAGTGGCACAAAGAGAGAGAAAAAACAGAAGGTGTAGGGTTTAAGTGTGTGGGTGGTGCGAAAAGGTGTCAAACCTAGAAGCAACCACGTGTCAGCATCAGGAAGTCCCACATGGCTCTGCATAAATATTTATGGTAAAATCTTTTTTCAATTTTTTTTTTCAAATTTTTTTATATAGCACTCAAATTACTACACGTGTTTCCATTTGAGCTCCCAAAAAATATTTAATTTATTGATTTTGTAATTGTTATATCAATTAGTTTTTTTATTGTGGAATAACATATTACATAATATCATGACAAATAAAATAAGCATATCAATCATCTTCTCATCATATATTATATTTTACATAGATAACAATAAATGAATAAATTTTATCATATAAAAAAAATAAAATCTAGCTATATTAAGTTTGCAATGTTGTTTTTTAATTTAATTTCAAAACTCTGCTTTTTGAAAATGATCTCTATTTATATCTCCATCCTTACTGTTGTCCTCATGGCGACCCCACCCTCATTATCTCTGGTGGTTTACAGGTTTATCTCTTTATTCTGTCAATATATTTTATACTTTAGTATCTCTTTGCTTGATTTGTACTTTTTTTTCTAATAAAATAGATTGTTAAATAAAAATTAAGTATCATATTTGTAAGGTGAAATTTCATACAACTTCTTATGTAAAATTACATGTGACTAATGATTTAAACTGAAAACTGTAAATTATAAATATGCTTTATCACACATTTTGAAAACATGTTTTACTTTAATACTTGTCAACACCCAATTTCGTCTGGGTACTTTTAAAAAAACAAAATATATTCAAATATATTGGAAAAAAGAAACAAAATATAATTAATTAGAAAAATATTAAAGAAACAAAATTTTAAAGAATTCAAAAGTTTAAATTTAAAATATAGGAAAAAGTATATATTCAAATATATTTCTACTTATTTTAATAAAAAAAATAATAATAAATATTTACAAATACAAAATAATATGAAATAAAAATGTTTAAATATAATTTATTATTATATATTACTTTGTTTTTTATATATATATATTTATTGGTTTATTTTATTCTATCTAATTTCCAATTCTCATAAATGATAATTTTTTTTTCTCTCTCTCCCACAACACAACAGATTCTTTTCTCTCACTATATCCACTCTTTCCATCACACCCACTCTCTCCCCATAGATCTCAACTTCCCAGATATTTAATCCTATAATCTTTTCAGTTTTTTTTTTCTCTCTCTCTTCTCTCTCTCCACCTATCTATAAATGGGAACACAATCAAAGAAGGGAGGGGTTTTTTTTTCTTTTGACGAGAGAGAGGAACATATGCACTAGAACAAGTATCGAGAAGAAAAGAAGAAGTCAGAAGGTACGTGGCTCTCATCCCTTGGTCTTATTAAACCAATGCATTTAATTTATCACATTCAAATTCATTCATCCTGCAACATGCTACATCAAACATTTTTTTCAAAAAAATGTTTTAACGTTTTTGAATAGTGGCTGGTGGTTTTACAACACCCTGCACTAGGATTGTTTGCTAGCTCTATGATAATATGTTCAAACTTTTATAGTTTTTCTCCTTTGTAAACTAATCATTTCTTTTGTTTTTTTATATACTTGATAGTTCCAAATAATAATTTACGGGAGGTAATTTCATTATGAATTCAGAATAAAAAATTTTGGTTGTGTCAGATTGTTTTCAATACATATGTTGGTTTTACTATAAAATTAACTAAGATTCAAAGCCACCTTTGAATATTGATTGTGTGTTTTTAAAGGTAGGATCCATTCCAATTCCATTTACCTTTTATTTTGTTAATGACTTAAAGTAGGACCCACCCTAATGAATTCACTGTTTATATAGCTTATGTGCGTGTATGGGTGAGTATCAAATTCACCAGGTTCTTTATGCATTCTTCTTTTATCCGCAGCATCATGACACATATTTGTTTTCTTTCAATTTTTTTATTTGCTTTTAAATGTACAGTTTACCTAATAATTTAAAATAGGTATTTACATTTTATTTTTCCTCTTTTGACCATTCTTTTTTATATATTTTTATATTGACCTCTTTTAATAATTATGTAATTTATGCTATTCTTATATATATATTAAAGAGTCATCTAGATGTATATATGACCACACGTCGTGTTATACTTAGTGTCTATTTATGAAAATTCATATTCATATTTAATATGATAAATTAAAATTTTTCATCTTATTCATTTTTGAGTATTTATATAAATTTAAAATTATAAATTTTTTAAAATATATGTATGACTACACGCGTCATCTTATATTTTGTATTTTACTTTAAAAAATATATTCTAATAAATGAATTTTGAAAATAATTATTTTAAAAAAATTAAAAACTATGTAAAAATATTTAAATTAAATTATTTAGAAATATATGTATGACCACACGCGTCATCTTATATTTTATATTTACTCTAAAAAATATATTCTAATAAATAAATTTTCAAAATAATTATTTAAAAATCAAAATATATAAAAATATTTAAGCTGAATTATTTAAAAATATATATAGACCACTCGCGTTATCTTATATTCAATATTTAATTATTCAAAAATAATCTATATAAAATAAGATTTAAATTAAAGTTTCTTTTTTTTAGATTTATTATATGATTTGTAAGTATATAGTCCCTCCCACTATCTTATGATGTAAATAACATGAATTAAAAATTTCATAAAAAATATTAAAAATTTTAAAACTAAAAATTATCAATTTTTATATGATATTTATCAAAGAACTACGTAACCCTGATTTTCCATAACGAATGAAAATACGTAGGAGCAAGGGCAATCCTTGTCGGGGCCAAAATAAATAATTTCGTAAATATTTTCTTACTTTAAAAATAATAAATAATTAAATTTTTATACATGTCTTTGTTTGATTTTTGGGGAAAAATAAATATTTTAAGAATTACACTACTTTTGTACATTTAATTAAAGGTAACCGTCTTAGGACAGACGTCGTAGGGTGCTGACACCTTCCCTACACGTAACCGACTCCCGAACCCGAATTTAGTTCTAAAGACCAAAATTTTTTAAAAAGGGTTTTTTGTAGTTCTCCTAAATAAACTATGGTGGCGACTCCTCTGTTTGTCAAACTTGATTTTTCGCCGTCCCGTCGTGATCCCAGTTGCGACAGATGGCGACTCCATTGGGGACCTTTTTTAGAGAGTCAAACCTATTTAGTTAAATATGCAAATGTATGTTGTCATTTTTATATTTGATTTTTCCCCTTTTCTAGAATTTTCTTTTGTGTTTGTTTTGATATCATCTTTATGTGTTTTAATTCATCGTTTTATTGAATCATTGGACCTTAGGGTAGAGAACAAATGTTATATTTGCCTGGGACTTTTTATGGTTGTTTCGCAGGTGGGGGTTTCGGTATGTATAAAATGCTCCCTTCACACACACACATTGCATATTTTGCATTGAGTGGGACCCTATACCCGGGTCTGAGTAAACTTAGAAGTAGAGGGGTTGTGTAGCAATGTCACTTGGGATGTACTTCCTGTTTGACTATTGTGAGAATCCTAGCTGGAGCATGTTCTCTTCATTTGTTTTCCCACACCTAGTTGACTTTCAACTGTTATGGGAAATACTGTGAAGTGAGCCATAGTTCCAGTAACCTTGTATCTTTAAGCATAGGAGCCACCCTTTGTGAGTATGCATAAGTGACCTTAGACCCTTGAATTTTACTCTTATAGACCTTAATCTAGGCACAAAGGGAGAATATTGAATCACGTTACTCCTCACCATTCTTTCCTAAAAGATATACATTGCCTTGATGATCAGGGGCATAGAAAGACAATTCATAAATACACACATAAGGAATGTGTTATTGATTGCATCTCATGCATAACATGGTCACTTTATTTTTGCATCATATCATCATAACATCATAAGAGTAGAATAAATGGATAAACATTACTTTTTTCCTAAAAAAGCATGACATACATTTTTTTTGTTTATTTATCTTTTATTTATTTATTTTATTTTTATTTTTTATTTTTTGCTCCTTTTTCTCCCCTTTCTTTTCTCGTTTTTTTATCTTGTTTTTATTATTTATGTAAGGCGGGAAATTTTTTGGAACTTTTGAGTATTATTGTATGGATGAAAATTAACATGGGGTACGAGTTTGGGAAACAAGTAAATTCAACCATGTTGAGAAAGAAGCTGCAACTGAAGGCAAAGAAAGCTGACATAGCTAGTTTGAGGGATCTTGGATGGAAATTAAAGACAATAAAAAGGGATGCCTTTAGGAAAAGATATGGAAATTTGTTGAATCTAATGGAAATAGAAGTACAAGAATCTGCAATTACCGCATTGGCACAATATTATGATCCACCGCTAAGGTGTTTTACTTTCCAAGACTTAGGAGTTTGAGCAAATTTTGGATTGGCCAATAGAAAATAGATGTCCATACCGCCATATAGAACAACATGCTTCCATCTCAACCATCGCCAGAATCATGAATGTACATTCAAAGGAGCTAGAGGGCAGACTGGTGAGCAAAAATCTTGTAAAAGGCCTTGCACGAGGATACTTGGAGCAATACTTGCATCACTTGGCTAGTAAAGAAGAATGGGATACTTTCATGGATGTATTGGCTCTCACGATTTATGGCATAGTATTATTTCCCAGTATTGAAAACTTTGTAGATAGTGATGTAATCAATGTATTCATAGCTAACAGGAATCGGTCAGAAAATCCAGTCACGACAATATTGGCTGATGTTTACGGCACCATGCATTATTGTCATGAAAGAAAAGGAAAGAAAATCATTTGTTGTCTACCAGTGTTGTTTGTATGGCTTATGACTCGTATATTTAAAAAGTCCTTTAACATCTACTAAATCATCTTTTATCTATTTTAATCTGCACTTTATTGTTTCAAGTCACGAGAACTTTTTTTTATGCATTGATTTCATAATTAATAAGGTTGATGGAATAAACTCCTTTCCAAATACACCTACGTGTATAGAAG
Source organism: Lablab purpureus (assembly GCA_030347555.1). NCBI lineage: Eukaryota > Viridiplantae > Streptophyta > Magnoliopsida > Fabales > Fabaceae > Lablab > Lablab purpureus. The sequence goes on along the minus strand of CM059256.1, from coordinate 19,625,698 downwards.
TAGCTAACAAGACATAAGACAGGATATATAATCATATTCAGAAAAAACATAGATAGAGAATGACTAAACTTTCCTTATAAAAGTAAAACAATGACCAAACCATTTAAATAAGAAAAGGCAACGAAGACAGAAGAACTTAATAAAACTAATGAATTGCAGAGTATGATAGCAATAGAAATGACACACCTTTAACTTATGTTCAGATGGAGTAATGCAATAGGGGCATAACGAGACGCCATTGTCAAGGAAGATAAAGGAGGTACGGAGAAACAAAGGACAATATTCAAAATCATCACGATATGGTGAAAAATGGTAAATAGTTGAAAGTAATCGACCGCTGCACAATGTTACGTTTTTATGACAGTACTTCCAAGGTTCAACCAATATCAAATTTAGGGCAATGATGTTTGTTAAACTAGTTACGCTAAGCGTGATAATTGAGACTAAATTCAAAAGATCTACACGTTATGGTTATGGATTTTTTACCTTCTAAGATTAAAAAAATTAAAAAATTATAAATATAAATATTTTTTTAAATATAAAAGTCATACCATCATAATACAAATTCACTAAAAAACATAAAAAATTTAAATAAAAATTATATTACTTAAATATGATTTTACTTAAAATTTAAATAAAAATTGTATTATCTAAGAATCATTTATCCTATTTTCATAATAAAAAAATCAATTAATATCTATAATGTTTTATTTATTTTCGACCCTCTGTTATCAACACCTATGGTTATGTAGAGCTAAGCTCAAACTGAGATCAATATTTTTTTGTCAATATTTTTACACTCATGAGATCAATTTTGGTTTGATCTTAATTATAACATTTCCCTTATTTATTTGATTAGTTTCACTCATGGGTTAACATGAATTGAGAAGAACACAACAATATACATAGTAAAACAAGAAAAAAAAATTCAGAAGTTGCAAGATATCCCTTTATTTATTTATTTATTTCGTGGAGTAGTGATTTCAAACTGAGATCTTATAGATGTAACAGAAGTAATAGTATATTAAAGGTTTATGCATATTTAGTTGCTATCTTCTGGAGAGCATCACATAGTTGTCGAGGCTTGCTCATCATAACCGCATGATCTGCGCCTTTGATAGTTACAACGTTATTGATGGCAGCATTTTGGATCATCCAGTGTTGATATTCTAAAGGAATTGCAAGGTCCTCAGTGGCAACAATATAGGAACGTGGAACTGAACCATATCCCTCTTTCGAGAATTTCTTTTTCCTTGACAAGTCTTCCACGAAGAGTGATGATTCCCTCACTAGAGTCTTCGCCAATTCAAGGTCCTGAAAATAACCAAGTATCATATTCTTTTATGAAATTTTCATAACTAAAAGAACTATGTAATTTATAACTGATCGTAACACGTAATTACCTGAATGGGAGAGTTTTGGCAGAACTTCTTCGACATAATCTGGGGACCAAACAATATCGATGTTTTGTTTCCACTTGGTTTAAATTCAGTGTCCATCCATGCAGTCGAGGGGGTCCTCTCAATATACTTTTGACAAAGAAAATATAATAATGGTGAATATGAATGCCATTTTTTATCATTTTTCTTTAGCTTTTTTCGCAATTAATAAGATGTGAAAGCGTCTTCTTGTTTATCCATTTAGCGTCTGTGTATTCTTTTCTAACATCAGTGAAGTATTTCATAATTAAACTTTAAAGAACTCTTGTAATAATATTTTAAAATTAAAAAAAGACAAGTAATCAATAAATAAATTCTATAGATAAATATTAATAAAAAATATATTAAAACTAATTAATATATAAAACAATAAAAATTATAACACAAATTAAATTTTAACTCAATAAAATAAAATAATACCATAAAAAAGTGCGGATAGTCACGCTAATGCTTTTGTTTGTGTTAGTATATATATTATAAAAGTTTTTAAATTTAAGTAATATAAATAGCTTAAAATTATGTCAAAAGAGAAATAGATTGAAAAATACACGTAACCTGAATTTAAGACGGAAAATAAATGTTTAGTGAGAAGCTTTTAAAACTAATTAGTGTTAATGTTTGAGCATAGAAATTAAGGTAAAATAAAATTTTAAAAATAGTTAATGAAGAAAATAAGATATAAATTGATGTCAATACATACCTATTAAACTTCAGTTAATAACTTATTTGAGATATAAAATATTAAATAATGATAAATTAAGCACTACAAAAATAATAAGATAAAATATCATTGTTATAAAGGTAAATAATCGCTTAAAAGATATACAGTTTTACATCACATATTTTCACAATTCCTACAGGGAAAGTGTAGATATAAGAACTCATAAATGCGATTTTTTTTTTCAAACAAATATAGCAATCTGATTGAAATATTTTAAAAAAGTATAATTGATAATCCTTTTTTTTTGGTGGACATAGGTTCATGTGTGTATCTTTCATTTTCATTAGTTTCCTAAGTTATATTGTTGGGCAGCAATGACTTCACTTGCAGAAACAAGAAAAAACTGAAGAAAAGTCTAACATGTAACCTCAAGTCTCAGAAAGCATACCTTTTCCAATACATAAGAAGGACGGTTTTCAGTGTCTGGAACAAATGCTGCTAAGAAAACACTATGTAGAACTTTTTCTGGGAATTTCTCTGTGGCATATGCTATGTTGAGTCCCCCAAGGCTATGACCCACTAGAATCACCTTCACATATGGAGTAATTGTTGCCAATAGCTGAATCAAAGGCCCAGAATACTGTGAGAAAGTATTAACATCTTCAATTTTCTGCATGTTGATGCCTGAAGCTGCAAGGTCGAGTACTGTGACATTGTGGCCTGCAGATTCCAAGAGTGGCTTGAGCTTGTACCAACTCCAAGCTCCAATGCAAGCCCCATGCACCAGAACATAGTGCTTCCTATCTTTACAATGTGCTGAGCTCATTATGCTCATAAAAAAGATAAAAATGAAAACAATTTTTTCTGAACTCATGGTGTGTTTTTCTCTTGGTTCTCAGAGGTTCCTTGTTTAGCCTATATATAGGCTGAGAAAGGTTATCTCTCGTCAACTATAACTACTAGTTGTTGCTTGGTTTTGAGTTTTCCTTTTTTAGGTTAATTCTGATTTGAATAGTCAAACGAGCTTTTCTTTATAAATACACACACTAACATTTTGGGTAATGATAACATATTTATCTATCCATCTAATACTTGCATTTATAATATAATATTTATATCTATAATATAAATGTCTTTTCAGTAATTTAATTAATTTTATTTTTAAATTAAAATTAACAAAATGTTAGTATAGATAAAGTGCTGTGGAAAAATTCAGATATACATAGAACTTGACCTTAATATATTTTTAGTAAAATTTATCATTGAAAACAATTTTTTCTTAAATCAAAGTTCTTATTAACAAATTTTACTTTTTATTTTATATTTTTAATAAATTTATCAAAGTAGCGTGTTAAAATAATGTCTTAATAACCTCTCTCGGGTCAAGTTTGCGTCTATTTGAGTAACTTATTTCTTTTACTTTAAGATAAATAAGAATTTAGAAACTTTTTACTGAAATTCAAAAACATTATTAATAATAAATTTTTTTCATAAAATTATTAAATAACTTTTAGAAGTAAAATAAATTAATTCATGTACACATAAAATTATAAAATGTACATGTAAAATGTGTCAAAATTTAATAAATAATAAAGAAACATGTGACTTTATTTAAAATTTTAAGATAATAATTTATAAATTTTTATATTTATTTACGTTTAGTGAATGTGGATATCAAATTCAATACTTAAATTCTTTACAAAGGATATTATGAAAAAAACTTTATATTGAACGATTTGTCAACTTTATCCATTGAATTGAAATGGTTGCTTCAAAACTCTTTGGATTCACTGCTACAGGAACCACTTTCCACGTCGGTTCTGGGGATCATTTCACGATGGTCCCAAAACTGACGTTAAAAAAGGCGACGTTAAAAGTAATATTTTCAACATCGGTTCAATTTGAATCGACGTTGAAAATCATAAGACTTACAACGTCGGTTAGGGCTAGAACCAACATTGTAAGTGTCACCCAAACTTACAACGTCGGTTCTGGCCCTAACCGACGTTGTAAGTCGCTTCTACAACTGCAATGCAGTTTCTAATTTTTTCATTTTCCCATTTTTCCTAAATTCTAGTATCTGCATATTAAATAAACCAGCAAACCAGCCACAATTTCATATATAATACATTTCAAATAGCTAAATTTCAAAGATAGACTCTAGGCAAAGGTTTGGTGAAGATATCAGCTAATTGATGTTTTGTATCTATGTATTCTATAATGCAATCCTTAGCTATATGATCTCTATTGAAATGATGTCTAATTTCTATATGCTTTGTCTTAGAAGAACAATTTAAAAAAAAAGAAAGATTGATGTAAAAACAGCATTATTGGATGGATCTAATCGATCTTGCAAAAATCATAAAAAATAGTTAGACATTGAATTTTCCGTTAATTTTTGTTGTGTTATGTTCTTTTGATGTGTACTTGAATAAAGAGGCCTCACATTCCCCAAAATAATCATAGTTTTGAAAATACAAAATTTAGGTGTAGAAAAACTTCAAACGATCATAACTTTTGCTACGGACCTCGGATGGAGATGCGTAAAAAATGAAAGTTTTTGGAAATGACCCAACGAACCTGTTGGCAAATCCCCAAAGGGGATTTGGGCAAACAAATTTTCAAAAATCCTCCATTTACTATAACTTTTTTATTATTTTACTATTTTTTACCTATTTTCCTAAATTTTGGCCATTTATGTGACTAACTTGCACTTGTCAGAAAATTTTGAAAAATTTTGTGGAGTTGTGTCGTACCAAACAAAGAATTATCATGCCATTACATCTTAGAAATTTCATACTTGCAGCTTCTTTTGTCCTAATTGCATCATTTTGCATACATCATATACAGTTTTGTTTTATTATATGTAAATATACCATCTGAACAATCATCTACAGATATTTCAATAACCTAATCATACAAACACTATATCCTACAAAACAAAAAACAATAAAAAACAGACTAACCTAGCGGCGGCGAAGGGCTGAGGGAAGGCAACCTTCACAGCAAGGACCACCGTTCACAAGTGGCGGCAGCAAGGAGAGAGCGGCGACAATGACCTTCACGGAGGAAGGGAGCTTCGTGGCGATGGCAGGGAGCTTCTCTCGCGAGCTCTTCTCTCGCGAGCTTCTTCTCTCGCGGCGGTGGGGAGAGGGCGCAGCGGTGGCAGCAGGGAGAGGGCGCAGCGGTGGTAGTGACGGCGGTAGGGAGAGGGCACAGCGGTAGGGAGAGGGCGCAGCGGTGGCAGCGACGGCGGCAGGGAGAGGGCGCAACGGTGGCGGCGACGACGGCGACAGGCGGAGAATGAAGATCGGAGATCGCAATCGCAGAGCTCGAGGTCAAACGAAGACAATACGAAAAGTGAGGAAGGAAAAGGGAGGAATAGGTTTTAATAGGTTTTAAAGGGTTTCTACGTCGGTTGTAATCCATAACCGACGTAGAATGTTTTGAATTTTACAGTCTATGTCGGTTAGACAACAACCGACGTAGTACTTTTGACATTCTACGTCGGTTAGTTGCAATGTAGAATTCAAAACATTCTACGTCGGTTTACATATATAACCGACGTAGAATAGTCAAATTAAATGTTTTACGTCGGTTGTATTTAAACCGATGTATAATGACGACGTTAAATGCTAATTCTGTAGTAGTGATTATTCTTATCAATTGCATTTAATAGGTATATAATTTGATTATAGGATTAAATATATTTTTAGTCTTAAATTATTTATTAGAATTGTGTTTAGTCTTTGAGGTAAACTTTTGACTTATTTTATCTTTATGTTTTATAAACTTATATAAATGGTCCTTGATGACATGTCAGAATTCTTTTTTATCTCTTTATTTTTTTTTTTCATAGTTTTCTACTTCACTATCATCTATCTCTTAAGCTTCTTTTACTCGTTTTCCTCTAATTTCCTCTCATTTTCCTTTTTTCTTTTCTTAAAGATATTTTTATTTGTTATCAAGGATCATTTACACCTGTTTACAAAGTATAAGAACCAAATTAGATTCAATGTTTGCCTCAAGGACGAAATATAATTTTAACAAATAGTTAATGAACTAAAAGTATATTTAACCTTTGATTATTTATATATATATATATATATATATATATATATATATTCATGTAAAAATTATAAAATAGATTATAGACATATTTTAGGTATGTTTTATAATTTATTATTAAAAACATAATTATAAAATGTTCTAGAAGATAAGAATGTTCATCTGATTCTTTTAAATATATGAAGTGTTAGGGTAATATTGGAAAAAAATAAAAGTTATGTTGATGGAAATTGTGTAGTGAATGTTTTGAGAATTTGATTCGCAGTTGTATTTTCAATTGATAATTTTAATTTTAAAACTTAGAAGAGGAAATACGTTTATTTTTTAATTTTAATAAAAAATCTATAAAATCTCTTTTATAAATTTCACTAAGAAAATTAATGTTATTTTAATAATTTATTGTTTTATTTTAAGTTTTTAAACAAAAATTGTGATTAAATATTATTTTGTAAATAACATTAAAATATGATTAATAAAAAAGTTAATAATATATTTTTTAAAAGGTTAATTTTTATTAATATTTTAAAAAATACTTTATAACGAGTTTGTTTTATCTATATTAGTATTTATTAAAAGTTATAATATTATATTTATGTCTTTTACAGTGACATTTACTGTTGTAATATTTATTTTAGAAAATGTTAATATAGTTTGCAAAATTTATTTATTATAACATTTTTTAGAAAATATTATTAAAAGAGTTAAAGGGGTGTAAATGTAAAATAATGTTCGCAAGTTACTAATAACTTAAAGTTAGTTGATTTAGCTTTTTAATGAGTTTTACCATTTTAAGTTTGTTAAGTACATGAGTTAATTTTAATAATTTTTAAATTATTATTATAAATTAATTTAACTATTTAGTTTATAATTTATTTATTTTTCACTAATTAAAACTTTTCTGGTACATTCACTAAATTACTTGAACTCCTTTTATATTATTTTTTTATTAAGAAACTATTTTTTATTAGTCTTGCGTATATTAATTTATACTATATCTATATCTTACACATTTTTAAATGAATTTATTTATATTAAAATTTTATTACTAAATAAACTATAATATTATAAAAATTTAATTTAATGCATATAATTAATAATTTAATTTTTAATAACCATTGTTATAAATTATGCTAAATTAATTATATATTAATATATTTTAATTAAAAACAAACACATATACATATCCAAAGATATAAAGAAACGAAATTCAGTTACATAACCGATTCTGCATACTTAAATTAAGTAGAAGATAGTAAAGACTCACCAAGAAAATGGTTGATTAAAAGAAAAAAATATTAAAATTAGAAGACTTTCAATAAAAAATGTTTATGTTTAGTTAGAGAAATGCTTGAAGTTCTTTCAAGTAATTTTGTCATGGAAAGAAGATGATGTGATAATTAAAATTGTTTAAAACTCTTGAAAATGGCTTGCACAAGTATTTGTTATTTAGACTAAAAAAATATTATTATTATTATTTTTAAAAAGTAAAAAAAGAAAAAATTAAAAAAGACAGAGAAAATAATTTTTAGAATATATTATCTTGAAAGTAGAATATGATGAAGTTTCTTTATTGTAATATATATATATATATATATATATATATAGAAATTTATAAAAAAATTACTATTGAAAATGTCTTAGTTATTTAAGTTATCTAAGCAATATTCTTAAAAGTTTGGCAGTCAATTAATGTTTTCATGAGTTGAACACCACGTTGTGTATACTTTGCAATAAATTTGAAGAGTTGAAGTTGGTCACATGGTTAAGTGAAGTTTTTTCATCACGTGATTAAATGATGTTTTTTATGACCTTAATGCCTAATTCATTGAAATTCAAATGAGTTTTAAATCTCATATTAAATAGAAATAAATAAATTAAATAATATATAAGAAAACAAAAGGAGTTTTGAATTAGAAATAAATTGCTTATTTATTGTTCGGGGTCCAATTTTTATGGTGTACAAACTTATTTTTTATTGTTTCTCACATATCATTTTTCAACTCTTACTTTTTGAAACAGAGAAAAATGGAAATATATTTAATAAACAATTAAAATATTCATCCATTTTTAAAGAGAGAAAGAAAATTTAAATATATAATATAATATGAAAATGAAAAAAATAAAAAATAAAAAATAAAAAATATATAATAGATGTTTATCAAGGGATGCATGCTTGTCATTGTTAAATTTAAAAATACCTTTTAAATTCTTGGAACTATTTTATTGTTTATTTTGAATCTTTTGAAAATTTAGTTCATCACTGAAACAAACAGTTATCAAATATAGAAAGAAAATAAATTATTTTTAAATGGCCAGTGATAATTTTTTTTATATAAAATTGGTTTTTATATAATGGTTAATAAATTAATTTTTAAATTAAAATATAATTTTTTTTATAATATTTGTTTCTAAAATTTTAATTATTTATTAAATTAAATTCTATATAACTCTCTAATTTAATTATGGATCAATTTTATCATTTTAAAAGTAATTTTTTTTATAATAATTGTTGTACACAATTTCCTCCAAGTTCAAGTGTTTAGCTTCAATGCTATGTAAGAAAGCTATGAATGAAGTGTGTAAATCTTTGAATACACATCACAATGATGAACCTCCTTTGTTGTTTTTTTCACAAGAGTATCTTGTTAATTTGAAATTCTGTTAAACTTTTTTTAGTTCTTTCCTTGCCACGTTAGTGTTGTGATGAACCATGGCTTCTTAAGAGAAAAGCTTAACCTTACATCTCCTCCAAGAAGATCTATATATCTTAGTTATGTGACACTTCTTAGCTCTTCTTTTAAATTATTTACAGGCATATAACTATATATTTTAACTGCAATAAGTGCTGTATTGAAACGAATAGGGACACAATTTGTGGAATGGGACTAGCTCATTAAACATAACAAGATTTAGGAGGAACTATCGATTTTCCTTATTGAAAGGTTGGTTTGTAATGATAAACGTTTTGTTTAGTTTATAGCATAAAGTGCGCAGTAAATTTTACTTTAAGTTTATTAGATTTAAGTTGCAAAATTTGGTCACATTGAAAGATTGTTTATACGTGAATTAAACTTTTAATTTTTTTTTAATCTTTGTTTGATTGAAATTTCAATTATAATTACTGAATTGAAAAAAAATTATATGCAACACAAACACAAAATGAAGATAAAGAGAAAGGGGAAGATCACACACAAAATTTATATTGGTGCACTCTTAAACAAGAGTTATATCCAATTGTTTAATCACATTAGTTAAGCTATACACTATATTTTTAAATTTTATAAGCACACAATTCTAGTAATGTAAAAAAATAAGTCAAGAATCTACATCTTGAATTCCACAAGACAAGATTTAACGCATTAGAGCACCTCTACTATACATAAAGTCTGAAAAACCCTATCCAATAAATAAAAAAAATGAATTATACAATAAAACGAATTCACTTTGATATATAGACAACAAAAAAAGAAACTTAAGAGTGGAACTTAAAATGAGAAAAATTCAAAGGAACTTTTGTGGGGATGGAACAAAGAAGGTTATAAGATAGCATGGGTTACATGGGAGAGTGTGTGTAAACCAAAGGAAAGGGAGGAGTAGGGAAAAAATATGTAAAGATTCAATTTAGCTTTAATGGCAAAATGATATTATAAGAAAAATGCATTTTAGTGATCACTATTTTTTGTCGCTAAAATATAGAAATCAGTCGCTAAACTAATTAATGAATAAATTAGTGACCGAAAAAAATGGTACAAAAAATTATACTCGTGAAAGATTTAGCAATCGAATTTATTTTTTATTGCAAAATAGTCACTGAAAATTCAATCGCTATTTGGTTGTTAAATAATTTGGTCACACAAGTATAGGAGACAAAGTTAGTAACCAAAAATTGTTTATCAATTTAGTCACTAATTCGGTGGCAAACAGAGAAAAAAATAATGATGAATAATTTTGGTCACTAATGCATTTAATATTTTTTTAAAATATTAATTATTTTCGGTTGTTAATTCGGTGGCAAAAGAAGAAAGAAATAATGTCGAAAATTTCGGTTGCCAATGCAATCAACATTTTTTTTAAAATATTAAATATTTTTACTTGCAAATTTGGTGGCAAAAAGAGAAGAAAATATCGATTACTAATGCATTCAACATGCTCTCAAAATATTAATTGTGGTCACTAATTCACTGACAATTTTAGAAAAGCATACAATAACAAAAAAAATTGGTTGCTAATATTGTTTTAACAACAAAACAATTTTTTTATTTGTCTATTTCATGTAACTTTTACCTACGGACAAAATAATATTTGTACGTGTTCATAAAATGTTAAAAATTTAATCATACTAAATTATAATAAAATCTATTGAACAATAATATAACCATTAAAATTCAAACATACAACATTAAAACATGATTCAAAACCATCTGACATAAGACCATAACTAAATTAATACTAAAAAAGCAAACAAGATTTACAGTTACTATATAATTATAAACATGCAAGTACTAGTTATCTAGCATAGTATGAGTAATTTAATCTATTATGTTATTTCCACTCGTAGTGGGAGACCAGACATGGAATTCTTCATATGAATATGTTATAATATAAGTTTCATCTACTTATCTTGTTGACACATATGTTCACTTTGCTCCTTCTCTAAATTCCTTTGTTAAATCTTTATTTCCATTCAATTTTTTATACATCCACTTTTTACCTTCGAAGATTTTCATTGATGCAAAGTGACTACAACAATTTCCATAAGTTAAATTGTAAGATTGCATAACCCAGTGTCCAATTACAATTAGTTAATATTAAATTTGGGAAGTTGAGTTTGAAAAAGATTGCATCAAACAAACAAGAGAACCCATAAGCATACACTTATTTTGATTGTAGAATAGAAGACCTTGCAATTGTCATTGTGAATTAATCAATTCAATAATTGGGACTAAATTCAATAATTAATTTATTGACTTTCATTTATGAATAATTGTCATGTTAATTGTTTTACCTTTTAAGAAAATTTGAAAAGCAATCATGAGTAGTCTAAATATCATAAAATATAGAGTTATTTTCTTGTCTTTTTTAATAAAATATTGAATTACCATTTGTTTTCCGGTTTAATGCTTTTTAATAATGTTATTATTTTATTTTAAAATTATTGACATTATAATAAATTATTTTTCTTTAATATTTTTTTTATATTGATTTGAGAATTGAATATTGTTTATATTTTTTTTTTCAATCAAACTTACAAAGATATACTATATTCAAAACTTAAAATTTTGAGATAGTAAATATTTCATTTTTCTATTACAGTTTTTCTTATAGTTTTGCCCCAAATAGCCTAGGCTGTGAGGTAATATAATCTAAGTACGAAAATCGAGAACAATGAGAGACAACAAGAACAATTAAAAGTAAATCTGGATGGTGTGGAAAGATATAAAGAGAGCATGTAAAGATGAATTAGGGAGAAATTGGGTTGAGGAGGGTGGTGGGAAATGAGGATGTAGTAAAGTTTTGGGAGGATAAATGAATAGGTGAAAAAGCATTATCTCACAAATACCCTAGATTGCATAGCAATGTGTTATCAAAGAACAAAACTATTAAGGAAGTTGGTTATTGGAACATAGACAGTGAATTTCGAGAGTAAAATGGAGAAGGAATTGGTTTGAATGGGAAAGATCTAGTGTAGAAGAGCTGATGGATGAATTAATTGGGAAATGCCCAAATAGTTTGATAGATATAAGTGTATTTGGAAGATCAATGAGTCACAAGTGTTTTTAGTCAAATCTACATACAATCTCTTAACAAAGAGGAGTGCAGGACACTGAGGTATGGAAAATCAAAGTCTTGTCAGTGGCACATATGTTTTCTTGGAGGGTACTACTTAATAGGATTGCCACCCAGGGATAATTTGGTAGAGAAAGGAGGTTTGACCTGGAGTAATTTGTGTTCTATGTGTACAAGTGTGATAGAAACTGCAGATCATATGCTCTTTACATGTACGATAGCTAATAAAGTTTGGGAAAATTGCTATTGTGTATTTAAACATTGATATAATGCTTCTGCTGAATGAGTAGGGAAAATAATTAAAATGATTTTGACAGGTTGATGTAGGTGGTTTTAAAAGGGTGATATAAACACATTGGTCAATGGGTTGGGTTTAAATAATGTAATTGCAGCTTGATAAAACATATATATCTTTGGTTGGGGGATATGTATTACAATATATATGTATTATGAATTACTTTTGGATCAGGCAATACACATCATAGATATGATCTAGTTTGCAGAGTGCTCAATGGGTGTTCAATAATCAAAGATCATAGCATCGAAAAATAAGAAGAATACAACATTTAGTGGACACACAAATCTGCAGGAAATCAACATTTATGAAGCACAATGATACTGTTGCAAAGGATAGATGGAGAGAATGGAAGGGCGTGACTCAGTACGTGATTTTAGAAAGGAGGTGGTCGTGGTTGTAAATCAGAATCTTTTGCGCTACCTATATTTAGAAAGGAGGTGGTCGTGGTATGTGTTGCATCAAATGTGCACGTATAGCAAATGCAGAGTGGTGACCACAGTGCAAGGTGCAAAGCTGAGCCTCACCAGTTTTGGATAATTGACTATTATTTTTCTTGTGAGTGTGTATTATGAATTTTAATAATGGGGAGGACCTTTAGGATGTTCAACTACATTGTATTTTGTATTTATATATGGGTTGGAGCAACTTTGTGTTTCTTTTAATTAATTTATTCTTTTATAAAAAGAACATAACTAAAAAAAATAAGATAAACTTATATAGTTTTAAATGAATTCTGAATACAACAAATTCAATATGTTTTTCTCAATAAATATAAGGTATTGATCACATGTTACAAAAGCTTCAAGAAAATATTTTTAGTCCAATATAAATTCTTTTTCAAATTACTTAAAAGATTTTGAAAAAAATAGTTCTAACATCGTGTTAAACAATTTATAAATGAAAGAATTATATATAAAACTAATTATTATTTTTAATGAATTAAAACTAATGTTTAATATGTTAATTTTATTTAATAATAAAATTAATAGATTAATTCGTGGTTTTAACAAATTAGATTAGAGTGGTTTGATATTCAGATTGAATTATAGAAAGCTAATATACTAAAAGCATATTTTAATATATTAAAAAGGAGATACAAAACTACACATTATTTTAAATTATTTTAATAAATTATTCCATTAATATGTTTCTTTCAATTAATAAAAACTAATCAAGCATTTTAACATATTAAAATAGTATTTTAATTTATTTAAAATCTATATATCATCAAAAAAAGTTCTAATGCATTTTAAGTTTTCTAAAAATAATGTGGATCAAATAAAGGTGAATTAATTTCAATTGATGTGTGATGGATAAGTTTTGAGTTGTGGTTTTTTCTTACGTTTGTGTATGGTATTTTTCGTATTAATTCTAGAACAACCTTTTTTTTGGTTTTGGCAATAAACATAACTGCTACATTTAGGTTACATGAAGATTGTTTAGGTTTTATTAGGAGATACAATGTGAAATAGATTTTTAACAATAAAATATTATGTGGTTTGAGCTTAAACGGTCTAAAGAGAGAAAATGATAGTAAAATTGTAATATTAAAAAAAACTAATTTGAGATATTATTTATTTTTAATATCTATTTTTGGTTATGTTTTGTTAGGAGAGATTGTTTTTGTTTTGAAAAGGTTCATAGAGAAAACTATAAATAGAAGATGTATTCATATTATAAAAGACACTAGAAAGTAATAAGAGAAGTTGTTATTCACTGTTCGTCTAGTTGCCAACAAGTTGGTATATGAGCTTTGAGAGAGTCTGCATGTTCGAGTTACAGTGAGCCGAGTTAACCGAGCTTGTCGTGTGAGATGACCAATTTTGCAAATAGTTTGTCTATTTCTAAGTTGATAAAAGAAGTCAACTATGATAACTGGCGCCGACAGATGAAGGCATTCTTTTGGTCCCAAGACGTTTGGGAAATTGTAGACCAGGACTATGAAGAACTAGAGTGACGCGAGTCTGCCCAAACATGGGATCAATGGATCGTTCCGACAAATTTCCCTCCAACCAAAGATCAAAAATCGAAAATGCGGAAAGGGATTAGGGATGGAGAAGACGCCACAATCATTTCTGATTGATAAGTCCAGTGAGGATTCGCCACTCTGAATTCGAAAATTCACATATAAGAATCTAAAGTTCTACTCGAGAACCAAGAGAGAATTCACAGAGCCAAAGTCTCAACCCCTTAAAATCTGAATTCTGAGTACCAAGAGTTATGAGAATCCTATTTATACTAATGGACCTAAGACAAGGCCCATTAACTAATTAGGCCCAAAAACTGGAAAAAGAACAAAAATACAAAGCCTAGTAAAGGCCCACAAAGAAAATTAAATCCAAATTACAAAATATTAAAAAATTAAATTTAGAAATCCTAAAAACTACAGTTGTCATCTTCATGCTCGTATCATCCTCCCCAGGTTGGAGAACTCAATTTTAACATCATCTAAACAAAGACGAGAACAACTATCTAAATAAAGATGTGGAGCTCATGAGAGTCCAATCTCTTATTATCAAAGTACAGTAAATATCTTCCTCCAGGATCATAAACCAACCTGTAAAACACATCAAACAATAAGAACATCAAACGACTAATCATAAGCATGTCAAATACATCAATCCAATACAAATATATGGTATCTAATGTCCTTTTCAGTTCACGTAACAAGATTAAAGATCTAACATGATTATGCTTAATCTCATCATCAACCTGCTGATAATTCACACACATAGAGAAAAGATGATCATGAACATTCAAGTCCACAGGATATGTATGCATCTCATCATTCAAGGACTTGGAATCACCACCTAAAACAATAGTATGCATATCAAAAGCAAATGCACAATTCACAAGGATTTTTAATTTGCTCATGATACACATCGGACAATTCCACGGATGTAGTGGAAGCCCATATGTTTTTCTCTCTAATACTGCGTGAATCACTTGAAAGCTCATCACTAGTAATTTCCCGCAAAGGAGAATCCACACAAATAATTATAGAGTTAGAATAAGAACAAATATTATCATTAGTCTCTTCTTCCTTTGCTCTCTTTTCTTTCTCTTCTCTTTCTATCTTTTCTTTCTCCTTTCTTTCTATTATTCTTTTTGCCTTTTCTAACAATTCATCAAATTTTCTACTTCCTTCCTCAGTCTTTTCTTTCAATTCTCTAATCTTTTGATCAAACTTTTCTTTTTCTTCCTTTTCAATTTTCTCCTCTCTTTTCCTAAGAATTTCCTTCACTTTTTCCCCAAACTCTTTCTCTCTTCTTATAAAATCCTTTTCACTTTCTACAAATCTTTTCCCTTTCCATAAGTCCCCTCATTTGTTCTCTCTCTTCTCTAAGCTCTCTTCTATCCTCTCTAATTTTTGTAATGCTTTCTTTTCTCTCTCTCGCAACCACTGGTAATAGTCTTTAAGATCTTGATCATTTATGGGTTTTGACTTCCAATTAGGACATTCAAGAGAAACATGCCCATAGCCTTCACATTTGGAGCATCTAATAGAACCTGTTTTGATCTTTGAACTTGATGCGTTGTTACATTTACGCTCCGTCTTCTTTAGCCTTCTATGCTCATAAACTTTTCTTTCCAACTGTTGTACTATTGGAATGACTCTTGAATTCAAATATTCTATAGTCAACCCCATGGCTGCAAGTGAATGTTAGAAAAAAAACCAGAAAATCATAAACAAATGGTTAGTACAATTAAAAGAAAAAAATGGACCTCGCCACTCGCTAAGTGTTTGCACTCTATCACTCGTGTATCACTCTTGAAAAACTATTTCCACTCTCTCCACTCAAATTCCTCTTTAGTTCTTAAGAAGACTTCCAGTCAACTTATCAAGAATTTTACATTCAAAGTGAAAGATGTAACAAATCCACATTAAACTCAAGAGGTCAAGAAAACAGAAAACAATAAGACAAAACCAAGGAATTTTGAAAGACAAACTGAAAAGCACAAAATCAAGAAATGAGCTAAATCAAAGGGAAGTAAGATGTGACAAAACTAAGAACGTGAAAAAGAGAAAAGAACTTTAGAAGACAAGGGTAATCTAAATAGTGTATTTAGAATTACCATTAGAAATGTAAAACAAAGCAAGTAAGTTAAACAATTAGAAAAGTCCAGTTGTAAGAAATGAATCAAGACTACCTAGATGCATGGAACTAATTTGGACATCCAATAGAGAACTCAATTAAAATTGAATCTAAATCTCAAGAGAAATATGGAATATTCACTTTAACATTTTTTTTTGGCTTATCACACTTGAGATGAATGAAAGCTAGTTAGGCATCCACCCACTCTTATGCAATTTGCTTACTTTGTGTTTTAAGTTTCTCAAGACTTAAACTCAAATTTTAAAAGAATGCTCTAAACGTAGATGCTACACTTAGCCCCTAATTGTTTAATCTTAAAATTCAATCTCAAACAATCAAGATTTTCCAACAATTCAACTCCTTCACAAACAAGAATCCAAGGAAAATGAAATTTATAGACATATGACTCAAATCAAAGTTAGGAAGAAAGAATGACACAAGAGAATAGAAATGGTCAAACCAGATTTAAGCATCGAGTTCTCCACTAGGATGCGCACCATATTAGCAACTAATATACCACATAAATCCACCAGATTTGTAGCTTCTGCAGCTTCTAATTAACACCATGAGCAGCTCTCAATTTCATGCATAGGAACCAGCGAAAACTAAATTCATTCCACAACCATGGACCCCACACATTTGTAATTCTCCCTAATTCACATTAACACCAATTGGATCAAAAGTACCAATTGGGTCCCACGTGTACCATTCTTCCATGAATAATCAAATCAATTTAATCCAACAAGGAACCCCACGTACATTCCAATTCACCAAATTGGATCAATTTATAAATGCAATCTTAAGATGTGGGTCCCACTATCAATTTTTCAATTAGCTGCACATTATTTGTCATTGCATGAGCCAATTAGAAACCTTCAATTCATCAAAGCTGCAAACCTATTTCATGTTGCATATCACCTAATCAAATCAACACGGATCTCGAACTTTGTCTGCAACGTGCCAAACTCCAATCTCAATTTGTAGCACATTTCCAGCACCTCTTAGGACATTGGACAAACATATTGATTACACCAATTATAATTTTGAGCTGTTTTTTTCATGAATTACCGTGCGTACCACTTCAACTTGAATCAATTGAATGCAGCTGTAATAGAAGGAACCAGAACTCTAATTCTAGATTGTTTCAATCGCTGGGAATTGAATAATTTCAGTTCTAGCGACATAGTTGAACCCATTCTTCCCTGCCTGCCATATGTTTGATGAAAAGCTTCAAAGACAATTATCACTTCTGATTTAATCTGCTACTTCAAAGCTTCGACGATTGAACTCAAACTGCTAATTTATTCTTCCACCGACTTTTCCAGAAGAATCAAACCACCGAATGTAGTAAAAGGCTTACTTGAGGAATGAACGATGAAACCACTATTGTTTCCGAAAACATTAAAAGATAATTGCAACAACAGAAAGAGCTTCCCGAAGATTTTGTTCACTTTCACCTCCTCTAATTGCGATTCCTGTCAGCACCACATCATCGCGCGAAACACAGAAACAACTCGTGATAAATCAAATTAAACGCCACAGGAAAAAAATGGTTATTGTGAGCAAAGAATGAAAACCCAAACGCTGTATCGTTAGATTCGATTCTGCAGTGCCAAAATGCTGGAAGAAGGCGTTGCAGAAACAATTCTGGTTAGAATCTGGTGTAATCCTTTTGAATTGCATCTGAAAAATGCTTCACGGAAAACATTTGGAAGGGAATTGGTGTTTCGGAAAAGTAACGAAAATAATCCCCAAACCCTTACGACAAAAGTTGCAAAACACTATGGAAATTGTTGCGAAAAAGTTGCGAAAATATCATAAACAAGCTCTGATTACCAAATGACGCGAGTCTGCCCAAACATGGGATCAATGGATCGTTCCGACAAATTTCCCTCCAACCAAAGATCAAAAATCGAAAATGCGGAAAGGGATTAGGGATGGAGAAGACGCCACAATCATTTCTGATTGATAAGTCCAGTGAGGATTCGCCACTCTGAATTCAAAAATTCACATATAAGAATCTAAAGTTCTACTCGAGAACCAAGAGAGAATTCACAGAGCCAAAGTCTCAACCCCTTAAAATCTGAATTCTGAGTACCAAGAGTTATGAGAATCCTATTTATACTAATGGACCTAAGACAAGGCCCATTAACTAATTAGGCCCAAAAACTGGAAAAAGAACAAAAATACAAAGCCTAGTAAAGGCCCACAAAGAAAATTAAATCCAAATTACAAAATATTAAAAAATTAAATTTAGAAATCCTAAAAACTACAGTTGTCATCTTCATGCTCGTATCATAGAGGAAGATGAAGAGATGTCGAGAGTCAAGCTTGCCGAGCTGCGAGGAATATGAGTGAAGGACAGAGCAACTTTGTACTTGATATACCGAGCTATTGATGAGTCCGGCTTTGAGAAGATAGCGAAAGCTGAATCTTCAAAAGAAGCATGGGATATATTGGAAAAGGCGTACAAATGAGACAATTGTCAGGTTTTAAACTCTCAGAGGCGAGCTTTAAAACACGAGGATGAAGGAAAATGAAAAAGTGGGCGAGTATGTTTCCTGAGT
This sequence comes from Lablab purpureus, assembly GCA_030347555.1. Taxonomy (NCBI): domain Eukaryota; kingdom Viridiplantae; phylum Streptophyta; class Magnoliopsida; order Fabales; family Fabaceae; genus Lablab; species Lablab purpureus. The sequence goes on along the minus strand of CM059256.1, from coordinate 19,606,781 downwards.
TCAGATCGTGGTGAATAGGGATGACAAATGAACCCGTCCCCTTAGGTATTAACCGAATCCGCCCCGAGTTTGATAGGAAATCCCCACATTGACTGGACATGGGTATGAGTATGGATAATACCTGAATTTTTAAATTGGGTATGGGGATGGGGATGGGGATGGGTATGTACATATCTGCCCCGTCCCCGTTCCCATACCCGTCCCCGTACTCATACTTGTCCTTATTTGAAATTACTAATATACCTGTATTAAGTTAATTGTAAAATTATATTTGAAAATAAAATTTAATTTAAATATTATTAGTGACTATTAGTTTGTTATTGGTATTAAAAATTATATTTAATGACTTAAATAACTTTTTTCAATAAATCATAATTTTGTTTAGAAAAAAGAGATTTGTTAGTTAATATTAATAGCTAAAAAAGTTATATATCTCTATTATCTTACTAATCAATTCTTATTTCTATATTCTTTTTTTCTCTGTGTGTGACTTTTCTTTTTCGACCCTATCTCTAGAGAAACTCTCACTTCTCTATTCTAAACTCTCAATCTTGAATCATCTCTTTCAAAATTAAAGTCCACAATTGTGATCTATAGAACAAGAATAGTATTTCTACCAAATTAACTTCAGTTTCAGGTAAATTTTGTCTATTTCTGTGTTTCCTCTTTTTCTATTCCTTTGTCACTAAGGGTTAAGCTTGCATGTTTGAATTGGGCCTTATTAGAGGATCATTAGACACTTGACTTAAGATGTTATGATAATATTATTTGATGTGATGATATATATGTGTGTGTTAAAAATTGTGATGTGTTTTATTAAATGGTTTATAAATGGCAGAAATTTTAGTTTATCCTTTTTTTTTAAATATTTCTATAAATTGCAATGATCATGTTAATTTTACACAGGAGTGGAAAATATTTTAGGGACAGAGTCTTAAAGAAAGTGATCAAATTGAGGAGTAGAGAAAAATAGCTATTTTGAGTGATTGTGATCAACATGATACATGATGTATGTATACATGTTAAAGATTTATGAAATTACAATTCCTTTTTTTGTCTTTATATTAAATCCTAATAACATCATAATTATTTTTTGGTTTAATAGGCATTTTGATCTCAATATTTTGAGAGAATTTGCAATGTTTTCCCATGTTTATTGTTTTTCTCAATTGAGTCCCAAATTTTATTAAAATCTGTCCATGTGATCTCTTCTATTAGATTAGTGTTAACGACATTAACTATATGAGGTGTGGCGCATCCAAGTTAACTCGTGACACGTGAATAATGACAAAAGGGTATGAATATGAACACTAAAATTTGAGAATTTTTTACAAAAAGGATCACATTGGCAAATTTTAATAAAATTTAGGATTCAATTGAGTAAAAAAATAAACATGGAAAAACATTGCAAATTCTCACGAAATGTTGAGACCAAAATGCCTACTAAACCTTATTATTTTTGAGATTTTTTTAATAAGATGCGGGTATGGGTATGGATATGAGTATATACCCGTTACTCGATAGGGATGGAGATGAGACAAAATTTTTATACCCGTTACGTATGGGGATGGGGATGGGGATAGGAATGAATTTCTATCTTGGGGATGAGGATGGGATAGTGAAACCTGCATCCGCCTTACCCTGTTTCCATCCCTAGTGGTGAATCAGCTTGGCACAAATGTAGAAACACTACCTGCTAGCCGAGTAGTGAAGAAAGTCTTAAAGTCGTTAACCGACGTCTTTGAGAATGTTTTATGTGTTATTGAGGAGTCCAAGGACATGTCAATATTGTTGGTGGAAGAGCTTGTTGGGTCACTTGTGGCACATGAGTAGAGGAAGAAGAAGAAGGGCGATACTCTTGGTCAAGCACTCCAAGTAAAGGCGCCAACTAAAGATAAGGAGTCCAATGCTCAGAATACTCAAAGACGAGGTGGTAGAGGATGAGGTGGCCGAGGTAGAGGAAGAGGCGACAAAGGTGGTAGAGGTAAGGGAGACGAGGAGCAAACCGACCAACAAAATTGGCATGGCCTAGGACAAGGAAGCTGGAGAGGAGGTCGATCAAACAACACTAGCATCAAGTGTTTCAAATGTGGCAAGTATGGCCACTATACGAAAGATTGCTACTTGGGCAAATGCTATAACTGTGAAAAAAGGTCGGACATTTTGCAAAGGATTGTTAGTCTGAGAAGAGGGAAACCCACTTCCTTACAGAAGACAAGGACGACAAGGAGGAAGAGGGAATTCTAATGATGTCATCGAGGACCGATCTTAGTCTAAGCTCATAGGACGAGTTGATGTTGAACTCGGATACCAAGGATAGCCCAAATTCTTTGGACAACTCAATATGGTATATTGACACAGGTGTGAGTAACCATATTTGCAGAGACAAGAACCTTTTCAAGGATATCTCTAAAGTAGAGGTCAGCCACGTGTTGTTTGGAGATGCATTCAAGGTAGCAGTGAGAGGCCGAGGTACAATCCAGTACCTACAGAAGGATGGCCAAATTGGAGAAATCAGAGACATGTACTATGTACCCGATCTGAAGAGCAACATTTAGAGTGTGGGATAGCTAATGGAGAAGGGTACTCGATATTAATGCAGGACTGAGCTCTACAGTTGAGGGATAAACTCAGATGTTTGATTGCTCGAGTAGAGATGAAGAAACACAGGATATACAAGCTGAATCTGAAGATAGTCAGAGAAAGGTGCATGAAGCTAGATGTAAAGGATAAGGTCATGACGTAGCATTTTCAGTTTGGTCATTTACACTTTGGTGGACTAACCAAACTGGCAAAGAAAGATAGGGTACACGGACTGCCGAGAATGGAATTCGAGTAAAGATTATGCGAGAAGTGTGTGCTTGGCAAACATACAAGGACGTCATTTACGAGGACTGTCGAGTACCGAGCAAGTGAACAGCTCAAATTAATCCATACCGACCTGTGTGGACCGATTATCCCTGAGTCCTTTAGTAGTAAAAGGTACTTTATTTCCTTTGTAGATAATTTCTCTAGAAAAACATGGGTCAATTCCTTGACAGAGAAGTATGAGGTGTTCGGGATGTTTAATAAGTTCAAAGTGATGATTGAGAAGGAGCCATGAAGGCCAATTAAGTCGGTGCATTCTGATCGAGAAGGAGAGTACACTTTAGCCGAGTTCATGAAGTATTGCGAGGAGCACAGAATAAAGAGATTTTTAACAGCTCCATATTCTCCTCAGCAAAATGTGGGTGGCGGAGAGGAAGAACAAAACCATCCTTGACATAGTCTGAGCTATGCAAAAAGGCAAGAACATGCCAAAGGAGTTTTGGGTTGAAGGTGTACAGTGTACGGTTTATGTGCAAAATAGGTGTCCTCATGCAAAGCTGGGTGAAAAGACACCTCAAGAAGTATGGAGTGGAAGGAAGCCAAGTGTGTCACACCTTAAGGTGTTCAGAAGTGTGGCTTATGAGAATGTTCTAGCTCAACAAAGAACAACAAAGCTTGATGATAGTAGCAAGAAATATGTGTTCATTTGGTATGATGAGAAATCAAAGGCCTACAGATTATATGACCCAATAAACAAAAAATTTATAATGAGCCGAGATGTGCAGGTTGATGAAGGAAGTGAGTGAAACTAGAACAACTCAGAAAAGGAGACTACTGAAAGAGGGAGATCAGAGAATATTGTTAACCCCATCAGAAAGAATGAGGAGTCAGGTGAGGATGAAGATGAGCCTCGACAACCGAAAACGAGAAGCTTGCAAGACATATACATTTCCACTGAGGAGGTGCACATTGTATGTCTCTTGGTAGACTTTGAAGATTTGAGCTTCAAAGAGGCCGTGTTGGACGAGCAGTGGAAAAAGGCAATGGACGAGGAGATCGGCGCAATTAAGCATAACAATATGTGGGAGCTGACCGACTTGCCTCGAGGAGCTCGACCCATTGGAGTCAAATGGGTCTACAAAAGGAAAATGAATGCGGATGGTAAGGTCGAGCGCTACAAAGCTTAGCTTAAGGTAAATCAAAAGGACGAGACTGTGATCCAAGTTGACAACAGGTTGACGATAGAGTTGGCAAAGAACCCGGTCAATCATGAGAAGAGCAAGCACATCAATGTCCGGTTTCATTTTATCCGAGAACAAGTGAAAGAAGGGAGTGTGAAGTTGGAGCACATCGACAGCCGAACTCAAGCTACTGACATGTTTGCAAAATCGTTGCCGAGAACTGTGCTTGAAGATGATTGGGATAAGGGATAAAAGAAGCATTTAAGTTTACGGGGAAATATTGTTGGTTAAAACTTAAATGCAAAAAACTGATTTTGTTAGTTGTTGTAATTGTTTTTGGTTATTTTTTATTAGGATTGTTTTCGTTTTGAGAAGGCCCATAGAGAGAAACTACAAATAGAGGATGTATTTACATTGTAAAAGACACCAGAAAGTAATAAGAGAAGTTGCTATTCAGTGTTCGTCTTTTTGTCAATAGAATTTATGGGCAATTTAACTGATGTAATAGGTCTCTCTTATTTCCCGCCCCTAGTTTTGCTTCTTTCTACTTCTCTCACTATTTGTCATCATGCTTTTGTTTTTCTCCTCTCTCTCGCTTTTGCGCTTTCTCTTCCAGCACCCTCTCCGTACACATTGTCACCGCCACTGATTATTCTATTAACAACAGGACGAACATTGAACAACAACTTCTCTTATTACTTTCTAGTGTGTATTACAATGTGAATATATCCCCTATTTATAGTTTTTCTCTATCGGTCTTCTCAAAACAAAAATAGTCTCTCCTAACAAAACATAACCAAAAACTAAACATAATCAGTTTTTGCATTTAAGTTTTAACCAACAATATTCCCCCGTAAACTTAAATTCCTCTTCTGTCCCTTATCCCAATAGTTTTCAAGAATAGTTTTTGGCAACAATTTTGTAAACATGTCAACAGCTTGAGGTCAGTTGTCGACGTGCTACTCTATCACCGACCTATTGTCAACTCGGATCACAGTCCCGTCTTCTTGTTTCTCCTTAATCTGAGCTTTGTAGCGCTCGACCTCACCATCCGCATTTATCTTCCTTTTGTAGACCCATTTAACTCCAACTAGTCGAGCTCCTCTAGGCAAGTTGTCCAGCTTCCACGTATTTTTACGCTCAATTGCGTTGATCTCCTCGTCCATTGCCTTTTTCCACTTCTCGTCTAGCATGGCCTCTTCGAAGCTCAAATCTTCAGAGTTTGCCAAGAGACATACAATGTGTACCTCCTCGATGGAATTATATATGTCTTGCAGGCTTCTCATCTTCGGCTATCGAGGTTTATCTTTATCCTCAACTAATTCCTCGTTCTCTCTGGCAGGGATTACAAAATCTCTGATCTCCCTCTTTCACCAGTCTCTTCTTCCGAGTTGTTCCAGTTCCACTTGCTTGCTTCATCAACCTGAACATCTTGGCTTACTGTGACTTTTTTGTTTATTGGGTCATATAATCTGTAGTCCTTTGATTTCTCATCATATCCAATGAACACATATTTCTTGCTCCTATCATCAATTTTTTTTCTTTGTTAAGCTGGAACATTCCCATAAGCCAAATTGTCGAACACCTTAAGGTGTGACACACTCAGCTTCCTTCCACTCCATACTTCTTGAGATGTCTTTCCGCCCAGCTTTACATGAGGACACCTGTTATTGACATAAACTACACACTATACACCTTTTGCCCAAAACTCCTTTGGCATGTTCTTACCTTTCTGCATAGCTCGAACCATGTCAAGGATGATCTTGTTCTTCCTCTTTGCCAATCCATTTTGCTGAGTAGAATATGGAGCTGTTAAAAATCTCCTTATTCCGTGCTCCTCGCAATACTTCATGAAATCATCTGAAGTGTACTCTCCGCCTCGGTCAGAATGCACTGACTTAATCGGCCCTCCCGTCTCCTTCTCAATCATCACTTTGAACTTCTTATACGCCCCGAACACCTCAGACTTCTCTGTCAAGAAATAGACACATGTTTTCTTCAGAGAAATCATCTACAAAGGGAAATAAAGTACCTTTTACCAATGAAGGACTTAGGGGTAATCGGTCCACACAGGTTGGTATGGATCAATCTGAGTTGTTCACGTGCTCAGTACTCAATAGTCCTCGAAAATTACGTCCTTGAATGTTTGTCGAGCACACACTCCTTGTAGAATCTTTTCTCAAACTCCATTCTCGATAGTCTGTGTACCCTCTCGTTCTTCGCAAGTTTGGTCAGTCCACCAAAATTTAAATGACCAAACCGGAAGTGACACATCATGACCTCCTCCTTTACATCAAGCTTCATGCACCTTTCTTAGACTATCTTCAAATCCAACTAGTACATCCTGTTTTTCTTCATCTCTACTCGGGCAATCAAACGTCTGAGTTTATCCCTCAACTATACAGCTCGGTCCTGCATCAATACCGAGTAACTTTTCTCCATCAGCTGTCCCACACTCAAAATATTGTTCGCTCTTCAAATCGGGTACATAGTACACGTCTGTTGAATGATTTTGAAATTTGATGATGTTTGTTAACTTGTTATTTGTGTTTAATTTTGTGCTGGATGCGTGGTTAATGTTTGTTTAAATGTTTTTAAGATTGTTCGAGATGATAGATTACTTGTATAGATTAATCACATGAATAATAATAAACTGTTGTTTTTATTATTCATCAGTTAGTCTACTAATTCTTCTTGTCCAGTCGACTATTTTTATTGAAATGTACCAGGTATACAGATTTAATGAAAATAACACACTGATCTGAGTCTTCAGTCGACTATTTTGTTCTTCGCACATCTGTTATGCAGTAAAACGCTCTGTACGCGTCTCAGCTTCTTCAAAAAACAAAGACCCATTACGTTTCGTTTTGCCTATAAATATTATCTTCGAGGACGTTCCAAGGTGCGGAAGAATTCAAGAGAAAAACTCTCAAGAAGCTACAACTTTAAGGAGCAAGAGGATTACTGCAAAGAGTTTTTCATTTTCACTGTTCTGTCAAGAATTTTCTTTCTGTCACTGTAACTTTGTATTCTTTGATCTCGGGTTAGAGATTGTAAGTGGGTTTTAGAACCCTGCGACTGTGATTGGGGTGATCACAGAGACTCTGGTTGAGTCTGTGGGTGGTTGTCTATTCTATAGTGTTTAGGATAGATTGTTTTGTTTTCTTGTAGAGCTCAAGAAAGGTTCTTTTTGTGTAAAGAATACAATCTTTAATAGTGATTAGGATCTGCAGGTTGTAGATCATAGATTGGACGTAGTTCTTTTACAAAGAACGAACCAGTATAAATTTTGGTGTCATATTTTCTCTTCCCTCATCATCTGATATACTGTGCAGTAAGAATTAACCTACTATTACGCGTTTATCATTCGACTAATTTTTTGTGAATTGAACCAGTAGTTTTCCTTTTACTAAAAAGTTTCTATACAAGCCTAATATCAATTCAATCCCCCCCTTCTTGATATTATTCCGCTGCTAACAATTGGTATCTAGAGTAGATTCTTGTAAGGTACTCAAGTTCAAATCAAGAATGGGAGACAAGCTTCCCTTTGCCGAAGGTGCCTCTACCAACAGAAACCCTCTTTTCGTAGGTGCAAACTATCCGTTCTGGAAGGTCAGAATGAAGATCTTTTTCGAATCGGTTGACAGAGGCGTGTGGGATGCCGTGGTTAATGGTCCATATATCCTTACCATCAAAGGTGAAGATGGACAGCTGGTTGAAAAGCCATGGGAACAGTGGTCTGAAACAGAGAACAAGAAGGCTCAATTCGACAGTAAGGCCAAGAATATTTTAACCTCTGCTCTTAACCTTGATGAATTTTTCAGGGTTTCACAGTGCACCACAGCCAAAGAAATGTGGGACATCCTTCAAGTAACACACGAAGGCACAACTGAGGTGAAAAGGGCAAGAAAACACACTCTCATACAAGAGTATGAGATGTTTCGAATGCAGCCTGGTGAGACCATCCAAGATGTGCAGAAACGATTCACGCACATAGTGAATCATTTGCTTGGATTAGGGAAGAAGTTCGACGATGAAGAGCTTAATATAAAGGTGTTAAAATGCTTGAGTAGGAATTGGCAGCCAAAGGTTACAGCCATTCTGGAAACTAAAGATTTGACAGTAATGAGCACTGCAACATTGTTCGGGAAACTCAGAGAACATGAATTGGAGCTGAGTAGGCTGGATCAAATCGAAAATTCAGAAAAACAGAATAAAAGCTTAGCACTAAAAGCAAAGGAGTCGATTAAGAGTGATGAAGATAAAGATGATGACAGTACTATGTTTGCTATGTTGGTAAAGAAGTTTGGTAAATTCCTTAAAAGGAAAGACAGTTCAAAGGACAGATTTCAAGAAAAACAGAGGAGGTATACCCGAAAACCAGATTTTAATTCCTCTAACTTTTCTTGTTTTAATTGTGGACAGCTAGGACATCTCAAGGCAGATTGTCCTCTTTTAAATCAAAGAAAAGAAAGAAGTCCATAAAAGAATGAGAGAAAAGACAAAAGAAATCAATACTTCAAGAAAGGGAAGAAAGCTTATATGGCATGGGATGACAGTGATTCCAGTAGATCTCTAAGTTCAGATTCTGAATCTGCAAATCAAGCCAATCTCTGTCTTGTAGCCAATGAAGATACTGCTAGTCAAGTAAGTTCGTGTGATTCTGATATGAGTGAGAATTATGACACTCTGTTTAATGCTTTCATTGAATTTCATGATGAAGCAAAGAAGATGGAATATCAGTATAATCGGCTAAAAGGACTAAATAGCTGGCTAGAAAATAAAGTGCAGGAACTGGAAGATCAAAATAGTAGACTGAAGGATGAAAACAGTCAACTAAAAGATAATGTACTGCAAGAAAAAAACCAGAAAGATTCTGAAAGATCTGTAACTGATAAAAATGAATATGAGAATTATGAAAACTGTGTTAACCTTCAAAATAAAGTTGGTTATTTGATCAAAACATTGGCAAAGTTTCAAATTGGTCATAATACCTTAAATCAACTTTTACATTCTCAAATTGGTTTTTCAAATGGAAATGGACTTGGCTATGGAAAACGTTATCATGCTGCAAAGAACAAATCTTATCCCAGGAACAGATTTAAAACATGTTCTTATTGTTTGAAACATGGTCATATATCTAAGTTTTGCTATGTCAAGAATTTTTGGATTTCAAGAGGTGAATTTTATTGGAAACCCAAAACACATGTTGTTCCTAACTTGAAAGGACCCAAATGGCTTTGGGGACCTAAATTTTTCAATTAAACCTTGTTTTGCAGGTCTGTCATGGAGCAAAAAGAACCTTATGGTATCTGGATAGTAGATGCTCCAAACACATGACAGGAGATAAATCAAAGTTGATGAATTACAAGGAATGTGAAGCTGGAGCTATTACTTTCGGTGATAACTGCAAAGGAAAAATTAAAGGATCTGGAGATATTGGCAACTGTACTTCTTCACAGATTAAAAATGTACTTTATGTTGAAGGATTAAAACACAATCTCCTAAGCATAAGTCAGCTATGTGACACAAAGGTATGAAAGTCACTTTTTGATGCAGAATTCTGTGTCATTTTCAATTGTAAAACTGCAGATATAGTGCACATTGGGAGAAGAGTAAACAATGTCTACATGCTGGACATCAACTCCTCAAATCACAAGAATATTTGTTTGTTAACTAAAGAAGATGATAGCTGGTTATGGCATAGAAGGTGTGGACATGTCAACATGCAGTTGTTGAACAAGATAAGCTGCAAAAGTCTTGTTAGAGGGCTTCCAAATGTGAAATTTGTGAAGGACAAAGTCTGTGAATATTGCCAAAAAGGAAAGCAGTCCAAAAGCTCATTTGAATCAAAGAATATCATATCAACTAGGAGACCTCTTGAACTATTGCACCTTGATCTGTTCGGCCCTTCAAGAACAGTAAGTATTGGAAACAACTCTTATGTTCTTGTGATAGTTGATGATTTCTCAAGGTATACTTGGACACTTTTTCTTTCCTCAAAAGATGAAACTTTTCATGCATTCAAAAGGTTTGCTAAGATCACTTCAAATGAAAAAGATTTGAAAATTGTTTCTTTAAGAAGTGATCATGGGACTGAGTTTCAAAATATACATTTTGAAAAGTTTTGTTCTAACTATGGCATCTCTCACAATTTCTCTGCACCTAGAACTCCACAGCAAAATGGAGTTGTTGAAAGGAAAAATAGGACTCTACAGGAATGTGCAAGGACAATGTTGAGTGAGTCAAATCTACCAAAATATTTCTGGGCAGATGCTGTATCAACTGCTTGTTATGTACTCAATAGAGTGTTACTTAGACCTATACTAGATAAAACATCATATGAGCTTATGAATGATAAAATACCTAGTATTGCATATTTTAAATTCTTTGGATGCAGGTGCTTCATACTCAACAATGGAAAAGCATCATTAGGTAAATTTGATGAGAAAGATGATGATGGCATTTTTCTTGGTTATTCATTGACTAGCAAAGCATACCGTGTTTTCAACAAGAAGAATTTAACTGTAGAAGAGTCTATCCATGTTGTGTTTGATGAGATTTTATGCCAAAAAGAGAGAAAAGGTAACTCTCTTGCAGGTTCTGATGATGAGAAACCTGAGGAATCCGAGAAGAATGAAGATGTTGCAGAAAAAGCTGCTGAAACTATCAGACAGGATGAACAAGTCGACTACAATCCTGGTTCAGTCGACTATCCTGCAGCAGACAGTACATTACCTAAATCCTGGAGAACACAAAAAGGGCTATCTCTGGACAACATCATTGGGAATGTTGAAAAGGGACAGGCACCAAGACAGTGGTATGAGAGACTCACAACCTTTCTCATATCACAAGGTTTTAAAAGAGGAGCTGTGGATAAAACTCTCTTTACCAAGGAAGTTGTAAATGATCTTATGATTGTACAAATTTATGTTGATGACATAATTTTTGGTTCATCTAATCCCTCTTTGTGCCAAGAGTTTGCAGAATCTATGCAAGGTGAGTTTGAAATGTCAATGATGGGAGAATTGAATTTCTTCCTAGGATTGCAGATCAAACAAATGGAAAATGGAACCTTCATCAGTCAAGCCAAGTATTGCAATGAATTGCTGAAAAAGTTCAATATGAAAAGCTGTAGAGAAGCAAATACACCAATGTGATCAAGCTGTTATCTAGATATTGATGAATCTGGAAAATCTGTAGATGCAACCATGTATAGAGGACTGATTGGATCTTTGCTTTACATCACAGCTAGCAGACCTGATATCATGTTTGCAGTTTGTCTTTGTGAAAGATTCCAAGCAAATCCAAAGGAGTCACATTTCACAGCTACCAAATGTATCGTAAAATACCTCAAAGGAACTGTGAATGTGGGATTATGGTACTCAACTGGTAATGAGTTAAATCTTGTTGGATATACTGACTCTGATTTTGCAGGTTGCAAATTAGACAGAAAAAGCACCAGTGGAACATGTCATTTGTTTGGTAATTGCCTAATTTCATGGACAAGCAAGAAACAAGCATGTGTTGCACTCTCAATAGCTGAAGCCGAGTACATTGCAGCTGGTAGTTGTACAACACAGATTCTATGGTTGAAGCAACAGCTAAGTGATTTTAATCTACATCTTTCTGATATACCAATCTTGTGTGATAATACCAGTGCAATCAACTTAACTAAAAATCCTATACAGCATTCTAGAACCAAGCACATTGAAATAAGACATCATTTTATAAGAGATCATATTGAAAAGAAGGATTGTAGGATTGAATTCACTTCTACAAATGATCGGCTAGGCGATATATTCACTAAGCCACTTAGTCGTGAAAGATTTTTCAAACTAAGAAATGAATTGGGTATCTCGAATATCAATCATATCTCTTAAAATTTCCTCTGCTGAGTTGATTAGTTTGTTAATTGTATGAAATAGTGTGCTTATTTCATTAAACTGACAATGTTATCTTACTGTTGCAGATTTCAGTGTGTTATTTTCATTAAGCAGTCGATTTATTTCATTAAACTGACAGCAAGACATTACTGTTACGAAAATAACTTGCTTATTTTCTTGAAATAACAGATTCATTTCATTAATTGCTTGTGCGAGATGTTGTTTGAATATGAACAAACCCATTAATTGCATTGACTAGTCGATTAATTTACTGTAACCACAACTTAATTCAAATTGCGGTTCAAGAAATCGGTGATTAATCAAATCAAATTTAAGCCATTTCTGTAGAATCTCTGCATTATGTGCATAGTTATTCAAAACTTGAACAGTAATAGGTGGATGTGTATACACTTTATTGGGTTTCAATTTTGTTTTTCCATTTTTCAAAGTATTCTCTGCATTCTTCTGAAATCTGAGCACCTATGGTTGAGTCCAAATCTGCTCAAAATATTTTGACCATTAATACACTGCTGAACATGCATACGTCTCCCCTATATAGTCTATATATGTTGGACTTTTAACAAACTAAACTTGCATTCTCCATACTCTATATTTCTGCATATCCTCTATCAGTTCATCTTTTTCTCTCCAGTTTGAAATGACGAACAGTGATGATTCAGACGCCCCTATTGGAAACTTGTTTCAAAGATTAAGAAGATCAATGAGGAACAAAACATCCTCACGCTCAACAGCTGCTTCATCAGGTAGAAGAAACAGGGGATCTACATCCGGGACTCAAGCAGATCCTATTGAGATTCCTGAGCAAACAGCTGAAGCTTCGGAAAGGAGGTTTCCAAAAAGGTATAAAGTGAGGGTGAGACTCCCTCAACGGATGAATCCTCCACCACCTTCTTCTCCTCCTACAGAAGAAGCCAATGAGGAGACTGAGTCAGATGAAGCTGATGAAGAAGAAAACACTGAAGTCGTTGTTTCTGTAGAACAAAGGATGATGATGAAACAAATTCTATCTCCAAAGATCTTGAAGTTTAGCTGGTTGGAGACGGAAAATCTGAATTTTGTGCGAAACTCTCTTCAAGCACAGAATCTTCGACAGTTCGTAGAGCTTGAAGGTAACTTTTATGTTGACCTTGTTAAGATTTTCTATACTAACTTGAAAGTCGAAAATGGTGTTCTTGTGTCCAATGTAAAAGGCAGGGAGATTCGCATTGATAATACCATATGGAGGGGTATTGCTGGACTGAGGAATAATGGATTAAAAATCAGTAAAGGCAACACAAGTTCATTTCCAAACTTCAACAAAGAAGCTGTTTACAAAGATTGCCTACGTCATTGTGATGAGACCATGATTATAAAATATAATGTTGGCCAAATGAAGAGGGACGATAGATTGCTGGCTTTCTTTCTCGCATGGCAGCTCATACCCAGGGGGAGCAATCATGCCCAACTTATGGAGGAGGATTTGGCTCTGTTGCACTGCTTAAAAAATCGAATTATAGTGAACTGGGTCTATGTGATTAAAGGTCACATGTTTAAAGCAAAAAGGTTGAATGATCACAGACTTCCTTATGCCATACTGATATCCAGATTCCTTGACTACTTCAATGTTCCAACTGATGGAGAAACTACGAAAATTGTCAATCACAAACACACGTTTGACAATTACTATCTGCGGAAGATGGGACTATCCAAAGTAAATGGAGATTGGACCTATGAAGCTGGCACTTCTTCTGGACATGGAGGAACTTTCAATGCAGGGACCTCATCAGCACACGAGACAGATTATACAGCATACCAGATGATTCCCTATTGTGCACCACCTTCATATCAGGGAGTCCCTATGTCCGAATTTGAAAGAATGCTTTTATCTCGTCTTAATGATCTAACATCTATGCAGCATAATACGCATGAGACCATGGTGGCCAGGTTCACCAATATAGATGAAGAAATCGAATTAATCCAACTCCAACTTGCTGAGTTGCAAGTCACTGCTGAGAACTTTGCTGGTCCAAATGCGCAAACCACTTCGGAAGCTATGGAAGTGGATGGCGATAATGCTGAAGAAGAGGATGAAGAAGAGGATGAGGACAATGAAGATGAAGAATGATCCTATCTGCTGTTATTTTATGATTTCTGCATTTTATTTCAGCTTTAAGAACAATTTTAAGGGTCTGTAATAACTTTCACAACTATTTTCTGCTTAATCTGCACTTATTTGAACACTATAACTGCTTAACCTGCTATTTGCTAATGTCAAAGGGGGAGATAATCTACCATCTCTTCTCTTTGTGTTTGTTTTGTTTTGCAGGTTGACATCATCAAATAGGGGGAGTTTGTTGAATGATTTGAAATTTGATGATGTTTGTTAACTTGTTATTTGTGTTTAATTTTGTGTTGGATGCGTGGTTAATGTTTGTTTAAATGTTTTTAAGATTGTTCGAGATGATAGATTACTTGTATAGATTAATCATATGAATAATGATAAACTGTTGTTTTTATTATTCATCAGTTAGTCTACTAATTCTTCTTGTCCAGTCGACTATTTTCATTAAATGTACCAGGTATACAGGTTTAATGAAAATAACACACTGATCTGAGTCTTCAGTCGACTATTCTGTTCTTCGCACATCTGTTATGCAGTAAAACGCTCTGTACGCGTCTCAGCTTCTTCAAAAAACAAAGACCCATTACGTTTCGTTTTGCCTATAAATATTATCTTCGAGGATGCTCCAAGGTGCGGAATAATTCAAGAGAAAAATTCTCAAGAAGCTACACTTTAAGGAGCAAGAGGATTACTGCAAAGAGTTTTTCATTTTCACTGTTCTGTCAAGAATTTTCTTTCTGTCACTATAACTTTGTATTCTTTGATCTCGGGTTAGAGATTGTAAGTGGGTTTTAGAACCCTGCGACTGTGATTGGGGTGATCACAGAGACTCTGGTTGAGTCTGTGGGTGGTTGTCTATTCTATAGTGTTTAGGATAGATTGTTTTGTTTTCTTGTAGAGTTCAAGAAAGGTTCTTTTTGTGTAAAGAATACAATCTTTAATAGTGATTAGGATCTGCAGGTTGCGGATCATAGGCTGGACGTAGTTCTTTTACAAAGAACAAACCAGTATAAATTTTGGTGTCATATTTTCTCTTCCCTCATCATCTAATATATTGTGCAGTAAGAACTAACCTACTATTACGCGTTTATCAGTCGACTAATTTTCTGTGAATTGAACCAGTAGTTTTTCTTTTACTAAAAAGTTTCTATACTAGCCTAATATCAATTCAACCCCCCTCTTCTTGATATTATTCCGCTGCTAACAACGTCTTTGATTTCTCCAACTCGGTCATCCTTCTACAGGTACTGGATTGTACCTCGACCTCTCACTGCCTTTGATGCATCTCCAAACAACACGTGTCCGACCTCCACTTTAGAAATATCCTTGAAAAGGTTATTGTCTACGCATATGTGGTTACTCGTACCTATGTCAATATACCATATCGAGTTCTTTGCAGAATTCTGGCTATCCTTGGTACCCGAGTTCAACATCAACTCGTCACATGAGCTCAGACTAAGCTCAGTCTTCAATGACATCATCAGAATTCCCTCTTTCTCTTGTCCTCCCTATCTTCTATGAGGAAATTGGTTTCCCTCTTCTCAGACCAACAGTCCTTTGCAAAATGTCTATCCTTTCTGCAGTTATATCATTTGTGTGAGTACACAGTGGCCATACTTGCCACATTTGAAACATTTGATGTAGTGTTGTTTGACCGACCTCCTCTCCAGTTTCCTTGTCCTCGTCCATGCTAATTTTGTTGGTCGGTTTGCTTTTCGTCTCCCTGATCACTACCACTTTTGCCGTCTTTTCTCGATCTCAGCCACCTCATCCTCTACCACCTCATCCTTGAGTATTCTGAGCATTGGATTCCTTATCTTTGGCTTACGTCTTTACTTGGAGTGCTTGACTGAGAGTATCACCCTTCTTCTTCTTCTTCCTCTGCTCATGTGCCACAAGTGACCCAGCAAACTCTTCAATCGGTAGTATTAACAAGTCCTTGGACTCCTCAATAGCACATACAACATTCTCAAAGTCGTCGGCTAATAACCTTAAGACTTTCTCCACTACTCGGCTAGTGGGTACTGTCTCTCCATTTATGCCAAGCTGATTCACCACAGTCTAAACTAGGGAAACATACTCACCCACGTTTTCATTTTCCTTCATCCTCATGTTTTTAAGCTCTCCTATGAGAGTTTGAAGCCTGATCTGCTTTACACGGTTGTCTCCTTTGTACACCTTCTCCAATATATCCCATGCTTCTTTTGAAGTTTCAGCTTTCGCTATCTTCTCACAGTCAGACTGGTCAACAGCTCGGGGTATATCAAGTACAAAGTCGCCCTGTCCTTCACTTGTATTCCTCGCAGCTCGGCAAGCTTGGCTCTAGACATCTCTTCGTTTTCCATTGGTTCTTCCTAGCCCTGGTCTACAATTTCCAAAACGCTTTGGTACCCAAAGAGCGCCTTCATCTGCCAACATCAGTTATCATAGTGTGAACACCTAATTTTGTCCCTCCTTGTATATAATTTTTTTTTTCATAATTTTAAATGTAATTTCTTTTTCATAATTTAAATTTTAAGAAATTTTAAATTGTTTTCTTTCAAATGAAGTTTTGAAAAGAAATATAGTAATTATTCTAGTTGGTCTACTTATTTCTTTATTTTAAAAAAATAAAAAAATATATTAAGAAACTGACAATAGCAATTAAGTTTCTCTCTCCCATGTGCATATCTCTCTGTCAGACACTCAAGCGCTCATAATAATTCATTTAACGTGAACAGTAAGCATTAACCTTCTGCACTTCTCTAACAGTGTTTAGTCACCTCAATTAAAGTTGAGGATCTCTGCCCATCTTCCTTATAAAACTGAACATAAATTTTGAACTCTGAAAAAACAATCTCAAAATTTGTCCTCTATAAATACCTTTACATTAGAAAAAAAAAAAGGGGTTGGCACTAGAAAAGAAGGAGAGATTAACAAAGAAAAAAAGGGTTCAGAGAAGAATCAACAGTGTTGGAACTAGAAACAATCAGGACAACAAACAGGTAAGTTTTGTTTGTACCTAAATCTTTAACTGTAATGTTTTGTTGTATGATTGATGCAATATATACAGTTTAACATAGAAATTACATTTGCTTAATCAAACAATCATCATACAGTATGCATGATCATCATAGGATACTTACAAAACAATCTTTAGCAAAATAAAAGTTCTGGTAAAAAATAAAAATGAACACAATAGTTAAAAGTGGTAAGTTTGGAATCCAAAGAGAACCTTCACATGGCACTACATGAATCATCACAGTCTCCTTAACTTACTCATCACCTTGCTCTCCATTGAGAACATCTCTTGAAGGAAGTAGGAATAACCAACATGTGAAACTATTTGAAAATGTTCTTTCTTTCTTTATTTTAAAATCAGACTTGTTTAAAAACAAACTTGCACCTAAGTCTTTTTTCTAGTATGTACCAGATCTGTGTCTTTGTGAGATGGTTGAGGAAGATTTTAATGTAAGATGTTAAAGAAGTTGCTGGTAACTCTTCTTTTTTTTTGTTCTTTTACAAAAAATAAAAATAAAAAACGAAGTAAAGTGAAACCTAAATTTTTTTTCTTATGCATTTATTACCATTTAAAAAAAACTCAACAATTTGTGTGCTGAAACAGCCATTTCCTTTTATGATTTTGGTTTATGTTGTTTTTTAATTAATTGGTATTGTGTATACGTTATGTCTCTCTGCATATTAGTTTGAAATTTTGTTTTCCTTTTGCACATTGTGGGTTGCTAGAATTTAATGTTTTATTTTTATTTTTTTATCATGGCAAATAAATTATATTAAGTTAACATTTTTAATAAATTTATTGCTTCTTAAGTTATATTGATTTATATGTGGAGAATAAATTAACAGGATATGAAATCCTTCTAATTTTAGCATTTAAAATACAAGTTGTGACAACTTGTCCATTTTAAAGTCCTACTCCTTTTTTAATATATAAGGAAAAATAAGCTCTTTTATATAAGTATAAATATGGACAAAAAAATAATTAATTATTGCAAATAAAATTATATTAAGTTAATATTTTTAATAATAACATTTTTAATAAATTTATGGCTTCTTAAGTTATATTGATTTATATGAGGAGAATAAATTAATAGGATGTGACATCCTTTTAATTTTAAGATTTAAAATGCAAGTTGTGACAAGTTGTCTATTTTAAAGTCCTACTCCTTTTTAATATATAAGAAAAAAAACAAGCTCTTTTATATAAGTATAAATATGGACAAAAATAATTAATTGTTTGAATTAAATAATTTCTTGTTTGGTAGAAAAACATGTAGTTTTAGTTTTATTTTAATTTAAAATTTAAATAAGATATTTGATATTTTTTTTAAATTTATAAAAGATAGAGAATGAGTTAATTGGATGGGACATCCTTTTAATTCTAAGACTCAAAGGTACATGTTGTTATAATATGTAATCCAAAAGTCTTTCTCTCAATTTTTTTATAACAATAATAATAATAAAATAAAAAAATATTTCAATAGATTGGTTTGGGTGTACATCTGTGCCAATTTTCCTGGATATATATATGAGTTGTGACAATTCAAATATCCCAGAATTTATAAAAATAATAAAAATTCTAAAATTCATCACTTTTCTTTTCTAACCAAGAACTACGTAACTCTGATTTTCCAATACACTTGGAGATACGTAGGAGCAGGAGCCCACTCCTGTGGAGCTAAATATATAAAAAATAATATTTTACTTATATCATATTTAACATAATAATAATAATAATAACAATAATAATTATATTTTTTTAAAAAAAGATAAACTATTAATTAACCTTTGTTTAAATTAAAGTTTTTATTTTTATTTTTAGGGTGAGATAAATATTTTTAAAAAATATAGATAATATGCTTAATTAATTATGGGTAACCATCTTTATGATGGGTGTTGTAGGGTGTTAATATCTTCCCTACATGTAATCGACTCCCGAACTCAAAAATCTAGTTTCGCATACCAATATTTTTTAATGATTTTTCTAATGTTTTTCCTAATAAATATTAGTGACGACTCCATTTTGTTTTTATTTTTCGTCGACCCCGTCTCGATTCCAGTTACGACACATAGTTAACGTCTTTTGTCAACTTAGGAATAGTAAAATTATTTACAAGGCTGGCCATCTCACACGACAAGCTCGATTAACTTAGCACACCATAACTCGGACACTCTCTCAAAACTCTGATACCAACTTATTATCAATAGGACGAACACTAAATAATAACTTCTCTTATTACAATGTGAATATATTCTCTATCTATAGTTTTTCTCTATGGGATTTCTCAAAACAAAAACAATCTCTCCTAACAAAACATAACAAAAACTGATATAACAACTAACAGAATCAGTTTTTGCATTTAAGTTTTAACCAACATGTTCCACACCTTGTCGTTCCCATCTCTGGCCCTCCCAAACGTATCGCCGCCACTGGTCTTCTTCCACATGTCACTGGCGATTTGTGCTGCCACTCCTTGCAATTGTTGGGAACCGCTCTTGCGCGTAACTTTTCTGTCACGGTGTCGCTACTCCGACTACGCGAACCAACACCACAACCACAAGCACCCATTTGGCTTGACCAATCCTTGCTGCCACTGCCCTAGGAAGAGCACCACACTAGTTAAGGAACAGGGTTAGTTTTTCTTTCTTTCATTTTTCTATATTTTAAAAACTTTTAAATTTAATATGAATATTAATATTTTAGTTAAAATTTAAATTTATATTAAAATTTAAAATTAATATTAATATTAAAATTAAGATAAGTACTTTAGTTAAAACATTAAAGTTAAAATTTAAAATTAATACAAGTATTTTAGTTAAAACATTAAGGTAAGTAATTTAGTTTTGAATATATATTTGGGTTAAATATGATTTTAGTTCTTGAATTATTTATCAAAATTGTGTTTCGTTCCTGAGACAAACTTTGGATTTATTTCATTCTTATGTTTTATAAACTTGTGTAAACAATCATGTTATAATTCTTTTTATCTCTTTATTTTTCTTCTTCATAGTTTTTAACTTCACTATCATCCGTCTTTTAAGCTTCTCTCACTCTTTTTCCTTCCATTTCCTCTCATTTTCTTCTCCTTAAAGATGTTTTTATTTGTCATCAAGGATCATTTACACCTGTTTATAGAGTATAAGGACGAAATAGGTCCAAAGTTTGCCCTAGGGACGAAACACAATTTTGACAAATAATTCAATGACAAAAAACATATTTAACCTTATATACTTAAATACAATGAAGTATAAAAAATGTGAAAGATGTTGTGTATGACAAATGAAGTAAAGTCTATCAGGCGATGCAAAGTCGATAGGTGATACTATCTTATATCAGATCATGCACATATATCGTCTGACATATGGTTTCATGTCATCTATCTCTAACAATTTCTTGAACAGATGATATGCATACATAACATTACCTTTTATGAGTATATTTGTTGCATAGAAACATACAAAGTTATACATTCTTTCAAGTGCACCTCAAAAGAGAACTAAAGTTATTTCAGTTTATCAAATTCTCGACATATGCAGTTTGTCAATCTTTGGAAACACACCAACCAAGTACGAAAGTCAACTTTCACAAAAATAAAAGTAAACAATTTATCAGAAATTGTGTCAAAAGAAGAACATGTATTGATTGCATGAAGGTGACATTTAATGCAATCTACGTGAAACCTCTATAAACAATGGAAGATTAAACTTTTTAATTCAACCTAAAGTTGAAAGATGTCAAAATGGAACTCCAAAGACTAGATGTTTTTTAGTACTATATAAGAGCTCTTTTTTAAAAGAAGAAAACAAGATCGCGATCATAAGTTAAAGTGCAAAAAAATTCTATTGTTTTCTCCTCATATATTTGTAAAGCTTTAGAAAAACACCTTTGTGTTTTTAGGGAAATCTAAAAGGAGATTTTATTCTTATATTCATCTTTAAGACGCAAACACCTCCTAAAGTAGATATCATATAATTGTAAAATCACAACTCCCTTTTTAAAAGGTCTTTGACCTAGTAGTGTCTTGTTTGAAAGAATACTCGGGTTTGAGCCAAGAGTGACTTATTGAAAGAATACTTAGTTGTGTCAGAAGTGACTTGTGAAAACAATACTTGTATGGGTTAGGGAGAAGTCTCTACAAGTTAAAAGAATACTTGTATCTTTACAACGTGAGTTTGCTTAGTGAAACTCAATCAGATTGATTGAGAACTCAATATAATATGTGATTGTAAATAAACCAATATTAAAACTTGTGTGTAGTATCTCTTACTTAATGTCTTTTCAATTATATCTTAGTATATTGTCTAATCTTCAAGATGGATTTTATTTTTAACAAAAAAAATTCAAAAGGTTATTTTGAGCAACAATATATCATATGTCAAATGTTTTTTAATAAATAATATTTGAAAAGTTTGTCAAAAAAATTTAAAATACAATTCAACTCTTTTTTTTGTGTTTACATGTTTTTTTAGAACAACCAACTTTAAGATTATTATTGTAATTACTTTTAAAATATAATTATATTTTATTTTCAAATTGATTTGTTTTAATGTTTTTTAAAAGAAATTTGATATCTTGACCTCCTTTTCTTCTCTTATATTTAATCTACAACTTCATAAATTATTATTTTATTATAATATTTAGTTTATATTTATTTTTATTATTAAAATATAATATTTTATTTTAAAAAAGTGGTTGTTAAGTGAATGTGTTTGAAAAAGCAGAGTGTCAAAACATATTTTTCCTTTCTACAAATTTTTAGCCATTTCTTTGTAAATCGAAGATGATGCTCAGAATTATCCACTACACAACTTCCAGGGGAAATTTACTTTCGTAAAACTTTGTATGCCTTAGGAGTTAAATTGCATGCTTATAGCTCAATGGTTAACTTAATATGTTAAAGGTCTACTTTGTTTGTCAAGATTTTTACACAAGGGACCACTTCTTATTTCTTGAAAATTACTTGCCACTTGGTGCACTCAACAATGAATTTATGAGTTCATTTCGTAACACCAACATTTATTTGATAAGTTTCCTTCATCATCATGAATTGACAAGAACCAATACAACTCAATAAATTTTAAAAATTAAAACTTGTAGAAATCCACCTACATATCGGAAAAGTCACAGAGGTATCTTATCACTTTGATTGTGTCGTTGTTTCAAATGATACCTTATTCTAACACAGGTTAAATTCAAGTACATGCAACAAATAAAACTAAGTTCTAGGGATATTTTGTCGCTATCTGGTGTAGAAAATCGAACACTTCTTGTGGTTTAGAAAGCATAGCCATATGATCTGCACCTTTAATCTCTAAAACGTCATTGAACCCAGAATTTTGAATCATCCACAGCTGGTAATCCAATGGAATTCCATGGTCCTCAGTGCAAACAATAAAGACTCGTGGAACTGACCCATATCCCTCTTTAGAGAACTTCTTTTGCTTAGACAAGTCTTCAGTGAATAGTGATGTTGGTCTTACTAAGGTCTTCGCCAATTCAAGGTCCTGCATAATGCAGACCCTTCATTTATTTTTATTCAAGACTTCCAGCATGTTAATCAGGAGAAATGTTATTTCTAAGGTAATTTATACATCAAAATTTATGATCACAAAGAAAAAAGGAAAGAGGATAGATAAAAGCATGTGATGTAATAGGTGATATAGTTATCCACAACAGAAATAAATACAGAAAAACAAATGTTCATGAAAAATAGATTTCATTACTTTGGCTAGCAATATAAGGATATAATCATCGCATGTAGTTACCTCAGTGGGGCAGAGCTGGTAGAGCTTGTTCGACAAAAACTTGGGACCGAACAACATCAATGTTTTGTTTCCAGTCGGGGTAAATTTAGTGTCCAACCAGTCGGCGGATGGAGTACTCTCATTGTACTGCAAGTAAAAAATAAATCACCGTGAAGAATTCTGACAGTGAATAAGATGTGAAAACGTGTCGTGTGTTTAAGTTCATACAAGTTTATAAATGAGTGTCTGTTTTTTAAGAAACGAGTGAATCCTTTGATAGTTTAAATTTAAAGAATCGTAACAATCATCTCTTAAAAAAGTTTATGTTATTAAAGTACCAGTAAATCTTTATGAAATAAAACAGACGTAATAGGTAGTGTCTGTTTTTGATGGAGTTGAGCAGAAATTGCATTTGCTTAGGTAGTTAAGAAAAGTGAGGAAATTTGAATGTGTGAGAAGCATATATGCGTACCTTATCCAAGACATAAGAAGGGTGGTGCTGAATGTCAGGAGCAAAAGCTGTTAAGAAGACGCCAACTGATATCTTTTCTGGAAATTTCTCCATGGCAAGGGCTATGTTAATCCCCCCATGGCTGTGGCCCACTACAACTACCTTATCATCTTGGGGAATTGTGGCCAATAGCTGTAACAATGGCTCCGTGTACTCTGAGAAAGTATCAACATCTTCAATTTTCTTCAAGTTGATGCCAGAAGCTGTAAGGTCCAGCACTGTGACCTTGTGACCTGCACATTCCAAGCGTGGCTTCACCTTGTACCAACACCAAGCTCCATGGCACGCCCCATGCACCAGAACGAAGTGCTTCCTATAGATACTATTTTCTGAACCCATCATATGTTTTCTTCTTGTAATTACTTTCTATCTCTCTTACTATTTATAGAAACTTTATGTGAAAAGTGCACGCTTCATTGTCTTCTTTTCCACCGCCCAGCTATAAAAACATGTTGGCAGTACACTTTCCAAATCTCTTATTTCACTGTATACGCGTTTTTCTTATCATCATGATTTATAAACTTTCTACTTAAATTCAAATATATTAAGTAGTTGGTACACCATTTTTAAGTGGAAGTTGTAGGTAGACGTGCATAAGTTTTTGTGTAAATCCTCACCAAATTTATGATTGGAAAGAATAGTCAAAATGAACAAGCTAGCTTGTTAGGTCGGACTCATCTTGTTCTAACATCCAAACTAAGTTGACAGAAGACCTAATTTATCTTACATTAAGTTTTCAAAATTAAACTAATCCGATTTATCATCGTTGATAACTTAAATCAGACTACTTATCTTGAATTAAACATAAACAAAGTTAAAATGAAACACTTTTTTTTAGATTTTTTTCCGTATCGATTGCAAAACATCTTATCTTAAATCATAAAAGAAAGGATGTTTATTAGTGTTTATCCATAAAATTACAATTAGTTTTCTAAACATATTAATTCAAATAAATAAATTAGTACACTAAATTAAATAAATAAAATATTGGCAGTTTACTAATTGAAAAATGTTAAAGTATTATTTAAGAAGTACTCGCCTGATTTAGTGTATATTAATTTAAGAAATTATTTCTCTAAGAAATTTTTTAATAACTAAAAAATAGAAATCACCGCTTTATAATCTAAAATATTATTAGTGTTAGACGGAATATGCCTCAAACTTAGAGAATAAATTTAAATTAAATTACATTAATATTAGCTTAAGTTTAATATATATTAATTTAGGAAATTATTATATTTCACTAAAGTAATTAAGGATATATTTAATATATTTTATATAAAAAATTGATATTACTTATACTTATTATCATATTGATATTTAATACCTATTTACTTTTATAAATATATATTAAATTAAATTAATAAATAAGTTACAAAACATAAAAAAAAAATTAATAAATAAAAATATTTGGATAAAAGAAGAATCATTACTTGGACACACAAACCATATAAGTATTTTTATAATCACCTAATAAATTAAATAAAAATATCCATACCTAAAATATATTATTTCCTTTTAAATTAATCCAAACAAATTCCATTAACTTCACTTACAAATCAACACAGTATTTTAATGTTTGTGTAGAATTCCTTTGGAATAAGTGAATATTCTAAATTTATAATAATAAATTAAATAATAAAAGTACTAAAAATTATGAGTATTCTCAATAAAAATAAAGTATATCTAAAAAATAATAATTAATTAAAATTTAAATTTTTTAATCAATTTAAATATTTTTTTATAATCATACAATTTAGATTTGTAGTTTAAAATTTTAAAATTAATTCAAATGAAACCAAATCAGAATTAATTAT
Source organism: Lablab purpureus (assembly GCA_030347555.1). Lineage (NCBI taxonomy): Eukaryota > Viridiplantae > Streptophyta > Magnoliopsida > Fabales > Fabaceae > Lablab > Lablab purpureus. The sequence continues at coordinate 19,581,711 of CM059256.1, read as the reverse complement.
TTAAATATTATTATATTATATTATTAATATGTATATTTAAGTAGAAAAATTAATATATCTAACTTAATTTATATTTATAAATTTATAATAGAAAGTAACACAACATATTTAATGTATAAATAAAATAAAAGTAAAGTTATTTAATTAGTGTGAATTTTATATTAATATTTCAAGAAAAAGTATTAAAATAAAATAAAAAATTAATTTTAATATTTATATTTTAAATTTTTTGTAAATATATATATATATATATATATAATTTATTAGACTTTTTTTATTAAAGAATATATAATAAATAAAGTATTATTTATATAAGACAAATATTTACATAAAGAGTCTAACAAGACAATGTAGGATGACCGAAACATTAAAAGAAATACTCATCCAGTTAAGCCCACAACCCAATGCATACAAAACCCAGTACAACGATAAACAACAAACCCACTTAGAACATATTAAAGTTGCTCCACATAGAGTACGAAGAAGGATTATTTTCAATGACAAAATCATAACAAGAGATAACAGTTCTAGAAAATGCCCCGTATGCAGTACTCTGATCCACTTAGAATTTCTAGATGGCTGTAATTTCAACAGCAATAATCTTCTGCAACCCTATATATATGCTAAGGCTTAGAAAGACCAAGTTCCTAAAGCCTGCTATCAAACACATATTGACTTATATCAACGTAAATGATATAGACTATAATATTAATATATAAATATAATATATATTAATTAAGAATATATAGTATAATTATAAAATTGATCCAAATTAAATTCAGATTTTTTATATTTAAATCAAATCAAAGAAATTATATATAATTTCTATGTTTAGATATTTTTTTAATTTAAAAACTAAAGTAAATCACATTGTAAATACTTCTAAATAAGTATATTTTAATTTTGTCTCATGTATAATTATTTTTATATCAAATACTAATGAAAAGAGATATTTTATACCTCTATATATATTAAAAAAATACTAATATTTATAAAAAATTAATTATTTTAAATAATTTTTATTTACTTATAAGTGATTATAAAAAAATTAAAATTACTTTTTATATCTTTTTCTCATAACGATCATAGAAATCACTATTATTATTATAATCAGTGTAATACATAATATTGAGTGAACATACATAAAACATATATATTATAAGTGTATTATTTGTTTATTTACAAAACATAGTAGACTTTTTTTAAAATACAGAAATACAAATATATATATATATATATATGATGACTTGGCTATTTATTCCTACTCCTCCAAACCTTTTCCAAAATTACTTGATAACATCTCTATTCTCGTGCACATATGATCATTGCAAGTCATAAGACATATCAGGGTAAGCATTCATTTGTAAGTGATTTACTAAATAAAACATGAAACATAATATTTCATCACATTCAACATTCAACCACATATCACCAAAATATATCAATCGTGACCACATATCCACACAACATACATCACATATCATGAATATCTTCCAGAAGACTAAGGAATTTATACTCGAACTTAGAGGCTATCATTTATGGGTCATATTGTGATCGCCTACCGCACCGATCGGATAGTTAGAACCTAGATCACCCTACCCACAGAGTAGGATCACTAACCCCCATCAATCATTATCGGTGTACCTCATCTCGTAACCTTGGAGAGGTCTGCTAGTGATCCCCCCATCAATTCCTTGTTATCTGGTATCTTAGTCTACATAATCAAGACTACCAGTAGAACCAAAGACCTCATTGAATTTAGCTTACCACACTAAATATTGTACCATCCTGAGTACCATGCATAAAATACATGTATCATATCTCAAGTATGCAAATAGTTTATGGGATCTTACCATAGGCTTCACTCAGCCTACCACATCACTCATTAGATTTTGGGCAACAGTCTCAAACTCTATTTGGCCTATCACATCACATAGTAGATTTTGGACAACAATCTCAAACTCTACTTGGCCTATCACATCATACAATAGATTTTGGACAACAATCTTAGGTTCTACTCAACCTAATTTATCTCATATATATAAAAAAATCAATAAAACATGCATATAAGCATCATTCAACTCATAACATGATCAACAATCATCATTAATAGTTTCTCAATTCATAAAAAACCATTTAAATATGAAACATCTCCAACTAATTGATAACTTGACCTTTTCTCATTAAAAAGAGCATAACTAGAGTTCTAGACCTCCTTTTTAGTTGATTCCAAAGATATTGAAAAGCTAACATTCAAAGATACAACTTTTATTCAGATCACTAAGCCTAACTCCAAAAGTCTGACTCACTTGAGCGAAAATCTTTTTCTTGAACAAAAATAAGACTGAGAGTAACTCCTGTTCCAGCACCATTTTCGCTTGAGCAAAATTTTGTCGCTTGAGGAAAAATTGTGCCACCTCAATACCGCCTTTTCGCCACCTTGACTCTTAACAGCACTGACTCACTTTCATTTTAGCAAGAAAAGCTTTGCTTAAGCAAAAATATGGCTGAGAGCAAATCCAAAGATGAAGAAATCATGGTTTCTCCTCTCCAACCATCTAAAATACATGTTATATATCTCATTTAGCATTATAAAAATCAATCAAACCACCATATAACTCCTTTCTAACAATCTTATCGATTTATATGTTAGTTACATTTATATTTTATTCAAAATCACAAAAATCCATATCTCTATTGTTTTCAAATGAAAGCTTTTCTAACATGGATTCTTACGACTTTTCTGATTCCTCTACAGAATAACATTTCATCCTCAAATCCTTTATCTACTCAAAACACGACAACGTTTTCAGCTTACTTGTGGTTAGTTTCCCTTCCACATGAAGCCAAAATATCCTTTCAACTAATTACTGGTTTTGCAAAATTGATTTTACAAAATTGATCAAGTAGATTTGACTCTTTCTTCGTCAGTGTCCTGTTACTTCTTTTGAATCTAGAATCTAACCATGTTTCAGTATCTTAATCTTAAAAAGAGTTTAAAAAAAGTAAAGATAAAGATATAAAAATTCTATGAAAATAATCTACTAAATTTATTTTTATATAAATTTTTTAAAGCAGTTGAATAATAACATAATATCTTAATATTATAATATATATATATATATATATATATATATATTTACACTGTTACCATCTTAAAATATAACTAAAATTAAAATAAAAATATGAGATATGTACTTGAAAAAATTTGCATTATATATTATTGTAGAATAATATTTTTATTTTTATTTTAAAATATAACTAAAATTAAAATAAGAATATGATAAGATAAATTATAACCAAATTTATTAAAATTAAATAAATGTATTATTTTAATTTTTTGGATAAAAATTAAAAATATTTATAAAAGGAAAGGAGAATTTCATTTCATATTTCTCCGTTTGAAGATATAATCTCGAACATAAATTATTTTAATAATCTATTATATTATATGTAAAGATTATGTTTTCGTTTGAATATAAATTTATGAAAATTAATTTTAGGGTAATTAATTTCATTTAAATTAAATAATTAAAAAATATATAAAATTGAAAGAAAAATAAGAGTAGTTGAAAATGATAATTATAAAATTTCATGTAATTATTTTTCTAAATAAATAGTTGAACTTGTCAATTATTTTTTAATCTTAAATTTCCTAAAATAATTAAGACAGTGGAGGCTTTAATTAACCACGAAAATTATATATATATATATATATATATATATATATATATATATACTTATACTGTGAATATAATTTTAATTTCTACGACTATTAATTTTTTTCTATAATTTTATTTATAGTAATAATTATAATGTTTTTAGTTTTCTAAAAATACTGAGACACAAAGTAGTAGCTATTTATTTCTCACTAGTAGTGTCCAGAAAAGTGTTTTGGGCAATGATTAATTATTGTATTATGAAGGACCAATATGGTGCATTAAATGAAGGTGTGAAAGAGGTCCCAACTGTCAACCAGCCAGATTTAGACACCTGTCATCCAACTATATTGATTTGTCCTATTCATCTTCATCTTAAATACGACATTCACAATACAATAACGTGTAAAAATCATCTTTAGTTTAATGATTGGGCACACTGAATTTCAAAACCTTTTACACTTTTCTTAAAAACAATTACTCCATCCATTCCTATTTTGTTTAAATTTTTCTTATGCGTACTAAAAATTTACTCAATATTTTTTACTAAAATAATTGTTTATGTGAAAATAAATTAAAATATTCTTATATTCTTTTTTATTTCATTTTAAATCATTATTGTTCATTTAAATGAACAATAATTACATATTTATATAAATAAAAGTACAAATGTTGTTGAATATATAAATTTTTATTATTTAATTAATTTATATTTTGTATTGCTTCAATAATTATTAAAGAATATATTATTTTAAGCAACTAGTCTGTGAATGAGATAAGGAAAGAACTTAAATTAGTGTGAATATTTCCTTAGAATAGTATTATATAATAAATTTTAAAACTTTAATAGTTACATGAAAATGAATAAATGATAATCAATTTTAAAAATTATAAAAAGTTAAATAATAAATAAAGTTTACTGTGAAAATTAACCAACTTTTTAATTTATGATTAAATGCATATAATCTCTTTTTCTCAAAAAAATTAGTAGGAATGCACTTTTATATGTAAGTTGTATGCCTAATAATGAGTTAATTATTAATTTAACTTTTAAAATGATAATAATTAGTTAATAAAAAAGAAAAGATTTGCATGTATTTCCCTAAGCTGTTCCCTCATTTTGTTGTATGGTGGAAGGTGATGATTTTCCTCAGCATTTGGCAACTTGGTTTCCTTTCCTTCACATTATTGTTGTTTAGACTTGTTTATGGCTGGAAGGAAAAAAAATTGTTTGACACTTTTTTTTCAACTACATTCATTTGACAAGCCATTTTATTTATAAAATATTATATTATAACAATAAAAATTAATATAAATTATATATTATAATAAAATAATAATTTATAGAATTGTAAGAAAAAAATTGATACTGTTAAAATATTATAACCCCAACTGAAATTCTCCAGTCTCTTCACATTATGTTTTATATAATTGAGAATTGAGCATTAGACTCACCATAAAAGAAGAAATTTAACATTGGATTAAAGATCTTTTTTCTTCTTCATTTTCAAACTAGGAATAATTTTTTTTTCTTTTCTTTGTTTTCTGGTTTCTAATCACATATAATTGAAATTTTTTTTACTAGTACAGGTGCTATGGAGATAACGTTATTATGCTATATCTTTATTTTTGTATTTATCATTTTATAAAAGATTGAAGTAAAAATCTGAATCAAATATTACTAAACTGCATATAAGAAGATGAAACACATATATCTTTATTTTATATGATCTATTTAATATTTATTTTTTCTTTCTATCTTTTTTCTCCTTTCATATTCTATAAACTCATTAATTTCTTTTTCTATGTCTATAGCAAGTGTATATAAACAATTTTGGTGTCCATACATAATTTTTCTTTGCAAATAAGATGTTTAAACTGTTAAAGCGAATTATTAATTATATTATTATTATTATTTTTTATTTAATTTCTAATGAAGTGCTTTGTAAGCTATTTCAAGAATACTAATTAAATTTAGTATGTTTCACTTATTGAATGTTCATAGGAAAGATATTCATGATCATAGATTCATAGAGTGGTAATCACAATAGATGAAATTACTAGTTTAGTTATCTCACGTATTAGATAACATGACTTTTCTGAGATCGTGCTAATGAATCTTTGTGGATGGTTTGTAACATCTCATAAAATAATTATCATAGTAGTCGAGTAATAATAATATATTATTCTATTACAGTCATTTAATGTCTATATATATATATATATTATAATATTATCATCTAAACTATATTATTTTGCTTCTCTCTTCTTGGAAGTTTGCTTGCTTTCACTAATATTTGCAACAAAATCTGCCCATATACATTGTACGATCATGGCAGTGTCACCTACCAGATAACAAGGATGAGCTAACTATTATCAACATATTAATTATATAAACAACAAGATAATAATAAAAAAATCAACATATCAAACAACTAAGATATATCACCAAACAATATAATTCAATTAGACAATATAACCTTATACTCAGTCACCATTTTCGTTATAACCAAATATAAGACGTCTTTTGAAAGACTTTATTCATGGTAAACAAGTCCCACAAGAGGCTAACACTTGACTCCCAACGTGGTCCAGGCCGGGGTACCTAGGGTCAAGGTGGCATAAAGCACTTGCTATCGAGAGTCAGGTGTACGCCTACTCCGAGAGTCTGACATAATCCTCCCTCAACTTCTCACTACCTGATGCCCTGTCTATGTGAATAGACATCAATAAAGCCGAGATACCTCTATCCATGAGCTAACAAGTTTACCACTACTCTTTATCGTATAATACCACCCCGGGTAATGTACCACACCCCAAAGGGTCCAACAACAACACCCATAAAGGCCAACAACAACATCAACACCCACCCATAAAGAGCCAACAACAACATCAACACCCATCAGAGTCATAACAACTCACCTATCAAAGACTTTCAACACTCACTAGTAGAAATACTAACACCTTGTATCCTATTGTGAGTTATATAAACAAGCACTTAGCCCCTTTGATAGAATAACAACATTTATAAGATCAACAATATACCATCCAACAACAATATTTATTGATGAGAATGGAGCCTTTTGGTTGGTCAAAGCCTTGAAGATTTGACGAAGTCAACCTCATTGTAGCCTATGAAAACCTTGTGTGATTGTAATTTTGTGTTTCTAGGTTGCCTTGTAAGCATCTCTCACTTAGCCATTTATATGATCATTTGATAGTTTTGAATTTGTCGAAGAAAACTATCTAAGAAATTATCTTGATCATCTGCATGTTTTTAATGAATTAAAAGATCGCATTAATTTGTTAAAATGCTTATGAAGTATTAAAATTAACTTCAGCTGTAATTTTAATTGGTTAAAACACCACTTTAATATGTTAAAAATGCTTAAGATCTTGAATATTTTTAAGACAAGTTTATTAATCTATTGAGATTATTTTTGAATAGATTAATTGTATTTGGCTCAAGTGTTATACACTTTAGATAAGTTTTATTTTATTAAGAATTTGAACTGGTCCATAAATTTAACTGTTAAGTAAAATTAACAAATTAACTCGAGTTTTTAATAAGTTAAAACTATCAATTTTCATGAAAATCTCTCTTTATATAAATTGTTTTAATTACGAAATTAAAACAGAGTTTTACAAATCTTTTTGAAATCCGAATTGGGAGAGAACCTTTTTTAGCAAGGATATCTTTGTGGGCTATCCAAGAATTAGATCTTAATCATTGAATTTGGTCTTTGAGCAGTTGCATAGGAGATCATCCTTCAATTTTCAGAATTGATATTTGCTTCTAAACATACCAGGTTATCTCATTTTTTGAATTGTATTATGTGTGCGTTTCTAAATTAATGTTATCCAGAGGAATTGCAATAGGGTTCTACAGTGGTTGGGTAAAAGTCTTATAGGGTTCAAGACTTGTGTTCTTGGTGGTTATTAAGCTTACTAGAGTTGTACGAAAAAAATTTCTATTTAGTGAAAGATCAATTATGGTTGGGTAACTGGATGTAACTCTTGTAAAAGAGTGAACTAATATAAATCATCTCTGCATTTCTTTATTTTCTATTCTGCACTTTATTGATTTATGGGTTTTACAATCTGCATCTTAATTCACTCAACTAAATCTAGAAACGAAAAATCAACAGGTTAATTCACGTTTTTAACATACTAATTTTTCGAAAGATCTATTCAACCCCCTCGTTTATGCATTTTATCAATTGGTATCTAAAGCTGGTTCTTGAAAATTATTCAAATTTTGATCTATTTTTTTTTTCTAAAGATGGCTTAAACAAGGTTTACCTTTTGCTAAAGGGGCTTCCATAAACCGTCCACCTATGTTTGGAGGTGTTAACTATCCTTTTTGGAAAGTAAGTGTTAGATACATAGATATATCAAGAAGGGGGGATGAATTGATATAGTATTTTCTTCGAAAACTGTTCAGTATCATATTTTTCTTTTACTGTCTAGAACAAATTAATTTACTTATTACAGAAAATAGTCGATTAGTTATATCATAAACTTATTAAAAAAGATTAAAGAAGAGAAAGAATGCACAAGAATTTATACTGATTCACTCTTTTTCAAGAGTTACATCCAGTTTCGATTTGTAACACTAACAGATCACAATACACTAAATGATCAAGTCTTTACAAGAACCCCTCTTCTAAAGACTAACAAAACCAAAAAGATGAAATTCTAAACACTATAGAATTCAATCTAAACCATACTCACACCAAGTCTACAATGATCACCCCCAATCACCAAAATACAGGTTTTGTAACTTCAGAAAACTATCCCAAACCAGAGAACAATAAAATTCAGAATACATTAATGAAGACCCTTTTCTTGATTCTTTCTAAAGCTGAATTCTTCAATGGATTTGTGAGAAAGCAAAAGCTTTTTCATAATTTTCTCTTCTCTATTCTCTCTTTGTACTTTGAATCTCCCATGAGGCTTGTATTTATAAAGAAAAAGACAAACTCCAACAAGCTGATATTCTATTCTGTCATATTGGAAAGTCTGAAACAAAATAGTTAGCTAAACAACAAAATAGTTAGCTGAATTCATTAAAACACATTCCTGGCATATTTCCTGTATTAATGAAAATAGCAGACTAATATATCAGAATTAGCTAAGTAATTAAAGATTAATGAAAATAGCAGACTAATATATCAGAATTAGCTAACTAATTAAAGATAATCTGACATCTATTCAAAACTGCAAAAACACCATTTAATCACCAACAATTGCAGCAACATCATCAAATCAAATTTATCAACAGTAAGAATGAAAATCTTTATGGCATCAATAAACAGAGGAATTTGGGATGCAGTTGTTAATGGACCTTCCATTCCTACTCACGAGGTAGATGGTGAAATGGTTGAAAAATCGTGGAATCAATGGAGTGAAGCTGAAAATAATAAGGCACAATATGATCGCATTGCAAAAACAATATCACTTCTGCATTGAATTTTGATGAGTTTTTTAGAGTGTCACAATGCAGATCAGCAAAGGAGATGTGGGACATTCTTGAAGTAACACATGAGAGAACTACAAATGTCAAACGTGCAAGAAAGCATGCCCTAATGTAAGAGTATGAATTGTTTAGAATGCAGTAAGGAAAAAACATAACTGATGTACAAAAGATGTTTACACATATTTTAAATCACCTCATAGGCTTGGGAAAAACATTTGGTAAAGAAGAGCTAATATCAAAGTGCTAAAATGCTTAGATAGAACATGGAAGCCCAAAGTCACAACCATCACAGAATCCAGAGATTTGACATCCATGTCAAAAACCTCCTTGTTTGGAAAGTTAAGGGAACATGAGATAGAAATTAACATATTAAATGATTTAGAGATCAATGACAAAATGAAAAAGAGCATAGTCTTGAAAGATGCAGTTCAAAAAACTGAATCCAGTAAAAAAGAATTGGATGAAATGAATGATTCTAAAAATATGAACCTGTTTGTGAGAAAATTTAGCAGATTTCTCAAAAAGAAGAAAAAAAACAAAAATCCCTGTCAAAGAAGGTATCCAAGAAAATCTTATTCTAATTCTCTTAAATTTACATGTTTTGGATGTGGTAAACAGGGTCATATCAAAGCTGAATGTCCAAACATTTAAAGAAAAGAAAAATCTAGTGGCTGGAAATAAGAAAAAGCTGCAAAATTCAAAAAAATTTATGTTGCTTGACAAGATAATGACTCACCATCTAGTACATCATCAAAGGAAGACGAAGAAGTGAATTTGTGCTTAATGGCTAGTTATGAATCATCTACCAATGTAAGTATTGCAAGTTTTCATATTGAAGAAAATTATGATAACTTGTTAGATTCCTTCAAAGAGATGTAAGAAACTAATAACTTAGCTTGAAAAAATAACTGATTAAATGACCTAATAATTGGTTAGAAAATAGTTACTGAACTGGAAAAAAGTAGAAAAAATTTGAATATGATCTTGAAAAACTAAGAAATGCATATGAAAACAAGCATGATTTAAATAAGAATTGTGATAACTATTATATGTTGCAAAAGAAAGTTCATTATCTTATAAAAGCATGCTCAAAATTGACCATAGAAAAAGATAATCTAGATATTATCTTAGGTTCTTAAAGATATGTTATAGATAAAGTTGGGCTGGGTTACTATTTTGGTTTTAAAAGTAAAAATAAGAATTTTCAAAACTTCTTTACATAATATAAAACTCATAATTTCACTTTTTTCATTACTTTTTTTTAATGCATGAAAAAGGGACATAGTGTGAAAACTTGTAAAGCTAGATTGTATGATGTTCTTTATGGTAAAAAGAAATGAATGCCAAAATGTGAGAAAGATAACCTCTTTGGACCCAAATTAATAGGGGTACCACACTTTATTTTTTGATTTATTTTGCGGGTGTCTTTGAACTCAAGGAAGCTACTTTGATACCTTGATAGTAGATGTTCTAGACACATGATTGGTGACAAATGGAAGATCAAAAAGCTGCAACTAAAATCTGTTGGACATGTCACTTATGGTGACAATAATAAAGGAAAACTTTTTGGGAGTGGAAGCATTGGAGGAGACCACTCAATTACGCTTAATGACGTGCTTTATATTGATGGTTTGATGCACAATTTACTTAGTATAAGTTAGCTTTGTGATAAAGGTTTTAAAAGTTAGTTTTGAGTCAAAACATTGCCTTTTTTGTGATGTCAAATCTGGAAAAATTTTGCAGGTTGGTAAATGCATAGAAAACATTTATATGGTTGATCTAGAAAATTCATCTTCTATGATTTATTGCTTGCTTGCAAAAGATGAAGATCCTTGGCTATGGCATAGAAGATTCGCACACATGCATATGCATAATCTTAATAAACTTGTTGCAAAAGAACTGATTATTGGACTACCAAAGCTCAAGTTTGAAAAGGATAGAATGTGTGATGCATGTCAAATGGGTAAGCAAGTGAAGACATCTTTTAAACTGAAAAATTGTGTCTACTTCTAAACCCTTTGAATTGCTTCCATGGATCTCTTTGGTCCTTCTAGAACCGCAAGCCTTGGCAGAAATTATTATGCATTTGTCATAGTAAATGATATTTCTAGGTATACATGGACTCTATTTTTGGTATCCAAGAATGATGCTTAATTAGCCTTTCAAGGGGTAGAAGGTTGCTCAGCAGGTGACTTAGGGGTAAAAGGTTGCTCAACAGGTGACCTAGAGGTAGAAGGTTGAGGTTTTGGTCTTATATGGCTAAGGGTATACTTGGAGAGTATACTTGGGTTTGTTGTCTTGAGGATCTCCACTTGAACATTTAGCATTCTGACTTTGTGTCTTCATCATTATCTACCACCACTATAAGTGGGATAAATGGTGCAACCTTATATTGCTTCTTTTTGTCCTCCTTTCTGAGGCAAGAAAACTTGCTCAGAACAAGAATGAGAAGGTTTTTCTTGGATTGGAGCAATTTCTAGTACAGAAGGTTGAGGAACGTCAGAAGGTTCCTCTTGGCTTCCTTCTTATTCTTCTTAAAATACCTCAAAGTCACTTATGCATGACTTTGAATATAGGCTTATGTACATTCCTTCTTTTCTAGCTTGAAGGATGATTGCTTTCATCTTGGACAGCCGAAAGTTCTGATTCTTCATAATCTTCTCAAGAAACTCCTCCACAGGTGATAGATGCTCGAACTGACAAATATGAGGAGGTTGAAGATAGGTCAGACGGTGAACACACAAAACTTCTAGTTCCAAAGGTGGATCCTCTCTTGGAGTCAAAGAATGCCCCAACTACATTTGAAGAACATTTATTACCCCAAAATGAGGTTGTTTAACAAGACAATGACCCTTTTTGAACAAGACGATGAAGTGCCTCAAATAGGAGATCAAGAAGGAGGTTGGGAAAAAGGTATACTTCAAATTGAAGGTAGAGTTATTATCAAAGGATTAAGAAAAGTTAGCATTCATGTCTACTCAACCTTCTATCGCCCCTTCATAGCCTTCAATTATTGGTGATAGAATAGGAAAAGTTGGTTTTAATGTCGCTATGGATTATGAGTTATACATTGATGATCCCCCTAATAATTTTTTTATTTAAATTATATTCTTTGACACGTGTATTTTTTTAGATTAACTATATTGTTTGATTTATTGTATTACTATTTGGTTGCCTTAAGTAAAATGTATATATATTAAGGTCAACCATCCACCACCAAACGATTGTATATGATATAACAAACCAAACTATTCTATTTAATATAATTATGTTATTTTATGTATAAAATATTTAAGATAATTAAGTTGTAAATTTTTTGATATTATATTTATTTATTCATTTTCCTAAAAAAAAGGAAGTAATAAGATATTTCTATTTTTTTTAAAATAACAATGTTATTTATATATATATATATATATATCATTAACTTTATTTATTAATATATATATATATTATAATAATAATAATAAAAATCATAATAATAAATATTAAATAATAATATAATTTTTGAATGTATAAATATATAAACTGTGCATATTATATCAGAAAAATTCATGTAGTTTAGTGGTTTGTAAGTAGCATTTGAATATCAAGTGTTGTGTTTAAATCTTGGTAGTTATAAACATTCAAGATGTTATTTATTACTCATTATGGAGATTCAGACAGTGGGACGAGTCCTTAAGAATTATTCTTGGCTAGTTAAACTAATAAAATGGATTCTAGTAAAGGTAATTTTCCATTTTTTTCTTTTATTATGCATTTATCTTTTTACAAGTTATAATTAATTAAATCCAGATATATTGTTGTTGTTTAACCTTTTATATGTGTATAAAATGATTCTAAAAATGAAAAACAAGTTTCTATCCTTCAAAACACACATCATGTTCAATGACTTAGCGCATTAGCAGTTACTATAAGGAGACAACCTATACAATTAGATATGCTTCCCTAAGTTATAGATAGAACTAGAAGTATCCACTTTTTTCTGTGTAAAAGAATATTTTTGATGTTGTCTCTAGTATTGCTATGTTATGTGTGCAAGTAATACAACTTTGGTTATTGTTAGTGTATTTTTTTTAACTTCTAATAGTTTTTAATATATTCAATATGTAACTCTAACATTAATTTTTTTATATCATCTCACTTCTGACAAGAAGAATGCTTATATATATGGATTCATTGACCTTATTGTCATTTAGAGCATTCATAATAAAGCTAGTGAGGTACAAACTTATTTAATAGAAAATGAAGACAAAGAAATGTACTTCACACCTTACTTGCATTAGTAAGTATACACTATATAAATTAATGTTAATTAATGAAAAACTTAATTGTACCAATAGTATTTCAACTTTTAGGGATCATTAGTTATTGATAATTATTATTCATAATTAATTTCTTATGGTTCTATTCTTTGCATTGCATAAGAAAACAAACATTTTGTCAATTAAAAATATACTAGATGCGTACATTTTTAATTACTAGATTCTCTATACTATATAATTTAATAATTAACATAATTTTAATGTACATTTTTGTACTATAGCAATGTAAGCTTATTTAAGGTTGTAAGTGTTTCAACAAGTTGCTATGAAGAAGTTAAAATACATTGCATCTAATGTAAGTTAATTGTTTTATTGTTGTTCCATTGTTATATAAAATATATTATCATTATTTTTCTTTTACATGTAGCACTCAAATCAATCAAAAAAACATGGGTGTGAGTATTATGTCATAAGGCACATATATACAATTACAATATCAATTACTTATGGAGGGATATAATATAATATTAATTCTATCTTAAATATCTAAATATGAATTTCAACTTTTATTAATCAAATAAATGTTTGATCATGTAGATATTTAATTATTTATCTCCGATAAAGGAATGTTATGTATACATAGGAAAGTGATAAAATAAATCAAACAATTTTAAAAAATATAACTTATTATATGGGTTAAAATATTATTGACATAGAAAATATATATTTTTTATGTCAATTACTCCTTGATTTATATAAAAAAATATTTTGTACGTTGTTTTTGGAATGAACAAACATAGAAAAAAATAATAAAAAAAATGTGTAATACGATAATTTTGTATGATTCTAATTTAGATGTGAGATAAAAAGTTAACATCCTTTGATAACTATTCATTATAATCTCATAAAAAATCAATTTTCAAATAATTAACTTTCATTCTTTCTTATATTAATATTGTTGTGATCACTGACATATAAATTCTTTTTAACAATTATAAAAAATCTCAACTACACTATCATATTAAAAAGTATTGTATAAGTAATTTTGAAAATTTTAAAATGTATTGTATAAGTAATTTTGGAAATTTTAAGTTACTTTTAGTTTATATAATTATAATAGTATCTGTTTTAGTTAGTTATAGCGAGCTAATATAGCTAGATTAAATGGATACTTACAATATTCCTCAATAAGAAAACCTTCATTGAAATTGTTTATGCCATTTGTTATCTGCCACTTGTACTTCAAACAGAACACTCTTAATCATGCACTGCGTATTTGCATCTATAATATTTTCAGGTGGAACTTTACATTTTTTTTCCATTAAACTTGTATCCTTCATATGAATAAAATTCATTTATCTGAGTTACTATAAATTCTGTAGTTTCCGTATTTTTATTGATAAAAATTGCATGTTCATAGGTTAATGGTTAAATTAATATTATTTTTTGTCAAGTTTTAGTAGGAATGATCAATTTTGACTTAAAAGGTCACTTGCCATATAATAAAATGCACTCAACTATGAATTTAGATAAATTCATTAACTGAAATGGAGTCAATATTTATTCAATACATTATCTTCGTTTCAAAGTATCTATCCTTTTAAGTTGTTATTTGTCTCAAAACAATTTATATTAATTTATAATGTATTATATTAATTATTTTTTAATTTATCTTTGTATAAATTATTTCAACAATTAATGGATATGGGAATAAATATAATATATTATTTCAGTAAAAATATATATATTTATTATTATTATTATTCTTAATCTATGTATAAAAAACATTGAAATGAAGATGATTTAGAATAAAAGTAGCATAAAATTTCACAAAACCAATACAAGTTTATTATAAAGTATTGGAAAAGCCAGAAAAGTTGTGTTGTGTTAGACGGTTACTGATTTGTCTCATAGTTTGGAATAACACAAGTGAAAATGAAACACAACAACAAACAAAAGTAATTAAAGCATGCACATCATGAACTTAGTCATATTTAGTGGCTATCTGGTGGAGAGAATGGAACAGTTCTTGTGGCATGCAAAGCATAGACATATGATCTGAGCCTTTGATCTCTAGAACGTCATTGAAGGCAGCATTTTGGATCATCCAGTGTTGATATTCCAAAGTAATTGCAAGGTCTTCAGTGCAAACAATAAAGGCACGTGGAACTGACCCATATCCCTCTTTGGAGAACTTCTTCTGCTTAGACAAGTCTTCCATAAAGAGAGAAGATGTCCTTGCTAAACTCTTGGCCAATTCAAG
Organism: Lablab purpureus; assembly: GCA_030347555.1. NCBI lineage: Eukaryota > Viridiplantae > Streptophyta > Magnoliopsida > Fabales > Fabaceae > Lablab > Lablab purpureus. Next base: position 19,566,045 of record CM059256.1, on the reverse strand, counting down.
GTCCTGCAAGATCAAAACTCGTTAGATAACATGAATTTAGAGTATATAAATGCCTACAAACTTCATCTTACAATGTAAAACTTGAGTTAAGCTAAGTTCATTTGTTAATATGTGAAAGTTGAGTTAAGTTTAAATTAATTGCTTAATATTCTATCAGAACTATATCAATCTATCTAGCCATGTGTCCATATTGAAAACTCTTTGAAGCCTTAAATAAAACAAAGACCATTGTAGTTACCTGGATGGGGGTGAGCTGGTAGAGCTTGTCAGACATGAACTTAGGACCAAAGAACATGGATGTTTGGCATCCACTTGGTGAAAATTCAGTGTCTAACCACTCCGATGCCGGGGTCCTCTCATTGTACTGTTGAAGTAAAAATTGTAATTTATAAATATAAGATTAAAGGTAAATGAGGATAAAAACATTTTTCACTTGTTAATAATGATCTTGGCAAGGGTACTCTCTGATGAAAAGTGAAAGAAGACAAGTCACACATCGATCTCGTAATTTCTATGCATCGTAAACGGAAACTGTATACGTAAGATGTAGGAAAATTCCATTTATTTGACTCGTTTTTACAAAAGCAATGGTAATTGTTGAAGCTCATGGGGAGAGAAAAATAGTGATTAGGAAGAGAGATCAATACAAAAAACTTAGTATCTAAAATACTATTGTAAAGAAAACACCATTTATTAGGTGTACAGGGATGACATAGATAAACATTTTTAGTTTTCTGTTTCCACAAAAGAAGCCAATGCTTTTAATTTCTGCCTATTTTATGTATTATGGATAGAGAAGTGGGACCACAGTTTTTATCATGTTTCAAACATACTAAGGTTATGTAGAAAAGAAAGGAAAGAGAAAGCCACAGTGCAAAAGTGTATTTTCTCTTATATACTAAGTAATTTAATCTGATGATATAATGACTTCATGAACGGTGGCTTGACCTCAGAATAATATTTAAAATTTATATATAAAAGTATAATTAAAATAAATATATAATTTAATAATTATAATTATAAAAATTATATTTTTTAGAAAATTTTCTTCAAAATTTTGAACTTATTAATAATTAAATTTAAATTAAAAGTGTTAAGTTATTTTTTAAAATATAAACAATCATATTATCAATAAAAAATTCATCTGATTTTTGTTGTAGAAAATAAATCTATTTTTTTATTCTTCATTAATATATTTATTTAAATAAAATAAAATTTAAAAATAAATTATAAGAATATAATTAAATAATTAATGATATAGATTATAAAAATATAAGAGTTAAAATTTATAATATGTCTAAAAAAATTTATACAAAAATATTTTAAAATATAAGAACACTTAAATTAATTAGTTTATAAGAACTTAAAAAAAACAAAAAAATATTTAAAACTTTTAATGAAGTTTTTTTTTTTCACTATCAAATGAATTAAAAGAGAATTATCTACTTTATTTTAGAAATGACATAAAACAAAATGAATTAAAAGGAATGATGAGGAGAAAAAGTATACATTTTATCAATTTACTCTTATTTTTTCTTATAGTTAATTTTATAATTTAATATTCTATTTGTTTTTTTTTAATATTCTTTTAAAGTTAGACTACACAAATTAAAAAAATTATTAAATTTTATAATTTATTATAAATTTATTAATTTTTTAATAATATTTTTATTTTTTTGTATTTTCTATGTAATAATTTTTTTTTATTTTTTATAATAAGATATAAGTTTTTCTTTTTTCGTCAAAGACATGTTTCTAAATTTTTTCTGTTAAAATAATATTTTTTTTATAATTTTTAATTCTAAAAATTTTATCATAACAAAATTTTATTTAAAAAAATTACATGAAAAGTTTAATTTCTCACAAAAAAATTTAAAATTCAATTTTATTTTATTTTTCATATATTTTTCAACTCTTTTTATGATGTATAGAATTAACATTTGCAAAGTTTATCCTATTTTTTTTAAATTTTAATTTAAAATATATTTTGAAATAAGATAAATCAAATTTATTTAAAAAAAAATAGATAAAGAAGTTAAATATTAATATTATTAATTTAAAATTTTAATTCCATTATAACAATATTTTAATTCTATTTAATTGAAAAATAATAATACAAAATTTAAAGAGAGAAATGGACTATTAAATGACATTAAAAAATACATTAAATAACATAAATTATAAAAATATTGAAAATATTTTTTCTTTAATTATAATTATATAAATATATATGTATATAAAGATATATATGTATATATTAAATTCTAAAAGTTTTACCCATCCTAAGAAGCTCCGCAGCTGGGTATGAATCCCTTTTCATCAATTGGGCAGCCATTGTACTAGATAATAGTTTTAAATTTGCAGAAATAAAATTTGAAGTCTGGGAAGCATGTACCTTTTCCAAAACATAAGATGGTTGGTGTTGAATGTCTGGAGCAAAAGCTGTTAGGAAAACACCAACTGCAACTTTTTCTGGGAATTTCTCCATGGCAAGTGCTATGTTGAGTCCTCCAAGACTATGACCCACTAGAATCACCTTCTCATTTGGAGGAAGTGTTGCCAACAGCTGCAACAAAGGCTCAGAATACTGTGAGAAAGTATGAACATCTTCAATTTTCTGCAGGTTGATGCCAGAAGCTGCAAGGTCGAGCACTGTGACCTTGTGACCAGCAGATTCCAAACGTGGCTTCAGCTTATACCAACACCAAGCTCCATGGCAAGCCCCATGCACCAGAACAAAATGCTTATTTCCTGAACCTGTCATGTTTTCTTTGGAGGATGTAGTTATTACTTTGTATTTCTCATAGCTATATATACACAGTGAAGTGGGACTGGTGGGTGTGTTCAATTAATGGATTTGAAAAGTCAACTAGTGATTCACATACTTTTACATATATATATATATATATGTGAAAAATATAAACACGATCATTGCATAGTGTATGGTCACAGTTTTTTATATTAAATAAATGTATAATACTTTATTAAATTTATAGTAAATTAATTATAAAATATTAATAAAATAATGTATGAACATTTTATAATATAATATATATATCATTATCATTATCATATTCAGGTATGAAAGAAGATGAAGAGATAAAGATAAAAGAGTATAAATATATATGATTATATTAAATTAATAATAATATAATATAACTTTTGGTTTACTTTTAGGTGAAATACAATTGTAGCAGTATTGCTTAAGAACGACTTCGTTTATTCACCGCATTGTCTAGAAAACAAATTAGAAATCGTTAGTCTTATCACGGTTTGTGTTTAAAAAGTAAAAATTAATTTTAAAATAAAAACTAAAAACGAGCTCGTATGTACTATTTTAAAAAAATTAAAAAAAAAACTAAAACCATATTTTAAACACGATTTTAATTCAAAAAATTTGTAATACAAAATCGTATATGCAAGCACAAGTTTTCATTTTAAAATTATGCTTTCAAATATAATTTTAAAAAATTTTCTCATTTATGTAATAACCAGACAAAATCATACTATAGTAAAAAGATCCTGCCAGGGTCAAGATTGGTAAAAAAAAAACTCAACGAGGGTCAAGATACAGTGTAAATGTTCATGCTTTAAATTAAACCCGACAAAGATATGTGTTTTTCTATAAGAAATTATTGTTCTTTTAATATTTTTTATTGACATAAAATAATTGGACAGCAAACACCATATTAGCTTTTACCTAGCCTTTACTATAATTGGACAGCAAATTAGTTTATTAATTTCGTATTAAATAATCACAAGCGTATATAATCATTGATTACATTCATGTTTTAAAAGAATCCACAATCATAAAAAATGATTGTCGTTTCTTTTGCTTGCCTATTTATATTTTTCTTCTTTAGACACATTTTCATTGTTAGGTATGGTAAAGGACTATAAAAAGTTCCTTCCCATCCCAGCACTCACTAAACAATTTCCTATGATTTGATCCTATAAACTATTTTCGTGCGGTTGCGTATGTTTATAAACCATACAATAATTAATTGCACAACGCAGAGTCTTTAGGATGTCGTACATGTTAATCTCCATTTCATTTGTTATCATTTTGAGTGTTAAAAAGTCTAATACTCCTATATTATAAAAATCTTATAGTTCTTAGCTTTTTCAACTTTTTATTTCACTAATATTTTTTTTTATAAATTTAGAGTGGATAATAGGGGTGGGGTACATATCGCATGCATAGTTTATTTGGATTTTGGTTTTAGTATAAATTCCTCTCGGTTTCCTTTGCGTATGATAAAGGAGATATAAGTCATTTTCATCATTTGTTTTATGTTTTTAATTAGATAAATTTTAATTCAAAATTCTTTTGTTTCTATATATGTTAAGTTGTTTATTCCAATTTGTTCTCTAGATTGAATTGGATTCTTCTAAAAATACATATTTTTTTCTCTTTTTTAAAATTGTATCTTGATTTATTTTCTTATCTGATTATGACTTGTTTTTTTATTTGTTTATCTGATTATGACTTCTTTTTGGTATTTGCTTGTTTTATGATGTTAGCATATTATTCAATAATTTTTTATTATATTTAAAGATTTGTATAATACATTGTAAATAATTTTTTATTGAGTCAAACTTCTAACTATATATCTAAAAAAGTCTAGACTTTTAAACACATTTTGTCTCATTGATGAGTCTTTTAAATCTTCTAGATCAAGAGAGAGTAATAATTCTACAATATTTGAAGAGAGAAAGGAGATAGTAAGAAATTAGAAAAATTGATTCACATATTTACCGACTACTTTCAGTAAAATTACGATTCTCGCTTTCTTCACAGTTGCATTCGACTGAAAGTTGGACAACATGTTCATGACATGTTGTTCTTCATTTTGACCAATGGAGTCATGTAACAAATATATCTACTAATGATGTGTCAAAGGATACCATTAAAACAGTTAATCGCACGAGAGTAATTAAGTGTGTAAAAAAAATGTCTTATTAAAAGATTTTTTGGTGTTGAGGACCAACAATTAATGTGGTATTGTTTTCTAAATCAGAATTCTTTGTCTTTGCTTTTCCTTCCCTCTATTATTTTTTCCCTCCTTATGTTATTTTTTTCCCCTTGAAGGTCCTTATCTTGATTCATGCTTCTTTCCACTCAAGTTGAAAAGTTAGTTGTAAAATTAGTTGTATTGAGTCTTGGTTATTTTTTTCAATTGTAATTGAGCCACGATAGTTAAAATATGTTTTTCAGTTTTACTCTGATATAATCGATTACACCTTTTATATAATCGATTAAATACGACGTTTTTGCAAATTCAATGCTGAATCAACCTAAGAATGGAAACTTTGAGCTGATTTCAAATTATAAAATGAAAGGCAACGTCTTAGGTTAAACACATCTGATTAAACACGAAAATACAATGTTCTTGCGCTAAAGTTTTTCAAAACTGCTTTCTTGCTCTCTCAAGGTTGATCTAAGTTCTTGGAAGTGGTGATTGCATTGTGCTTAAGCTTTCATATCCAGCACTCATCAGGTGTTTTCTTTACTGTTTATTGACTGTTGTAATTCATCCCTTAGATCTGTTCTAAAGGGAGGTGTGTTCATCTCTTGTGTGTCAAGAGAGGTGGGGATCATCCTTAGTGTGTTTAAGGAGGTGTTGCTTTTTATCTTTACTTGTTTTTACATTGTGTCATTGATATTTAAAGATAGTGAGGTGACCATCACGTGTTTGTGGTGATTGGGAACTGGACGTAGGATTGACTAAATTCGAACCAATATAAATCTCTGTGTTCTATCTCTTTATTTTTATTGCGGATCATATTAACAATTGTTATTCAAACTGCTCTTATCAAAGGTTAAGAAAAATCCGAATCTTGATTTTAGAAGTATTTTTTAAAATCTGGAAAATTATTTTTAAAAGTGAAAATGTTGTTTTAAAAATCCAATTCACCCCACTCTTAATTTTTACACTGTCGTTATTTCTAACAAAAATTTTCTAGTGGTAATTTATATTCTAATCAGTTGTGCTCTTCTTGACTATTCGAGCAATAAAAATCATCTTTTCTAATATTGAAAGTTCTTTGTGTTGTTTTTTGTTGTTGATAATCTACTTACATTACATATTGTGGCTTGGAGTTCTATAATAGGATAAATCAATTTTACAATATTACTCTATTTTAAGTTTTTTTCTTCTTTTGTTCTTCAAATTTAAAAGTTTTGTTGCCTTTATTTGTTGTTTGCTAAAAACAATTGTTTGTGTGTTTGATTAGACTCTCTTGTGTATTCATTTGATTTTAGTGGAACTTCATTTTATTTATGTTATTAGAAGGGACATTAAATTATGTGGTTGTTGTTCTTAATAGTTGTGAAGTTGAAGGAATTATTTTCACTACATACTTCAATATTTTTACTTATCGAGATATTGTTTTTCTTCTGTCTTTAAGAATAATATTTAATCATGTCTTCGAAAATTATTTTATTTATATTCTTAATCATTTTTTATTATCTTTTCAACTTTATTTTTCTCTTAATTTTTCTAAGATTTAAGGAAAAATATAATTTTTTTCTCCAATATCTTTTATTAATTTTGCTTCTTCTATTATTTTTTGAATTATTTATGATATATAATTAACTTTTGTATTTTTTATCTTTTCTATGAATTCTTGTATATACCATTTAGGTAATTAATTATTTTTGTTTTATCATCAACTTTACTTTTCTGCAAATTCATTTTCTACAAATTCATGTATTATTTAGTACAAATAACTGAATCTTGTTTCTTTATCGTCAATTTTGTTTTTCTTATTTAGGAAAAATAATTAATTATAATTTCTTCGTTTGTTAATCTTTGCTTTTATACCAATTCTTGTATTATTTAGAACAAATAAAAAAATGTGGGTTGTGTTAGATGTATATCAAACAAATAAAAGATATTACACATATAATATATAAGGACCATCATAGATAGACATTCACAATTTTCTTCCATCTATCAACATCTATGATTGAAGTTTTATTTAAGTAATGATTTTTTAAAATTAAAATTACTAAAAAATTGATGTAGGTTGGGTGTTGTAAGGGACTTTTTCGTAAGATAATATATTCAATAACATCTTTGAAGGTTGGTTATATAATAATTAATATTAAAAATTGCAGGGTATAAATTTGTATATTTTTAGTTTTCGACATTAATTCCCAAATATCCAATGCTAAAAAAGCGTTTTTCAAGGATGATGAAAGTTCAAAAAACTCTAATTACCGACACCCAATGCTGTACTATTCGTGCACATCTATACCTTGAATCGACGCCCAATTCGCGAACACATCATACTCTGAATAGATATTATCTCTAAAAACTCTAATTAAACACCAATAATCAATCCATAATCATATGTACCTAAAGATAATTCAGACATAAGTTTACTAAAAAGGTTCGTAAATACTATAAATAGATAATTCTGATAAATATTTGGTATATTTTTTTAACTTTTAACTTAAAGAGAATATTTGAATCTTTACCTGAGTTCAACGTCAGAATATCTCACAAGTTTCTTCGATCGTCACAAAACGAGAAAATTTTTCGTGGAAATCTCGATCTCGAAAGGTATCATGGTTTAAATAAGAACAAATGCTGTTGAAATCTCACCGGCTGGAGTTCACTCCGGTTAACAGGGTAAGGTGAACATGGCCACCCCATTTTTCAAGTTTTGTTAATTAATTTAAATAGCAAAACATATGGGGCGTGGTGGTGCTATGTGGGGTTGAGCATGATTCTAATGAGATAATTGGAAAAGAGTGAATAGAGAATTAGGTATAGAATGAATTCTCTTATGTGTATTTCATATAGGGTTGTGTGTTTATTTATAACGGAGATATAAAAGATGGGCTGAGCCCATTATACTAGAATAGGAAATCCTAGATATTCTAACACTCTCCCTCAAACTGGAGCATATAAATTGTATGAACCAAACTTGTTACAAATATAATTAATTCTAGGTCATCGTAATGATTTAGTAAAAACATCTGTTAATTGATCATTAGAATTAACAAACTCAGTCTTAATCTCTCCAGATACTATTTTTTTTCTAATGAAATGATAATCAATCTCTATGTGTGTTTGATTCTTTTATGAAAGACAGGATTCAACCTGATGTGAAAGGCAGTTTGATGGTCACATATGAGTGTCATTTGAGTAACTTCTCCAAACTGTAACTCCTTAAGTAACTGTTTAAGCCAAATAAGGTCGCATGTAGCGGATGCCATAAATCTGTATCCTGCTTCTGCACTTGATCTTGCCACAACACTTTGTTTTTTACTCTTCCAGGAGATAAATTATCACCAATGAAGACACTATCAAGAGGTGGATCTCCTATCAACAGGATATCCTGCCCAATCAGCATCTGAGTAGGCAACAACTTTGGTATGATTACTGTGTCCATACAACAAACCTTTTCCAGGAGAGTCTTTGATGTATTTCAGTATACGAATGACAGCATCCCAATGATCTGTGCAAGGAGAGTTAAGAAATTGACTTACCACACTAACAACAAAAGAAATGTCTAGGCGAGTAATTGTAAGGTAGTTCAATTTCCCAACTAATCTTCTATACTTTTCAGGGTCTGAGAAGGGCTCCCCCTGATTGGGTAGAAGCTTGACATTAGGATCCATTGGTGTGTCAGTAGATTTTGAGTTCACCAACCCAGTTTCCTCCAAAATATCCAATGCATACTTTCTTTGAAAGATCACTATCCCATTAGTAGATTGTGCTATTTCAATCCCCAAGAAATATCTGAGTCTGCCAAGATCTTTAGTCTGAAAGTGTTGGCAGAGATGTTGTTTAACTTGTGAGATATCATGGTGATCACTTCCTATGGTTACAATATCATCAACATACACAACTAGATAGATACATCCATCACTTGAGTGGCGGTAGAAGACTGAGTGATCTGCTTCACTGCGAATCATCCCAAATTGTTTAACAACCATGCTAAACTTTCCAAACCAAGCCCCGGGAGATTGCTTTAAGCCATATAAAGATTTGCGGAGATGACATACCATTCCTGAAGACTCCCTCTGAGCAACAAACCCCGGAGGTTGCTCCATATAAATTTCTTCCTGCAAATCACCATTGAGAAAAGTATTTTTCACATCCAATTGAAATAGAGGCTAATTTTTCATAGCAGCCATGGCAATGAACAGGTGTACAGAAGTCACCGTAATCTAAGCCAAAGATTTGTGTATAGCCTTTAGCGACTAGGCGTGCTTTAAGACGATCAACAGTTCCATCAGGACCGACTTTGATAGCGAAGACCCATCTGCAACCAACAACCAATTTTCCTGAAGGTAGAGAGACGAGGTCCCAAGTTCCACTATTCTGCAGTGCACTTAGTTCTTCGAGCATAGCCTGATGCCAACTGGGATGGGACAAGGCATCATCTACATTTTTAGGAATGGATACAGAGGAAATAGAAGAAAGGCAGGTATAAAATGAAGGAGATAATCTATGATAACTTAAATTAATATAGCGAAGAGGAGGTTTGCGAGTGGTTCGTATACCTTTTCGAAGAGCAATGGGAAGATCAGATTCTGTTGGCAGAACCGAAGGAGTTGACAACGGAAGTGAGTCAGATGGTGGAGGTGGTGGTGGTGGAGCTATACTAGACTCAACCGGAGGTTCACATATAAGGGGGATAATGGCTGTGTCAGAAATAGGTGTAGAGGTAGAAGTGTTGGTTTTAAAATAGAGAGATGACTAAATGAAAGTGACATCTGCAGAGATAAAATAACTATTAAGAGATGGAGAGAAACATTTATACTCTTTTTGTGACCTAGTGAACTTTAGAAAGACACATTTATGAGACTTAGTGGAAAGTTTGTCTACATTAGGTCCTAAGTTATTAACAAAACAAAATTGAGTGAGGGATTTTATTTTCTAACACAGAGGAAGACATTCGATTAATAAGATAACAAGCACTAAAACAGCATCCCCCCAAAAACGTTGAGGAACATTTGCATGTATTAACATTGTTCGAGTTGTTTCAATGAGATGTTTATTCTTGTGCTTAGCCACCCCATTTTTTTGAGGTGTATAAGCACACGAAGTTTGGTGAAGAATGTCATTAGACGCCAGAAAATTATGAAAAGAATGAGAAAGATACTCGCGGGAATTATCACTACGTAAAATGCAAATAGACACTCCAAATTGAGTCTTTATTTCATTAAAAAAAATTTGAAAGATAGAAAACAACTCTGAACGATTTTTCATAAAAAATAACCAAGTACATCTTGAGTAATCATCAATGAAAGTGAAAAAATATTGAAATCCTAAATTAGACTGGACACGACTGGGTCCCCAAATGTCAGAGTGAACTAAAGGAAATGGAGAAGAAGCACGTTATGAGACACTAATTGGAAAAGAACTACAACTGTGTTTGCCTAATTGGCATGACTCGTAGGAAAAAGTAGACAACTTAGACAGACTGGGAACGAGTTGTTGCATCTTGGCAAGGCTAGGGTGTCCCAATTGAGCATGAAGGAGAGAAGAAGACTCCATAACCGAACCAACATGGGTAGATGTCCGTAGATGATATAAACCATGAGACTCACATCCGGTGCCAGTTGTTTGTCCTGAACTCCGGTCCTGTAAACAAACAGAATCTTTAGTAAAGGAGATAGTGCAATCAAGGGAACGGGTGAGACAACTAAGGGATAATAAATTAAAAGGAGAACCAGGGACAAAAAGGACATTATCAATAGATAGTGAAGGAAGAAGTTGAATGGTATCAATACCATGGGAAGAGGCTTTAGAGCCATCAGCCACAGTGACAGAGGGCAAATAACCTGAAGTAGATAAGGATGTAAAGAAGGATTTATTACCAGTGATGTGGTCTGTGGCACCAGAGTCTAGAACCCAAGGACTAAGAGAGTTGGATTGAGTTAGACCAGCAAAGAACGTACTTGAATGCACAACAGAAGTAGTGGAACTCGAGCCCTAACGATCCCCATACCATTTTAGAAACTCAGTGAAGATAGCAGGTGTAGTCGAGTCATCAGATGGTGGAGGTCCTAGAACAGACTATGGCAAGGGGCACGGAGTTGGTGATGGAGAGGCAGCATGGGCCACCGCAACAGATTTTGGAGGACGACCATGTAAGGCATAACACTTTTCTTTGACATGGCCATACCTATGACAGTGATCACACTGTGGTCTCCTTTTTCCTTGCTTCCGAGGACGAGTGCGGTTATCATTGTGAGAAACAAGTGTAGAAGATTCATCAGATGTACCTGTAGTAGGTGTTTCAGTTGTAGGTTCAGCCGACACACGTAAGAGGATGGAAGATGTGGATGTTAGATTAGGCACAAGTGGAAATCCCGTAATTTGATCTTGAACATGTGAATAATCAGCAGGAAGACCATGTAACGACAGTAACATAAAAAAACTTGGACTGTTTCTCAATCTCTTCAGCAGAGTAGAGGCAGGGGGTAATAACTCATTAAAATTATGAAAGAGAGAATGAATTTTACCCAGATATTGTATCATGGTCCCATCAAGGCGTGTTTGACTGGCTAGTGTAAACATATTATGACAAAGACCATAGAGACGTTGAGTGTCATTTATGTATAGTAGTTTGGCATGTTTCCAAACCTCATAGCAATACTTATATGTACGGAAGATTTGCTTTAACGAGGAATCAATGGTAGATTTAATGACTATGTATAACTGAGCATCAATCTTCGTCCACCAGGAGCGCTCGTTTTCAGGGACACTATTCACGGTCATAATGAGATGATTTTCGTAATCCTGACTCTTAAGTCAAAGTTGGATATCAGATGCCCACGTCTCATAATTATTACCGTCTAATTTGTCAATGGGAAGATGCATATTGACATAATTAGTACAAATGGACGGAATAGGCGTAGGAACAGATGAGGCCATGAAGGAAGAGGAGACTACTGGAGGAGAGAGAAAGCTGCTACAGAAAAGAGAGAAACCCTAAAAATAGGGAGAAAAATCAAACGAACTCCGATAAAAAATATGAGCACAGATCCAGAACGGGGACGAGGAGACGATGTCGGCAATGCAAGGAATTGTCGGAGACGGCGACGGACACGCCGCCACGTGCGGTGGTGGTGACACGCTACGCGTTCCTTCAGGTGGCGCGTGGGGGCACGTGAGACCTCCGACGACATCGATGCACGTAACGCCGGAGTCGCCTAGATGGGACGAAGCCAAAGGTGGGGTCGCCGGTGGGATCGGAGGTGGCGGCAGCGAAGTGTAGTGGTGGGGCACTGTTGCGGCGACGTGGAGCCCTAGTTACAGCAGCTGTGTCGCGATGGTGGCGGAAGCAGCTGTGGCAACAACGAAGAGGGTGGAGGCGACGGTGGGAGCGGCGGCAAGGACGACGGTGGCGGGGGGTTGGCAGCAGGCAGCAACGAGAGAGAAAGGATTCTCGAAAAGAGATTTCCGAAAAAAAATTTAGCACTAATGAAGAGCGAGTTCACCAGGGAAGCAGAGATTTAACCTAGCTCTAGATATCATATAGAGAATTAGGTATAGAATGAATTCTCTGATATGTATTTCACATAGGATTGTATGTTTATTTATAACGGAAATACAAAAGATGGATTGAATTCTCTATAATAGGTATGGTGAAGGGTTTGGATAAGGCTCCACTGAAGCAGTGGTGGGCACAGCTGGGGCTTTGGATGGTGTTTGGCAAGGGTCCCCTCACGAAGGACTCTTTAATTCTATGACCCTGTCAGATAATGGCAACCCATTCTGTTGTATTGTCACTCCTTCTAATCTCTAAATTTTTGCCAATCAATATTGCAATACAGGTACCAAGAATTGCTAACCCATGGTTCTAAAATGGTCTGCAGAATAACTGGCCAAAATGTTAAGGTTTAATTTAATTTAATTTGTTGTGACTATATAACAATGATAATTGTTATAATACCAACACCATTTTAGTATAATTTTTCATAATGCTTAGAATTTTGATAAAACAGTGACTATAACTACAATTTTAAATCATAGTTAATAGTGTGTTTTGTTTATGAGACATTCAAATTTTGGATTCTGTCCAGGACTTTAAAATCCATTGGTTTTTGTCTGATTTTAAAATGGTTTATGAGACGAGAATGGTGTGGTGACGAGCGATTGATAGAGTCAGTGGATAGTTTTCTGGTCTCTTTTTCCTACCGAACCAATCCTTTCTTTCCCCACTTCTTTCTATTTCCCTCTTTTTCCTCGTTACCAACCAGCTTTTACACGCAACTTTTCTCAAGCCAGTGGTTCAACCTTGTTCTTTACCTTTGTGCACTTCAAAAGTTTAACAATGACTATTTCCTAGTTAAACAAGAATTGATGAAAATAAGGAAAAGCAACACACGTTATCTCAAATAAAAGTCAATCAACGCACTTGAACACAGTTAGACAAATTTCATTTTATCTTATATATCTAATATTTAATCATATCAATTAATGCAACAATTAGCTCATGGAATCACACACAACTCATCAAATAGGACATTAGCAGATAAAGCAAAAATAAGAATCCAAAAGTGGCACGGCTTAACACATTTTTCATTTGTCGGTAGCATCAACTAAGAACAAATACAATTAGTTTCTCAGTACCGGGATGTTACTGTTTAGTTATCTTTACAAGGTGATGTTTGCTAATGGTGTTGGGAAATTCTAAAGAGAAAAATAAGTTATAAATACAATAATATAAGTATTTATAATATTATTTTTTATCTAAAATTTTACCATAATAAATTTATTGGTCTTTTATATGGTATTTAACTTTTTTAATATTATCTAACATGAGATTTCAATTCATACTTCTATCATAACAAATGAGTGAAAGAATCTTAAACTTTTTTACCAGCTTCTTTTAACTTAATTAAAAAGAAAAATGGGCAAAAACTTTAAGTTTGAAAATTTTTAGTTGTATCAGGGTTCTGCAGAACTGTTCAACAAATTATTATTTTTTTTCATTTGTCTTAAGTTTATACTCCCCATTCATCTCATTATGTTAGACGCTCGATCTTGCTAGGTATTTGAGTGTGTGCAGAGATGGGTTTGTGTTTGATCTGGCTTTGTCAACTGGGTTTGGTGAAAGGAAGAATCTTTTTGTACCCTCATATTATGCGATGCACATGTAATTGCTCAATGATTCATGTGTGTTTATTCTAGCTATTAAAAAATCGTATGTGATAACCTTGTTTTATGTGGCTTTTTTTTCAATTGGGTTTGGTGAAAGGTGACAACTTTTTGTACCTTATATCGTGTGAGAGGGGTAATTGTTCAATGATATGTATATTTGTTGTAGCAATTAAAAACGGGCATGTTATACCATCATCAACATTGTATGATATTCTAGTTTTTCAATTCTTCCATATATTTCCTTGCATACTTTGTCAACATTATTTGTATTTAGATTCTAAATGAGAGATGCTAATAAACAACTTTGATCAATTTTAAATGGATTCTACTGTACTATATCATTCATAAATAACTCATATTATATTTTTATAATTTTTTATCAAATAAAATTATTTATAAATAATTTTACAACTTATATTACATTTTTTAATATATTAAAAAAAATTATTATAAATAATATATTAACATGAATAACAAAAAAAAAATTATATAATAAAATACAATAATAAAAAGTTTACATAATAAAAGAAATGAGAATTTTGAAAACTTTTAATAATAGAAGTAAAGGTAATATTTGATTTTGTAAATAATTAAAATAACTTTATACATTATATTGAATAGGATTTATGTAAAAAATTTATTTGAACACAAAAAAAATATAAATAAAAAATATTCAATGAGAAAAAAAATTTAAATACTTATTTTTAATGATTTTAATAAATTTTTAAATTATATTATTTTTTATTTAATTATTATAAATAATATCAATTTATAAAAGTACCTCTAAATATATCTAATCATAATTTTATTATAATAATAATTATATCTAATTTAAATTAAAATATATTTTAAAATAAAATAATTATTTTTATAAAAATAAAATTGGATTAATTAAATAAGTATTAAATATATATTAATTAAAAAAATTTATCATATAAATATTAATAAGTTCTAAACATTCTTCCTTCAATTAAAAATTTTATAATTTTTTTTTATGTTAGATCACTTCAATAATAATTTCTTATAAACTTAATTTTGTATTCTTAAGTAATTCTAATAAAACTAATGAAAAGTCTATTATTTTTTTAGAATATTATTACCACTAAATAAAAACAAAAGAATATTAAAAAAATGGAATTTTAGTATCAATAAAAGAAAAATAACAAAAAAAATTACTGCTAAAAAATATTAAACAGACATAAAATATATAAAAATAATAATATTTAAACACCACTCTTAAAACTTAAGACTTTTAAGAAATAAGTGATGTGAATTAGACAACTACTATCTTCTTTTTTTTTTTCTTTTATCTATAATAAAAGTCAATTTCAAAATTATACTACCATTATATACGAAATTAAGAAGATCATATATTCAAGATAGAATGAAAACAATAATAAAAAAATTAAAAAAATCAGGAAGAACAATACCTTATTAACAGTTACAATTTTGATTATGATGTTCGAATCTAAGTTTAGCTAGTTTTGATATAATAAAAAATACGGTTCTCAATAACTAAATCAAAATCGAATTAGATTTTCAATTTGGAATTTTTTTTTATTGAGACTACTCGCTATAATTACTTTTATTTTATAGGAATATTGGTATAATGTGTATCTACTCACTAACATAACAATTAACCCATATTGCATGAAAGTGGTTAATTTTGATTTTCTAGTTTTCAATTCTTCCATACATCTCCTTGGCATACTTTGTCAACGTTATTTGTGTTGAAACTTCAATAATACTAATAAAAAATCTATTGTTTTTCGAGAAGATTATCACCACTCTAAATAAACAAAAAAAATATAAAAAAATAGAATCTTTGCATCAATAAAAAAAATACAACTTTACTACTAAAAATATAAAGGAAACATAAAATATATAAAAATAAATAAAAACTTAAACCACACACTTAAAACTCAAGACTTTTAACAAATAAGTGACGTGAATTAGAGAACTACTATTTTCTTCTTTTTTTTCTTTTATCTATATATAAAAGTCAATTTCAGAATTATACTACCATTTGTATACATGCGCAATTAAAAAGATCATATATTCAAGATGGAAGGAAAACAATAATAAAAAAGTTAAAAAAATCAGGAAGAAAACAGTATCTATTAGAAAAGAAATACAATATATATAATATTATCTTATTACTCGATCCTTGCTGGAATATGAAGTGATAACATAACCTTATAAAGGTTTGTTTTTTATTTGAATTTCTAGTCATTTTCAATTGCAAATGATGATGATTATTTTAATAGAGGCGAATGTTAAAATGTGTTACATGTGGTTCACCGCAGAGTATACATTTAGATTCATCTAGATTACATGAGTTTATATTTAAGAATTCTACACTGGATAATTCCCCACCATCTGCCCTCCCTGCTAATCCATTCTCGTTCTTTTCGCACCCTATAACTACCTAGAAAATTTTCCTACCAACACAATTCTCAAAAACAAAATTCATAATAAATAAACTAAGATTTTTTTAAAATATATTTTTAATTCTTAAATTATTTATTAAAATTGTGTTTTGTTTTTAAAATATACTTTAAACCTATTTCATTTTATACTTTATAATGACAAATAAAAATATATTTAACGAAAAAAAATAAAAGAAAAAAAAATAAAAAAAATTTAAAAGATGATAGTGAAATAGGAAACTAAGAAAAAGTAAAATAAAAAAATAAAAAGAAATTATAAGATATCATCAAAAATCATTTATACAAGTTTATAAAGTATAAGGATCAAATAAGTTTAAAGACTAAAAATACATTTAACTTTTTTTTTTTGTCATTAGAATATCTAATAAAAGTTTGGTTTCGAAAAACTGAATTTTAGAAGGTTTTTTAATTTAAAATAAATACAAAAAAATATAATATAAAAAATTATTATTATTAAATTAAGTTACAAAATTTTAAAAAAATTACAATATAAAATATAATTTTATCATTACAACATTATTATTATTATTGATCACATAAATTTTTTGAAATTATTTAATAAACTCAATAAAAATATAAAATTAAATAAAATATAGAGTAGAATTATTAAATTCATAATAAAGATAAAATTTATAAATTTATAAATATTTCAAAATTGAAGTGTAAATAAATATAATTTTTTAAAATTATTTTTGTAATAGAATTTTAAAAATTAAAAAATTACAGCACCAAAAACTAAAGAGAGACATAATACATATAGATTTAAAAGCAACAAAAAATAACAGTTAAACTCAAGATTGATGATATAAAATGACTACATATGACTTCTATATAAAAGATATGATCATAAAATTTCAAATGATTCAAATATAAAATGTTTTCGCCGATCAAAATGATCAAAGACTCAAAAAAATTGTAAAACATACATAGATCTACCAATAGAAACCTAAAATGACCACAAAAGAAGGTTCAAAGAAGATTTGTAGTTTTTTTTAACCGATTAAAATGAAAAAGGATCAATTACAATAGGTAGAAACATGTTAAAACATACAAAAACTCATGAAAAAAACATGGATCAAGGAAGAACTAAAAAATAATGGATCAAGGAAGAACTAAAAAATAAATCGAAAAACACTTATCTTTAAAGACAACCATGCTTTTGATACCTCTTGATGGAGCCTAGGTCACGACTAGCTCCAAAACCTCCATGGAATATGAGCAAGTTAGCGAAAGCATGAAGTTCAAACGGTCCAAAGTGATGACGACGAGGATTTGTTCAATCAAAGAGGAAGAGGAGATGAAAATATTCGATGGAAAGGTGATAGAAGATGTTTTGTACGGCTAGAATGGTGGTGTTGTGCACCCTAAAGACTCAAGAGAGAAAAGAGACAACCATAATTTGGCAGCATAACAATACTTTCATCTAAATACTACAAAAGAAATTGATTTTATCGACAATCAAAATTTGTCAGTAATGTCAAAATTTGTCGTTAAAACACTTAAGACCTTAGAGTTAAAGATTGATACTTCAACCATTAAGCTGAAATGATTTTTCATTTAAAACTTTACACACACAAACACATATATATATAAATACATATACACACATATATATATATATATACATGCATACATATGTATATATATAAATATATAAATACATATAATATATATATATATATGTAAATATATTTTTCTGACAGATTTTACCAATGAAATATTTTATCGACGAATTTTATTTTGAATAATATAGCACTAACTTTAGTGATAGACTTTTAACGATGGATGGTGATTCATTAGTAACTAAAACTATTTGACGAAAAATTTTTCGTTAGTAAAATTATGTCAATAATTTTCAATTTTTCATTTAGTGAAAGTGTCATATAAAGGGGGTAGAGAGGTGTATAAATAAGCACAAGGAAGAGCTAGGACCGACCAAGCAAACCCGAAGGTTTCATGAGATGGCGCATTAAAGGCTTCTAGAAGGCTTTTATTAACCCTAGTTGTACAAGGGTTGAAAGCACTTCAAAAGACTCCTCAAACGACACACTAATTGAATCCCTAGGTTGGTTCATAAACTTAGCTGCTCAAGGGGTATGTGGTTGGGCTAGGTTTCCCAAGCACACCCCTTTTATCTAAGCACATATCTGTTTTTGTCAATTATACTATTGGGTCAGAATCATGCCCAAATAAATTGCTATGCACACCTCTACTTTCCTATTTACATTTTTTACTATGCACACCTCTATTTTTTTATATACACTTCTTTATTGGACAGCTAATCTAATGGACCAAAATACAAATTCAAACAAAACTATTATTTAGAACTCTTATTGTTTTATCAACACTTCTTCCATGATGGACTATGTGAATAATAACTTGGGCCTATTAATCTCATTGGAGGCACAAACTGGTGGTTGGTCCCTTCATCAAGATTTTTCCATCAATGATGTACATTGTTAAGTGAGTAGTGTGCCTTGACGAAAGAAAGATTGGTCAACGATGTACTTTCCTATTTATGAAGGATTGATGCGATGACGTAGTCTATTGATTAGTATGTGCCAACAAAATGAAAATTATGGAGACATGTGCACACTTCATGAATATTTGTTTATAATTATGATTGATCTTATTTATAATGAAAAAAAATCTTTTATTCCGTAATTTATTTGAGAAGTTTCATTCATTCACCAACAATCAAGAATAACACTTCATGTGCCAAGTGGTAGGAAGAATATCACTTTATTGATGCGTCTTGTGGTTTGGTTTCAAACGAGATCTTATAGTTCGATGACAAGTAGATTAAAAAACACAACAAATAAAGCCTCCATGAATTCATGCGTATTTAGTAGCTAAATGCAGGAGAGAATCACATAGTTCTTGTGGCTTGCTAATCATAAGCATATGGTCTGCACCTTCGATCTCTTGAACCTCAACATTCATTCCAGCATTTTGAATCATCCACAGCTGAAAATTCAATGGAATTTCATTGTCCTCAGTGGAAACAATAAAAGCAAGAGGAACTGACCCATATCCCTGCATGGAGAAGTTTTTCTGTTGGGACAAATCTTCGATAAAGAGGGATCCTGGTCTTAATAAGGTCGTGGCCAATTCTATATCCTGAAAAGTCCAATCATTATTTTCATTTTATACACAAAAAAACATGTCACTTACTATGAACAACAAGGTTTTAACATGTAAATTACCTCAATGGGAGAGGCTTGGTAGAGTTTTTCGGACAGGAATTTGGGACCAAAAACAACTGTTGTTTTGTTTCCACCCTGCGAGAATTCAGTGTCCAACCAATTCGTTCCCAAGGTAGTCTCAATTAACTGTTGAAGGAAAAAAATGACGATAATAAGTACAAATTTTTCACTTTTTTTTTTCGAAAAATATTATGTAAATGTCCACCCATCTATTCACAAAATTAATCATCACAACTCACTATTCCTTCTATTTCTAAATAAGTGTGGTTTTAAGAGAAGAAATTTATTTAATTTCATCTGTAGTTTGCAAATTTGAATGATGCATTAATTGTTTTTTACCAACTATATCCTTATTTTAAAAAATATAAAAATAATTAAATGATTCTTTTTATGAGACTTTAATCGACCAGCTGTTTCTATTAACCAATTATTTTATATTTTTTATCTACTTTTTCGTCAATCAATAAATCACATTTAATTCTTTAAAGATATTATTGAAAAAAATTTTAAAAATTTATTATAAGTTATAGGAGTTACTATTTTAATTGATCTATGTAAAAAAATCTTAAACGACTCCTATTTAAAAGCAGAGGGAGTAATTGTTTTCATTAATTACATTCATCCTTTTAACATAGATTTTATCAAATAAACAATATAGGTTGGCATTTACGTAAAATACAATAAATAATTGTCATTGTAAGACTTATTACAGAATTACTACATAATATTGTCATCAATATATCATACACTTTAAAATTCATATAAATTATAATGTTATATTAATAATTTATTTTGTGTAAAAATATATATTAACAAATATTAATTTAAAAAAAACATTAGTAAATGACTTTTTTTTAATGAGTATATATAGTTTCGAGTGAATATTTTTCGGCTAAAGTTAAAAAAGTTAATAAATATATGCTGTCAACACAAAAAGATTTTGACATTATCATCCGATAAAAAATTATCTTTCATATACTTATTAGAAGATTTTAATACATTATGTTTGACTGGGATATATTTTAGGAATATATATGACTTGTTGGAATGTAATATAATATGCATTCGTAGTTATTTTGTGTTCCCAACTATAACAATAATAATTTATTTTGTCAAAAGATATTTTTATACGGTCTAATTTTCATTCATCTTTGCATTTTTGCACTTATAATTTATGTCATCAAATAAAAAATTCCAAACTTATTCTCATTACTTTTTATAAATTAAAATAAACCATGCTTAGGAAAAGTGGTTGAGTGGTTGGGTTCCTGCTTCCAATAAGTTAAAAAAAGGAAGGATGGGGCAAATAATACAGAACATGGCAATTTAAAAATCAGTGAAACTTGGGCAAAAAGTTCATCAAATAAAAAGAAGAGAAAACCTCCTTTTTTTTCTCTTTCTTCTTTTAGCATTGCAACCAAATAAAAGGTTAAATTATTTCATAAAAATAAGTTATACTGACGACAGATATATATATAACTGGAAATGGTGCAGCAAGCAAATATTTGGTTTGGTGTCTTTTCTGAATTTTTATGCTTAATTTATTTTACTATGTGGTGGTGCCATTTATTTTACTTTATCTTGCTGCACCCACTTATACCCCACCAGACTATTATTATCCTTCAGCTTCTTTTCACAATATTATACCTTTCATTCCAAAGCCATCTTTAAAATCTAGCTTTTATAAATTTTTTATTAATATATATCAATGTAATAAGAAGATATCTTAAATTTAAAATTATGATAAAGTCTTATATAAAATTCTAAATTTTAGGATTAAACAGCTTCACCCTATAGGGAAGTTTATCAAACAGGTTAAATTATTTTGAATATTACTGTAGATTTTACATAAATCATTCATTTTTAAAATAATATCCATATGAGTATGTCCTGTTTAGAACCACAAAACTTTGTATTAAATTTTAGATTTTTTTATTTTCTGCCATGTTCAAGTTGTTCTTGACACAATGACTTTCATTCATTGTTTTGTATTGAAGTCGAACAATAAACACCGTGACTTTAACTGCTTTTTTTGAAAGTTATGTTTGTGGATATGACCTTTTTTATTTTTCTATTTGTTTTTTGCTTTGTATTTTTTTTCATTTAATAATATAAATAGAATGAATAAATTGTTCACACATTTATTTAATATTTATTTAAGAAATTTAGTTAAGAAATTAAAATTTAATATTAATTGAATAAAATTTAAGGAAATTTAAATAGTGTAACGATAAAATAATAATAATAATAATAATAATCATATTGTATTTCACAAGAACATTATAAATAAAAGAGTAAGGTAGTTTATTTGTTACAGAAAATCATATTCTTTCCTGTCAAATCCCTTCTTTATTTTTTTCTGAGTTTTATACTAAGACTCTGCCAAATTGTAGAACAGGAAAAGGTAGGTTAAAGTTGAAGTCATAAAAAAATATTCTAACCGATCAATTTTGCATAAAAAGTAAGTTTTCTTGATATTTTTTAAGTTCTAGTTGGAAACCATATTCTACCTTTTTGGGGATAAGAAACTAACCAGTGGTAAACTAAAATGTTGTCCATGTTTTGATTAGACAAAGGATATGTAGGTGGAAAGGTATTCTCTAAAGGAGTTAGGAAGCCAAAGGAATCCAGATTAAGGAAGCTTTCATTTGAAAATAATAGGAGTATACACTTTTTGTGATTTTAAACGTTAAAATAGAAATGTAACTCACTATGAATCAATAAGATTGTTAGAAATAAGTTATTTGATAGTTTGGCTAGTTTCTATGATGCTAAATGAGGTAGATAACATGTAGTTTGGATGTTTGGAGAGAAGAAACCATGGTTTCTTCGTTTCTGGGTTTGCTCGCGACCATGTTTTCGCTCAAGCGAGACTTTTTTCACTTAGGCAAAGTGAATCAGTGCAATTAAAAGTCCAAGCAATGCAATTTTCGCTCAAACGAAGAAATTCTCGCTCAAGCGAAAGTGAGGCAATGTTGAGGTAATGCAATTTTTGCTCAAGCGACGAAAATTTCGCTCAACCAAAAATGGCACTGGAACAAGAGTTACTCTCGACCTCATTTTCACTCAAGGAAGGACTTTCCCTCAAGCGAGACATACTTTTGAAATTAGGCTAAGTGGTCTTCATGAAAGTTGTAACCTTGGATGTTAGCTTTCTAATGGCTTTGGAATCAACTAAAAAGGAGGTCCAGAACTCTAGTTATGCTCATTTTAGTGAGCAAAGGTCATGTTGTCAACTATTTGAAAATGTTACAGATTTAAATGTTTTTATGAGCTGAGAAGCAATTAATGATGATTGTTGGTCATGATGTGAGTTGAATGATGCTTATATGCATGTTTCATTAATTCTTGATGTATGTAAGATAAATTAAGTCGAGTAGAGCCTGAGATTGTTGTCCAAAATCTACTGTGTGATGTGATAGGCCGAGTAGAGCCTAAGATTAATGTCCAAAATCTATTGTATGATGTGGTCGAGTAGAGTCTGGGATTGTTATCCAAAATCTATTGTGTGATGTGATAGGCCGAGTAGAGACTAGGATTGTTGTCCAAAATCTACTAAGTGATGTGGTAGGTTGAGTGAAGCCTAGGGTAATATCCCATAAACTATTTACATGATTGAGATATGTATGTATATTATGTATGGTACCCGAGGTGGTACACTATTTTAATGTGGTGAGCTATATTAGTACAAATTCGATGAGGTCCCAGGTTCCAAGTTCCAATGGTAGTGACAGTTACGTAGACTAAGATACCAAGTGGTGAGGAGCCGATGGGGGGATCACTGGCGAACCTGCCTAAGGCTACGAGATGAGGTATGTCGAAAGGGGTTAATGGGGGCAATGATCCTACTTTGTGAGTAAGGTGGTCTGAGTCCTAGCTATCCGATCGGAGCACCCGTGTAGAAGGTGATCACAATATGACCCATAGATGGTAGCCTCTGAATTCGGATACAACAACCTAGTCTTTCAAAAAGACAATCATAATATGTGATGTATGTTGTGTGGATACATGGACATGTTTGGTATAATATGATGAGATTGGTGTTGAGTTTAGTTTGTTGGGATATTTTTGTTGATACTTTATATGTTAAATTATTTTATTGTTTTTAAATGGATGCTTATCCAAATTTGTCTTGGGACCTATGATGATCGTGTGTGTGCACGAGAGTAGATGCTTTGTCAGGTGATCCAGCTAGGGATCCAAGACGACAGAAATAGATGATAATTTATCATGTGTAATAGTTATATTTATGTAAATGGAGAATTTTTTACTAGTGAGAATTCCTTTTTGAAACAGATAATACAATTCTAATACATATGTTTTATACTCAATCAAAGCAAGGCATTATTATGTACTGAGAACGATAATAGTAACAATTTATAGAATCATTACAAATAGTAAATAAAATATTTATCACTAAAATAAAAAAATACAAACTCATAATAAAATAAATATTAAACTATATGATTTTTCTTGGTTATATCGCTAATTTTTTATTGTCACTTTTGTTCCAATAAAAATACATTTATTTATTTATTTTGGTTTATTCATCAATTTCGTTATAAATGTCTAGTAGTCACTCTTCTCATTTTTACGTCACATATGAGGATTATGAATGAAATTTGGACTCATACAACTAGATCAGTAATCCTTATTTCATCAAGTAAAATTCTACTTCTTATGTTTTGTAAAATGTTTGTAGATTATAAATTGGGTTAAAATGACTAGATGTAAATAAAAAGAAGAACAAATAATAATAATGTGAGGATAAGGCAGTAATTTAATTTAGTTGTGTACGACATTAATCATCAACCAAGTTATGGAGTTACTATCTCTTGAAAATCAAACTCATAATTTTCTTGATTGTACCTTTGAATATGACACATGCTTGCTCTTTATTCACTTTTTGTGAGTAAAATAGTTGTCTCTCTATGGTACTAATGTTTTGCTCGTAACATATACTTTATTTTGATAATTCGTTCAACAAACTATGATTAAGTTCTTTCAAAGGTTGTATTAACAAGAACATAAATGGGTAATACACGTGCTCCATTGACAAAAGATTTCATAACTTTAGCAAGATTGATTGTCATATGTTATACATGTTATCCCCATCATACAAGTTGAGTTTTCTAATGATATCTTATCTAACTATAAAAAGACTTCTTAGAATTCTAGTCTCATAATTGATAATTTGCTTGAAGAGTGTGTTGCTTTATTTTGAGACTCGTGACAATATAATAAATGAAACAACTTAAATGTTTTATGATAGTTTAATAATATGTAAAATTTGCAACGAAGGTTAACAAATAGTAGTACTCGTCTTAATGAGTTATTTTCAACTTAAAATTTGTATTCGGTACACTAAGTGTAAATCACCTACTTCCCATCCATCGTCTTCAAATTGTAATGTTATGCTTGTTGACTAAATGTTGTGTTATGGATGACATTGAAACATAGTTGTGTTTCTTATCTAGGTCCTCTTTTATCTTAAAATTTGCTTTGTGTTCTTCTTTCTTTTTACTAAAACCTTGAATCATATATTTAGTTATAAATTTTTTCTTTAAATGTCATTCAACTTTCATTCACGTAGAACTTATTCATTATTATTAAAAAAATTAATTAACATTTTAGATGTTTTTAAAGTATAAATAAAATTTAAACCAAAATAAGAGAAACTAGACTTATGGAGAGTATCTCTTAAATATGAAAACACAACAAGTAATGAAAGACTAAGTATATGAAATGATAAACTCACTATAAAAAAAATTGCATTTGATCGAAATTCATACTATCCAAAATATGTAGGTAAAAATATATATTACTCACGGATTACCCACAACAAAAATCCGTTGATAATTTGATAATAAGTAAATTTATCTAAAATTCGTCAGTAATTATTACAAGACTTTACCTACAAATTATAATTCATCGGTAATTAAAGTTGAACACTACCCACGCTTGAATTACGTAGGTAAAAAAAAATTATTTAAAATATAAATTACAAAAAATTAATTTTTTAAAATTATTTATTTAAAAATCTCTATGTTAATTATACCATATTTTTTGTTATTTTTAAATTTTGAATTTTAAATATTAAATATGTACATTTTAGATAAATTGAAATTCACATAATTTAAATTCAAGATCTTAGAATTAATACTCCAATCACTAAATTATAATAATTTTTATTTAAGAGTTTGTAAATATATATATTATATATATATATATATATTATATAAATATCTAAATATATGTATATTTATATTTAAATATATATAATATAAATATATAATACATAATTGGTTATATTATATAATATATAAAATATTAATAAAATAAAGTAATATATAAAAATTAATAAAAATATGAACACAATAAATAATAAATATTTAAAAATAATAACAGTACATTATTAAAATTTTATTATATTTTAATTTAATTCAGAAAAAATATTTTTAATAGTTTTATGTATTTATTAGTAGATAATGTGTAATTATTTTTTAATTTAATATTGAAAATGAGAATGAAAATCATGTTTCAACAAAAGTAAAAAGAATATATTTAAATAAATTATTAATACTAATTTTAAATTTAGTTTTTATTTAAAAATAAAATGATAATTTTATTAAATTATTAATTATAAAATTATTTTTAAACTATTATATCAATCCATTATTCATAAAATTTCGTTTATTTTTTATTTTTTTCTAATTTTTATTATTTTTCTCTTAAAAAAGATATCAATTTTTACTTGTTCTTTCCTCACATTCGTTGTTTTCTTCTCCTTTAAATTTAAATAAGAAAAGAAAGCCATAAAAAAATATAATAACATAATAAAATGAAATAAAAACGGCAGAAAAAAATAAATAAATTACACTTGGAAACACATTTAAAAAAATTTAAAATCATGTTTACATGCGCACTATTTTTAAAAAAAAATCATGCTTATATACGCAACTTCAATTAAAAAAATAAAAATCATTACATTAAAATTAAATATTTAAAGCTGTGGATTAAAATATTTTTTTAATATAAAATTAAAAATATACTTACCGACATAAATTATTTATATAGATAATTTTTTTTAAAATCTATTAATTTTAGAAAATTTTCAAATAAATTAACCTTTCATAAATTTCCTTCTCAAATCATGTTTTCAGGTTAGCCTACGGTTTGGTGGGGTGGACGAGTGTATGATTTAGTTGGCATGTTGATAGAGAAAATGTCATTTCACTGCAGCTTTGCTGCGTGATTTGACAAGTGCTGCAGTACGCAAGCCAAGTTTGAAAGAGTAAGAAAGTCTGAATAAATTATGATTAAATCAGACCTACAATAATGGCGGGTTAAATGAGTTTAGATACGACTTAGAACATTTCCCTCCTGAATAATTAACCAGAGGGATTTCTCAACAACTACGTTATCAAAGTGACTCAACATTTCTCCATAAGAAGAAGAAAGAAGAACTAAATGTATTTGGCTTTGAAGAAAAAAAAGAGGGAAAAAAAAGTATGAATTACTGTAAAGTGGTTGAGAAACTAACCTTTTCCAAGACATAGGATGGCTGGTGTTGAGTGTCTGGAATGACAGCAGTTACGAAAACACCAACTGCTACCTTTTCTGGGAACTTGTCCATGGCAAGTGCTATGTTGAGTCCTCCAAGACTGTGACCTACGAGAACTACCTTCTCATTTGGGGGAATTGAGGCCAATAGCTGCAACAAAGGCTCAGAATACTGTGAGAAAGTATGAACGTCTTCAATCTTCTGCATGTTGATGCCAGAAGCTGCAAGGTCCAGCACTGAGACCCTGTGGCCTGCAGATTCCAAACGTGGCTTCAGCTTATACCAGAGCCAAGCTCCATAACAAGCCCCATGCACCAGAACATAGTGTTTCATATCTACACAGTTTTCTGAACTCATAATGTGTTCTTGTCGGGGTTGAAATGATCACTTTCTATCCCTTCTCGCTGTATACAGACACTGAAATGGGTAGAGGTTGCTGTTTTTTCCATAAATAGCTGAATTATTGGCTTTGAATAGTGAAGGTACTTCATTTAGTTGTTATTATTATTGATTGCTAGCAAAAGGACACTCTGTGTCCGTACATTTTATTTTCTAAATTTTTTAAAATTAATTTGAGTTATTATTAAATATTTCAGTTAAATAATTATAAAAAATAAAAATAAATTATTTAAAATATGTTTCATTTTTGTATATTTGGATAAAATATTAAAAATAAAAATAAAGTAAAATCATTAGAAAAAGTTAACAATTATATATATGAATGAAATAATTATTACACTCAAAACTAATAAAAATATGTGTATATTAAATAAAACAAATCTACATTATATTATTATATTTAAAACGATAAATATTTTTTCAAATTATATAAAAGCATATAATCTTTTATCATACATTTTAATAAAAATTCTCTAAAACATTTAAGACATTTGGCTACCAAACAATTGAACTAGTTTTTCCATCTAAGATTACTGGTTACTTAAATGAATTATTCATTTCAATTTTATAGAATTCACTAGATGAAATAAATTTAAATACAGTGATATTTCACTTAGAAAATAAGATTTTTTATTATCAATTATAGCCTAATATAGAAAGAAAATCTAGAAAAGTTTATTTTTATTTCTTTAATTCTTCCTGTAATGAGAAACTTAGTTTAAACTAAAATTTATAAAATCATGTATGTATGAGATGAATATTAGCACATGCATGTTCAGAAATAATTGAAAGAAAGAAATGAAGAACATGAAAATTAAAATTAAAAGTATGATTATTTGAATTAAAGAGAAAAGAATAAAAGGTGAAATAAAATAAATTAAAACTTTATGAATTATTTAATTAATGTGATAAATTATAAATTAATATATTTTAAAAAATGATTAAAATACTTTTATATTAAAATAAAATATAATTAAATGTTAAAATATTTAAATATATACACTCTCTTCAAACTGAAATTCTATTTCATTACAAATTGGGTATCTTTTATAAAATAATCTTGGATTATTTGATATACTACTAACCGAAATTTTGAAGAAAACAAATTTAGAAATCTATATTAGAATTAAATTAAATGTCGATAGAAAATAAAAAAATCATTATAAAGTCTTAATAAAAAATATATTACAAAAAGCATAAAAATTATTCATAAAATATCAAAATTTAAATATTTTATTTTAATTATTTATTCCATCATAATATATTAATAAAAATTACAAAATTATTAAAAAATTATAAATTATAATAGATTATATTATATAAATTATTCAGTATATATATATCATAAAAGAAATAGGTTATATATCAATGTAAGAGTAAAGAAGTAACATGTACTATGCCATCTATCTTTGGTGGTTTTCTTAGCAAAATAGAGCATTAACATTTTATAAAGGACCTCACATTCTCTCACTTTCTTTCTTCCCACAACATTAGAAGTAATAAACAACTTTTGTCCACACTTTTCTTCTCTAAGTAAACAGTTCATTAGAAAAAACAGAGGCTTAATGCTTATTGTATAATTGTATAACATTTTTTAACAACAGATAATGTTTATGCATACAATAAAATATTAAATAATCATATAAAAAATATTGGACCAAGTTTGAAATTACTGGAAAAGTGTGGAAAAAGTTCAATAACAAGACCAAACATTAATAATTGATCAGCAGTGACAGTGATACATACTTTGAACTTAAGACAAGATCCAAACAACAACAGTAACATTATGGCAAAAACACAAAATATTTAAATATTATACAACTATATAGATGAGTTAGTAATATATTACTAACTAATGTGTTACTTTTATAACCTATGAATATGTACATATCTACATAATTATTTCTGTAACAAATATGTGATAATGTGTTGCAAAAATTATAATATTACCATTAATCTGAATATTTATTTGAATATTTGTTTGATGAGTTTTATTGAGATATATTATTTAACTTGAAGTAACTTTAAGAAATATAAGATGTTATGAGAAATAATGCATACAAAGTTAAAACATGTTTCTCTTCATTTAAGAAATATTTTTATTTATGAACTTTTGACTGAAACTTAAAAACACAATTATCTATTTTGTAACTATCTTAAAATAAAAATTAATCTTAAAATAATTTTTAATTCAGAATCATTTAGTAAACAATTATTTTAAATGTCAAAATAATTTATAATTATTAAGTAAACAATTTTAATATTAAAATAAGATGATTCAAACATACACTTTAGTAAAAATTATTTAGTCCTTTATTTTTTAATTAAAAATTATTTTGTTAATTTCTCTTTTAAAAATATTTATTTTAAACTTTCAACGATTAAAAAATTTAGACCAAGGTTGCTTTGTTCATAACAATGCCTTTCTTCATTATTTTTATTTTATTTTTTATTAATACAACGTTGGAACTTTGTTTTAGTAAATTACATGAAAACTATGAAAATTGATAAACATACACTAACTTAAAGGGAGTCATAAACACGATGAAAGTCACGTTAAGTTGATATTAAAATTTTCAATTATTTGCGAGACTCAATTTGTACGTAATTTTTGTTATATTTATGATACTTTTTCGTTTGAGCGTTAATTGAATGTTATAATTTCATATAGACAAATCTAATAAATTTAATGACTCAAATTGGGAGAAAAATAATTTAAAATTGTGTCAAAAAATAAACCAAAAAACCAGTGTTTGAAAAGAAAACATTAACTGAAATTCAAAATTAAAGAATATCAAAATAAATATTTTGAAGGATAAACAATCGAAACATAAAAGTATAAAAATATATTTTATTAATTACATAGAGCCTAATAGAATTAAAAAAAAAAAGAAGCTTGTTAGTTAGCATTATATTTTGAATGATGTTTCAGTTTATTCCTATATTTTACATAAAAATTAGATTAAAAAATTAATAGATGAAAATATAACTTATGATTTACTTTTATGTGAGATTAATGGTAAAAGTGAGATAAAATATTTATGCCTTGTCATATGTACTTACTTCTGCTATTGATCAGAAGATGCAGACATGTATATTTGAAGAATGGTCATTTTCTTTACCGTTTTCTAGAAAACACGTTATTCATATTCTTTTATTTTCCCACACTGCTTATAGCACTTTCGTATTTTATTTGCTAATAATCAAGATATCAATAAAAGTTGTTGGCAGTGATTTTCATTTTTAATAACAATTATTGCAACTAAGAAAACCACTAATGCAAGACGACAAACAGACTCCGATATTTAACTACGCATAACTTTAAGACAATGTGCCTTTCAGAGGTTCTATGTGGAAATATTGTGCTTTGATTTGTTTAAAGATCTTAGCTTTTACTTTTTAAAATCGTAGTTTATCAATTCCTTAATCAAGTAATCATGAAGCATATCTACATATAGAAAACATCAAGCATATCTTTCATACACGATTAGATCCCATAACCCATTGTAGTGTGGTTGAGTAGGTAAACCATAAAACATTTTTATATTTATAATATATAATAAACACGAATGCATTATTTATATATATATCATAAATGTATTACAAAAATAAGTTGTGAGGTAAACTAAACCCTATAAAATAAGAATAAAGGAACAGAACAGATCTTATTATAAGAATTGATAACAATAATATATATCATTATGTCTATTTGAATTATCAAAATTTTAAAAATGTGACTACTAAATAAATTTTAATTTAATTTTAATGCTCTATATAACTAAACGACTCAAATTTCACAATTATAAAAATTCTATAACTTGATAGACACCCTAATGGATAAGTGTAAAACTCTAACATATATTAAAATTTTACATTCAACTTCTCTTTATTATTAAGAATAGCTTATATCAAGATAAATGTTTTGAACAATACATTAAAATAAAATATTTAAAATTGAAATAGTGGACTATTATATTAATTAGGATAGTTAATATATGTCTCAACCAAATTATATGTGATATTTTTTTTTGTCTATAATAATGTAAGTTACTACTTGAAGTCTTCACAACATCTTAAAAATCTTTCTTTTTATGAAAGTTCAATACATAGAGTCGTCAAGCTTTAAACCTACATTTTAACTTAGTTGATGATGGGATTATTCATCATATAAGATCAAGTATATTTTTAATAATAAATTTTAAAGTAAACTAGTTATGATGTCTATAAATAGGAATTAGACATTTATTTATAATTTATTTTGAAATCTATCTGTTATATTTTTTCTCTCTTTTTTAACATTCCTTTAAAGAGTATGGAATTTTTGACCATCCGTTTTTTTTATCAAACTAGAGTCACAAAGAGAGGTAGTAAAGAGTTGAACCAAGTGAACTGATCAAAATTTTATTCTAGTAAGTAGTTTGGTTCCTTTTGATGTTTTTAAGGTTTTTCTCTTTTCTCCTTCAAAGTTGGATTTCTAAGAGGAGATACTACCTGTTTGAAGTGTAGTTTGAAAGCTTACCTAGACTCATAGAAGTAGATAATGGAAGTAAAGTTTGTAGTGCTTCAATCTAGGTAAGGAAAGTTAACTAACTCTCTGCGTGTAGTTGATAGTTGTTTGTAGTTGAGAGAGTTGGTGATGTTGATTGGACTGAATGAGTATTTGAAATCAATTATTGGGATTATATGTTGATTAATACATTGTTGATGAGTCTAAGGTTGTATCAAACTATTGTATGGGACCTGGATGTGTGGAAAAACAAGTTGTTGGGTTGTTCAGGATGAATCTCAGCCATGTTTTTACTTAAACAATGTATGGTTGCTTAAGCGAGGCCTAGACAATTTGTAATTATTACACCCATTGTCTTGAGTCGCTCAACTAACGTACCATATTGCTCAAGTGATGGCTTGTAGCTCAAGTGAAAAAGACGTTGAGATGAATCTCTCTCCTCTAAAAGAATATCGCTCAAGCGTTGGTTTCGACGCTTAAGTGACATATGTTTGGTCACTCAAACGAGATTTTGGTCACTGTTTCGAGGTTGGGGGCAGTGTACACATGCCCTACAAGTATTTTAGAGCATAACAAGTGGATTTTGGACACTAAAGAACAATTTGGACACTCAGGCGGTGACATTGCTCAAGTTGTGGACTGGGAGCTTAAGTCATGTCGTCACTCAAGCTGTGGAACGGGTGTTCAAGTCATGGTGACAAAATGAGGGAAATTAGTAGTAGTGTTATACTATTTTATTAGTAGAATGATTTATACATCACTTTATGATAACATGAGATTGTTTAAAGATTATATACATAGGATGGTGATGATGATATGATGTATATAGGGTAAAGATTGAATTAAATATGCCTTGGAGAGAGGTATAATTAATTGTAGAGATGTATGATATGATTTGTTGTATGAGGTTGCCAGATTTTGTTTGGAATGTCATTGTTGAATTAAGTCAAATCTTTAGAGATTTGTGTTCTAATACATTAACGCTAGATGATTTAGTTAGAATGCAAGAAAATATACCGGTCATAATATGTAAGTTGGAAAGAACCTTCCCATCAGGTTTCTTTGATTCAATGGAATACCTTGTCATTCATTTTCCTATAGAGACAATATTGGGTGGTCCTGTTCAATACCGATGGACTTATCTGTTCAAAAGGTAATGACCCTCTTATTAATTTCAATGTTCATAACTATTCTACAATACCTAAAAGTTATTATGTGGTGTAGGATGATGGGAGTTGCAAAGCGTGCAGTGACTAATTTGGCAAGGGTAGAAGGATCAATATGTGCATTTTATTTACATCGTGAGATAACATATTTTTGTTCTCACTATTTCAAATCTATAAGCTTGTTGTCAAATACAAGTTTGAGAAATGATCCTTGCACTGCTTCAAATGAGGGAGCCCACTTAACATTGTCAATTTTGAAGAAATCTGGACGCCATGGTGGATCGTGCAAAGATTATTAGCTGAATGATGATGAATTTCGTTCTGCCCATGTCCATATTCTCATCAATTGCAATGAGGTCAAACCGATACTTGAGTAAGTTAAGTAACTAATAATTTGTATTCATCATGTCATAAGTGTACTTCTATCACTGGCTTTATTTCCCTATTTCAAGTTTGTTTCTACAACT
This sequence comes from Lablab purpureus, assembly GCA_030347555.1. Taxonomy (NCBI): domain Eukaryota; kingdom Viridiplantae; phylum Streptophyta; class Magnoliopsida; order Fabales; family Fabaceae; genus Lablab; species Lablab purpureus. Next base: position 19,532,151 of record CM059256.1, on the reverse strand, counting down.
TAATTTCATCAACGACGAAGAAGCTTCCACCACTATACATAACACATTTCCAAAATGGTTTAAGAACTATGTAAGTGTTATGTTATTGTGGCGGGTTCAATTTCATTAATATAATCAATTTACATCTAATGTATGCATATCACCAATAGATAGGTTCATGATGAGAGGAATGGACTGGTCGACCGAAACATGAAGGCATTGGCTTGGGGACCTAATTCGTGTCTCACCTCATGGAACATGTACTTCATGAATGGGTATAAATTTCATACAAAGATATCGAGTGATGGTAAGAAAACCACAAATTATGGGGGTTCATGTCAAAGGTGTTGCTGAAGGGGGAGAAGATAACTATTTTGGCATCATCCAACATATTTATAAATTGGAATATCTCGGAATGAGTAAGAAGATTCCCCTTTTCTGTTGTCAATGGTTCGATCCAACAATCAATATTGGTACAAGAGTACATTCATAGTAAAACATTGTAGGAATCAAGATGTCTGGAAGATATATTCCCTATGACCCATTCATCCTTCCATAGAAGGAAAGACAAGTTTACTATGTCCCATATCCAAAGATATGTAAGAACTTACGTGCTTGGTGCGTGTCGATCGTAACAAAACTCCGAGGTCATGTTGAAGTTGACGATATCCAAAATGAATATGCATATCAAGCTGATGAAACACACAATGTCTTACCAGTTACAACAATTGAACAAGTACCAAGCTTAGTTGACACCTCAATTGTTCAATTAGTTGATGATTATGTTGTATAAAAAATGGTTGTTCATGATGATGAAGTGGACGAATCAAATGAAAATGACGAAGAAAGTGATGACACTAACGAAGACTATTAGGAGTTTGATAACAATGATGAATAATGTATAATAAATTTATATGATGTTGCATTGAACATGATAATATTCAAAACTTAATTGTCCATACGTAATTTTTTTCCAGGACAAATGGTGAGGACTAGAGGTACTGATGGTTCTATCATCATACATAACCATGCTAGGCGTGGAGTTTCCACAATATAGCATGGTCGCCTTGTGATAGAGTTGGGTCATATTCCTTATCATACTGGCGGACAATCCCATGATTCTCATTCCTTCACCCCTTCTTCTAGTACACCCTCATCTTCCTCTAGCAAATCATCTTCCTCCACCCCATTTAGTCATAATTATTTTAGATTTCTGCCAATCCCTTCTTTCTCAGTTCTGATAGTCGAGCAAACCCAATATGCACCACTACATCCATCCCATGCCCCCACAGTCCAGATTGCCCCTACACATTCCATGTCGGCTCCCCTAGCATAGTCCATGTCTGCTCCCTCAACACAGTCCATCTCTACTCCCACAACACAGTCCATGTCTTTGCCACTACAATGCACCCCTGATCCACCAATCCACCAATCCAAACCATCCATGATGATGTAGCCAATCCCACCTCACCAGTGCTATAAGAGGCCACCCTTGATGATGTCCCTAATGAGGAGGTGCACCATGATGCTAATGGTCGGGTCATCATACAACCAATGGGTAAAGGGTAAGTTCCACATACTTATTCAAATATCTTTTTATGTACAAAACTTAATGCTTAACATTTTTTCTTCAATGTTTTACAGTTGGACACCTAACCGTTATGCTATTAATATGATTGTGCATGCGATTAGGTCCTATTTTAGAGGTCCCTACCATCACTATGAGGCTATGGCCGAGGAAGACCAACTTAAATGGTAGAATGAATTCAAGGTGCGTTTAACTATTACTATGAATGAATTACCATTTAAACATTTTTCAATATGTTGAAATTAAATTATTCTTTCTTTTTACATAGTAGAGTTACTTGGGTCCCTCATGATGAGTGGAAAATTAGAAGAATTTATGACTCAAAGGTCAGAAAAACGCCGTAGTGATATGTTGACTAAAGCTAGGGCAAGGGAGGGTAGACCTGCTTGGTGTGATGAACAAGCATGGAATGATCTTTTAAAATATTGGGATACTAAAAAGTTCAAACAAGTATCATCCCGAAACAAAACAAATCGGTCTTCCTCTCGAGGTGGGGCATTGCACTCTAGTGGCCGCAAATTTGATGAATGCCTCAAGTTGTATTAGAATGAAATAGGACCAATCAAACATGATTACAGACATATGTGAGCACTTTAAACAGTTCAATGTTTTAGAAATGGGGGAAAAACGTGCAACCCCTTGTTTATGATTTTGAACGGTGCAAACTCAAAGAAATCAAGTTTTAAGATGATTCAACCGATTAGAATTAAGATATAAGCCATAGGAAATGAAAACAAGCATTTTAATCGGTGGAAATTGAATTAAAATGAAGATATAAGATGCAGCTATGAAGAACATTCAAGAAAATGAAAAGAGAAAACATGGAAGAGATTAGAAAATGAAGAACACGCCACTTTCCTGAAGAAAGATAAGTGCAAAGGAAAATCACCACTTGAATTATGGAAAAATCAAGATAAGATTCTAGAAATGAGGATTACCTCTTGAGCTTCGAAGAGAATTTGCTCTTGCACTCAATTAATCTTCAAAGTTTTGTTACAAATGAGTCTCACACCCTTATATAGAGAGGGGAGCATGAAAATACATGCACATGGGTGGAATTCTAAAAGGTTAGGCCATGTTTGGAAGATGTTCTAAAGCTTCCCAAACAAGACCCTTGTTTTTTATACTATCCTTGTGTCCAAATGACTAGCCTCTTATTTCTATTTGAAGGAAAGAAACTAAACTAACTCTATTTTTATTTACAAGGAAATTACAAGATTTATTAATATTTTTAATATCTTCTTCAAGCTTCTTTTACATTCCTCTTGTTTTTCTTTCTTCAAATTTTTCAAATTTCTTTGTAAGCTTTTCTTTCATATTTTCCTTTTCTTATTTTCTTGTGGTGACTCCTCCTTACATAGGTTGAGGTTGTTCTTGAATTGAGGTCAAATCAAAATCACACTTGGACATTACATTGGGCCTAGTAAGTATTATTCATCACTTGTGTATATTTTGTTACATTTTACTAAATTTAGTAAGGGAAGATAAATGTTTGTAACTGAACACCTTTTATCAGGAACGTAAACTTGGTTGACCTATTCAACCATATGAGTTATTCATCGTCACTCATACCAAAAAGTATGGTACTTAGGTAGATGGTTGTGCCCGAAAAACCTATGTAAGTTATTGATTTAAACTTTTTTACTTAATTTATATTTGTAATTGAAATTAATGAGATTTACAACTCTTTATAATTGACTAGGAAACCTATCATGAGCTGTTGAATGTCATCCAATCTCAAAGTTCTGAAAGATCATATTCTAGCCTCCAATAAATAGATCCAGCAACAAAGGTTCAATGCTGGAGGAAAGAGTAGAGGAAGATGCTATGACACTACAGACTTGGCTGCCAACATCCACCATGGAGTGTCATTCCTCACTCAACCCTCAGCTATTGATGAAACTGCAGACAATCAAGCTCTTCGTGAACAAATCACACAAGTTAATGTAAGAGATATTATAGCTGGGGAAAGAACTACAACAACAAATCATAGATGTGCACAATTGGAGGATAAACTAAAGTTGATGCAAGACCAATTAGTCATGGTGATAGACTGACAAATTGGTGATTCTTCAATTGGTACGAGTCTGGTCCACCCTCATTATGCTTAAGCATTTGATGATTAGCCCCTTCATTGAATTTCATCTTCGTTGTAAGTTCATTATGTTGTTTTCTTTTAATGTATTTTAAAATATAATATTATTAGATAATTTACTTGCATAGAAATGATGTATTACTTAATCTAATTGTTTCTCCTCTTTTTATAGGTATTTGTAATTACAGCTAGTGGATTACTTTTTTTTATAGTTTTTAGGTTGTTAATGAACAATTACATTGTTCATAACTAATACATGACTTTTGTTCAAACTTCATATGCACAATTTTATTTTAATTATAATTTTTGTTTAATTTTTTTTCTCATACGATCTATTGTACAATTTGATATGGAATTTATGTATTTAATATTTTTATTTATTTGATTTCGAATTCAAATATTTTTTTATGAATCACAGTTTACCATTGAGAAATTAGAATGTGAATTAGATATGTTGAATGAATTGGAATTTAATTTGATTTGGAATGGAATGAGATTGAATTTCTTATTGGTATTGGTATCGGTATTGGACGAGAAAGATGAGAATTAGATTCGAAATTATATTCAGATTAGATTCGAAATTATATTATGCTATAAGCATATATAAGAAGCTCGAGGTGGAATGCATTTATATCCAGATTCTAAATTATGTACAAAATGAGCATCGGCCAAGCTGACACTACTAGTCTAATTTATTTTTTCAAAAATTTGTAGCGTCGGCTAAGTGGATGCAAAACATTTAATTTTTTTATTTTCAAAAAACATAGTGTCGGCCAGGCTCACTCTACATGTTTAATTTATAAATTTTCACAAAACATAGTGTCGGCCTAGTTGACGCTACCCATTTACTTTATTTATTTTAAAATCGGTGGCGTCAGTTAGGCCAACGCTCTTAGTGTCGACTTTGCGTTTGCTTCATCGACGTTAGTAGCGTCCCCCAAATACTTCGACGCTAGTCATGTAGCTTCCATCCTTTTAGCGTGGATTGTGGTGTCGACACAATGCCGATGCTAAAAGCAAAGTAGCATCGGCTGTTCACTCTGTTGCATGGGCTTTTGACCGATGCTGTGTTTAGTTTTTCTTGTAGTAATTAATTCTTAATACTTAAAAACTCAAAAGAATGGTAAGAAAATATTAATTATTAATAATTAAAAATTGAAGAGAAAGATTTAGTTAGAGTCTGATTCTCTTACATACTAACTTTGTTCTTACTCTATCTCAAAGAAATAATAATAATAATAACAATAATAATAATAAAATAATAAAATAATAATAATAATAATTATTATTATTATTATTAATAAAAGCACAAATAATTAAGGATCTTTATTTAAAATATATTTTATATCTTAACTTTTTTTCTTCTTCAATTTTTATTGATAAAAAGTTTTGAATTATTTATTAATATAGTATATTTTCCTACCATCAAAATAAAGTACACATGTTTCAAGAAATAAAATTAATCTAAACCAAAAGAACATGTTAAAAAAGATGCCTAGCAAAAGTAATTCATTACAAGAAAAATTGAATGTAGTGTCAGCCAAAAACCCACGCAAAATAAGAAAAGTTGACGCTACTTCCTTATTAGCATCGGCATTGCGTCGAAGAGTCAGTCCACGCTAAAAGCATGGAAGCTACATGGCTAGTGTCGAAGTGATTAAGGGATGCTAATAACGTCGGTAAAGTTGGCCGACGCTATGATTTTAAAAATATATAAAGTAAATGAGCTAGCGTGGGCTAAACAAACGCAAGGCCGATGCTAGGCTTTTTAAAAATAAAAAAATTAATTGGGTAGCGTCGGCCTAGCCCACGTTATGAGTTTTTAAAATAAATAGTTAGCGTCGGCCTAGCCCATGTTATGATTTTTAAAAATAATAAAATAAAAAAGTAGTGTCGGTCTGACCCACGCTATGATTTTTTAAAATAAATAAAATAAACAGGTAGCGTCGGCTTGGCTCACGCTATAGTTTTTAAAAATAAAGAATAAAAAGGTAGCTTTGACCTGACCCACACTATGATTTTTTAAATAAATAAAATAAAAGGTTAGTGTATAAAATTAAAAAAAAGAATTAAAAAAATAAAGATTAAAAAATAAAATTTAAATAAATAAAATTTAAACAAATAAAATTTAAACAAATAAAATTAGAAAAAAACAAAAAGAATAAAGATTAAAAAAATAAAATTTAAACAAAATTTACGAAGAAAGATTAAAAAACCCTAAAAATAAATTTACACAAAAAAAATTATGAATTTAATATAATGAAGGAAATAAATGTAAGGAAATGAGTGCAGTTGAAGAAGAAGAGTATGGATGAAGGAGATGAGTATGAATGAAAGAGATGAATGTGAGGAGATGAGTGTTGATGAAGAAGATGAATGTGAGAAAATGAGTGTAGATGAATGAGATGAGTGTGGATGAATGAGATGAATGTAAGGTGATTTATATAGAAAAGTGAGAGAAATTTTATGATTTGTTCGACTAAATTTGAATCTTTGGATTAAAAATAACATACGATTAATATTCTATATGATGGAGATACACGGATTGATGTAAATTTTAATGGATGAAATGTGGACCTTTAGATTAAAATAATCAATGTTTCATATTCAATCTCACAAAGACGCATGGATCCAGTTATAAATAATAAAGTTAGAGTCGGTCTAGCAAACGCTAACTTAAACAAATATTAAAAATATATTATGTTAGTGTATGCTTAGCCAATGCTACTTTAAATAAATATAATTATTAAAAATAAATAAGATTAGCGTCCTCTAGACCGACGCTAACTTTATTTATTTTCTAATATTTATTTTAATTAGCGTCGGTCCAACAGACTTTAACTTAAATAAATATTAAAAATATATTATGTTAGCATGGGCCTAGCCGATGCTACTTTAAATAAATATAATTATTAAAAATAAATAAGATTAGCATCCACTAGGCTGACGCTAACTTTATTTATTTTTTAATATTTATTCTAGTTAGTGTCGAACTAGTGAACGCTAACTTAAATAAATATTAAAAATATATTATGTTTGTGTAGGCCAAACTGATATTACTTTAAATTAATATAATTATTAAAAATAAATAAGATTAGCGTCGGTCTAGCGGACGCTAATTTAAATAAATATTAAAACATATTTTGTTAGCGTGAGATTAACATACACTACTTTAAAAAAATATAATTATTAAAAATAAATAAAATTAGTGCTCGGTAAACTGAGACTAGATTGACGCAATTTGCATCCCAATTTGACCGTCTTGAAAGTTAATTCAACATTTTCTTGTAGTCTTCTAATGTCTTTACATTGATTAAATTCTACAAAACTATTAACCAGAGTCATGCTTATCTAAAAGAAATTTCACTCAAATTGTGCAATGCACAAAACTACGTTAGTGTGTAATATATACACATAATTATAAAAGGTGCATCCATTAATATTACTACATCTATATAATTAGTGTACAAATTATCTGATCATAACTTTATAAATAAAATATATAAATATATGTACTTCACCAAAATATTTGTCATATTATTTTATCTTATAACAAGATTATATTATACTGTATCTATAACAAATTACAACTCAATAACTTTTATTTAATAATACAAAAATCATAAATTTTATTTTAATAATTTGTGGTACTTAATTTTAGAAGATTTCATATTCAAATATGGTTAAGTATATATTAGGATTTGACTCGTCAGAAGTATACTGAAAATCTTTAACTTCTTAGCTTAGATAGCTCATATACGATTTTATAACAATATAATATACAAATTTTATTAAACTTTTTAACCTTATCAGTTGATGTTTTAATTTACGCAAGACAAATAATAAGTATATCTTTTCTTTAATGAATTTTATGTTTAATATTATGATCCTTGTAATACCATTCTAGTATTCTTTACCATATATTGTGAAAACAGACAAAAATATAAGAAATGATGGTTGAATTATGTTTTAAAAAAAATTTGCAAATAAAAACAATTCACCTGTCAAGAAAAGCTAAGGAGATGAAGTTTTGACTTCAACAAACACACAGTCTGTTGGTTAAAAACGTTTTGTTAATAAAAACTCTTCAACATATAAATTCTTCCCTTTTTGTTAGCAGGAATTATAACATGTAATGGAGATAAGATTTAACATAAGAGAATATTGAACTCAAAATTTTATATAGTGTAGACTACATCAAGTTCTCAATCAACTTGAGAGAGTTCCATTAGCAGACTATTGCTTCATCAAAATAAGTATTCTTTCGACACCTAGCCACTTTTATCTAACCTATGAAGTAGTCTTGACCACAAGCTACTTCTGGCTTAACCAAATATTGTTTCAACAAGCCACTCCTGACTTAAACTCAAGTATTGTTTGGGAACACAGTTATTCTTGGCTAACCCCTTTACAAAATATAAAATAGAAAGATTAAATTCTCACAAGACTAGCTAATCTAGAAGCTTTAACATCTTAGAGACTTATACAAGATAAAACTTTCTTCTAGAGTTGGCTATGAAATACTAACAATGTTCTTCCAAAGTTTATAAAAGATTGAAGAGAGAAAACAAGTAGAGTTTTGGCACTTAAAAAATAAAGAACATTCTTGTTTTCTTCTTTGAACTAAATCCTTTTATAGTGCATGAGAGTAACTAGCTATTGGAGATTCGTTCTGACATCTTTAGTTTTAGGTTGGTCTTCAACGTCTTCTTCTGCTATATCATTTGTTGAAAGCTTCACGTGGACACATTAAATGCACCTCTTCATGAAAGCAAACTTTCGTACATGACAGATGTACTTCAAGAGTTGAAAAAGCTTGGTGCATTCAAAATTTGGTGAGAAAGCAGTGTTAGCTCTTCTCCCAAAGATGTGATGTGAGAAGATGTGAGATTTCCCTTTGTACTTGATCTTTAGATCGACCAGAAGAATGTTCCTAAAAAAAAGAACAAGCATTTAACGTTAAGTTTTTTGAAATACGTATCATCTAATGACTCATGCATGATCTAATGAATGTTTCATCTGCTAAGACTTATCATTTGTTATACACAACTTTTTTTATTGTACATGACTGTTTGTCATCAAACTCTTTTAGAGAAGAGGTAGTTGGTTCGACCTCTCCTCACTCAAATATTTTTTCTTCCCTTTTTTCTTAAATTATAGGAAATTTATAAAATGTATTGTACGAAAATTATAGTGAAAAATGGGTTAAAATCAATCATAAAATGCATTATAATATGTTTAATTGATGTACTTTATTTTTTTATAATAATTTAATTTATATTTAATGGCGCACACATTGAATGAACCTTAGTTTTCAATTGAGATTTAATAAAATTGTTAAACATTAATTATTTGTACCAAATCTTGAATTGTTCGAGTGAACAATTTAAGAAAATTATTCTTCATAATTTATTAATACATGCGCATTATAAGTCTAACGTTAAATTTGGTGAAATTTCTATTCAAACCATTTTGTTATTATTTATTAACATATTATATTTTCTTGAATGGGAAGAGTCTCACTTTTAATTACAAAAGTGAGAATCACATTGTGTGGTTGATGATGAAGGTGTTTGTAACTTTCCTAAGTAGGAAATAAAGTTAAATAAATGCATGTTACATTAGTGAATAATATGAAAAGAGAGTTGATAAGTTATTTCAATTTGCTCGCGAAAATGGAAAACATATGACAAATTAAGTGGTTTCGAGTCAAGTTGTAGTGGCTTGAATCACCAACCAACTTATATTATAAATTATATATTTTTTGTTTTTAAAGATTAAAATATGAAGATGCTAAAAAAGAAGAAGAAATAATTCTAAATTTCTTAATTCATGACTTTAATGTTTTTTCATAAAAAATAAAAAATAAATAAAAAATTGAATATATTTTTCATTTAAAAAATAAATAATAAATATAGATTAATGAATCAATCCACCAATCTGTATGGGTGAACCAGATTGTAAAATCTCTTACTCATCATAAAGTGAGTCAAGTTGAACTTACTTATTTTAATTTAACTTATACCGAGTTAATCATATAAGTCATGTAGACTCACTTTAATATGTCTTCTAAATTAAAATATTTGAAACTCCATACCTGTTCAACATTATCAAAATTAAATATTAAATAATTTTTATTAAAAAATAAAATACTTAATTATTTTCTAGAGTGAATCATTAGGCATTAGTATATAAATCCATAAATTTATTATATTTTTATCAGCATATTAAAAAGACTTAACACATTTCTTTATCTTATATATATAGGGGCAGAGCTTAATAGGAGCGGGTGGGGTCATGGCCTCCCAAACATTTTTATTATATATATAAATTTATTATATGGACCCACGCAATTTAATAAAATAAATTTTTACAATTAATAGATTCTTCTAAGAGGTATACTTTTTAGAGTTTCTATAAAAATTTAGAGATAACAGCTATTTTCATTTACTTTTTTGCTTTAAATATAGACCCTCAGTATTCTTTCTTTTTCTCTTTATGTTGAAGATATAGTGACTTCTTTTCTCTTTTATGGTTTCTCCTCTATGTCACTTATCTTCTATTCTATTTCTATAAAACTTCTTCCATCCTATTCTATTTCAACAAAACTTCTTCCATTCCATTCCAGGTACCTACTATAACTCTCTTTTTGTTTAATATCATTTATTTTCTATGCTTTTATGCGACTTTTGTAAGTATATTACATTAGATTGTAGATTATATTTTTAGGAGGTCTGTTATTCTGTAGATTAGATTGTAAATTATCATTTATTATAATTTTATATATTTTGAAATTAAATAATTATTTTTTAATAGGTACAATACTCATGGTTAAGAACAAGACAATTGATGCTTTTTTTTCAAGAGGAAGATTATTGATAAAAATGAATTTCTTCAACTTCAAATGAGCAAATAGTTACATTGAACAAAGAACGTTCTAATCTTTATTTTCAGAAGTGGAAAGATTTTAATTTTTAATTATTTTTATTAGGCTTAAAAAATTTAAAAATTGTTTAAGGTTTAAAAAAGTAAAAACAATCTTCTAACTTACATGCTAAAATAACATCTAAAAAAACTATTCAACTCTTAAATTAGTAGGAACAATATTACTAAACATTAAAAAATATTAAAAACTGTTCAACTTCTAAATTAGTGGGATCAGTACTCAATGTTAAACAATTCAAAATTATTGAAAGAGTTAAAAAGTATATAGAACAGTGCTCAATATTAAAGAAATTAAAACCAATAAAAAAAATTAAAACCCATTAAAATGAAATTAAAACTCATTCATTGCCTGCATTTATTAAAACATTAAAATTTTTGATTCTACATTTTTTTTTTCGATTTTCCTCTACGATTTCACCGATTATACTGTATTATCATTATAAGTATACTCTAACACGGAATTGAAATAAAAATCGTATAATTTTACGATTTTGTGAGTAAAATCTGGATTTTAACTATTGTGAACAAGTATATTGAATTGATGTTTGTAAGTAAATTGAATGTTATATTTAATGTTAATTTTTTTATTAAATTAATTTTTTTACATATTATATTATTTTATTTATGATTTTTTTATATTATTTAATTATTATTAAAATATTAAATTTATTTAATATATAGTGGCTTCTCCTATAAATTTAGTCAAGATCCGCTAAAATATATATATATATATATATATATATATATATATATATATATATATATATATATATATATATATATATATGACTAAAAGATAAAAGTTTTGGATAAAATTTTATCAAAAGGACTGATTCTTTAAAATGTTTATAAACGAATTACTAAACTTTTAATATCTTTAAGTGACATTAAATTAATAAATAATGCCCTACTCTGTTACAGGACTTTTAGTGAAAACTCATCATATATATCTATATATGTATTATATAGTTTGAATCATTATAAAATATTATAAGTTGACATGTATGTAACTCATACAATATGTTATGAATAATTTTAGTAAAAAAGGTTTGCTCCTAATTAATTTTCTAATAAAATAAATAAATATTTTTAATATCAAAGGTGTTACACATATGAACAACGGAGTATTAAAATTTTTTGCGAACAAAATGATGTACTCACGAGGAGATCAAGACAAAACAAAAATACACGTGAAAATTGGTGAAACCCAAAAATTACCCACAATATCAACATGATTTTAAATACAATATAAAAAATAAAAAAGAAAATAATTGAATAAAAGATTCTAATGCTTGTCAACACCAAAGTGTTATTCTTGTAAAAGAGGAAAAGGTGAAAAATAAAAAGTACAAAAAGCAAAGTCGCAATCTTCGTGTTCATCATATACTCAACTGTACTTCGTAAAACGCCAAAAAATAGGTCAAAACTAGAAAAGTTCCTGCAACACCAGAGGTTTTGAGTTATAAAACAAATGGAAAATTATAATAATATATATTAATTTTTTACATTAAAATTTTAAAAGAATATGATTAAAATATTGATTTTTTAATTGTGAAATGAATGTATTTTTTTAAGTGAGAATATCAATATATCACTTCTCAAAACAAATCAACATGATTTTAAAATAGAGAAAGAGAAAAGGACCAAAATCGGATAAACAAATCATGAATATTAGAGAGCTTGACATTTAACAAAGTGTGGTACTCGTGAGAAAAAAGAGAACATGAAAATGAAGAGCTAGAAAAATCAAAATTACCATTTTTAAATGAATAGTACTCAAACGTATTTCATAAAAATTCCAAAAGAAAGGTCAAAATGAAAAGAAATCCTAAAAAAATGATATTAAGAACTATGAAAAGAAAATGAAAATTACAGAAGAGGGAAAATGAAACTTACCCAAATTAGGGTTTTATATTGTGCTATAGAAAGAAGGGTATAAGGAGAAGAGACAAGAAGAGAACAAGAGCTAAGAAGTTCCTTGGTTTGTGAGGGATCCATTCATGCAGCAGAGCACACCTGTGAGACAGGAAAAAGTTGCGAAGAGGAGGGAGGCGGAATAGTTGAAGGACAAAGAGTTTCTTTCATTTTCTTTTTCTTTATAAACAATATTATTAACATAAAAGAAATAAAAAAAATGAGAATCTGCAAAGGGAGTGAAAAGCTTGTAACTGTTGACATTACAGAACATTGTTTTAATATATAGTAATAGAAGTTTCATTTTATTCACCAACATAATAGAATATTACTCATTGTAGATAAGAACTTATGATTAGAAGACATGTTAATTTCAAAAGGCAACTGCTTCGTGAATTCATGCATATTTAGCAGCTATTTGCTGCAGAGAATCGCATAGTTCTTGTGGCTTGCTAAGCATAGCCATATGATCGGCACCTTTGATCTCCACAACCTCGTTGACGCCAGCATTTTTAATCATCCAGAGCTGAAAATTCAATGGAATTCCAAGGTCCTCACTGCAAACAATAAAAACAAGAGGAACTGACCCATATCTCTCTTTAGAAAAAATCATCTCCTGAGATAAGTCTTCGATGAAGAAGGAACCTGGCCTTAACAAATTTTTGGCCAATTCTATATCCTGCAAAATTGTTTCATAAAAAAAATCACATTACTTTTTTCGACATGCAATACTGTGTGGAATAGAATGTTGCATCATGTAATGGTTATACCTCAATGGTGCAGCCTTGATAGAGTTTGGTGGACAAGAATTTGTGACCAAAAACAACTACTGTTTTGTTTCCACTCTTCAAGATTTCACAGTTCGAAGCTGGAGTACTCTCAATGTACTGTTTAAGTCAAGAACATGGTCAAGGTAAGCATATTTTTCTCATTTCTTTCATTTCATTAGAAAAATAATAAGCTGTAAATGTGTGGTGTAACTATTCACAGAAAAAGATAATTTTTTTATTAATATTTTGCATTTGATCTATCCTTGGTATAGATTTTATCTAATGAAAACTCTCTACTGCTACTACTACTATTATTATTATTATTATTATTATTATTATTATTATTATTATTATTATTATTATTATTATTATTATATACATTGTCATATGTTGAAATTTACATAATGGTATATATTGTTTAATAAATAATATTGTTATTAAAAGACTTGATATATGTTATCAGTAGATCATTTTGTTAATATAATACTAATATACTTTTCAGTTAACATCAATTCATATTATTTATGACATGAATGTACATCAAGGGAAAATATGTCTGTGTATTAAGAAAAAAGCTTAATCATGCATGTATTATTAATTAATATAATATAATATAGTGGTAAATTTTGAAAAAGTTGGCACCGGTGTTAAAAGTTTCGTACAAATGATAATATATATGGGTGGTCCATATTTTCGTGGATCTGTTAACATCTTTTTAAGTCCATGATTTGTAGTGTAGAGCACTGTCAACTATTATAGATATTTATTAAAGATGTAAATTTGGGACCACACTGTAACACTTTATATGTAGTATTATTTTTAATTACGCATCTAATTGTTAAATTATAAAAATAATGGCATATTCACAATTCCATTTAAAAATATTTTTATCAATTCCATTTAAATCTATAATCACTTAACTATCTTATTTAATTAATCCACCAACCATTCATGATATTACATTATTATAATATAGCTGCTAAATGTTGGCATAGTGGTCAAAGTATTACTTTTTTAAAATGGTTGGCTTAGTGGTCAAAGTATTATTTTTTAAATTATAATGATTGATTATATATTTTTCTGATATATTTTGACAAAAAGATAGATAAAATTTAATAGTGTTGGAAATCTCACATCTGAAGTCAATTTAGAAGTCAATTTAGTATATATAAATAGATGCAAATCTCACCTTACAAGCTAGTTTTGTGAGGTTGAGTTAGACTTAAAGTTCACTTCTTGGTATCATAGCCATATAAGTCTATCTTAGCAAGATTGTTGGACCATCTGTTATCGGCCGCTATCGGACCATCCATAAATCTATAGTTCCACGCTCGAGATGTTCAGTCCTCGGCGTGAGGAGATGTGTTAAAAATCCCACATTGACTAGAGATGAAGTCAATTTAATATATATAAGTGGATGCAAACCTCACCTTACAAGTCCGGTTTTGTGGGGTTGAGTTAGGCTTAAAGTCCACTTCTTAATTAATAAATAGTAATAATAATATAATGAAATAGTTTTACTTTTATATATTGTAAATGTATATATAACATTGATTTTAAAATATATTATTAACTACTAAAAAATGTTTTAATTTTTTGAAGACGATCTATTACAAAATACACAATAAACAAAATATTATTGAATATTTATTGCATGGGGTGAAAAAATTGTGGAAATTTGTAAGAAGTATAGGGTGAGATGAGGCTGAGAAAGAAACCTTTTCTAAGACATAGGATGGCATGCGCTCAATATCAGGAACTACAGCTGTTAAGAAAACACCGACTGCAACTTTTTCTGGAAATTTCTCCATGGCAAGTGCTATGTTGAGTCCTCCAAGACTGTGACCTACGAGAACTACCTTCTCATTTGGGGGAATTGAGGCCAATAGCTGCAACAAAGGCTCAGAATACTGTGAGAAAGTATGAACGTCTTCAATTTTCTGCATGTTGATGCCTGAAGCTGCAAGGTCCAGAACTGTGACCTTGTGGCCTGCAGATTCCAGGCGTGGCTTCAGCTTGTACCAACTCCAAGCTCCATGGCAAGCACCATGCACCAGAACAAAATGCTTATTTGCTAAACCCATGTTTTCTTTTGATTTATATCAGTAATCACTTTTGTATTCCTTACTGCTATATATAGTGAAATGGGTCCGATTTGGCCTATTGTTGACAAAGGAATATTATTGGCAATAAATATTCTCAATGATGATGATTTTGTTTCTCTTTTGAACACAAACACCAGAATTCCAATCCAATTTGGAAAGCTCTATCATGTTGTGGAGAAAGACTATTTAGTATGACTTTCGACAACCCAAAACTCTTGGTGGAATTGAAATACACAGTTACTCCCTTTCCTCTGTTTCTGAGAACTTTCTAATAAATTTTTAATTTTTTTAATAATATTTTAACAAAATTAAATATAATTTATTAATTAATAAAAATATATAAAAAATAAAAAAAATTAGTTGATAAAAATAAACCACTTAAAATTTTATAAAAAATTATTAATTATTTTTTATATTTCTGTAATTGGTAAACAATATTAAACTGTATCAATGTGAGATAAAATAAAATATAATTTTTTTTTAAAATAACATTTATTTAAAAATAGAAAAAGTATATTTTGTGACCATTTATAGAAAATAAACAAATAACTTTTAATCTTAAAATAAACTAACTCAAAAACACTTGTATATTTCAGAAATAATATATTTTAAGTTTTGATTGAAAAAATTAATAAATGAATTAATTATAAGTGAAAATTTATAGTCACGAATAGACTTTTGAAAAATTTAAAGTAGCAAAATTTCTTTCTTTCATTTATAGTATTAAAATAATTTCAATAGTTTAAATTTGAATATTTTTTTACCAAAATTGAAAAATATTTTTTAATTTATAAATTTTGGAAAATAATCTTCTTAAACAGTAAGCATTAATGGTGATACAGTGCCATCATTTGAAGTTAATGTCGCATACAAGCTCCTGATGTAACATTAATGTAGAAGACTTAATACAAGAAACAGACAACTCATAAAATCAATTTGTTTGGGTTGTTAAATTCATACGTTAAAAGTGATAACTACAGCAGTCAAAACGGGTTGTCCGATCCAGCCAATTCTGACTTTATGGGTCGAGTTTAAAAAATCTGATAGTCTAATCTGATTTATATTTTAAAACAGATCATAATTTTTAGTCTAATTTAATCATATATTAGGTTAACGGGTCATTTTTAGTCTAATTAAAAATTGAAAAAATATTACAACATATTTATAATATAATTTTTTATCAACAATATAAATATAAATATATAATATATTTACATAAATGTTTATGTAAAATTGTTTACATTTGAATAACTTCTAAAACAAACTTAGAGCACATACTAAGTACTTCCAAAAAAGTCAAGCACTTACTAAACAACATATTTATAATATAATATTTTTGTCAACCGTAAACAATATGTAAATAGACAATATATTTATATGAAATTTTGTGCAAAATTGTTTGCATTTGAGCAACTTATAAAACAAACTTATATCGTCTACTAAGCACTTCCAAGACAGTCAAACACTTCCAATATTCCAATATTTATTTACTATAAAAGATAACACCCAATTAGTTAAAAATATTTATATAAATATAAATAAAAAAAAGTAACTTCTGATGTTGTCATAGAGAATAAGAACTCTACAATGCAAGAGATAAAAAACATAAAAACCTATTTAATACTTATAATAATTTTACTTTATATAACTCAACAAATATTAACAAAATAACATAAACTCATAATGATAAGAGGAAAACAAAAGCAGATATAAAGTTTTGATTATAAATGCAAAAAATGATAATATAAATTAACAAAAAATAAGGAAGAACCTAACCTAATGTGAAACAGAGAAATTATGACAGAAGTGTGAAACTGTGGTAGTGAAGGTGATACAAGAAGAGCAGTGCAATAGAGGAGATGAAAGAGTTTGTGAGAAAAGAAGAGATGAAGAAGAGAACATGGACTCTGAGACACTAGGGTTTCTTTCTTTGGTATGACAACATAACAATTAAGAACAAAAATTGAATATAAAAGATAAACGGGTCAGTTCATTAGCCTACGGGCCAGCCTGACCTTGACCCATATGGGCATCGGGTCAAATGGGTCAGGCTAAAAAATGTTTATTATTATCTAGGCCATAATTTTTTAAGCCTAGCCCGACCTAAATCATAGACTAAGCTCATCGGGTCAGACCTATTTTGACAGCTCTAGTGATAACATCGAGAAATAGAGACAATATTTATTTTAAGACGGTGATAATATAATATAAAGTTTTAATTTTTTTAATTTTATCATATTTTAATTTATAAATTTATTTAATAACATATCAATTATATTTTAATTTAATTTAATAAAAAATAATTTCTTATTATTGTAATCTAAGATTTTATTTAATATTTTAAATCTTAAATTTATTATAATATCAAGTATTTCATAGTTATAAAATTCAAATCTTAAATTTAATTATATTTTGATATTATAAATTATAAATTATAAATATTTTTAAAAGTATAATAATGATTCAAGTTTTCAACTTATAATTATACTTTAGTATTTTAAATTGTAAATATTTTTAAAAATGTAATAATAATATTGTTTTTTTATAATTATATTTAGTATTATTTTTCAATAAATTCTCCCTTGAAATTCGTCCAGCCTTTGTTATTTGCTCCTTATACTTAAAGCAAAATGCATAATGTTTTAAAATATCTCCAGATGCAATTTGCTTATTCTCATTAAACTTAGTACCAGTTGATTGCATCCCTATTAATTCAATAGTTAAACTAATATGTTTTAGGTCAAATTTTTTTTCAAGATTTTTGCAAATGGATCAATTCCAGCACGAAAATTACTGAATCCATGCACTCAACAGTGACTTCAGATGCATATGTTTAATAACAATGGGGACATTATTTATTTGATAAGTTCGATATTCACCATATATTGACAAGAACAAATACAGCTTCATATATAATAATCTTTATAATTAAATTTATATAAATCCATATATGTATTGGAAATATGACCACAAATTGCATTATGGAAATATTAATTTCAGTAAATACAAAATTAAATGAGAATAAAATTAGAAAACAAGGTGGCAGATTATTGAGAGAATTTAAGATATCTAGATTCAGAGTTAGAACAAAATTGTATGAAAAGGTAGATCACAAACAGTTGATTTTATAATATTCTTCAACTAAAATCATCTTATACCTTACCTTCATTTTCTCTTTCAGAGAAGAAGACGAGAGAATTATTTCTTTAATGTGATATATTAGAATATATAATCATACCTTTGTTTTAATCTCTTAAATATGAACAAAGAATAACATTGATGTTGATGATAAAAAAATAATCATCGCATACTTTAATAAAAATAAGCATGGTATATGTAAATAAAAAATAATAATTCACATTCACTAAAACATAGTTTCCATGTCATTAACTGAAAAAACTTTAACTAATATCAAGAAAAAAAATAAGTAATTTACAATAACAACAACAAAATAATTCTAACTATTTAAATAAAAAATAATATATCAATATCAATAAAGAAATCCTAGTTAATATCAACAAAAATGTAATGATATAAGCAATATCTTAATCTTAGTCAAGTTGACAACATCTTAATAAAAATTGAGTTAACGAAGAAATACGAAAAAGAAGACACATGAATTTGAAAATATAAAAAAATTTAAATTCTTACTTTTTCAAGTGTAATTTTAAATTCTCTAATTTTAAGTAATCTAATTACTCTTATAAAATTTTATATCTTTAATTTTTTTTGAAATTTTTTACTTAAACAACATATTTTATTTTATAACATTTCAAATTATCTATAAATATTAATTACTCTATTAAAATTCTCTTTTTAAATCACAACTAGATTTTCCTTTAAACAATCTGGTCCATCTCCTTTAACAATAAAGAATTATTCTAACTTTTATTTCTATTACTTTTGAATGTAATTAAACCGAAATGATAATTATTGTCACTCATACTTAATGACATAGATAAAATATTATTAAGTGTCATGAAAATTACATGTAACATGATCTCCATAATATACATTTCCAATTATTCCAAACTTTATTCTTTTTAGAAAATCAAATTGGACACAATATAAATATTGCACAATGATAATATTGTCAATCAGTTCTTTGGTTTGGTGTCCTTCACTGCTTCCATAGTTCGTGTGTAATATTGCATCAATATGACACATTGCAATAAAAATTGTGTGTAATATAGGTGCTTTTAATGTTTGGTTTGTTGAATGAACAAAAATAATTTATTTTATTTAACATTGAAATGACATTATTGTAATAATCACATGCTTGTGTAGTTTTTCATATTGTATAACAAGTTCTTCACATACCTCAACCAAATAATAGATTGGTAATGAACATCGATTTATGTACTTACACTAATTAAACGTTCTCTAATCAATGTTTATTATTAATTTCTATTTCAGATATAACATTTTGAGGTGACTGCATCTTAAAGTAATTAAGTTTAATAAATATACATTTTTTGCTATTTTTATAATTCAATTAAATGTGTTAATTAAGTTCATATTAAATTTTAGTGTAATAAATAAATTTGAGACTATGAGTGCTACTTCTATGTAATGCAATGGGTGACAACCATTGTGAGAACTGGTATTAAAAGAGGTTGGAACCAAGTAAATATATTTAACTAATTCATTAGTAAACAACTAGTTTATAGACTTCTTTCAAAAGTTATTATGTGTTATACTACTTCATGGATGTCCAACCATTTAACTTTGAAGTTATTGAGTATATTAGATCAACATAAGAAAGCTACTTTATCAATTTTTACAACACATTAGGGTAAATGGTATTACAATATTTTCTAGACTTAGTTCTTTAATTTTAATTTTTTTAGTTCTAAATTTTATGTTTTACAATTCTTGACTTTAGTTATGTTTGTTTAGTGTTAGAAACAATGACAATGCAAAATTTAAGAAAGGGGGTGAATTGGGTTTTAAAAAATTTTTTAGGGTTTAAAATAATTTTCCAGATTTTAAAAACAATTCCAATTTCAAGATTCAGATTTTCTTTAATCTTTGATAAAAGCAATCGGGATAATAATTGTTAATACGATCCGAATATAATAAAATAAAGAGAGAGGAAAAGAAAGAATGAACACATATAATTATACTGGTTCGGATTTACCCAATCCTACATCCAGATCACCACAACACGTGATGATATACCCTACTATCTTTAAATGCAATCACAAACAACCACTACAAGAAAATTGTAAATTACCGACAAAATTTTACTGACGAAAAATTTTCCATTGGTAATTTTTAATTATCGATGAATTTTATCGACGGATTTAGTTCTGTCGGTAACTTACCGATGGATCACAATCTTTCGGTAAAGTTCGCGCCATATTATGCGGAATAAAATCCGTCGGTAAAAATCCATCGGTAAAGTTGGCGCCATATTGTGCGAAATAAAATCCGTCGGTAAATCCTTCGATAATTTAAATATTTAAATATTTATACATTTATATATTTAAATATTTATATATTTAAGTATTTATATATTTAATGTATTTATATATTTATGTATTTATATATCTATGTATTTATATATTTATGTATTTATATATTTATGTATTTATATATTTATGTATTTATATATTTATGTATTTATATATTTATATATTTATGTATTTATGTATTTATATATTTATATATCTATTTAAATATATAATTATATATTTATTATTTATTTATATATACATATGTATGCATGTATATATATGCATGTATATATATATATATATATATATATATATATATATATATATATATATATGTGTGTGTGTGTGTGTGTGTGTGTGTGTGTGTGTGTGTGTGTATATATGTATGCATATGTATTTATATTAATATATGTGTGTAATGTTTTAAATGAAAATCATTCTAGTTTAGTGGTTGAAGTATCAATCTTCAACTCTAATGTGTGGTGTTTGATCAATTGTGTATAAACCTAAGACCAGCTTAAAGTTTCCATTCTTAAGTTGATTCTGCTTTTAATCGATTATCAAAACTATTACGATTTCTAATAGATTAAAAGCGTAGAAAATGCTTTTAGCAAAAATATGACTTGCTTTCAAGATTGAAATGGTCTTGGGACCAGAGTATGACTTACTCTTTTTATCCAACATCCAAAACTGAAACTTTTACACATGATCCTTTAGAGGTTGAACAAATCTTCAAGATTTCCATCCTTGATTACTTTAGGTCTCCATAATTGAGTTGGACCTACCACATACCGAGTCAAATCAAACCTACATCAAGTCGAGTATAACCAGGCCTATATCAAATTGAGTTAAGTCAGACCCATACTGAACTGAATCTTTTGTGTGAGTATATATATATATATATATATTAAAATTTGAATTATTAAATATTATTTTAATATTTAAATTTGACTGATATTTTTTATAAAATTTAAATTTAAAATTTTATATTTAAAAAATTTAAAATTAAATTTTATTTTAAAATAGAAAATAAATTTCTCTATCCAAACAAAATAATTAAAATAAAAAATATTTTAATTACCTTATCCAAATAAATTATTTAAAAAATAAATAAAATTTAATTTTAAATATTTCAATTATTTGAAATTTCCATTGATAAAAATTATTAAAATTTTCCATCCAAATACAAATTAAAAGTTTTCAAGATGAAAATGAAAATGGATCAGTGCGTCCTCCATACGAAATCCAAATTCACAGAGTAAAAAAATAACTTTTACACATCGTTACATACCTTAAAGTTTGTAGGAGTTGATATTATTTTAACAAAGGCATATGATTTGCGCCAATGATCTCTACAACGTGACTCAAGTAAGCATTTTGGATCATCCAGAGCTAATATTTCAATGTAATTGTAAGTTCCACAGTGCAAAGAATAAAGGCATGTGAAACTGACCCATATCCCTCTTTGGAGAAGTGACAATGGCCTTACCTAGGGATTTGACTAAATTTTTAGAGGACCATTATATATTAAATAAATTTAATATTTAAATAATAATTAAATAATATAATCTTGTTTTTATTAATTTTATTGTTGAAAATGATCTTTCTGAAATTGCAGTGAAATCCGGAAGAGTAAGTATTAAACGAATTACTTTATCAATCATGTAATATGTATTTGTTTTTTTTTTGTTTATGCCAAAGCTTCATATAATTTAGACATAGTTGACAAGTTTTTAAAGTAACAACATCAAGAATAAAGTGTTATAGTTGAAATCTTCTTCTTGGATGTTTATCTCCAGAGAGAGGTAATTTTCAAGATGGCATTAATATGGATCCATTTTAAATATGTTCTTCGAATTTTATCTCTTTGATTAACTGAAAATTCTCAAATTTGAAGATATTTTCCAGGGTCAAGTTCTAAAGGATTGACATTAAATCCACTATCTATACTTTTTGGAATCTTGAAGTTTGTTCATCGAATGTAATTTGAAGTTGAAGAAATATCATTTTCATTTTTTATTAATAATCTTTCTCTTGAAAAAAGCATCAATTGTCTTGTTCTTAACCATGAATATTGTACCTATTAAAAACTAATTATTTAATTTCAAAATATATAAAATTATAATAAATGATAATTTCAATCTAATCTACAAACCTCTTAAAAATATAATATAGAATCTAATCTAATCTATTTACATCAGTCACATAAAAGCATAGAAAATAAATGATATTAAATAATAAAAAATTATAATAGGTATATGGAATAGAAGAAGAGTTTTGTAGAATAGAAGATAAATTATGTAGATAAGAAACAGTAGAAGAGAAAACAACTCATTATATCTTTATCATAAAGAAGAAGAATACTAAAAGTCTATAGTTAAAAGCAAAAAAGTAAATGTAAATAGTTGTTATCCATGCATTTATATGAAAACTTTAAAAAATATACATCTTAAAAGAATATGTTAATTATAAAATTTTGTTTTACTAAATTGTGTGGGTCCATATAATAAATTTATATATATAATAAAAATGTTTGGGGGGCCATGGCTCCCACCGACTTCTATTAAGCTCCGCCCCTGGCCTTACCAAAGTCTTGGCCTATTCAAGGTCCTACAAAATTGTATCACTATTTACAAAATCGTTTTTGTGAATGAAAGAATCCTAGATTTCTAGATTCTTTGTATCGAAAGTTTCATATAAGTAAAAGCTATCATTGAGGTACTATGGTTAGAAAAATGTTTCGACTTGAGGTAAAGTGTACCAATATGGAAAAAACTCACACTTGAAGAGAGAATCCGAATGAAGATTAGTCTAGTAAAATCTCGTTGAGGTTCCTAACATCTGACTATACCAAACCATCCAGTAGAAGATAAAACTTCTAGTATATTTTGTAGATAATCTGAGTAGAACTGGTCTAGTATGGTGAAATCACTTAATAATGTTTCAAGTTCTGTAATTAGTTTAAACGTATTTCACGGAAGGTAATTATAATGTACTATTGTATAAATAGAAACTTTGTATCATCAATTGTGTTCACTACAAAAAATTCATTAAATATAAACTAATTTATACACAAAAAATAATTAATCATTATACTGACTAAATTAGAAATTATTTTATAACCTAAAGATTATTGGTATCTAAAATAATTTTTATTATAATAGAAACTCTACTTTTTGGTAGCTATTGATCTTAAAAATTATGAAATTAGTTTTTATATAATAATAACTAAATTAATTTTTAAATTAGAATCTAAATTAATTTATGATATTAATTACTAATATTTTAATCACTTACTAAATTAGTCACTAATTTAATTAGTAACTAATTTCATTATTTTATAGATTAATGGAGAGGTTCATGTGGAAACAAAATTGAGTGGAGAATTTTATTTTCTAAAACAGAGGAATGCATACGATTAATTAGATAACAGAAACTTAGAATAGCATCTCCCAAAAATGTTGAGGAACATTACCATGAATTAACATTGTTCGAGTTGTTTCAATGAGGTATCTATTCTTGCGCTCAGTCACCCCCATTTTGTTGAGGTGTATAAGCACATGAAGTTTGGTGAAGAATACCATTAAACGCTAGAAAACTGTGAAAAGAATGAGAAATATACTCTCGGGCATTATCACTACGTAAAATGCGAATAGACACACAAAATTGAGTTTTTATTTCATTAAAAAAAATTTGAAAGATAGAAAACAACTTTGGACGATTTTTCATCAAAAATAACCAAGTACACCTTGAGTAATCATCAATGAAAGTAACAAAATATTTAAATCTTAAATTAGACTGGACACGACACGACTCACAAGAGAAAGTAGATAACTTGGACAAACTTGGAACAAGCTGCTGCATTTTTGTAAGGCTAGGATGACCCAGTTGAGCATGAATGAGAGAAGAAGACTCCATCACTGAACCAACATGGGCAGTTGTCCTAAGATAGTAGAGACCATGAGACTCATATTTGGTGCCAATCGTCCGTCTCGAACTCCGATCCTGTAAGCAAACATAATCTTTAGTAAAAGAGATAATGCAATTAAGGGAGCGAGTCAGACGACTAAGGGATAATAAATTAAATGGAGATCCAGGGACATAAAGAACATTGTCAATAGAAAGGGAAGGAAGAAGTTGAATGGTACCAATACCATATGAAGGGGCTTTAGAGCCATTAGCCATGATGACAGATGACAAATAACCCGAAGTAGAGAGTGATGAAAAGAATGATTTATTACCAGTAATGTGGTTTGTGGCACCAGAGTCTAGAACCCAAGGACTAAGAGATGTGGATTGGGTTAGGCCAGCAAAAGAAGTACCTGTATGCACAACAGAAGTAGCGGAACTGAAGTCCTGACGATCCTCATACCCTTTAAGAAACTCATTGAAGATAGTAGGTTAAGCCGATTTATCATATGGTGTGGGGCCCGAGACAGGTGGTGGTGTTGCGGGAGCAACATAGGCAACTGCAGCAGATTTTGGAGGACGGTCATGTAAAGCATAACATCTTTCTTTTACATGACGGTATCTGTGACAATGAGCACACTGAGGACGTCATTTTTTTTGTTTCCGATGACGATGGCAGTTGTCACGTTGAGAGACCACATAATTATCACCGTCAAATTTGTCAATGGAGAGATGCATATTAACACAATTAGTATAAATGGACGGAAGAGACGTAGGAGCAGATGGGGCCATGAGGAAAGAGAAAACTACTAGAGGAGAGAGAAAACTGTTGGAGAAAAGAGAGAAACCCTAAAAATAGGGTAAAAATGCAAACAACCTCTGATGATGAAGAAGTTGAGCACAGATCTGGAAAGAGGATGGAGAGACGACGGCGACGACAGTGATCGCGGCCGGAAAGGACGCCGGACGTGCCTCCACGCGCGGCAGATGGCGGCTGCTCCAACGAAGGTGGCGGCGGCGCGTCACTGCTCCGATGGTCGCGATTTCGACGGCGTTAGACTCGCCTGGCCCAGACGAAGCTGTCTGTGGTGTCGGCGGGCGAAACCGGAACGACGACGACAATGCAGTAGTGAAAACGAGAGAGAATGGCACCGAAAAACACTGTTCTGGGAGAGAGAAGTGGCGGCGGTGACGGCCGGACTAGGGAAATCTTATCTGTGAGGTTGCCGGTGATGGCGGTGGTGGCGATAGCAGCGACGGCGTTGGAGGAAGTGGCGGTGGAGAGATTCCGGAAAAAAAAAATTAACACTAATGAACAGTGGGTTCACCAGGGAGGCAGAGATTTGATCTAACTCTAGATACCATAAAAAGAATTAGATATAGTATAAATTCCCTTATGTGTATTTCACATAGGGTTGTATTTATTTATAACAGAGATATAAGAGATGGGCTGAGTTATTTACACTAAAATTACACTAAAATAAAAAATCCTAGATATTCTAACAGTAAGCATTAACAAGAGACTTCTTCAACAATGATTTGCTAGCCATCTTTGAATGTTTTTCCTCTAGACATTGCTAGGAACCTAATCCCTTCGAGTTTAAACTTTGAAACCAAACTCTAACTGAAGGAGCACAATAAATGTAGTTGAATTGTGGTCTTTGATGATTTTTTCAATAAAGAAACTAAAAAAATGAGATATATCATCCATTACTTTTCAATTATATAAGAACTATCATTATCAAGATCTGGATGATTAACAGATGAATAAAGAACTAATAAGCAATGATTCTTAAAAAGGAAAATTTAATAAACAGTAAAATTACAATTCTGGGTTTTTAGTTAGCAAGTCAAAAGCAAAAAAACTAGAGTAAAAACACAATACAAGAATTTTTATATTATTCTTCTTTAACAGACTATGTTTAGTTCTTCACAAACTTTTCAAGTTACACTACTTGCTGCTAAAAGAGTATCCTTCAATATCAGTTACTTGCAAAATGAGATTTTTTTTTGTATTTGTTTCTCCAGACTAAACCTATAAATATTCCTAAAACTTGTATACATAGATATTCTCTAACAAACATGTCATTCTCTTCTTACAAATAACAAAGATGTTTGGAAAGACTTGGAATTGGAACAACACAACTCACACTAAACTTGGATCTCAACATCTCAAAGATGAATACAATGGTAAGCTCACAAAGTCTAAGTTACTCTCTGAATATACAAGAGTTTGACCTTTATATCTTTTAAATATAACCTCTAAGTTTGGGTGCGAAAGTTGCTGTTGATTCTTCTAAGGAAATATTCTCTTCAAGTTAGCAAAGAAATGCAATACATTACCCATTCATTCAAAAATAAATGTAACACCGTACATCAAACAAATTATTGCACTAATATGGTGTACCTCTTATCAAATGCAGCATGTTTTAAGACACACAAATGCACAATATGTGCTTTGATACAGACTGTGTAAAATAATATGTTAATTAAAATAAAGACTATTTGTTTCTTGCGTTGATTAAATCCTTACAACATGTGATTTGTTCATGTTGAATTAACATTAAATTACGGATGGAATGTGTTAGATCTCGTTAATAGACGTTAAATTTTAGTTATAATATGATCCTTTATACATATGATATCATTTATCTTCGCTTGTTTGGTTTTGAGGAAATAAACAGAAAGAAAGAAAATAGAAAACAAACAAGTTAACAAAAAAAAAAGAATAAGTGAGAAATAGAGCGAACTTATTAGAGAGTTATATAATTTGATATGAAATAAAAAGAGAAGTACAAATGGATGAGAACTAGTACAATGAATCCTACCACTTTTACATTTTCTTTTCATATTCTCTCAACCAAACCAAATTAACTCTCTCCTTCTCACTCCCGTTCTCTCTACGAACAAACCATAAATGGAAAAAAAGTAATGAAAACCCATTTTACTGATTAACGAACAATTAACGAAGTTAAAATAGGAGTGTCAAAATAATGATTTTAGACAAAAGGTGCACACATGTAATTACAACAAATATGAGAGGTGTTTTTATAATTAACTCTGGGAAAATAATAAAATTATTTAGCCATTAGTACATAAGTTGGTGGAATGAGATATGAGATATTTTTTTCATATCTACTTGATCATTTTCGAGATCGTTTTTTTATTGGATTGATATGAGATTATTTTTTTCATTCTTTCGTTAAGAAGTCACTTGGTTAGTTTATTTTTACTGTTAACACTTCTTCCATTTTGTAATAGATAAATTTAGCAACTGTTTCTCGTTATTATTTTATGCAAGAGAGAATAATATTTAAGGGTGATGTTTACAGTGTCCAGAGCATACAATTGTGTAGCAATAGACTGAAGGAATTTAACCCTGGGGGGTGGTTGGAGTAGACATTTTATTCGAACACCAAAATAAATTTTAATAAGTAAACAATAACATTATTATTAAAAAAATTAGAGTACATCTATTTTATTATTTTTTGAAGTGGAAAATAGTGAAAGAGCCTGAACTAGAAAATATGAGCCCCCGAACACTGTTTAGCCCATTTTATAATTAGACAACTTTTATGGATTTGATTCCTTAAATTGTGAAAATAGAATTTAGAGAATAAAACACACTCACAATAGTTTATTTAAAAAATAAACAATTTAAAATTGTGATTAACTAAAATACATATTTAGCAAAATCTAAAATTAATTTTAATATAAACTATTTTAAATGCAGTCTAGTCTCTAAAATGCACTGTCCTCCAAAGTAAGGAGTTAAATGCAAATTTTATAATACCACTAATTTCCATCTAAGAGAAATTGTTTTAAAAAAAAGATAAATAACTAAATAAAAAATCATTCTAAAATATTAATAAAATTTTCGGTCTATTAATACGTTTAGTTGAGTCTTTGAGGGCATTTACGTACAATACAGAAAACACAAGCAATAACAGCAGAGAAAATGAGATCCATGAAGACTATGCCGAAACAAATTAGACAAGACTGAAGCACAGCTTACTGGACGACAAAATCTATTGAGATAGATATGTATCTTAAAAGCAAAGAAGCATAAACCATTCAATCTTATTTGGATTATCTTGTCCCATTTGTCACCCAAAATACATAAAAAGTATGTACCGTCAGCCTGATACACTTTAGATAATAGATTTCGAAGAAACAAATAACGATTCAAAAATAAATAATCGAGATGCTGATAATTCCATAATTTATGAAAAGCATTTCCATATTTCATCATAATCTTAACTGCAAATTTCTCAACGACTTCACCACTATACCATTTAAACTAAATGACCTAAATTCAAGATTAGCTTCCTATGATGCTTAAATTAAAATGAATGAAGCGTTTCAGTTACCATGGATACATGTGAGATGATTAGAATAAAGACGAGATATTTAACAAGGATGTATATTTGAAAATATATAAGTTATTTTGCACCTATAGATTCTGCTGTTTACGATGAGATTGAACCTTGCATTCCTTAGCTTTCTTCAGCTTCATATTTCCAGCCTAAACATATGAACAAGAATCCATTTAACCCCATAGACCGCTATACAAACTCTGACAATCAACTTAGCATTGTTGGATGCCCTGTCTGGAGCATTCTCTTGATCATGTCCATCCCAAATGCAGAATCCGATGAACTGGTCATTTGACAGCACAAGGTTAACTCAGCAGCTTCAGCATAATTTTCAAACGGAGAACTAGCTACAATTCATCATGCATGATGCGGAGGGTAGTAATCTTCATCCAATATAGATATTCTATAAATCTAGGCTCAAGGAATAATTGCTGTTTATACTAACCAACCAATGTGAAGATCTTAATAAATTCTATTTCCTTCAGGTTTTAAAATAAAATTAAAGAAATTACAAAAATATAATCTCAAGGCAGTATTTCATTGATGTATCTACAAATGAGTTTAGTGTGTAGCAGAGTGGTCATTTGGCGGAGTAGCTTCTTGTGTTTGTATATGTTTGCTGCAAGACATCTATTTTCAGATTTTGGCACATTTTTTAAAATTCTGTTTTCCTTAAAGAAATTTAGTTTAGCATTACAAAAAAATACAAAATGAAATATAAAATAATAAATTATGTTTTTATGATGACTTCAAATATTAGCTTGTAAGGTAAGGATTGTCCAAATTTTATATGCTTTATTAAGTCATATCTAATCAATGAGACTATACCACCACACTCATGAGACTGCAACTAAGACAGGTTAACGATGACAACAATTAAGCATATTTCCCTCAGAAGTGGTAAATACATGTAGCTCAATAATGGATCTAAGATAAATTCTAATACCATCTTAGAATTTGGATCTACAACATAACTCAACAGGCTTATAGAATGAGAATTTCTTAAGCTTTATAAACTTTATTAGGTTATATCTCTAGTGAAATTCACCTTGAGATTGCAATTAAGGTAGTTCTAAAAGAGACTGCACCTAAGATGAGCTAAAAGTGACCACAATCAAGACAACTTTCTAACAATAATTCTAAAAGCTCTTTATCGTGTCACAAAGATCACAAAGCAAATATCACAAAATTGTTTTGCAAAGACCGTAATTAGCATTTAACCTATTGATTTAGGGAATATACTTGCAGTGACACACATTTCAGAAATATTAGTAATACGTGAGAACAAAATAATATATAGTGAAGATCATGGAAATATAGTTGCTAATGCCTAGTTTACAATGATAGATGGAGCGATTCCCCAGTCAATGCCTATAAACTATCACAGTCAAGGCATTCATTCTGCTAAAAGTAAGAACCTTGGTGCAACAGGAAGGGAAGGATTCCTAGTAGACTCGAGAACATGGGTTCAAATCCTGGAAACAACCTCTCTACTAGCAAGAGTTAAGGGTACGTACATTTACCATTTGCTACGTTGATGAGATGGTGAAATTTAGGAGACATTAAGGAGAATAAAGAAACATCACCATAAGTTCAGTTGAATCTATTATCCATGGTATTTTAACTAATAGTAGTATGCCTTGAGGCACTAGTGGCAGAAGAACCTGCTTCTGACATTTTTCCTTAAAGACTTGAGAATAATTTGATGAACACGGGAAACAACAGTGAAATGTGTACAGATGCACATGGGACGAGAAGTACCATATGATGTACAGTGCAAGGATGAACAGTGCAACAACAGTAGGTGACTGCCAATGGCTAACAACACAGAAAATTTGTCCCAAAACAGGGACAAGCACAGTGGGATCAAATCTATTCTCATATGTAGTTGAAGACTAAATTTTGGTGAATGGCTTGAGTGAAGAAGCACTCAACAGCATCTCTATTCATAACTGTCCGACTATGCCAATTTATTGTACAATAAATACAGCAATTAATATAGCAATTCCTAAAATTAAGGGATTAGGATTAGTAGTTATTGGGCAGATTTCAGATTAGGAGTTATTGGGTGGATATCTCCTAATTTAGAGACTTTATTTCAGGAGATTTTTTACCTTAATTAGACAATGGTTTGTTTCTTTTAAATACCCATAGTAGTTAATCTCGGATAGCGGCGTGGAGGAGCCAACCTCAAAAGCCTCAAAAGTGAGATAATGGGATGAAGTGGAACAGGATAACCGCTATTTCAATATATATTTATATATATTAAATAATTAATAATATATATAAAAACTAAAAAACAAAAATATATCTCTAAATTCATCCATTGAAAATAAAAGTTTACAGTATTCAAGCAATACTTTATATAAAATATTTACAAAACAAAGTGCTAAACTCAAGATTGACTAAAAATAATAAACATAAGAGTTTAATCTTATTCTTCATCAAGATCAAGGTTTTCCTCTTTTTCAAATTCATCACCACCACTAGCATTAGAATTATGCCAAAAAAAAGACAGATTCTGTCCCAAAAAAAAATAAACAGTAAGAAATTAAAAAAATAAAAAGAGGGCTGAAATAAAAAATAAAAAAAAGAAAACATTCTGCCAAAAAAAAGGGAAGAAAGTAAAAAAAAAGGCTGAAATTAAAAAAAAATACAGGAAAGGAAGAGAGGTAAAACGAACCTCGACTGAAAAGAAAAGAAGACCAAACAACCAGACACTAGAGAATTTGCCGGAGAAGAAAGCATTGGTCACCGGAAGAGAAGAAAGGAGAAGACACAAAGGAGGGGTCGGGGTCGCTGGAAGAGAGAAAGAAGACAGGATGCTAAGAAGAAGACTGAAATCAAAAGGAGAAAGAAGAAGAGAGTTGCATACAAAAACCCTAGACAAAACCCCCCAAAATACCCTTAATGAAGGGTTGTCTCCAGCATAGTGTCACGTTTCCACGAATGCGCCCGCGTTGCACTGCTCCCGCTTTGGCCGCGATTCTGATATGTGACACTCCAACGTCGTCGTCATGCCTTCGTCCCGCTCTACTCCAACGTGACGCGATAGAAGCCGCTCAGGCCGCTATTGACTACTATGTAAATACCTATGTATTATTTCAAAATAATCAAGGAAAGAATTTTCAATTCCAGTGTCCTACTTTCTACTTTCAACATGGTATCAGAGCTCTAGGTTTTCCAAGAGCCTTAGTCTCTGTTCTGTCTCGTGGGCTTCATTGCCATTCTCATATGAAAAGGCAGCCTTAATTGTTGCTATTGTTTTTCCACTGTGTTAACCTAACCTCCGATCACAATGTCCGACGCTACATCAAACAGAGAAGACTCTAGTTCTTCACACAAAAATGGGGAACTCCAATGTCTTCGAGCATAATACAGGCTAGATGGGAAAAATTTTCTCAAGTGGTCCCAAATTGTTAGAACCTATCTCAAGGGAAAAGGATGCCCAAATCATCTCCTCGAAAAAAGTCCAAGTAGGGAGGATCCAACGTTCTCAGCATGGGATGAAAAAGATTTCATGATTATGTCTTGGTTGTGGGACTCCATGGAAGCTACCATCAGTGACACTCATATGACTCATATGTTTCTTAATACGGCTCTATGATATTTGGGACTCCATAAACCGCACATATTCTAAAGCCAATGACGTCACCGAAGTATATGAAATCAAAATAAAAACTGCTGCCACAAAACAGGGAAATAGAGGAATTACTGAATATATTGCAGAATCTATGGCAGGAACTTGATCACTATAGAGTATTTGAAATGAAGTGTGTTGAGGATGCAATCCTCTTAAAGAATTTCATAGAGAAGGATCGGGTGTATGATTTTCTAGCAAGACTAAATCCTGAATTCGATTAGGTTAGAGTGCAAATTCTAGGGAGAAAGGAAACTCTTTCACTAGAAGAAACCATCTCTATCGTTCGTGCCAAAGAGAGTCGGAGGAGTGTAATGCTTGAGTCCCAACCAGTAGATGGGTCAACTCTGCTTACCAAACCTGAACTGGTGCAGAAAAAGGAACAAAATACTGATTCTCAGGAAACAAAGATAATTTATGGTCCACCTATTGTCAGAAGCCGACGCAACAAGGGAGAAATATTGGAAGTTGTATGGCAAACCTCCAAGAAAGGAGTGGGTGAATCGTGGAGGACAGCAAAAATCCCAAGTGCACGTAGCACAACAACCAGAGATTAAAGAATCTCTAGCAGTGGACAGTTTCAATACAAGAAATAAAGAAACTAAAAAAGCTATTGGGGAATATGGAGGAGCCCTCTGGAGCGTGTTCTCTTGTTCTCTCAGGTAAAACCTCTTATATAAATACCTCATATAATGTGAACTCCTGGATTGTGGGTTTGGGAGCTACAGATCATATAACACATTTATTTCCCCTTTTTCATTGTTATACACCCTCACCAAGTAATAGTAAAATTACCAATGGGTTAGTAGCCACTGTTGCAGGATATGGTAATATCCAAGTAAACCCCAACCTTATGCTTAAAAATGTTCTCCATGTTCCAAAACTCTCAGCCAGTCTTCTCTCCATAAAGAAACTAACCTATTAAAAGGTTTAGGACTGACAATGCTAGAGATTACTTCAACCAAACAATAACCTCGTATTTCCAATCTAATGGGATCATCCATGATTCCTCATGTGTCTATACCCCACAACAAAATGGGGTGGCACAAAGGAAAAATGGTCATTTAAAACTCAGTTTGGGGTTAATATTAAAAGGTTTAGGACCGACAATGCTAGAGATTACTTCAACCAAACAATAACCTCATTTCCAATCTAATGGGATCATCCATGATTCCTCATGTGTCTATACCCCACAACAAAATGGAGTGGCAGAAAGGAAAAATGGTCATTTACTCAATATAACCCGGGCTCTTCTTTTTCAAGGGAATGTTCCAAAAAATTATTGGGGAGAAGTTGTCCTCAGTGCATCATATCTTATTAATAGACTTCCCTCACGTGTCCTAGGTAACAAGAGTCCAATACAAATCCTAAATAGTTTCTTTCCTCACCTTAAGACATCAAATGGACTGATTCCTAGGATATTTGGATGTACATCCTTTGCAGATGTCCCTATTCAAACTCGAGATAAATTGGATCCCAAGGCTGTTAAATGTGTTTTTTTAGGATATTCCGCTACACAAAAAGGGTATAAATGTTATGATCCTATCACTAAAAAATGGTATATCTCAGCTGATGTTACTTTTCTGGAAACTAAACCTCTTTTCAACAAAACCAAACCTACAGAACAATGTCTAGAACACCCTGATGAAAATACTGAGTTCTCAATTCTGCCCTATTTCCCAACCAGCAGACCTGAGCCTCCAACTATACAACATAACTCTGAATCAGGAAAAGAAGCTGAAATGGATAAAGATTTCCCCACTGAAGCTACTGGAATACAAGCTGACAGTCCTCCGAGATTTAACAAGGTCTACACAAGGAGAAAGAAAATTACATATATGATGCAAGTCCATGAATCCAATCCTAGTTCTGAACCAGAAAATGCAGAAATACCTAAACCGGGAAATGACATTGACCTTCCAATAGCCATCCGAAAAGGTACCAGAAATTGCACTAAAAAACCTCTCTATCCTCTATCAAATTATGTTTGTTATGATAGATTATCAGCTAACCATAAAAGCTTTATTGTAAACTTGAATTTTGTTGTTATACCAAATAATGTTACTGAAGCACTAGCAAAGAAAGAGTGGAGAGATGCTATGCAGGTGGAAATGGCACTGGAGAAAAATAACACCTGGGAAATTGTGTATAAACCCAAAGAAAAGAATATTGTTGACTGTAAGTGGATATTCACAGTAAAATATAATGCTGATGGGTCTCTTGAACGATACAAAGCAAGATTGGTGACCAAGGGATACATTCAAGCATATGGAATAGACTATGAAGAGACATTTGCTCCAGTTGCTAAAATGAATACTCTAAGGATTCTTCTATCCTTAGCTGCTCATTTTGATTGGAAACTATTACAGTATGATGTTAAAAATGTCTTTCTTCATGGAGACCTAGAGGAAGAGATCTACATGAATATCCCACAGGGGGTTGAAGGAGACAGACAAAATAAGGTGTACAGACAAAATAAGGTGTGCAGACTTAGGAAGGCACTGTATGGATTAAAACAATCTCTTAGAGCATGGTTTGGGAGGTTCTCAAAAGTTATGAAGGGATTCGGCTACAAACAAAGCCAAGGAGACCACACGTTCATAAAACATTCAGAAAATGGGATGGTAACAGTTCTCTTGGCGTATGTGGATGATATTATAGTAACTGGGAATGATGAAAAAGAAAAGGAAGAATTGAAACAAAGACTGGTCCAAGAATTTGATCTAAAAGAGCTCGGAAGACTAAAGTATTTTCTAGGGATTGAAGTAGCATACTCTAACCAGAGAATCTTTATATCCCACAAAAATGCATAACCAATTTGCTGGCTGAGACAAAGACTATTGGATGCAGACCCGCAGCCACTCCAATGGACCCTAATCACAAACTGAGTAACTCTGGAGATGAATCAGCAGTAGAAAAAAGGATGTACCAGAGGCTGGTTGGAAAATTAATATATCTAGCACACACCAGACCAGATATTGCTCATTCGGTAAGTGTAATAAGTCAGTTCATGTATGAACTGAAGGAGTCTCACCTTCAAGCTGCCTACAAGATTCTACATTACTTAAAAGGCACTCCCGGAAAGGGAATCCTGTTCAAGAAGAATGAAAGATTGAACCTTGAAGCCTACACCGACAGCAGAATATGTTGGGTCTCTAATTGAAAGAAGATCAACTACTGGATATTGTACTTTCCTGGATGGAAATTTAGTAATGTGGAGAAGTAAAAAACAGAATGTGGTGTCTAGATCATCAGCTGAATCAGAGTTCAGGGCACTTGCTCAGGGAATATGTGACTTATTATGGATGAATATTATTCTGGATGATTTGAAAATTGATTTGAAGGGTCCCATGAATCTGTACTGTGATAATAAATCAGCAATAGAAATTGTACATAATCCCGTTCAACATGACAGTACAAGGCACGTTGAAATAGACAGTCACTTCATTAAAGAAAAATTAGATGAAGGCTTAGTGTGCATGACATATGTCCCATCCAGACAACAAGTAGCTGATGTGTTAACGAAAGGTCTCAATAGTCGTATCTTCAATGATCTTATAAGCAAGGGAATGAACAATATCTATTCCTCAGCTTGAGGGGGATGTCAGAATATGTGAATTTATTGTACAATAAATACAACAATTAATACAGCAATTATTTGTAATCCC
The DNA here is from genome assembly GCA_030347555.1 of Lablab purpureus. Taxonomy (NCBI): domain Eukaryota; kingdom Viridiplantae; phylum Streptophyta; class Magnoliopsida; order Fabales; family Fabaceae; genus Lablab; species Lablab purpureus. Next base: position 19,495,703 of record CM059256.1, on the reverse strand, counting down.
TAAAATTAAGGGATTAGGATTACTAGTTATTGGGCAAATTTCCTTTTATGATTTGAAACCATTTATGATTTGAAACTTTTCAAGTTATGCAAAAAAGATAGTCTTTTTTCAATAAATTTACATTCTCCAAACAATAAGCAGATGCAATGCTCTTACAAAATGCATGTTACTAAAAAATACCCTGAAATTAGTTTTCATGAAAATGTAATTTCTGTTCTCTGCCCTGATCTCTCTTATGCTAAACTCTGTCAACTCTAATTTTCATGAACACTGATCCCAATCCACATAAAACCATTTATGATTTGAAACTTTTCAAGTTATGAGAAGAGGTGGATTCTTTTCCATAAATTTACATTCTCCAAACAATAAGCTGATGCAATGCTTCTTAAACAATGCATTTAGTAAACACTACCCTGAAATTAGTTTTCATGAAAATGCAATTTCTTTTATCTGGCCTGGTCTCTTTCACAAAAAATCTACAGCTAAATTCATTGCAGTACATTAAAATTTGCACTTCTTTCCATGGAGTTAGACCATAGCCATTCAAGTTTTTTCTGCCTCTACATAATTAGGAGCAAAATAATAGCAAAAGTAACAGTCAAGACTCATCTCACTACGTGGGGTTGGCATATCAGTTGACACCAGCTTGACCCAGTCAAAACCTAATTTACAGTAAAAGTGAAAAATCATTTAGAATGAAGGGCGTTCAGATAGTTCTCACCTGTTGGATGGGGAGGGGGAGGTCTTATCCTAATTCCTGATATTTTATCATTTATTGACTACTAACATGACCAAGCCATACTGGGTATGTTCTTGCAATCTTTTTACTCGAAAATGCTACTCCATTTTTCTCTCATATATGATTGTCCCTAAATCGATATTTTCTTGTAAATGCACTAATCTACCTCATCATTCCCATATCCACTACATTGTTTTTGCCACTTGACTGGCCAATATAAAACTACAACCTGTGCATTATCAAATTACTTTTTAATTTCACAGACAATTCATAATCACAAGCACTTTTGAATCCTTTGTATGGTCCCCCTGTGTTGGACTTAAGATGCCTAAACTGTACAGCTTGTGGCAGAGTTATTCTGAAATTTCACCTCCAAAACATTGTTAATTTCATCTTACTACATGTGCATTTCATTACATTATATGTACTTCAATTTAATCCCACTTAATCCAAAATCCTTGGACTCCAATAGCTCCAAGAATTTCTACAAGTCATATTGAGAAAAACAAACTTGAAAGACATCATGTTATCAGCCAATCAACCCAAGTAGAGCACTAGAATAAGAGCGGTCAGAATATTAAAGAAATATACGAAATACAAAAATCACAACTGATAAAGTCAGCCAGAGTACACATAACTCACCTAGGTATTGTAATTTCATAGGGAAATGAAACAGCACCCTCAAGATTTGGAATTGGTGGAACGTGATCCTTCTTCTCATTAACAAATTTAATTATCTGAAACAAAACCTCACGAAGTGATGCCTCCAGTGCTGCACTTCGGGCATTTCTATCCTCCAAAGCTCCCTCTACAGTAAGAAACACAAAAGGAGGTAAACAGCACCCTACCCCAATTAGTAGGAGTGAAACATTAGAAGAGATTTAATTTGACAAACAGAACAAGCAACTGCACCTCCTGGATCTACAACTTTGGGATGATGATACTTGCTGGAATGCACCTTCAATTGCTGAGCCACATTCAGATTAATATACCACTGCTCCCAATACAAACGTTCAATCTTGTTACTGAACCAAGACGCCTGTTTGTTTTTCACCTCATAGAAAGATAAACATATCTGCACCATCCAATTCACAACCCTGTCAAAAAACTAATTACAAAAAAACAAAAATAAAATATAATATACCTACTAGCACCATTTTCACCACATCACTGACCTGACTCTTTTTGTTTGGGTGCTTCTCCACCCAACAAACAAACTGCTCAATCTTCTCATCTATTTTCTTTTCAAGCTCTGCCTCTCCACATTGCACCTACACACCGAGAACGACATAAAAAACACAAGACAACACAACACACTTACTTTATTTAGCGTGCGCGATTAGGTGAGTGTTTGCAAAATTGATTCTAATTAAAATTTGTTTAGAACCGAAGCAATTTATGCCAAGGTCTTTTTATCCTAAAGCAAGTTAGTAATAAAATTCAATATAAAAATTTAGAATTCAACCTAAAACCTATCTAAACTTGCTTCAACTCAGTTAATTTCAGACCCAGGGTCAATTCTTCAAATTGAGACCAAACATTAACCTAAAACTCATTAACTAGTATTTTAAAGTATTTGAGACAGATAACTAAACTAAAACCAAACATGTACTTATAATTGAATTGTAATGCATATAAGACACAGTTAAAAAGCATTTCAAAGATATTAAAGCACAAGTGATAATAGCAGTATATTGAGATTGAAAACATACGTAAGTTACATCAAAAAGCTCCAAGTCAACGTCTTTAGGGCGCACGAGACCCAAGGCACGGTGAAAGACGATGGTGTGCAATATGCCTGCAACACCGTCACTCTTGTTATCGCAAATCAACAAAACGAATAACAAAATCATAATCGAAAAAGGAGATTAACAATAGGAGTGGAGGAATTACATCGCAAAACCTCGCGTATCTCGAAATTCTCGAGTTCCAGTTCCTTGAGCTGGCAAACCTCACAGTTCATGATTGGATGAAACCCTATAAAGGTTGCGTGATGTGGGAAGAGGAGAAGAAAAGGCGTAGAAGAACAATTCTAAGGCAATAGAGTAGGCGTGGAGTGCTTGTGATTTAACTGTACAAGTTCCTAACTACTATTAGTTCTTCGTGTTAGCCTTCAGAGTGGAGAATAGAGCAACTAGGGAGATGATGGCTTTCTCTTTGCCCATAACAGAAATTAAATATTATACCAAACCAAATTACATATATTAATTCCACTTCCTTCCCTATTTCATCAAACATAACTAATTAATTAATTAAGAACAATTTGAGTATTTTTTAAATATATTTACTTAATCCCAAAATTTTATTAACCAACATTTAATATGATAAATATTTATAGTTATTTTTAATTCAACTAATTATGTTGATTTTCAAATTTTAACTGCCTAATTCTTAATTAAATTTAATTTAGAACAGTATTTTTTTTAACTAAACTACATCTTCATAGTATTTTATAATATTAATATTTAAACTTGTATATAAAAGTAGATGTACAGTATAAGAGTTATTTTGTATGTAGAGGATATTATCTTTATTTAGCTCGAAAATAAATTGCACAAAATATTTTTAAATATTCTCTCATAAAAAATAACTGAAAATATTTGCACATTAAAAAATAACTGAAAATATTTGCACATTAAAAAGATTATATCCATAAAGGAAACTAATATAAATGAGATGTCTAAATAGTCATAATGAGATTCTTTTAGGAACAATTAAAAAAAGCCCAATCAAAGGTAGATAAAATATAGGAAATTGTTTCTGGCACCTCTATAATTATTTTCTGCACCACCTTACTGTAATGGAATGGTAAAATGACTTTTTAAAATCCTTATTTTCTGAAAAATTTTATATAAGAAAATTTTGAATTATAAATTCTAGAGGAATTATTGAGAAAATAATGGCATTTTTTTTAACAAACATTCCATTTTATAGTATATATTTAGAAGATAATTGCACTGCCGTCTCTATTTAGATAAAATATTGAATGTTTAGCTTTTTCTTTTTTTTATAATACATACTTTTAGAAGTTATAAATTATTATATTTGTAGTAAAAGTATTTTTTTAGTTTTATCTTTATATTCATTTAAATCACATATCACTATATTAATTTGAATCTTGGAAAAGATTTAATAAGAAATACACACAACACGAAAATAGATATTTAAAGCAATTAAAAGCTATTTCAGTTATGTTTTATTTATGTGAAAATTTTAGAACTTAATAAAAATGACAATTAATTTAGGAAATCAATCACAATATAATAAAATTACATTTAAAAAATTATATTACATTAGATCAGATTACATAATATTTAATCTTAATTTAGATTACATATAGTTTTACATGATTATATCAATAAAGTTTTACATGATTATACCAATACCAAAGATAAGTAATATCATATTTATTAATTATAATAAAATAATTTTCAATTTTAATTTAAAAAAAATGTGAAGTCAAAATAGTTAAAATAGGCTTAGCTTTTGTAGTATTACATTTGCATGGTTCACATGATTTTGTTTGGCACAACCTTTAATCCTTAGAAATGGGGTCATTCTTTCTCATTTCCATCATCTCCACATGCATCACCATAAGTATTAAAATACTAAAATGCCTTTAACTATAAAATAGACTGCATTCATTTATGCAGTTCGGTAGCTTTTTCAATCTAGAACCAAATGAAGATATGCAATCTGGAAGCGATGTCCAATTCGAATGATAGATGTCAACATGTCAAAACAACTTTCGGATTACACAATCTAAAAGTCACTTTTAAAAGTGACTTTCAGATTATACAATCTGGAAGTCATTTGTAAAAGCAAAATAACTTTCAGATTGTATAATTCGGATGTTGCTTCTTTTGGATTACACAATTTGGAAGTGATTTGTAAAGTGACTTCCAGATTGTACAATCCAAAACTAATTTAAAAAAACAAAATAACTTTTAGATTATACAATCTGGACTAATTTCCAGATTATACAATCTGGAATGCAAAAACAATTCGAGAGGTGCATAAATACAAAATTATGGTGATTTAAATTGTTAGAAATATTTTTGTCTTTTCACGTATGTTATTGGGGTGCATGCTTACCTTTATAAATTTTAAATGTTGAACATTCCTTAGTTCCTTAGTTCTCTCATGGGTTCACCCTGGACAACCTTACAAAAGTAAAGACTTCACTTTCCTTATATCCATCTAAACTATTGTGAGTCATAAAAGGGAACGAGAAAGCTTGTGTTCCTTCTTTTGCACCCAACAACTTGCATTCTTGAAGTCATTTCCAAATGGAACAAGAAAGTTACTTCCATATGGAACAGGGTAACAACAAGGGGAAAAGTGCAATTGTGGTATATTTTTCTCCTCTAAAATTATATTTATTAATCACCTTTGAAGAAGACAAAATCTCTTAATTTTTATGTGTTTATAGTAAAGCTTAAGCACAAAATCATTAATTCTTGTCCACTTATTAAATTAGTAATCAATAACTTAAAATATAAAGGAGTCTTTCCTTTCGTAGGTAGTTTGAGAGCTTTAATTATTGTTTGGGTTAAATATGTTTTTAGTTCTTGAACTATTTGTCAAAATTATGTTTCGTCCATCGGGCAAACTTTTGACCTATTTAGTCCTTATAGGTGTAAATGATCCTCGATGACAAATAAAAACATCTTTAAGAAAAGGAAAATGAGAGGAACTGGAAGGGAAAAGAGTGAAAGAAGCTTAAGAGACATGATAATGAAGTACAAAACTATGAAGAAGGAAAATAAAGAGATAAAAAAGAATTCTAACACATCATCAAGGATTATTTATACAAGTTTGTAAAGCATAAAGACGAAATAAGTCCAAAGTTTGTCTCAGGAACGAAACATAATTTTGACAAATAATTTAAGGACTAAAAACATATTTAACCCTTATTTTTTTTTCACAAAAACAAAATAATAGATTAATGAGAAGTATTTGAGATATTTCAATCCTTTACATCGACAAAACAAACTAGGTTATCTCCTTCCCATCATTGCTAACTACACTAGAACCCCCAAGCAGTAGTGCTAGCTAGGGATGGCAACGAGGCGGGGCGGTTGCGGGTTTCACTATCTCATCCCTATTCCCAATATAAAAATTCATCCTCATCTCCATCTCCATACCCAACAGGTATGAAAAAATTCATCCCCATCCCCATCCCCATCGGGTAACGAGTATATACTTATACACATGCCCATACCCGCATTCTTATTGTTCTACGTATGAATTCAATAATTTTTTACAAAAAATAAACTCTTTTCAATCTCCCTTTCCGAGATTCTGCATGTGTTGAATTTATTTCATCAGGTACATCGAAAGATGTTTGCACAGGCTCATTCAATGAAGCTTGACTTGCATTGTTGGAACCTTGCAAGGGTGTTGGTAATTGTGAATATTGTGGGGTTGGTACTTGCAAATCTTCACCTTCAGTGCTCATTTTTTTCTACAAATTAACATATATATAAGACATGAAGAAAAACAAATGACAAATTAATAAAGTTAAAAATTACTTTTAAAAAATTAAAAAAAAATAGTCTAAGTTAAAAATTATTTCAAATGTCTCTTTATTTCCTTTCTCTGAATTTCTATTAAGATCTCTTTTTATTTTAACAAAGATTATAATACACAATGCAAACAAAATTGCATGAGAAAAATTAAACTAATAATAATTAGAATTTACAAATGCATCTTTATCTTTTGAATTTAAATAAATTTTTGTTGCTGCTAAAAAATATCCATATCAATAAATAATTATATCATAGTAAACATAAAAGGGTTAAAAAACAACCTTAATTATATAAAAACTTAAATTTTATTCAATTAAAAATTGAGAGTCATACATTTTTACATAATATAAATAAACAACAAATAAAAATATTAGAAAGAAGTCAAAATAATTGTGTGTGTGTATATATATATATACATAAATGTCAATACATGTTTTTCAAAATAAATTCCTCTTCTTAGAAAAATTATACATACAAACTTTAACATGTATCATGTTGATCACAATCACTCAAAATAACTATTTTTCTCTATTCCTTAATTTACTCTGCCCCTATAATATTTTCTGCTCCTGTATAAAATTAACATGATCATTGCAGATTATAGAAATAATTCAAAAAAGGAAAAACTAAAATTTTTGTCATTTATAAATCATTTAATACAACCCATAACAATTCTTAACACACACAAATATATATCATCATATAAAATAATATTCTCATAACATCTCAAGCCAAGTGTCTAATAATTCTCTTACAAGGTCTAATTCAAATAAGGAAGCTTAATCCTTAAGATCAGATGAATAAAAAAAAAGAAGGAACACGGAAAGATACACAATTTTTACTTGAACCTGAAGTTGATTGGGTAGAAATACTCCTCTCGCTCTCTAGATCACAATATGAATTTTGATTTTGAAAGAGATGATTGGAGATTGAGAGTTTGGAAGGGAGAAGACAGAACTTATATGGAGTTAGGGTTGGAAATGAGAAGTCACAAAGAGAGAAAAAAGGAAGATAAAAATATTAGTAAGATAATACAAATAAGAAAGGTTCTCTTCTCTGGCTACTATTATTAACTAATAAATATCTTTTTCCTAAATAAAATTATGATTTATTGAAAAAAGTTATTAACTTATTAAATATAATGCTTAGTAGTACCAATAAAAAATTAACAATCACTCATAATATTTAAATTAAATTTTATTTTCAAACATAATTTTAAAATTAATTTAATAGAAATATATTAATACTAAAAATATTATGGGTGTTTTAGTAATTTCAAACGGAGATGGGTATGAGTACGGGGATGGGTATTGGGACGGGTACGATGACGGGGACGGGGTAGATATATACATACCCATCCCCGTCCCCATACCCAATTTAAAAAATCGGGTATTACCCATACCCATACCCATGCCCAGTCAATGCGAGGATTTCCCGTCAAACTCAGGGCGGGTTCGGTTAATACCCATGGGGATGGGTTCATTTGTCATCCCTAGTGCTAGCATTTCCATTTATAATGAAATAAAGGATATAGAACATAATTCAGGATTGCTCCTAAACAAGTGCTCCATTACATTAGTTCTATAAGTTGGTGGTAATGCTTATGTATTTAGATTTTTGTGACACTCTCTTGAATAATTAGAAGCATGTATGCTTGTGGAACCACATGATGCTTCTAAATGACTATATTATTATTCTGTTGCAAATAGTTTCTTATATTGATGACAAGTTGCATTTTTCAATTATTGTGAAGATAAGATTTGTATTATGGTGGTGTTTGTAAGGAAATGAGTATGAACCATGATAAATGTATGCTCTTAACTTTTCTGGAATGTTGGGTGGTTGATCTTGTAGCATAGTTTCATAAATGTCTATAAAAGATATTGATGAAGAATGTAAAAAACAAATTAATCGATTATATTGAAATACATTCCAATGATAAGTTATCATTCAAAATGGTAATAAAAAAAATGGAAGTGTGGATTTTATTAATTAAAATACTTAATAACTTTTAGCATCCTTGGACATATGCTTAAAAATGTAGGCTACAAAGTGCATTATGCATGAATATTGAAGAAGAAAGAAATTCCATAAAACTTAATAAAATTTGAGGTGAGATATAATTTTAAATACGTGAAAACAATTGCAAAGTATGGATTGTGAATCACACATGAAAAGAGAGAGAGGAAAGTTTTCTCCCTCTATCGAATTAAGGATTGGGTGTGAAACAACACATGATCAAAAAACAATGATGAAAAGGATCATGTGTATAAGGGTTTCACTCATGCTATTATTATGATGGATGAGGTCACTTGGGGAGAAGCCTGTATAATGGTAGAATTGTATCCATGTTGTGAACTTATATTTTGTAGACCTCAAGCAGATACCATTTCACAAAGGAACCACGTTAGTCTTAAAAGACTAATCAAGTTAAGGCAATTATGTTGTTGAGCAATCGATCCTCAAAGAAAAAGATAATCATAATTAGTACTTGGGAGATACATTTATTAATTTCGCGTTGAGTTGTGACAAAAGATCACATAGTCAACTTGATAACCCTGACAGTAAATACAAGTCATCATGAGACATTCTTCTCTTCAAATTTGAAGAATTTATCAACTTAAAAGAAGAATTTGGAACCAAAATTTTCCCATGATAAAAGATTAATCTCTTAGCTAACCATGAAAAACACATGGAATAGAAAATTAAATGAAAATCAATGGGCAAAAGACATTGTTATAATTATAGAAATAAGGAATTAATCTTATATAATTAGGAATATTTAGATTATATATTTATTATTAAGAAAAATTTTATTTATTCCCACATCATATCTTTGTTATTAGAGGATATCAAATCTTCTCTATTTATTATATTGATTCCTTTTTTTTAATATAAATAAAGCATTAGTGTTGTCTAAAAAATACACGATTTCAACTTAATATTTCTCTCTTCCCTAGACTTTAACAAACATAAATGGAGAGCACACCACCTTGCATAAACCAAGGATTAATTCAATAAGGGTGATTGAGTTTTTCTTGTGCAAGGGTTTCACACGTGGTAGTTGATCTTGTAGGGTTCAAAATCAAGAGTTTGTATAATCATTTTGGTTTTTCTAGTAGGACTCTAGTAAAAACGTTAAAATTAGAGGATTGACTTGATCAAGGTGATCAAGCAACTAGATGTAGCCTTCTTTGGAAGTTGAACCAATATAAACCTTGGTGTTTTGTCTTCTTGATCCTTATCCTTTAATTTTTGCATTGTGAACTACATATATTATATAATTTGAATATAAAGAAGTTGATTTTAGTATCATAAAACTTGTTCAAGAACTTTATCTTGACTTCATTGATTCAAAAAAAATCTTATTCTTATTTATAAATCTTTAAAGAAAGAGAAATTTTTTCAAAGTTCAATTATCATTGAGCTCAGTCCATATTTCTAACAATTGTTAAGTTCAAGAGGGTGATAAATTGAACTTATAAAAAAATCTTAGATTTATTTTTAAAATAAATAAACAATAACATTTGAATCAAGATATTCTAAGATGAAAATCTAGTTTCAGTTGTTAACAATATTATATCCAATTTTCTTTAAATTTTCGGAGCATATAATATGAATACAACATAAATGAGAGTTATAACATATGAGAGTAAGAGAAAAAATATAAAAAATTATACTGGTTCATTCTGATAAGAGGAATACATCTAATTGCTTAAACACCACAATTATGTCAATTCACTCATTTTTAAGTTTCAAAACTCTCAAGAAAGCAAGAAAATTAGTACAACACAACAATATCTTGAACCCTATAAGATCTACTACACCAATAACTTATAAAATCCTTTCACAAAAGCACATTGATCACCTCCATAATGAAACAACAATCCAAAAGAATATAGAAAGGGAATAAGATCACTTGGAAATTTTAACTCATAATTGTAAAAGAATATCAAACCATGATCTTAATTCAATGCTTCTTGATAAATAATTGTGAAAAATTGTTTTAAGAATGTAAAGCTATGGTTTGGAATGTTTTTTCAAAATTTACAACTTTTTAGTTGGTTAAAACTACTTAAAAGGTGGACTTCTATTGATTTTAGTCAATTAAAAATATGTTTTAATGAATAAAAAAAACTAACTACTCCTTAAAATATTCAAGTGATTTTAGTAATACTAAAACAAATGTTTAATTAACTAAAAATGTTGTAGTTTAGGATTTACAAATCCAACAAATTCAAGAACATTTTATTCAATTAAAATAATTTTTAATTAATTGAAAAAATACTCAACATTTTAAAGAAAGGTCTTAACACTCTTTTTTTCTATAAAAACCTAATCGATATTAGTGAATGAAAATTTATTTACAACATATTAAATATCAAAATTATAATTCAAATACTATATTAACTTCAATACATCCATCATCAAGTTCAAGTGATTGAGAGAATCAAACTAACTAACTAAAAATTGCTTGAATCTTGAATCTTAACAATTCTCCTTCTTAAGGGTCGTTTTTTTTTACATAATTAATAAACTTTTTTTAATTTACTTATAATGATTCTCATGGTGTGGAGAAAGAAAATGACTTTCATTTTTAGGAAAATTTTTCATTGTCTTGACCATTATCATTATTGGAGGAGTTACCTCTCAAAGGTTGTACAACTTTTAATTACATTTATGCCCTCCATGACTATTTATATTGTTTTTGTTCTTACTATCCAAAAAAGGAAAAATAACTAGAAACTTAACATAAACATAATACTTTTATTTGTAATTTTATTATTTTTTTACTATTCATATATACATACTTGATTGAAATTTACAACTTGCTGAAGCGATAATTCAAGCACTATAAGTTTAGAAAGCTTAACCAAGAAAAATGTTTCATATAAGCCGTTAAAAGGAGAATAGAGGTACCAATTTAAATAAAAATACAAAGTAATGACTTTATTGTATAAGTGATCATACCCACTTCAAGAAAGCATCTATGTGCTTTAAGTGAAGCTCATGTAAGTAAATATGGTTCGTTCTAGTGTTGCTTCCTCTAAGTGATCACACAAACACTTTAAGCAAGACCTGCTTAAGTGAACATAATGCCTTACTTAAGCGAACAAAATAGTGCTTTTAGGTGTATCAATACTTAGGTCAATTAGCGATTAACTAGTAACTTTAAACAACTATAGGAACAAAAACACTTTAAATGAACATTTATGGTTTTGATTGATGCTTAAGTAAGTGAAAGGGGTTTTCTTTAGTGTTGCTTGCTTTATTCAATAAAACAAACACTTTAAGTTAGCATCAATTAACCAAAAAAAATTCTACTCCCTTCCAAAATAAACCCAAACATTGGTAAAAGTTATTATCATTCCCTTAGTAAACCCAAATAACAAGTAAAAGAACTTTCATAAAATAATTATGAAAAAGAAAACTTGCCAAAGAATTTACTCTTTAAACAAATATTTTTCATAATTTTCTGAGTATATCCAAAGAATATTCTTAAAATATTCATACTAAATTTCTTTTAAAGAAATGTTCCTTTTAGAAATAATTAACATATTTTAGCATGAAGTGGTTATGAGACAAAAGCTAACTTCAATATTTGTTATTTAAGCTAGTTTGTGACCCTAACCACCTTTTTGACTAAAGGAGCTACAACTTCCTTTTCATATATGCATGATTCGATTTCGATCACATGAGTTCTTTTCATCGATACTAGTTTCTTGTCCTCTCTTACACACTTTAAGAAAATTATTGAGCACATTTCTATTCTTATAAATACAAATATAACCTTTGTAATATCCATAGTTGAATATTAAATGAAATTAAATTTTTATGATCATTTAGGTTTCTTAAGAGCTTGATACTCTTTTTTTAGGTTTTTATCTTGAAGATTTTCTTCAAGTGGTGATAATTTTGATGGTGACAATAAAGAAGGGAGACAACACCCAACAATTCAAATGCAAAGTGAGCAATATACAGTAGTTGACATATTCACCAAGGCTTTGAAAAGACAATCATTTTTGAAGTTGAGAGAGTTGTTTGGTGTTTCAACTATTAATTCTGTGAAGACTTTAAATTGATACAAACGTATATCAGTTTAAGGGAGTGAACGTTAGAAAAATTTCTTGTTAGGAAAAAGTTCAACATCTTTTATGATTTTGAATGTATACTTAAAAATAATGAAGTATAAAATACAAAAGTCGTTGCAGATGATACTTAGTCTGGCAAACGATGCTAAGTCCAACAAACGATGTACCTCGTTAGACGATTCTCACATAAGATCATGCTTGTATCATCTATCAAACTATACTTTTTATAGTTCATCAGATGATATGTTTCAACAACCTTAACATTAATGTTTATTCCTTTGAAGTACAAGAACATTCCTTCATATCTTCCTATGCACTAAGTCCAAGGATATCTCATGTATTCTCAAAGCATGGGTTGAAAGAAGAACTAAAATTTCTTTTTCACACCAAATTCCCGATGCGTTTAGTGTTTATCAACTCTTGAAGTACACTTACCACGTACGGAAGTCTGCTTACACTAAAAGAAGAAAAATCCACTGTCCAATGCAAGGTGAATGCTACAAGCTATTAGGTTTTGTGCTTAAAGAATGAGCATGCATTTATTGCATGAAGAGCTGCATTTAATGCACTCTACGTGAAGTCTTAAAGAGACTATTAAATATCAAGTTGTTGAAGCTAACCTAAAATTGAAGATGTCAGAACAAGACTCTAATGACTAGTTGCTTTCAAACATTATATAAAAGCCTAGTTCAAGGAAGAAAACAAGAGATACTATGAACTTTGCTTAAGTGTTGAGTCTTTGTTGTTTTTTATCCTCTCTTTCAAAGCTTTAGAAGAACACCTTGAGTGTTTAGCAAACTCTAGAATAAAGTCTTTTCTTTATATCCGTTTGTAAGACATTTCTCTTATAGACTAGAAAATCTGTGATTTCTAATCAAACTTTTTACACGATAAAAGCGTTATACAGGAGTGACTACGTTCCCAAAGAATACTTGATTAAGTCATAAGTGACTTATAGAAATTACTACTTGAATGGGTTGTAGCCAGAACAGGTCCAAACAACACTTGTACTTTGCAGCGTGAGTTTGCCTAGTGGAATTCAATCTATTAGATTGAAGAACTAGACGTAGTCAGGGTTGTCAGACGAACTAGTATAAACAATTGTGTGAACTATATCTTCTTTTATTTCTTTTGAATTACATTTTATAACTTTAGCTACTCAAAGGGAGATTTTACTTTAATACAAAAAAATTTCTTAAACTTTTTATCAACAAACTTGGTGCATCAGTTGAATCCAAAGTATTGTCTGATAAACCCTTTCAACGGGTGAAAGTTTCAATATTTTCCAAAAGTTTTTAAAACGCAATTCAACCCTCTCTTCTTATGTTTTACATGATTTTCATTATGTTTGTTTAATTTCAATCAATTGAGAGTCACTTGCTAGTGGTCTAATGATTAGAAGGTTACTATAGTGCACAATAATGAATGTTCTCATTTTAGTGTTGAATAGCTTTTATTATTCAATTTTTAGTATGCAAACTTCAATTATTCTAGAGAATATGTAAGGTCTTTATAATGTGCATATTTTAAATGTTATATAATCGTGAATAATATAAAACAAAGATAATATTTTTCAATAGTGATATAGCCTGATTTGTCTTACTACCGACTTAGACGATGACAAACATATCCCATTGTCTTAAAGTCTAACAACAATTAAAGTTACTAGTGAGAGTGTTTTCCCTAAAGAGAGTACCAATGTGGAAGGGTTTTGAAGGGACTATTGTGGTAAATCTAAGAGCAGTTAGAATAGTCTTACACTTGAGGGAGAAATGGTTAGGAATCTAAGTGTGAGTAAAATCTTACATCAAGTAGAAATGAAAAGTTGAACTCTATATAAAAAAAGTTAAGACCCATAAATATTGAACCTTAAATTTTATGTTGGAAATAGTGTCATATTTCTTATATGATTTGTTCTTTTCTCATGGATGTTAAATTTTCCCCTAAAATTTTTTCCTACAAAATTGATTTGACAGTGGGTAGCAGCAAAAGGAACCGAACATACCTCCATCTAACACAAATTTTGCGAATAGACTCGGTGCTAAGGAAGGTTATAGGAAAGATGATGGAAGACAAATGCTCTTTTTCCAAAAAGAATAAAAACTCTTGAACCATTAAATAACCACCAGCCTACACCTTGTATATAATTCTGATTTCTTTTTATTATTTTAAAAAATTTGCATTGTAATTTAGGGTGTTGGATAGTTGTCCGTGCATACCCACATTCTATCTATCAGAACCCTTTCCAAAATAAAATTATAGTTGTATACCTTTACCTTCACATTGTACCTACGATTTTATGTTGTAATACTCTGCTGCCAAACTTTTCACTCACCCTCCAAAATAAAATTGTAGTTGTATACTTTTACCTTCACATTGTGCCTACAGTTTTATGTTGTAATACGTTGTTGCCAGACTATTCACTCACCCTCATAGTGATGTGGGTAGAGATAGTACCTAGAAGTATGTTAGCTAATGAATACATTTTGTATAATGCGGGCAAAGAGTGTGGTTATTTCTTTTCTTCCTATAATTTTTTTTTCTATCTAATGCAGAGATATTAGTACCTCAAGTTACATTATATGGTACATATGTATATGGATTTCAACACTTCTTTCTACTCAATTTAATTTACTACTTGATAAAAAAATTCTATTTAATACTAATTTCTATGCAAAAAATATAAGATATGGTATTGCTTTGATTTTTATTTTTAAAAAATTTGTTACTATTCTAAACTTACATCAACTCATATTGTTGACTTAACTAGATAACTATCTCATTCGTTACCATTCCACACTTATTTATCCTCTTCTAATTTAGAGAACATTATGAAATATATTACATCAACTTATTCATTTGTTCCATTTCCTATTAAAACCATTTTCAAATGAAATTTGATTTCCACACGTTATCATTTTATTTCCTTGTATATTCGATAATAACCTTTTTTATCATAAATTTTTTATGTACCCTAGGATACATATTTATGAATATAAATTATAAACCCCACCTCCAAACTAGTTTAATTAAAATTCAAATAATCTAGCATCCCAAAATTCAAAGTTTATGGTTGAATATAATTTTTTTCACATGTTTTGTATATATACATACATATATATATATATATATATATATATATATATATATATATATATATATATATATATATATATAAAATATGATGAAAAGCTTGTATAGCGTAAATAAATTTGTAAGTACTAAATTGTATAATTGTATTTCAGATGCACAGAAAGAAGCATATGCTAATAAAATATATATGGAATAATATCAATAACAAAGTATTTGGTTAAAGGAGGAGAGAGAAAGGAAGGGAGGAGTTTAATAAAAGAGGGAGAAAAAGAAAGAACTTTATAATTATTCTATTCTAATTAAAGAAAGGAAAAAAAATTAATGACAATTAGATTAATGTATTATCGCATATCCTTACTAATAATAGAGTGCAATAAAGGTTAGATTAATATTTTGTCATTATAATCCAAGTACACATCTTAGTTCGCTCTCTCTTTTCTTCTCATTTTTTCCCTTTCTAATCTATCTTATTTCTTTCAGTTTCTTCTATCTAAACAATATATGCGAGTACAGAAAGAACATGATAAAACACTAAAATAGGAGTGGTAAACTGTCATGCAAGTTATAGAAGTCATAAACAAAACTAAAGTAAATTATTATGTTTTTTTATTAGTTTCTTTACTCTGTTTTACCGTTGTGCTTTGAAAATTGGGTAAAGTTACAGTTAGTCTTTCAAATGTAGGCTCCACAATCCAAACCAAAATTATGGGCTCCATATTCCACTTTTTTTAAAAAAAAATTGGACAGAAACAAATAACAATTATAGTGTAGTTGTGCTGTCCTTAATAATACAAATTTGTTGGGCAATAGAATTGACTGCTTTTATGTTAGTAAAGATTAGGTCATCATTGCACTCGACAATTATTCATCATCGTTAATTATGTTTATATCAAGTTCGATTAATATATATTAGCATGTGAAGATCTTTAATGAAACACCAACTATGATAGCCTACCTATGCTGAATTGCTGACGCACACTCCTAAATACCTTTAGCTTCATTTCTTTTTTATTTATTTCTTTAGATTATATTAGATTTTGGATTTTGTCTCTGATACTGTTGTTTGTATTATATCATTTTGACAATATTTTATGCAGGCATGGAACTAAAATTACCAAATCGGCTATGGCATTATATTTTTGTGTTATGTTTCATGCATGGTAATTTTGCCTACAATTAACGCCATGATGGATACGCATTTCACTCTGCAACTAAGGCCATAATATCAAGGTTTTGAGGATTTTAATCTGCAATAGTTTTATATATGATCAGAAATGCAAGTTCATTATCACCATCTATCTGTAACAGTTTGCAATATTAAAAGTTTTGAGATTTTTACAACTGTGACTGTGGCTGTAATTTAAAACTTTGCACCAGTTGGAGAGGTTAAATAGAATGAGACAAACTTGTAGAATAATAAAATGCAGAAAAATGTATACAAGTTATCTCTAAAGTGTCTAGGGCTTTCGCTTAAATTGTAGTATAATCTCTTCTTTTTTTTAAATTTTGTTTTAGAGAAGTTCGTTCACACATGCTCACAAACTTCGAATAGCTGATACGCTAGGGAGTTAAATATTATAACAATATATCAGATACAGCAAATCTTGGTCTGGGGATCATCAGTGTATAGTCACATGGGAATTGTGGTAACTAGAAAAGAACTTAGTTATTCTTTTTATATAAAACTAAGCTAAAGATGGTTGGGTTTAATTAGTTAATTGTTGCTAACAAAGGCTGCTTCAAATTTCAAAATCCAAGAAGGATCAACATCAAGTCGTAGATAGCAAGCCTTGGTAACCGAAAATTCTCTTAACAGTCACCTTTGGTCGTCATGGTTTTTTGCTTGTCAGAAATTCCTCACATAGGTTCGTCCCTAGTCCAATGAGACTCCACCTCATATTCCAATGGCATGAGGTGATCTAGTATATATTGTATTTTCCTCCCCAAAACAAAGAATCTTGTCCAACCATATCTTTTGT
Organism: Lablab purpureus; assembly: GCA_030347555.1. NCBI lineage: Eukaryota > Viridiplantae > Streptophyta > Magnoliopsida > Fabales > Fabaceae > Lablab > Lablab purpureus. The sequence continues at coordinate 19,478,269 of CM059256.1, read as the reverse complement.
CAGGTGTGAACCCTTCGTTGGGGTTCTCACTCCTCAATCAATCTCATTGAGGAATGTGGACGCCTACCTATGTACATGTAATTTTGCTGCTTTTAAGGTGGGGACCACCCAGTATGGAGGATAAGGAAAGCTACAACTAAGAACAACCAAGAAATTATGTATAATATACACTTCCTCATCACTTATTTCTTCTAACTTTCGCCCTTTCCCATACACATACACTAGTTTGTACATATCAGTCACACAAATTAAAATATATACGTTCTTTCTCTGGCCTTAGGGCATATCTCCATGGGTTGCCACAAACATATATTAAGGTATTCACTGTTCACAACTAAAAGTACTGAAATTACCCCTGTAGTGTACGAACTACTGATCAGTAGGCGCAACATGGTTTTAAATTATGGTGTGCAACTATAAACAGTGGCTGTAACGTGAAAGTTTTTTACCTACTCTAATTGCATCCTGACCATAATATTACCATCATATTTAAAATTATGAGTCATATCAGAATAGGTCTGAGTTAGATTAAGTTTGGAATGAAATTGAAACCATAATTTTAAATTGTGAGTCATATGAGTAAGGTTTGAGTTAGATTAAGTTGAATCTGACAGAAAGAATTGGTCAGCAAAGTAGGTTAAATCAAGACTTGGATTTTAGCAAAACAAAATGTGTTTATATTTAATATTCATGAGACGATGAAAAATACGTATCCCAGGACCAGGTTTTAATGAGAATTATCTTAAAAAAGATGTGTGGGGAGAAAATACAGTGAAGAATAGGGTACCCAATATTGACCATGCATGCGTGTTTTTGCAGTGATAACAGAGAGGACAGACATTGAATTGTTTGATATAGGTGGATATGGACCATGCACGGTCTAAAATACATAGAGATGCAACCACTTTGATGAAAGGGATGAGGATGATGGGCTAGGTAGTCAGATACATTGGAATTGGCATACATAATTAATAGTTGCAAAATAAAACTATTGTGTGAAGGTATGTGAGAAGTGTAGATAGAGCATTATTAGGTGTGTGAGTGGATAAGTCATTGCAGCAGTGTTTGAGGATTAGAAGCGTACCTATCACAGTTAAAAGGGGCGAAGGGAAGAAGTGGGGAGAAAAAGAAGAAAAACAGAACAAAAAGACGAAATAAGAGGAGCCCTGGGAAAGCTGTAGTGCTGGATAAGGGGAGACATGAGTAGGGGCCCATGTATAGGAATGTGGGATTATATCCCATCCCATCCATGCATTGTAGTCATGTCCTTTCACATTCTTACCTACCTACGTTTCATGTATTCCCCCTAAACCTTCCAATTAAACAACTATATTCATAACATAACACCAATACACCAACACTAACAAACTCTACTATATCCCTTCTTAACTCCTTCAAACTCATTGATAACAAAACTACAATTTTCATAGTGTGTTTGGATCAGCCTTGTGTGTAGTGACAAATAATCACTTTAAATTATCCCAAAAGACATGAAGACTACTAAGCTTGTATTGTTATCGTTATGTATTCAAGAAACTGACGCCATGGTTTGATGAAAAACATCTCTATAGTTGCAGTTATCAGATTAGCAATGAAGAATGTTAGCATAGAAAAGATGATAACAATTTATCAGTAAGAGATGAAATCAAACTTTTTTTTTCATAAACCTAAATATTTCTTTGTTAAGAGAGTAAAATACTAATTTTTCAATAAAATACTACAATGTACATATAAAGCGACGGAATACTGTGAATGGGTATACTATACATGAATAGCAGAAAAAGTTGAAGATTATTATTAGGCGCCAAGTGAAAACTAAATTGATGGAAAATAAAAGGAGTGACATAATGGAACAGAGAGAGAGAGAGAGAGAGAGAGAGAGAGAGAGAGAGAGAGAGAGTGGAATGAGATGGTGGGGAGGGTCAGAGTGGGAGGCAGGGCCCTTGACGGCGACCATAGGGTATAGTATCAATGTCTAGGTGCCCGCACTGCCCGCGTTGCCCAACATGTACATCCAGAGTTATTTGTTCTCGTCTTTACCCAAAGCTCGCGTCGTTTTCCGCTTTGCCCGCCCAATCCAAACTTTTGATTTTTAAGGGAATAAAGTTTGCACACCAAAGCAAACACACCACTAATGTAATATTGTAATTGTAAGAAACACAACATATCCTTGATCCTTGGTAATAGCTGCTACATACTACTATGTTTGTATTATGTATGTACAGTAAGGACTAAAAGGCATGTCGGTCTTCTCTTCTCTTCTGATTTCTGAATTCTGAATTCTGAATTCTCATAAATCTGACCCACTCAGTCTCTGTCTGGCTCTCCGGACGGCACGCGCGCTCAGGCTATGCTATTCATTCATTCTGCAATCCATACAGTACAATGTACATTACTACACTACACTACACACCACATCACATCACATTTCAGTATTTCGATCCCAATAATTGACATTCCCAGTTTTTGTTTTCGTGCTGCCTCACCTTTCCTTTCCCGTTTTTTGTTTTTATTTTTTTCTTTTCTTACACCCTCCTCCCAACGTGACATTATCTCTGTGTCCCCACCCCTATGCTCTCCATCCACTCAACTCTTGCACATTCTTAATTTCTCCACCTCATTAATCATCTGCTAGGTATTTTCATGCATGCTTCGGAGAAATACCATGCGTATGCCAATTTTTCTAGTCAGATTCAACTTCCAATTGTTACAACAACTTGTTTTGTTTTTATATTTGGAGAATGTTTTGATTTGGTCAATCTCCTGCATACTGCAACTTTTAAAAGTGGGTATATTGGGTTGTTCAGCATTTTTGTATGTGATTTCAACAAGTCTTCCAGTCTTGGTCCCTATCTTTACACATTGGCTTTTCCAAAAGTTGTAATCAAAGGTGAAAGAAACACTAATTCCCTTCAATTAAACAATATAGCCTTGGATTCGTTCAGTCTGAACAAGCGAAAGGCCCACCCCAGTTCGAAGTAATTCTGTTAATATTAAATACTTCCAGGAACCCAAGACTGGTAGATAATGAGAGATCACCAAATACTGATTTTGGTTATATGCTTTCTTATAACTTAAGTGATTAAGATTAATTTGTCATTCATCATCGACAATGTCTCTCAATCAATCAAAATTTTGATTGACACATGGTTCAGCGAATCCGAAACACATAGACCCCTCCTTTTCCAAGAATCTCCTCGTTCCGTCTCTTGTGATCGCATATTTTTGTTTCTCTAACTAATTTGACTTTTCGTTTTCAGAATTTTCTAGGTATGCAAATGTAAGAGGTTAGAAGTTGTTTGAGTCCATGATCTCAATTTACACGAGTCAGCTTGTTCACATAGTCGTCTACCTAATTGTGATTACTATAGAATTTGGCATAATTCGCCCAATAATATATGCTTACAAGTGATGTCCTGAAACACAAGTAAACAGGTTACTCTAAATTGATGTTTAATTTGTCTTCTAGCTATTAGATAAAACAGTATAAAGCACTATGAGCACTTGATTTCGTGGGTGCTTCTTTTAGTCATTGTGAATAGAGGGCATTGTTGGTACGTAGTGAAGAATTTCTACTAACTGAATACCTTTCGATCAATTCAAGTAATCATATCAGACTGAGACCTAGCATTAAGGAATTATTCTGCAATAGAACCTCTATTACGGTGCACATTTAAGCGCACCGAATTTCCGTTAATAGGGCACCAATTCCTTGAATAGTAATTAGCGCAGTTTATCATCATTCATTACTCGGTTTTAAGAAAAGTTTTAATTGATAGTATTTTTATTTTTATTTTCAGAATATAGTATTCACCATTGAACCAAGTAAGTGTCTCCATCTACTTCTGTTTGATTGTGGTAGAAGCAATACGACTCAAGACAAATTTTACATACCTATTTTTGGCTAAGATCAAAATTGACGTACCTATGAAATTATAGGATGGAATCTCGATTTTCCCTAAGAAAAAAAAAATATTATAATGAAGAAAAGAAATGAAAGTACTGGAAAAATTAATGAAATTATTATTAACAAATTATTGGCTCTACTAGTATGTTTGATCTTTCGTAGATATGTTGTGAAGACTTCCCTACTTCCAATTCATCTCCATATATACTTGCGTTTGTGATTTGAATTTCGTATTAACTACTTATCTCCTTTATCACTTATTAGCTACATAGTTTTTTTTTTTATGAAATTTAAACACTTTTGGTGTATCAAACACTTTGTAACATCTATAATACTTTCCTTTCTCTTTCTAATTGTCTAGTTATCCATGAAGATTGACTTTTTATCTAGATTAAAGTGTATTTCAAAATAGGCAATTTATACGAGTAGAAACAATAATACTTCTTGATAGAGTTCATATACATTTTTTTATAAAAATCAAACTTTCTAAAGTTTATAAAATTTAGTAAAGGCTATCAAACCCTTTTATCTAATTATCCAATACATACTTAAAACTAATAATTAAATTAAAATAACTGTGTCAATGGATTGACAGACAGCAATAGTATTTTTTCAATATATAAAATTAAAATAAAAAAAAAACGTAATATCTGCAACACTTCACATTCTCTGAATCACACACTGTTGTTGGTCTTGGTAGGTAGAGTGGACCAGAGAAAGTAGAATGGTAAATAAAAAACATAAACAGAATCACTTGCGAGACCGCAGCTGCCAATGAACGTACATGATTTCATATTCCAATGTTAGAATTTCATGCAAGATCTAGTAAATTAAATCCATATGCTTTTCTCATTGTTTTATGAAATAAAAAAAGAGGGTATCTGAAGACCGGCATTTGTCAGGGTCAGTTCTCCTATTTCGTTCCACCAATGTGAAAACTGATGAGATTATTAATGGAGGTATATTCTTAGTGTAGGTATAGCTCTTGCAAGAAGCCACACAGAAAAGATTATGTGATGAAAGAGTGGATGAATTGATTGCTTGTTGCATTCTTGTTTTGTTCGTTGTTGAGCATGTAACTGTGAACTAGGGTCGGGTAGGAATGAAGTTTCAACATTTGGGTGTGTGATTGTGTACCAGAGGCAGGACAATGGGACATGTGTTTGTTCTGGTCAGGGGAGTGAGTGTGGGGAAGGGCTGAATTGAAGCCATGAGTTTCGGGCGCGCACTGGCTCTTTCTTTTAGTTACTACTTGTAGGGACAATCAGCTTTACACGTACTTCCACGTGACTAGCCCTCACCTTGAACTTGTAATCATGGTTTTTGAACGGAGAAGAATCTTCACCTAGAGAAAACCCTCAATCCCTTCCTCCACAAGCGCCAACAAGTACCACTCTTTTACAAAACTTCATTACTACTGATTTTTCCCCCTATATCTTTCCTTTTCATGGTATCAAAAGAGTTGAATCTACTCAAGAAATTAACTTTTCACAACAACGGGGATGACCTAAAGTTCGAGTTTCCTTTACAAGAAATATTTACACATTTAATGCATTCATGGAGTGTGATTGTTTTTTCTCAAAGTGGGACAGCAAAAATATATGTCCTTCATTCTCTACTTTTTTATTCATTTAAGAAAAACATTTGATAATTACCCATAGATTTACAACCTAAGCAGGAGAGAAAGAAAAAGGAGGTCGGGTTAGTTTTTTTATTTATTTTTCGATAAAATAGGAGGAAATAGTAAACGAACATGACTTTAGAACTACAGACTTTCATAGCTGTTAAATTTATACGTGGAGGCAAAATACATCTGCAGCGAAACGCCCAGTCCATAAAAGAGAAGCACGCGATCACATAGAGAAAATGTTTTTAGCCATATGCGTATTATAGAAAAATGAAGTTGAATTCAAATCCGTTGTCTGCAAGTTTCTGTTGATATGCGAGCAAAAAGAAAAGGAATTCAAACTGTTTGGATGCATAGAAATTAACGAAGTGTCTTTACTGGTACTGTTTACTCATAAGTGGGACAAACAAAATGATTTCATCCCTTACATAATTCATAATTGGTTCAGCAAAGACCGCACGTATGATAGAATGTGTAATGATCAGTTCATTAATAAACCTCTCCTAACTCAAGTTGGAATCATATAAGATCGAAAGTAATAATTAGCTTAAGAAAAAAAACAATATCTGCTATATAATATCACCTGTAGTCAAAATTTTCCAACACCAAAGAGTTGTTAGGATGACCAAAACGGAAAGTGGAAACTCAACGTTATCTTTCTCTTGTTGAAATTTATTTTCTGACGCCTAGAGAAAAGATGTTTTGCATTTGAACCAATTGAAATGAAGTTAAAGAGTTATTTAAGAAGATAGTAACTTTCTTTTTTTCTGCACATTTAAAACTGATGGGTATAATTTTATTTAAGGAAAGGTAAGTTTGTTGTGAGTGTGAAGAGTTGGCATAGAGTATATAAATATATATTATTAGGAGCCCCCAATTCTATATATTCTTTGGCAACAACTAGTACCTGACTGCCAACGAAGCTGTCCTACTACCAGCATAAAACAACGAAGCTGGCCAATTGAATTCCCAAAGGCGAGTGTCATCATACACTTCTACTCCTCCAATCTATATACTCTTTAATTCTCTCTCACTCATACGCAGAGCCAACCCACTTTCTTTCGCTTTTCTTTCTCCACTAACTCAAAAAGCCTCGCCACCCTTTTGCTTTTCGTTTTTGGATTGTTGTAGATCCACCAAGATAAAGAAGATGATCCAAGAACTGTTGGGTGGAGCTAGCCTCATAGCAGGAGAAAGAAAACCCTCCATTAATGGAGGAGGAGGAGGAGTGCTACTCCCAACTACACCATCTCCCTCTTCTCTTCCTTCTTCCACGACTAACAATGTTACCCTCACATCTGCTACAACAACTACTACTGCCACCACCACCACTACTCCCACATCGGAAAACCAAAACCTGAGGTGCCCGCGATGCGATTCATCCAACACCAAGTTCTGCTACTACAACAACTACAACCTCACTCAGCCTCGCCACTTCTGCAAGACGTGCCGCCGCTACTGGACCAAAGGCGGCGCTCTCCGCAACGTTCCCATCGGCGGCGGATGCCGGAAAAACAAGAACATCGGCGTGGCGAACTCAGTGGCAAAGACTGCCTCAACCAAGATGAAAACCGTAGCATCTGAGCTAGGAAAATCACCAGGTTTCGGTGGGTTTGAAGTTGAACATGAGCTTCCACCACCGAGTCAAATCCTTTGGGGTTCCCCCCAAAACAATCACCTTCTGGCTCTGCTGAGAGCTACTCAAAATCAAAACCCTAACCCTAACCCTAGTCCCATGTCCATCAAGGAAGAAGGGACCCTAATGGGTCATATGGTGAGCACTGAGCCCTTGGTTTCAAATGCGTTGCTGAATCACCGAACCTTAGGCTATGATGCGGTTGCGCAAGTTCCTTCGCTTGGTCTGTTTGGGAGAAGCAATCAAGATCAACAACAAAACGGGGGGTTCCTACTTGGGGAACATCACAACAGTGGAATTCAAGAGCTTTACCAGAAGCTAAGGTCGTCATCGGCTAATAATTATTGCAGTGATAACTCGTCACAAGTGTTTATGGGGAACATGGCTTCTAATTACTCCTCTTCTGTGACCAACAACATTATGGAGACAACTTCGGTTGCTGGGGGAGAATTCGGATACTGGAACGGTCCAACCTTTTCGTGGTCTGATCTTCCAACAACGAATGGCGCTGGTGCATACCCGTAACAGAAATAACTGTTTTTCTCTCTATTTTGTTCACCGGTTAAATTTTCTTTTCCTGTTAGACAGTAGCATAGTGCTCCTAATTAATCACTTTGTACCTTAAGAGTTTGGTTCTTTTGTGGTTGCTTTGGTTTGGGTGGTATATGAATATGGATCTAGCCCTTTTTCTGTTCTTCCCTCTCTAGCCTTCAATCTTTTTTACTTTTTGCTTTTTGTGTAAGTTTGGTTGATGGTGTGCTTGGCTAAGTTATCTATGGTTGTTTCGAGGACCAGAGTTCAAAACTGAATGGAGAATTTTTTAATGGTTCATATTACTTGCAAAGTCTCTGGATTTTGTTAATTAATGCAGTTTGCTTCTTCCTATTCAACCTTTCACCGAGTCTTAATTACTTCACCTAAACGGCCAGATAAACATTAATATCGTTAAACGAGAAAATATATATCGATAACTGTAAGCAGGAGAATACAACAATGTAGAGAAGATTGTTACTGACATTAAATCGGGAACATCACAGCTTCTTTAGAAATACAATTTTCTAAGCCAATAAAAAAGAGTAAAGTTGGTGTGTAGAAGAATATATGATCTTGGTATACTAAAAACTTTAGGGTTTTGTTTTGGTGTGTGTTAGGAGGAGGTGGTGGAGGCGTGGTGGTGGTCCTAGTGGGTAGCATATGCAAATGCAAGAACTTTGTTTTGTTACGAGAAATCGACGAATCTAATGGAAAACCAGCCTTTTGCAAGGGTTTCCTCAAATAGCATTAGAGAATCTTGGAATTGGTAATGGGAGGAATCCATCTGTGTCCTTACAGAGAGCAGTGAGCACTTATGCTATGCCTGACTTCTGTTTCTCCGGTATTGTCCAAAATTTTATTTCCTTCTTCCAGTACTGACAATATCTATCAAACGCACACGCACAATGTTGTGTCGGATTCTGGAACTAGCTGTCGACTCATCTTGATTCTTGGTATTCTAGTCAGTAATGCGAACCTATCTAACGATTCTAACCTATTATGAGTGTCTCACACGTTATGTGACAAGAACCATTCACTCAGTCACATGCAAACAAGTAATTCTGAATCATTACGCCGGCTCACAAAGCTTTGGTTTTTTACCAGAGATTCAGAAGCTAGTCACAGATTCTTCGGCTCTTCAACGTTCAGAAAATACATGAGATCAGTGATTTGTTGTTATCAAGTATGTCGATAACTGTACAACCCCACAGAGAAAAAAAAAGAGAAAGAAAAACAAGAACAAGTAAATGGAGAGAAATAAGAAAGAAATAAAAGAAAAGAGAAGTTTTATTGCTTTCTTCAAAAAAATAGGAAAAAACTAATTTTATTTATTATTATTTAATTATTTATTGTTATTATAGCAGAAAAAAAGATAAAAAAAATAAAAATATAGTTATATTTATAAAAATACTTTAACTTAACTTTATTTTAGCAAAATTATGATATATATGCTTCCTCTCACGTTTACGCATTTCTTTACGTTTTTTTTATGCGAAGATATCTTCATCCATTCAAACTATCACCATCCCTACTTTTCTCTTCATTTTTGACCTCTCTCTTCCTCTCAGCACACATCCAAACCAAGCGTAAATAAAGATAAGTTAGACTAAAAGATGAGCTGCCAAAATGTAGTTATAATGTCCCTAGCTGTGATGATTCTGAAATATATATATTAATTTTAATTCTTTTAGTCAAGATGATATGTCTCTTACATTTATTTAATTATAATATAATTATATAAAAAATTTAATTCGTCATATTTTTTAATAAGAAATATGTTCAAATAATTATGTAAAAAAATGTACCTAATTCAAAATTGTAAAAAAAAAGTGGAAAAACATGGTAACAGAATATGTAAAAGTAATAATTTATATTATTCATATATTCTTCTTGATAAAAAAATGAAACAATAATAATCACACTATACTTTGAGTGTGATGGAGAGAAGATGAACAAATTACTCGAAATAATAGTTTAAAGAAAGAGATGAAAAAGACAAACAATGAAGAAGTAGTTTTGAGTTGTGTGAAAAAGATATATTAGACATTAAATTTTATTGGCAAGATGACAATAATAAAAATATTTTAAGTCAGAAATTAGAGAAATGAGAAATAAACCAAACAAGTTAAAAAAATGTGTTTTAAACATTATATTAAATCTGTGATATAACCAATATAGATTTTTTAATACTATGTTATGCAAGTTTTTTTTAATCAAACAATCATTATAACTAGCATGTATGAATTAAATATTTTGGTTGTAAATATCAATTGACTTATTTTAGTGGTTATACCTCATCCTACTTTTCAAAGAGGTCAGGGTTTTTGGTTCAGACCTAGCTTACCACGTAGTTTATTTTTTACCATTGACAAAGAAACTATTAAAATTCAATTGAGAGAGAGAAGATAGTGAAATAAAAAGAATAAAACGTTAAGAAATCAAGTATACAAATAAAATAAAAAAATGATAATCTGATATAATTGAGAGAATTTTTTTAGCAATTACTATAAAATAGTGTAGGAAATGTAAATCCAAATAATAGAAGAAATATTGCATTAGAAAGGTATTGAAAGAGCGAGGGAAGTAAAAGTCTCACTGTTTATAATCTATATAATAAAGAATAAATTAAAAGAGTTATTTATAACTTTTCGAAACTAATTCATGGAAGTTTTACTTTTTTTTCCTTAAAAAATTCATGTTGAATATCCATTTTTATTATTAGTGCATGTTTATACATCTTTTTATCATTGAACTCGAAAGCAAGGGAAACGAGGTGGGAATACTATGTTTTTTTTTATTATGATTACAAGAAACAATGATAATAATAATCTAACACAACACAAAATGAACTAGTTAAAAACAGCTCTCTTCAAATTGGCCTCAATATTCAGTCAAGGCTTCATATTTTACATTTTTCTTGAACAGTCACACCCTCGTAACTGAAACTTCTAAACAAAATAATGATAAGAATGAAGAAAAGTGAAAATCCAAAGTTACAACTTATGCCAATAATCACGTCAAATTATATATAAACCCCTTCTGAGCCTATGATTTGGGGAGGTGTTTAGCCTTGCCACAGTAGAGTGCATTGGGAGGGACAAGAGTCTCAGTGTATAAACTCTGCTCATTGTTCCACACCCTCAGATACGAATCTTGTCCCAGATACCGTCTTTCCCAGATTGCAGACCTCAAGTTCCACATACCCTTATTGTCCAAAGATACCAATATGGCACTCCAGGAGTTTGGATACACCTGTCATTGAGTACATGCAAGAGATTCATTATACTAAAATTTTCTATTCTTGAAGATAAATATAAGTAACACACTTTCTAACACTAATGTTTTCTGACTTTATTTTTATCAGTTAAATTCCTTAGTTTGAAAACGAAACTCAAGTATTTAATACAACTTACTTAAATTTTAAAAAAAAGCATGTCAAAAAATGGCCTTAGAAAGTATAAACATTTTTCTACCAGATATATATTGACTCACCTGAACAGTGTGTCTAGTAACCCCATCAATCAAGTTGTAAGTCTTTCTAGCATCAGGGGTCCACAAGCCATTGGCGTATCTAGATATTTAGATTTGGTTAATCAATTTTGTTATGAACAAATTGAATTAAACCCAGTTAACAAAAGTAAAAAATAGGTGTCCTACCCAACAACATAGAAGCTAGAACCATCCATGTGCCAGGACTGAATGTAGTTTTCATTGTTCTGGAAGACTATTTCTGCAAAGTCATGGAGGGTGAATCCGATGACTGATGTGCCTCGTTTGGCAAGGGTGCCTGGAGGAGGAGGAACATCTTTGATGGTATGGAGATCAAAGACACCGGGGATGTTAAACCAATCAGCAAGCTTCAATGGGGTGTTTGGGTTGATGTGGGAAATTCCATTCACTGCATATCTTAGCTTTCCATCTATTATGGCTTTGGAATTTGCCAATAGAAGTGTCCTTACAACAGGGATGGTTCCGTAGTGGAATGAGCCCTGAGGATTTGGCCGAGCTGCATTTGCTGTCAAATTCAGTCTTTAAAGAAAAGTAAACAAAACATAGTCAGAGGCAATGATCAGAAGATTCCCAGTTGAAAACAGTGCAACACTGAAAATAATGAAGTAAAATGTTTACTCTTAAAAAAGGTAAAAAGTGATATATGTGATGAATGGTAAAGATACAAAGCTTACTAGTTAGGTTTTAAAATGTGTTTCCTAAAATTAATGACTAACAAGTTGGTATGATTTTGCTAAACATTATTTATTTTGTAAAAAAATGAAAAATACAGTACCTGATGGTTCTAGCTTGTTCCATGGACCATTGTACATCATTAGTTGCTGGGCCTTGAGGCAATGGAATTGGGGCCTTACTGTTGGAGCCAGCATAGCTAAGAGTTGCTGTGGCAGTGAGAACACTGGGCCCAGTAAAACGGCTAGATGCAATAATGGCATAGTCAGTGATTGGCCCATTAAGTGTGACCAGAACAGTAACTGATTGCCCCACATGAACATCAAGGGAGCTGTAGGATTCCATGATTGTGTGTGCACCTTCAACTTCAATCAGTTTCAACTCGTGCCCCTGAATCCTGAAGTTAAATGAGGTTGATAATCCAACATTTGATACCCTGAACTTGTATCTCTTCCCTGAAAATAGTATCAATTTACCGAACTTAATAACCATTGATGGTGCTAGTTTAAATGGAAATTGAAAACTATCACTGTTTCATAGCTATGGCATGCTGTTTGTTGATGGAAATGGTTACCAGCTAACCCAGTGAACACAGCAGCATTTTTTTGGCCATTTATGAGAAGAGAATCAGGATTGGGAAGACTCCTCCCCGAGTCCAATAGTCTCCTTAGCACCTGAAAAATCAAGATTCTATTATTATCCTTTCATTTCAAACTTTTTGGATAATGTCAGTATAAGAGTTTAATGATTTATGCATTTTCGGTAAAAAAAAATCTGATTAAATTATAATAAAAAAGCTGTTCTGTATTATCTACTAATTTATAGCCTGTTTTCTCGAGAGAAAAAGAAACTATGCACTAGTAATATAAATAATTTTACATCATTCTTTAATCACAAACCAGACTACATTGTAGGTTTGTTGATATTTATAACAAGACACAAGTCACATTTTTCTCTATAATTTTCTATAATGTTTACAAAAGAAATTGCAAACATGATATCTACCCAATTTAAAATCTTAATAATATTATGTTGATGCTAAATAAACTCGTTTTGATGTTAGACAGAAGAATACTTAAGTTAATCAAGTAAGAATACGAGTGATGTTTGACCTTTTAAATCATTTACGTGATGATTAGGTATATATCTATATTCATCCCGATGTTATTGAGAAATATCCAATTTAACTCAAAATGAATATGAATAACACATCCTCATTGTATTTAAAAGACTCTTCATTATTTATTACTTTATTTTAAAATTTATATAGTTTTACTATTTAAAATTCAAAAAAAGAAAAATGTATCTTGAATTCTTTATAATAAGATCTTCTTTTGTTTTCACTTTTATTTTATAAAAATTATTTAATAAACACAAATATGTACAAATATACTGAAACACACAATTTATACTTATTGAATATTAAAATAATAAATATAATTTTTTATTTAAAAAAATTATATAAACAAGGGTTAAATATGTTTTTAGTCCCTAAATTATTTGTTAAACTTATATTTTATCTTCTGAAGCAAACTTTGGATTTATTTCGTTCTTATAATTTAGGGTTAAATATATTTTTAATCTCTGAATTGTGTTTCATCTCTGAGACAAACTTCGGACCTATTTCGTCCTTATACTTTAAAAATAGGTCTAAATGATCACTGATGACAAATAAAAATATCTTTAAAGAGAGGAAGATGAGAGGAAATAGAAGGGAAACGAGTAAAAGAAACTTAAGAGATGGATGATAGTGAAGTAGAAAACTATGAAGAAGGAAAATAAAGAGATAAAAAGGAATTCTGACACATTATCAAAGATAGTTTACACGAGTTTATAAATTATAAGAACGAAATAAGTTCAAAGTTTGCCTCAGGGACGAAACACAAATTTGACAAATAATTCAAGGACTAAAAACATATCTAACCTTATAATTTATAAACTGGTGTAAATGATCATCTATGACAAATAAAAACATTAAAAAAAATAGGAGGGAAGAGAAGGAAAAAAATGAAAAAAACTTAAAAAATAGATATAATGAAATAAGAAAAATAAAAAGATAAAAAAGAATTTTGATACAATAACAAAGATCGTTTCCATAAGTTTATAAAGTACAAAAACAAAATAAGTTTAAAGTTCATTCCAGAAACGAAACACAATTTTAACAAATAATTTAAGAACTAAAAATATATTTAACCCTATAAACATAGTCATGCACTCGTTTATGTTAATTTTAATTTCTATGCATTTTTATGTGTAAAAATTAAAATAAAAGCTAAATATTGTTTGACTTACTAGAGATTGAATATACACTTTAGAACAATTTTTTTCCAAAACAGATTATGATATAACTACTAGATCCTAATTATTATTGGTTGGCCTCTCAAATGAATTTTACAGTCATTTGCTTAATATAACAATTTTCTATGAATCAAAACAAATGAATGATTACATTAAGAATGGTAAAATAGCCAAAGATCTAGGGCCAATTTATAATATAAAAAGCAATTGAAGCACAAAAAGCAATTTAGGGAAGTGATTTCTTGACTTACTCTGTGGTGGGTCTTGTACCAATCTCCAATAAGCAGGGTGAATTCTCCATCAGGGGCAGGATATGGAATGGAAATTACAGATCTTTGGGCAATATTGAATCCACCAAAACCACCAGCAGCTTTATGGATTTTGGTTGATGGGAAATATGTGTAGGTTCCTACTTGATCTTTTACTTGGAACTTGTATGTCCAGTTGGAGTTAGGAGGAATTGGACAGTTGGTTCCTAAGACTCCATCTTGCCATGATGTTCTTCTTTGTTTTATACCACTCCTGTTTTGCATTACACCACACGAATATAAGGTTACAACTTCTGCACTCAATTTATACACTAAATAGTGGGGAAAAAAAAAAAACCACTAACCATGTAATCAAGAATTTTTCATCCAGCTTGTTAATGACATTTACAATGATATTGTCATTGGTGATGGCTTCAATTGTAGGACCAGGAAATTGACCATTGATGAGAATGCCCTGGTAAGAAAGCAAATAAATATCATATTCATGTACCCTTTTACAAAAAAATTGCATTTTCATAGGCATGCAAAAATGACCAACCGATTGTGGAAAACCTAGAGGATAAATTGTTCCATTTGTAATTTCCCATGTGAAGCTCAAATATCTGTCTTCTGCAATAACTGAGAGAGCACCCCAGCAAGCCAAAATTCCAAGAAAAACTGAAGAAACAATGCTCTGCTTCATCTTTGCCCTGACACGCTGTTAATTTTGGAATATAATTTTAAATGAATTGCAATTTCAACTTAAGCTATGACGAAGAAGAAGTGAAGTGAAAGATATCTACAGCAAGCATTGAATATCGATGGTGAAAATTGAAATGCTACTGTTTTTAAATTTAAAGTATAAATCAAAAGTGACATTTCATGGTACGTAGTACACATTGTTTTAATCTCGATAGTTAAAATAATCAATCAACAAATATGTTGTATTCATGTTTGGAAAATAATATACTTCATTATACTTCATGTGTTAAGAAACTAACAAAGGAAAGCATTAGGAGTTCAGAGATTCAAGGAGAAATTTGAAAGCATACCAGAAATCTAAGTTCCTCTTAGACAAGAGGAAACCAAGACGATGAACTGATATGAGGATGGAGAATACAGTGATTCACGCTACCCAATATATATATATATATATATAGAATAGAAGTGTGCATGAGAAAAAGAATTAAAGATGTTACGGAAGATGCGCCAGAGTGTGCACCACACAAGTTATGTACGCAACATCCTACTATGTTGTACATGCACATTACTCTCTTTAATTGCCACAACTCACACACACTTTCTCAAGATTTGTTTAATATTGTGAAAAGCCCATGTTACGAAGTTGACTAGAATTTCTTGAAACAAGCAAGACCACCGCGTTAAAGAAAAATAATTAATATATATTATTCGTAGTTTCATTAAATCTACATTTGCTTTCGATTTTGGTATAGCTTATTCAAATGATTTCCGTGTGAAAATGTGAAGCAAGATGAGTTGGTTTTTGTGCTAAGCTTGAGTCAGTGGTGGCCGGAAGAAAAGATCCACCGGGTTCGGCGCATCAAGTAATGGATGCTCATTAATCAGTGGAGTAACTTCTACTATTCTCATGCTCATATCTCTTTTTGTTGTTTCTTCAAATTCAATTGAATTTTCATCAACAGCTAGGACCAGCTATAGAATAAATTGTGCTACTAGAAGAACATATCATTTCATTAAGATGAGAAAAATAAGAAATAATTGAATATTTCTTCAATATAGGTTTATTTTTAGTTTCATCATCCAATAGTGAACTTTGCATCCATTTATATATACTAAATTGACTTCATCTCTAGTCGATGTGAGATCTCCAACACATTCTTTCACGCTAAGAACTGGATATTTCGAACGTGAAATTATATATCTATGGATAGTCCGATAACGAAATGGGTGGTCCGATAGTGAATGATCTCACAATCTTACTAGGATGAACTTATATGACTCTGATACCATATTAAGAAGTGGACTTTAAACTTAACTCAATTTCATAAAATTGGTTTATAAGATGAGATTTGCATTTACTTAAATTGATTTCATATCTAGTAACTGCTGTGATGTGGAAGCAAATAATATTTGAAGACAATGCAATCGAATAGTATGGATCTATGTTGGAATTTTTATTTCATTCTATCAACTTGCCTATTTTTTTTTCGAACTTATATTCCGGAAGCTCACATTCTTCTTCCCGCCAAAACTGAGTGCACATGAGCTCGTAAAACGCGACGTCGAGTGAATAATGGAATGTTGGAGAAAACTAAATTTATATATGGATCTCAACTTTCACTCAAAAGAAGATGAATTTAGTGAATAATTCTTGCTTCAAAATCCTATATAAAAATGCCCTCAATTCTAAGATCAATTGTGTGGTTAAGCGGGTAACATCAAAACTAGAGAAAGGTGATTTGCATGAGATTACAACGTGTCGTACCCAAAGCACCATTTTTACGTTCTAATAATATTTCATGGTCCAATACCTTAAACAAATCAAACAAGTATAACTTTCTAATAACTTCAAATGTTGGATTATGTTTAATTCTTCAACATGTTCACATTGCCAAGCTGTCATGTATCCATATCAAGCTTTTCTTATAGTCTTGATACGAAATATTGTAGAATTTGTCATCGTAGACTAAGTCTCAACAGGTGAACCCATGTGTAACAAAAACTCAGTAAACCCTAATCAAATTAACTACCTTTAAGAAAAACACTTAAGAATTCGTAATTGTCAGAGTTTTATTATAGGAGATAGATATTGCACCTCTTGTGATTAATCACTGGTGTTTTTAAATTAAAGTCAGCTACTTCATAAATGATTAAGTCAACTCCAGAAGTTTCACTTCTGTCCAAGTCAAGAAAGCCAAGTAGAATTATAAATAATATGGAATAGATCCCAAGATCTGATCACCTGGGAAAAGAGAAAAATGAATGGAATTACAGTACCTTTTATTATTTAAATTTTCAAGAAATAAGCTTGCATACACAGTAATTGAAGTACTTTAGATCATCTTTTTTTTTTAATTTGTTTAATCCGCTATTTTTTTAATTCTATTTTTGTTGTTCAAATTTAAAAACAATCTGTATCTGTTCCTCAAAATACATTTTTTAACCATTTATAATCACTATTAAATATTAATTTGTAATACTTTTAAGACTAAAGGCGATCTGCTTTTATTTATTTAACCAACGTTTAAAAACTATTAAGAGATCAAAATTATATTTTATCTTAACTATTTTTACTAAACATCATCTAGTTTTTATTTACATGGCAGTGTGCTAAACATGTTTGTCAACACTATTTTCTTTACTCTTTTATTCACTCTTAATTGTTTAAAAGAATATTTTGTTTTTAATCAATTATCAATCTCCTAACACTTTGATTTTAAAAACAAAATAGAAACCGAAAATTAAAAAAATACTTGAAAATAAATAAATATCTATGATAAAAATATTTTTGTGAGAATATAAAAAAATTAAAATTCTCTTTGCTTGTTTGATAAGATAGAAAGTCAAAAATAGCAATTATAACAATAATCTAAATAAAATACTTAGTATATGTTAATGATTTCTGACAGACTGAGAAAATAATTTATATGTCAATATTTAGGGAGTTTATTCAAGAGTAAATTTATCAAATCTGGTAAAAGAAATAATAAAAATGAATTAGAATAAATCTGTCTACTTACTTTTATAGAGAATTAATGATCCATCTACTATTTTTTTATATTCAATAAATCATCTCATAAATACTTAATAGATAAAAATTAATTTAACCGTTTTTTCATAGTTAAATATTTTTAAAGTTTATTTTTTAGAAATATTCAAAAATATATTTTTTAAAAATATAGAAAAAAATATTCTCTCTTTCAAATTTGTTAATGGTTAATTTTGTATTATTTAGATAGGTGAAAAACAACCTTTATAATTATATATAGGCAAACTCAAATTAGTTATTACATTATTTATTTGGTATTAATTAAGACATTGTCGTTTTAATTTCGGTTAGAACATTATTTGTTTGGTCTCAATTTGATAAATCATATTATCAATATAGTTTTGATCAAGTTACTAACATAGCTAGCACAACTTGAATCGCTAGCACAACTTGAATTGAGACATTTTTTTTATTAGTCTTATTTATATGTTATATTCAATAATAACTAAAAAAAATTTGATTGATTTTCTTAGCTTTGTTTTAGTTAGATTTGTTGAGTTTGTGCAACAATAATGAGAAAAACAAAATAAGAAAGGAAGAAACAACTCTATTATATAAGAAAATTCTATACATAAAGAACATATCAGTACAATGAGTATCACATGTTCATCAAGTTTCACATGTTCTCTATATATAAAACTAAGAAAAAAGAATAATAAAAAGTGTTAAGATAAGTAAGACAAAACATCATGTGATATAGGTGGTAAACGGTCTTACAAAATTTAATACTACTAGACGTTATCTAATAAAATGTATTTTGCGTTCTTCATGAGACGATCATGAGAAGTAAAAGGTGTATTCTCGTCATTTATTGCATAATCACTTATATCCTTTAGAGAGTTTGATCTAATTTTAAAAGACTTCATCTCACCACGATTTTTCTCTTTGGATTTCTCAAGATCTCTACATATAACAATCACTTAAGCATCATCGAACATGACATCCCTACTAATTAAGCATCTTATTTCCCTTGGTTTTAACCTTTACAACTTATACCCTTCACTCTTTCAATGTTTCCAATAATGATAATCTTTTTGTTTGTGCTTCTGTTTTATCTTTCTTGACATGTGCAAATGCTAAGAAATCAAATATCCTTACGTTATCATAATCTGTTAACTTTCCACTTCACACCTCTATGAGTCTTAAACTTCATAGCAGATGATGCACACCTATTTATTAGATAGACCATATTGTTTTGTGGTCTCCTCCTTTGCAAGTGTACCAAATTGTATGAGTAATAATATTGAAAAGTCCAAGTTTTGTTTCCCAAGAGATTTGTGTGTGTTTAGTTTATGTGAAACTTTACTAATTTTTTACTAAAGACTTAAAATTATTGGTTCATTAAATTTAAAGCGCTATGATAATTCTAAAAGCATTTCAAAAAACTAAACGTTAAATTAGATTATTGAACGATAATAAAGATTCACTGGTGTTGGATTTCACGAACTCAACTTTATGTATCTTGTCGAGTGAATCATTGGTGGCCCAAGGAATAGAAAGTTTTTCTCATTGAGCGAATTGTGTGATCGATGGGCGAACAAGTCCATAGATGACTTCCATTTTCTTGACTTCAAGCTTCATTTATCTACAAACTTGACAAAAATGAGAAGTAATGATTCAAGTGCAAAAAGAAATGTTAAATATGAGTTTTAACACAACATGTAAATAGTTATTAGCATAAATACAAATAAAGAAGTTCAATTCATATGATAAAATAACTTATTATCACACTTATCAACTCTCCCAAACTTATACTTTTGCATGCATGTCTTCATGCGAAAGAAATCTAAGATAAACATCTAGAGAATCTAAAACCAGCTTGTAACAAAAGAACATATGATTTCCACCACAATTTCATGCCACAAAGTATGAATGAATTCCAACTTGCATTTTTAAATACTGAAATAACATAATATGGTACTTGTGTAAGGTCACATCCCTATACTAAGAATCAGACCCAATCAACCAGAAGAATAAAATATGATAGATCAAATTTTTCCAATGTTTCATGTTGGTATTTGAAGAAGTTCAAAAAGTTCATTGATTTGATGAATCCAACATTTTCTATTGAAATATTGAAGATTCAATTTTAAAAGCTTAAAAATATGAAGTTTGATGATTAGAAGACACTTTTTTCATAGAGGAATATCATGTAAGTTTTTCTTCTCACTAGATTTGATCACAATATTGTTAGAAAACTTATATAAAATGCATTAAAACTTTATTTGTGATATCCATTTTTTAATAGATTAAAATATTATTTTAATATGTTAAAATACTCTTGATTGATCTAGACTAAGTTCAAGAATCATTTTAACCAATTAGATTATCGATTTAACCTGCTAAAATAACTTAGAATCATGAGTAGTTATGTGTCTTTCTTTTTAATATGTTAAAATGTGTTTTTAATAGATTAACTTTTTGAGAGTTTGAGTATAAGATCTTTATGTTTAAATTTGTTAAAATAATGAATTGATCCATTAATTTTACTAACAAATGAAATTAACTGATTAATCATAGTTTTAATCCATTAACAGGGATAGTTAGTTTACACACACACACACATATATATATATATATATCATTTATATAACTCATTTAATACAAAACTATAACCATACTTTTCAAATTCTTCGAAGCAATTTGAGAGAGTATTTATACTAGGTTAAACATGTTTTTTTGGAGTTTTCGTAATTCACATATGTGATAATTGAGAAAAACATAGTGTTCACCTTGTTCCTTTTTCTAATGTGCTATTATATGTCAAGGTGAACTTGTTTCATATAATTTTTTGTTACTTTTGTTTGTTTAATGTGAGTCTAGATAGGGTTTCCAAACTTTATCTATAGTAGGGTGTCATAGTGTATTTGTGTGCTTGTAAAACTTGAAAGTATAATGAATAAGTCAACTGATATGGTTAGGTAAGTGAATGTAGCTCTTGTTTAAGAATAAACCAATATAAGTTTTGTGTGTGATATTCTTCCTCTCTCTCATTATCTTGATTACTTGTTTGTGTTGCACTTAATTGCTTTCAGTTCATTAATTGCAATTCAAATTTCATTTTATCAAAGATATTTAAAGGTTTCATTTCTTGTTTTTCTAAAGGTTTTTTTTTTCAAAATTCAAATCACCTACTTCTTGAACTCAACACGTAAAACTAACATTTCACTCTTTCACACATGTGTTTAGAGGTGATATTCTCTCAAATTGCATGTTATAATCACTTCTTGAAATTTTTTTGCTTTGTTGATCATGTCACTCTTCTCCTACTAAGACAATGATGTTGACATATTCACCTTACCCTTTATCACATAAGTGCCTTAATGTATCAAGATAACTTTCATCTTGATTTTCCATAGTTATTCCTATTAGAAAATTTCTCATGTTAAACATAGCGATCATATTTGAAACATTACTCTTCTTAATTTTCTTCCTCTTGTCTCCATAAACATTGTCAATTGTTAGGTTCACTCAATAATAACAAGAAAAACATAAGAATAGGAATGAAAGAAAATAAGTGCATTATATCAAAAGATTATATACACACAAATAGTGTAGAAAAAGAGTGTGTATCACATGTCCATAAAGGAGTTAAGACAAAACATCACTTAATATGGTTAAACTTAACATTACTAAATATTCACCAATAGACAATCTTACTATAATTTTCTATACTCTTCATCATACAATTGATTTAAAATCTAATACATTCTAAGAATATTTAGTTTCAACTAAAATATCTTTTAATAAATCATTTTTAAATTATTTTTTATCTTATAATCAAACTCTAATAATGTTATTTTTTATCGATTATGACTAAAAATATCTTTAAGTTAACTTTCATCATAATATTATTATTTTTGAATGAATTGGATTTTTAATTGTTAATATGGATGAGATGAAATTTTAACGAATAAATGATTCAACAATCCATTAATTTTAGCTCTCATACTTTAGTTCATTATTCCCTCCCTTTTTTACCGTATGCAGGTTGATTTAATAGGAAAATCAACATATCTTTCTCATGCCTTCGATCAACAATAAACGTAGTAAAAAACTTTTTTATATCTAACCTATACCAATACTGACCTATCTATATGGACCTCCACTCACATTGGTTCTAACTACTTACGTATATTAAAACAAAAAATATAAAAATAATGTTGAAACCGTATTATTAGTTCCAACATCAATGCAAAGTTGATGCAAACAATTTTTTCAGTTTTTGATAAAAATAATAAAAGCTTACCATCGATCAAAGTTAATGCTGATTTAAATGTTTCGTTAACAACCTATAACAACAATTTTGCAGTGTCAGGCCAAAGATACACACTATACTTTTATATGGCCCAATGACATATTCCTTTCAAACTAACTAATGATAATGCTAACCTAACCAAAGTTAATGAGATATTCCTTTTAGCATTAACTTAGGTTAACATTTTTTAAAATTTTCTTAAAAACACTTTATATTGAATGAAACTCTTTTCTGTATAAAAAACCAACTGAGTAATTATTCTGGTAGGAGTTGTGACTAGTTAACTTGCATTTGCATTTTGTTATGAGACAAATTCACAACCAATTTCACCTTTACAATTGTTTTAATGAAAATCACCTAATATTTAGTTTAATTTTTTACTAATAGATAAAATTGTATAACTAATAGTTATGACACAATTTATTTTATTTATAATCATGAAAGTCAAATTTCAACTTTGACTACAACTTAATCATCTCATCTTGCAACATCATGTAATATTTTACACATTAATGATTACTTAAATTATTAGTTTATATATTCTATTTGCGATGTCTTTTTTTTATATAAGAGAGTCTGAACATGTTGAAATTTGATCACATTGGGAAGAAATAAGTTTTTTTAAAAGGATATTTAATTAAAAGAAAGAAATAGGAGGAAAGAGGGTTTTATTTTGGTAGAGAAGTCTTGTGAACTCTTCTTCTTTCTCCATTCTCTTTCCTTCTTTCTTCTCCAAGATTTCTAGACTCTCCTTCATCCATCTCCATATTAAAGTTTAGTGGTGTACTTCTGAGATGAAGAAAGTTTCTATCACTCAATCAATTTCAAAAATTGTAAGTCTCATCTTACCAATTTCCTAACCACATGCATGAAGGAATCATTGGGTTGAGTTCAATTTGCATTTTCATATGGAATTTTAAGAATTTTTGGGAATATGCTAGTTTCAATTATGTAGTACACGGTCTAACCCGTATTCAGGCTATGAAAGTTTATTTTTAGGTTTTCAGTTCTATTCTGGATACCAGGGAAGAACTTAGGAAAATTGTGAAAAAGTTGTATAAGAAGAAAAGTAAATTTAAAGATAAGAGAAACTAATATAAGTTTATTAGGATGTAGAAATTTTTTAATATTTTTTTTGTGGAGATGACTCAGTCATCGATTATGTTTATAAATGCATGATTTTGATATTAATGATTGAAGTTTAAATTTGAGAGTGTATAATGGAATTTTATATGTGTTTTGAATTGAACTTATTGTTATGATGAACATGATCAGTTTATAATACTAAATTCATATCTGAGCTATAATGGTAAAAAGTTAGACCACAACTTAAGTAATTAGAAAATATTAATTTATTAAAAATAGAAAAGTAGTGGGCAAAGTGAGGGGAAAATGGGTTTATAAACCTGAAAATTTGAGCACAAAAGCAATTTATGGGACAAAACTGATAAGAGACATAAAATTAGAATTAGGAGTGACTATTCTCATTCAAGTGACAAGCGAAATTCTCTTATTTTGTAACCTGAAATTGTTAAGCGAATGTTTATCTATTCCATTTAAAATTGTTAAAAGAGTTAAATTAAAATGTTAAGAGAGTTAATGTGATTCTATGGATTTTAAGGTATTTAGATTTGAGTGTAGTGATGACTGTTATGTATCGACTTTACTAAATCTGTAGATGTACATGTGTAGTATAAATTGATCTGTTTTGAATATAAGCATACTATATTGGTTTAATTAGGATGTATTGAATTGGTGATTCTGATAGAGATATTCCAACTCCACTAATTTTGAGCTCAAATAGAGAAAGGAATGAGGTGATGAGAGTTGAAGAGATTCATATAACTATGTTTGCGGTATGAAAAAGGACTGAGTGGCAAATTATTAGGAATTTACCCTGTCACCGGAAAGGGATAAGTCCCAAATTATGTAGTCTAATTGTGATGATACAACTAGATGAAGGTGGTGTGGCAAATGTAGATCTTTGAGTCTAATTCAATACATGTGAGTCTTCCGGAAGTAGTGTCAATGTCTATAGTGTATGATTGTGTAAGAGGCATGAGATGAAATTGTTAAACTATGTTAATCATTAATTATAATTGAGGTGTGACAAGTATTGTGAATGAATATGAGACTTTCAAATTTTATATAAGATTTTAGCTTACCATTTTTCTTGTTGTGTATGTGTTTTATTGAATTGTGATGATCGTGTCAGTGTACAGATGAGCAGAAACTATTGTAGGAAAAGAGACCAACAAGATTATATTAGGAGTGGGAGGAAAGGAAATCCATTCCTTAAGTGTACTTTGAAAAACTTAATTTTTAGATATGTTTAATTTGTAAATATAACTCTCTTTAAAGATGAAGGTATTTTGCTTAATTTTATATATATATAATGGTTAAATATGTTTTTAGTGTCTTAACTATTTGTCAAAATTGTATTTTGTCCCTAAGACAAACTTTAAATGTTCTTATATTTTATAAACTAGTGTAAATGAAAATAAAAACATTTTTAAGAAAAGGAAAATGAAAGGTAAGAGAAAAAAAAAGTGAAAAAAACTTAAGAAACAACATGAAGAAGGAAAATAAAAAAATAAAAAGAAATTCTATTATACAAATTTATAAAATATAAAAATAAAATACATCTAAAATTTCTAAGAATAAAACATAATTTTAAAAAGTAATTCAAAGACTAAAAACATTTAATTCAATATATAAAATGTTAATATTTATTAAATTACATATATAAAAGTGTTTATAAACTTTGTCGATAAATGTGCACTAGTAATTTTTGGGTTATTGCAATATTTGAAGTAGCTTTTGAAAATGTTAATAAATTAACACATTTCACGACTTAGTTTTTGAAAGTGAATTGAAAAAAGTTACATATAAAGAATCAAATGTTATTTTTGCTAGGCATTATACACTCACTTTCTAAATTTCCTATGAAGAAACACAAAATTGGTTAAGTTCCTCGGCGACAGTGAGAAGTGTAGCCAAACATATCATATTATTATTGTTAAGGATAATAATGAAAAAAATTATAACTTGTATCATAATGATAATAATAATAATAATAATATGATTATTAATTATACAAGAGAAACATGTTCCCATGCTAATTTTTTATGAAAATGATCACAATTCAAACTTGTTTATGTTATATTTTGTGAAACAAGGTACAAGGGAATGACGTTTTCGATGTATACTGTGAAGTCACACCCTTCTAGTAGTATGATGTAAAAATATTTTGGTTAAAAAAAATTGACAAAAAGAAAAGGAAAAAGTTGGATGAGAAATTAGCAAAAGTGGGAGTGGGAACAGTAAAGGGTTGTAGAAGTTAAATTGCAACACTACGTAGATCATACTTCCTGCACCCCATAATTACTAATAACATCCTTACAATTCTCAAAATGATCATTATATCCTTCATGTTCTATTTGAAAAGTAACTTCTGATTATTTTTCTTAAAATTTTCCAAAACAAAATTTTTGAAAGCTTTCTAAAATAATTTTGAACACATTTTTCATAATAAATTTTTCAAAAATTATTTTCTGGAATAATCTTTTCAAAAATATTTCTGGAACAAATTTTTCTAAATAAGTTTTTCAGAAAATATTTTCTAAAACATATTTTCTGGAACAACTTTCAAATTTTTTTTCTAAAAACATTCTAGTGCAAATTTTTATAAGATAATATTTAAAGAATACAGAGAGAAGACATTGTTGAGAGCAGCGGAAGGCACCGTAGATGCAGTGGAAGTAAAATATTTTAGTCTTTTTCATCATCAGTATGGGTGCGGTTAGTAATTATGGGTGCAGGAAACAAAAGCCTATTGCACATCCTTGTTTTCAAAACTTTTCTAGGCCACCATCACAATTCACCTTATCTAAATATATTTATTGCCCATTGTAAAAACAGAGTATGCACCTCAAAAGATTACATTTTAATTCATTTATTATTTTTCAATTTATGGAATCACTTTATTTAAGAAGTCATAAATTAAATACCAATATTATTTTTATTACTATTACATTTATATTTTATGTCTTAAAATTATATATCTGTTTAAAAACCTAGATGTATTTAGTTTATTTAATAATAAATTTATTTAAGTTAGTTTTATAAAAAAAGTACATTTTCAAAAATACTTTGAAATTGCATCAAACTTAAAGAAAATCATGAAATCATCTTGAAAAGGTTTCATGTGAAATTAACTTGTCAATTAATTTAATTGTTAGAATATGTGATTAAAAATAAAAACTGTTACACTTTCTATTAATAAGTTTGATTTAGTATAGACACATCTCTTAAAAAAAAATTATTCATTTTTTCTGGTTACCAAAAACTGTGTGCATTCTGTTCTTTCTCTTTTCACAACTCTTCTCTCTACTAAACCCAACAACTAGTATTAGAACAAGGTTAGATGGGAACTGGTGCATTTTCAGTCAATTTGCCCAATCTCAATGGCAAGAATTGGAATCGATGGCACGTCCAAATGAAAGTAATTCTTGGATATCAAGAAGTTGCAGAAGTGGTTGAAGAAGGGTTCTCTGTACCTGGAGAGAAAGCTACGGAGGTGGAGAAGGGGAGAACAAGAAGAAGGATTGTAAAGTCACTTTCCTTATTCATCAATGTGTTGATGAAGCTTACTTTGAGAAGATTGCAGGAGCTGCAACAAGGCGTGGCAAATCCTGGAGAAGTGTAGCGAAGGAGCGGAGAAATTGAAGAAAGTTAGGTTGCAAACCATGTGGTGTTAATACGAATTGATGCAAATGGAAAACAACAAGAGAATAGCCAATTTCTTTAATAGAATCGTGACACATACAAATGCCATGAAGAATTGCAGTGAGAAGATGACAGATCAGGCAATTGTAGAGAAGATCTTGAGAACTCTGAACCCTAAATTCGATCACGTCGTCATGGCCATTGAAGAGTCCAAGAAGATTGATGAATTGAAAGTAGAAGAACTGCAAGGTTGCTTAGAAGCCCATGAATAGAGGTTAATCGAGAGGGAAACTGACAAGTCGGGTGATCACCAGGCATTGCAAGCTCAGACATCAAAGAAGAATAATAATTTATCGAAAGGGAGTTATTGAGATCGTGAAAGGGGAAGAAATTTCAGGAGTGATTCCGGGAGATTCAATCAGAATCAAGAACAAAAAAAAGTAATGATGAAGAGGCAAAATCGTCTAACAAGTAGAAAGGGGCAGGAAAATGGAGAGGAGGCAAAAGAAAGATTGTCAGGAAGCGAATCAAATGCTTCAACTACAACCGTATTGGACATTACTCCACTGAATGCACAATATAACCAAGATGGAGAGTAGAGGGAAAAGCAGTGATCATCAGGCACACGTGGTCAAAGAAGAACAAGATGAATCTGATGAACAACCTGTGATGTTAATGATGGTCGTAGGTTCAGAGAGTCTTGCGTGCGATAGTTGGTATATCGATTCTGGGTGTTCAAACCACATGACAGGGCACCGTGAGTGGTTTGTTAACCTTGATACCAACAAGAGAAACACCATATAGTTTGCAGATAACAAGGTAATTCAGGCCGAGGGAATTGGAAATGTCTTGGTAACTAGACAAGATGGAAAGGAGGTGATGATTACAGATGTTTTATACGTTCCTAAAATGAAGAGTAACCTAATCATTATAGGTCAACTTTTGGAGAAGGGTTCTCTATGAAGATGGTATAACTCTCTGGAAGTGTTTGATGCATCAGAAAGGTTGGTAATTAAAGTTCCATTGGCGGCCAAAAACAGAATGTTCAAGGTGAGTTTGAGCATTTTAAACTCTCAATGTTTATCTGCCTCTATAGATGAGTCTTGGCTGTGGCATTTAAGATTGGGTCATTTAAATTTTAAAGACATGGGTCTCTTGAAGAAACATAGTATAGTGATGGGTCTGCTCACAATAACAGTGCCAAAAGGAAGTGTGTGATAAATGTCTGATCAGTAAGCAGTCTAGGAATACTTTTAGCTCACATACAATGTCTAGAGCTAAGGTTTGTTACATGTGGTTTATTAAGATGTTTGTGGACCGTTTGATATTCCTTCATTGGGAGGAAATAGGTATTTTATCCTATTTCTGGATGAATTCAGTAGGAGACTATGGTTGTTCTTAATGAAGACTAAAAATGAAACATTCACCATTTTTAGAGATTTTAAGGTGTTGGCCGAGAAGCAATCTGGAAAATCAGTGAAAGTATTGCGCATGGATGGTAGAGGAGAATATGTGTCTAATGAGTTTGTGAAGTTCTGCACAGAACAAGGGATTTTTCATGAGATCATAGCCCCTTACACTCCTCATCATAATGGGATTGCTGAGAGAAGAAACAGAACCATTGTGAATATGATGAGAAACATGTTGAGACAGAAGAATCTGCCAAATCAGTTCTTGGGTGAGGTAGCAATGACAACAACCTATGTTCTCAACAGATGCCCCACCAAAAGGCTTGAATTTAAAGTTCCAGAAGAAGTGTGGACTGGGACTAAACCTTCTGTGAAGCATTTCAGAATTTTCGGTTCGAAATGCTACAAGCACGTACCACCACAATGTAAAAAGAAGCTTGATGACAAGAATGAACCTATGATCTTTATAGGTTACAACTCTACTGGATCATATAAGCTTTATAATTCCAAGACTGAACAAGTTTGCTTCAGTAGAGATATGATATTTGATGAATCTAGCCCTGTTTCAAACATGCAACCAGCCACTGCATCTGGTTTTCAGTTCCAACTAGAAAGAGGTAATGTGCAAAAGGAAACTGAAAGCATTGAGACACAAAAGATGAGTAAAAAAATAGTGAGAAACAGGAAGGCTCCAGCGAGATTTGATGACTATCAAATCTATACTGATGATGGGATTGCAAATGATGGAGAATTGCTTCAAGGACTGTCGCTTATGGCTGATATAAAACCTGTCAGCTTTGATGAAGCTATTCGTGATCAGATTTGGATAAAAGCAATGGAAGAAGAACTGGAGAGTATTAACAAAAATCAGACCTGGGAGTTGGTTGACCTACCATCACACAAAACGCCAATATCTGTTAAGTGGGTGTTTAAGGTAAAGTTGAAACTAGATGGGTCAATAGCTAGACATAAGGCTAGACTAGTAGCTAAGGGATTCATGCAAAAGAAGGGAGTGGATTATTCTGAAGTTTTTGCTCCTGTGGCAAGGTTGGAGACAGTAAGATTGGTTGTTGCTTTGGCTAATATTAGAGGTTGGAAACTGTGGCAGTTGGATGTAAAATCTGCCTTCCTTAATGGATGGTTGAATGAGGAGATCTATGCGAAACAACCCCCTGGATTTGTGATAAAGGGAAGTGAGCACAAGGTGTTAAAACTGAGAAAAGTTTTATATGGGTTAAAGCAAGCTCCAAGAGCTTGAAATAGAAGAATAGACACTTTTCTTGGTGGTGCTGGGTTTCAGAAATGTGTTGTGGAGCATGGTGTATATGTGAAGAACACAGAGTCAAGTGAAGTTCTTATCATTTGTCTCTATGTTGACGATTTGGTCATAACAGAAAGCAATGTAGATGACATAGAATCAGTTAAGGAGAAACTGAAACATGAATTTGAAATGACTGACTTGGGTTTGTGTTAAAACTATTGGCAAGCGTACCAAATGTCAATCGTAGTATAATAGAAAATAGTAAAAGTATCGTTCCCACGAGGAATTGTTAATTCAAAATGTAATAATTTCACTCATTAAGCATATTCACAAAGCAATCAATATATTTCATTGTAAAAAGGAATATGTGTTGTGTTTATGTAATTTTAAATAAAAGCAAGAATTAAATCTAAGTGTTATAAATGTGGAGATATTGGGATTGAATGCTCTCTATTTCCCTCTTCAATGTTCCAGCTAAAAATAAATATGCAATATTCAATTTCACAATATTGAAGCAACACTCTAAAATCATATATCTTGATTCCTCAAAAATATAATCCAAAAGATAAATTTAAGCGCATCAATCCCTCAATTACCCATAAATCATCCCGCATTAAATTCAAATGTTTTGAGCTATTGAAATAATGTAATCTATTCCTAGAATCACAATATAACAAGTAATTTAATCTAAATCCAGTTTTCAAAAATACCTCCCGGTCAAATCCGAAAACCTAGAACACAAAACTAGTGATCAAATAGAATCATGCAAAACGATAAAACCAAGATGAAACACCACCAATATTGTATAAAACTGAACAGCACATATCTATAATTCACTGAAACATATTCGAGTTCTACAGATTACATCTAATCCCAAAGGAAGAGTTTAGCTACTCATGGTAGCCATTACCAATGAAAGAAACAGAGAAAGAATGATTCAGACTCCTCCAATGAAGTGCCTTTGTCTTCTCCCAATAGCATTCAATGCCGCCTCTGCAATTTTTCCATGACTGCTCTAGCTGCTGCTCTCACTGGTTGCCTCACTGTTATGCCTGTCCTCGATTTTATAACCTAAAATGTAATTAGGTTAGTGACTTTTCGCTCAAGCCAGCAAATGTCGCCCAGGCGAAACAGGTGGTCTCGCTCAAGCGATAGAAGTCTCGCTTGGGCGAGACTGCTCCAGTGGCAACCATCAGGTTTTCCAATCTCGCTTAAGTGAAGGATGTCTCGCTTAAGCGAAACTACTCCAGTGCCTCGCGTTCCTCCCTAGCTTAGGCGAGATGATTCAGCTTAGGCGACCAATACTTGAATGTAGGGTTAAATTCTTCTCTTGGAGTCTTCATAAATGTTTTCTTCTTTCGTTTCTGCCTTGGTCACCTATAATTCAACAAAATTTTGGGATTAAATGATCTTTTTTAGCATGATTCACCATTAACAGCTTAAGTTAAATAATTCTAACAATTGGGATAATTATCAATTTAAAATTTGCATTTAAGACCTTTAAGTGACCAAAAAGAGAATATGAATTGGTTAACTAATGGCACTTATCAGTTTGTTGTCATATTTTCTTGGACTAGAGTTCATTTACACTGAGAAAGGAATCATTATACACCAACGAAAGTACATAACAGAAGTGTTTAAGAGGTTTAACATGTTGGAGTGCAACTATGTTGAAACCCCTACAGAGGCAAATCTGAAGCTTGCAATGAATGAAGGTGAGGAAGCTGTGAATGAAACTCTGTTAAGATAGATTGTGGGAAGTTTAAGATTCATATGTCAAAGGAGACCTGAGGTAGCATTCAGTGTTGGTCTGGTGAGCAGGTTTATAAGCAGTCCAAAGCACTCTCATATGGTTTGCAGCAAAATGAATATTGAGGTACTTAAAGGGAACCAAGGAGTATGGGTTACTATTTTCTAATAAATTGAAGAATAAAAATGGTGATATAAGGTTGGTTGCCTACTCTGATGTTGACTGAAGTGGTGATCAAGTTGACAGAAAAGCACTATGGGGCAAGTATTCATGTTGAATGGTTTAACAATAAGCTGGAATTCTAGGAAACAAACGGTGGTTATTATCAACTTGTGAAGCTGAATATATATCAGCTTGCTCTACAGCATGTCAAGCTTCATGGCTGCTTTCTCTTTTCACTGAATTGAAGATTCATGATTCAAGTTTTGTTATGTTAATTGTTGACAACAAGTCTGCCATAAACCTGGTAAAAAACCCAGTGTCTTATGGCAGAAGTAAACACATAGAAACAAAGTACCATTTTCTGAGAGATCAAGCAAGGAAGTGATACAGTTACAACACTGCAAGACCGAAAATCAATTGGCTGACATCATGACCAAACCATTGAAGATTGAAAGATTTAAGTGTTTGAAATTTGCTTTAAATGTAGTGTGTTTTACTTAATATGTTTGAATATGTTTTAAATCAAGGAAGAATGTTAGAGTATGTGATTAAAAATAACACTTTCTGGTAATTAGTTTGACTTGATATACAATATAAATACCACACATTTCTATAAAAAAAAGCAATTACTTTTTTTGTTATAAAAAATTGTACATTCTTTTTTTCTGTTTTTACAACTCTTCTCTCGCTTAAACCTAAACTCATAAGTTTCAGATTTGATTTGAAAAGCAAATCAGGTATACTTAAAGTAAAGCTTAAACAGACATAATCCATTTCCAACCCCATATATGAATTTAATGTTGGTGAATATAGCTTTGGTATCCTCAATATTTTATTTCAAAATTATATTAGACTATTTTGTTTTATAGCAAGTGTTATTTTATAATTTCGTAACACTATAAATGAGGTTGTGTTGGTCAAAATTTGACTACTTTCTAGCTTCATCAAATATTTTCAAAATTCATCATTGGGTAACAGGTCCAATTTTACTCTTCACATATACGATTGTGTTTACCTTTAAAAGCAAGTTTTTCCTGTACTTTGTAGCGGTTATAAAAAATGTCAAACTAAGTCAATTTGATCCATACGAATTGATTTGTATTGAGAAAAATAAGTGAGCTCAATCGGATTTAATGGGTTAAAATTCAGAATAATTCATATTTATTCTTATTTTTTATTTTTTAAATAAAATATATTTTTATTTTTCATTTCTCACAAAGAATGTTAAAGTTATTAGTTGAAAAATTTAAAACATTTTTTTCTTTTTAAACATTTTTATTATCTTCATTTTAAAAAAAATTATAATATAAGTCTGTGAATCAATTCCCTACCATCTAACTTGAACTCATCTTCATCTTATAAGATTTGTTTTAACTTGTAAGTCGGGTTAACTAACGGTTAAAACTCATATTAATACTCCTAAAGTTGTGGTAACTAAAGAAGATTAAAAATCACATAAATAAAAAACGTAACTTAAAATTAAAATTATCATTATTTTAAATTTTAGAAATTTTATCTTTTTCAACTAAACATTTTAGAATAAAAATAAAAACCAAGGTTATTATATTTAAATAAAATATTTTATTTTCTATTCATAATTAATTAACAATTAATAGACAAATATATTTTTTAAGAGTTTTTTTTACAGTTTGATTATATTGTACTTAAAACATGTTTATATCTATTAAAGCATAATAACAAATTTGTTTTATAATTTTTCATTATGAAATCATAATTTATTTATAAATATAAAAATGTTAAAACTATAAATATAACACTAATAGAAAAGTGAAGGCTTTTCTTTTTGTATTTTTTTAATTTAATAATGTTATTGTAAAACAATTCGCAAAAGTCAATCTAAATCGATTAGTAAAATACTAATTTGACTTAGTTTATGTATTAAATTAAAACTTAATAAAATAATTTATTCCAATGACTTTTTAGAAAAAGGATGAAATGTACTCTGTTGGGAAGGAGCAATAGGTGTGGAGAAATGCTTGTCATGCACGATTTCAAGCGTTTAATACAAAGAATAATTGAGTTAATCAATTTCTTTTAATTCAAATGTTTTATGACCACAATGCATAACATATTATAATTTCTTACTTTACCTTGTTTTTTAAAAGAAAAATTCATATTAGCACATCAGTTAATTAGACTTTAATTAAAAAAAACCATATTGCATCCGTAAAATACATCCTAATCTATTATTATTATATAAATAGTCTCTTAAGGGTTGATTTTTTACAATGTTAGTTAAATATCAACTTAAAATAGAAACTAAATTGATGGATATTTGATACTTTTTGAATTTTTTATACAATTGAATAAAAAAAGAAATATTTATATAAGTTTAGTAGTTTAGACTAGCATTTACGAGACAGAACACTGTGGACTAAATCAATCGGTTTTTTTTTGTCGGCAAGTTATCGGTTATTCTTATGATTTCAAGCATGAACTAAGAAACTAATAGCTAAAATTCATATACGAAAATGAAGAGTGAAATCTCGATTTAAGATATAATGGTGAAATTTACAGAAGAGAGGAAGAAATTTGAGAAACTCTCCCCATCTTTCCTTCAATTTTGTGTGGTAGTCAAACCCTCATGACTAGAGAAGGACAGCATAAGATTAATTGGTGATGATAGTGATACTAAGGGTTGTTGTTATGTCCAACAGCTTTGCCACAAAGCAACACATTGTTGGGAATATCATATTCATTAAAAAGGCTGCGCTCAGAAGTCCAAACCCTCAGATATAACTGTTGACCAAGATACTGTCTTTCCCACATTGCAGACCTCAGGTTCCACATTCCTTGGTTGTCCAAGGACACCAATATGCTAGTCCAAGCGTTTGGATACACCTACATTCATTTTCACCGTCTCATAACAATACATGTCATCTAGTATCAACACAAAATATGTAAATTTTTTATTCTTTTCAAGTTTCAAATCACTGTTCACACATACATAAAACTACACACTTGTTTAAGTTACCTGTGCAGTGTGTCGGGTCACGGCATCAACTAGATTATAGGTTCTTCTCTTGTCAGGTGTCCACTGACCAAAACCATAACTGTCATTGTTGCAATCAACAACGTTAATAAATACTCTATCCCTCAAGCTAATTCTAAGTAAAGATGATTGCTTCTACAATACAAAAGAAGATTGAAGCAAAAAACGCAAATAAAGAAAGTTGACATACCCCACGACCCAGAAGTCATAACCATCAAGATGCCAAGATTGCATGGTGTTTTCGTTGTTCTGAAAAACGACCTCAATGAAGTCGTGCAGAGAAGTTGGCACTACGGAGGTGGCTACGGATGAGGGAGTGTTGTCAGAGGGAAGGCTTTGGATTGAGTCAACACTGTAGATTCCGGGAATGTTGAAGTAATCAGCAAGCTTGAGAGGGGTGTCAGGGTTAACATAGGAAACCTTGTTCACAGTATACCGCAGTTTTCCATTAATCAAAGAAGCTGAATTGGACAATACAATTGTCTTTGTAGGAGTTATTTTTCCGTAATGGTATGACCCTTGTGGGTTAGGCCTAGCAGCATTTGCTGTCAGATTCCATCTGCTCCAGCAATTACAAAAGGTGTTAGTAATAGTACATGCATAGATGCTATGAAGAGTTTAGCACTACTACCAATGAATCAAAAATTGTAATATATGATAATTTTACCGGTTATTATAATAATGATAATTATTATCTGTAACATGATTTCTAATTAGTTATCAGTATAAAAACGTTTTCTTCCATGGGTGTACAGAAATTAAATTCTGTAAAAAGAATTGTAGATAAACTAATTAAAATTTAAGGCTTGGTTTTGGTTAGAGGTTTTTATCAACCTGTAGGTTCTAGCTTGCTTCACAGACCAGTGATATTGGTGAATGGGAGGACTTGGCAGGGGTCCAGAAGCTGGGGAATTAGAGTTTGAATAATGTAACACTGCTGTTGCTGTAAGAATTTTTCTGGAAAATCTTGTTGAGGCAACAATGTAGTAGTCCTTTGGAGGCTGATTTAAGGTTACCAACACAGTAGCTGATTGCCCAACATGCACATCAAGAGTGTCGTATACGTTCTGGACAACGTGCGATCCTTCAATCTCAACTAGCTTCAGGGTATGATCCTGAATTCTGAAGTTTATTGATGTTGACATGCCCACATTTGAGATCCTAAACATATAGGTCTTTCCTGAAAGTAAAAAGCTAAAGCATGAATAGTGTTTGGAGAGACAATTTTGACAAAGTTGAAATTGATCACTTGGAATCTGAATAAGGTTGAACTATATCCTTTTTGAAAAGACTGACCCTGGTCACCATTTACGGTAGTATGAGCCTGGCCATTGATAAGAAGACCATCGGGAAAGGCAAGAGATTTTCCAGAATCCAAAGACTCCCTTAATGCCTTCAAATATCAAAAACAAAAATGCTGAGAATGTAAGGTGGCAAATTTGCAAGGAAGCACAACGCATGAGAATAATGCAAAAGCAGAAGTTGATGATACCTTGTGGTTGGTCTTGTACCAATCACCAATGAGTAAAGTGAAATCTCCATCAGGGTATGGATAAGGAACCGGGATGACAGATCTATGGTAGACGTTGAGTCCTCCAAACCCTCCAGCTGCTTTATGCAGTGATGTTGATGGAAAGTATGTGTAGGTTCCAATCTGATCCTTGGCCTGAAACTTGTATGTGTAATTTGAGTTTGGAGGAACAGGGCAGTTGGTTCCTAAGACCCCATCTTGCCATGAGTTTTTCCTTTGTTTGATGCCATTCCTGGTTTACAACGACAACAACGTCAACCCATTTTCTGAAATAAAATGCCAAAATAAGCACACTACCAAGTATTTCTGTCCTACACCATGAATGTTGTAGGCCAAACGAAAGAAAGGTTTGTCAGACATGTCTGAGGAAACTTGGAACCTCTTGGTATTCTTTCTATAATTGAATAAAACATTGTAATTTGTCTAAATTGATTTTATTAACAATGCATCTCGTTTAGCTAAATTTTTACACATCTAGTTAATGAAATGAAAATATCACTTTATGAAGGTGATCTAAATTCCCAGTAAAAGGTTTATAGAACAACAATGCTACCCTCCCTTCCATCTATTTTCACCCAAGATGTTAATAACTAACATGATCAGGTAACTAAAGTCACCTATTCCCTAAAATTCCCTCCCAATTTGACGTATCCATAAAAGGGACTAAATGGAGACCATTATTCAAAATTCAGTTACTGTATGAACGATACACGAACAAACAGAAAAAACTCACCAAGTAAGTAGAAAAGGTTCATCCAACTTGTTGACAAGGTTGAGCACAACATTGTCATTAGTTACCAAATCCAGTTGAGGCCCCGGAAACTGACCATTGATCAGAATGACCTTGGAAATTCAAGCTCTAAAACTTTAGACTCGGCTTCAACCAGTTTATCCAAAGATATCTTAGAACCAAGGAAAGCATATTATATTACCCACCTGCTGAGGACTACCTAGGGGAGAAAGTGTTCCATATGTCACGGTCCACGTGTAATATTTGTATGAATCTTCTCCTCGTGCAAGAGATACACTAAGCAGAGCCAGAACAACACCACGCAACAGATGGAGCAGACAAGTGCTTCCCATTGCGTCTGTCCACAAACAAAACATAAAATGGCAACAAAAAAGAACACTTATATTTCACTAAGGAGTAGAAAGAAAATATGAAACAAACAAGGAACTAAACATGAAGCATCACTTTCAAGTTTATGGAGAAGTACCACTTATGCGGTTCTCTCTTCAACAGTGAAACTCAGTAAGGCTTGGAGGCTGAACTGCAGAGGCCATTCATTTCATATTACATATATATATAATAGAAACATTGCTAACAAAATATAAATAAAAAATGGGGTTATGTTTGGTGTTAAGGTAACAAATTCATCATCCGTTTTCTGCGGTGTTAACGCGTTTCCATAAGTTGGTGTTGCTTCAGGCTAAAGTTATACTGTGTATATTATAAAACCAATTTTATATATGTCAGAAAAACATATATCATTATTAAAGTGAAACCGTAGCTTTATTTGCCCACCACTTGCATTTTTTTGACCAATAGCCCCCTAAAATTTCGCCACTGATCATATCAATTTTGTTTTGCTTTTCAGTTGCAGATGTAACTGCATTCTCACCCTTCAAATTAATGATTGTTCCAGGTTTAGTTTAGCGAATGATATATGATAATATTTAAAGAAAGTTTTTTGTAGTTGAAGTTCTTTAATTTTCAAACTGCAGCTTAAAAATAAAGTGATTTTGTGTATAGTAGATATGCAAATTGTTGAATCTCTTTTACAGTTCACCTACGACCCATGCGTCAATAAAGAGGAATACTAGTTCATCGTGAACAGTGTACCGAGTCACCGATCGAAGGCTATTTTTTTTTTATTTTCTCCTTTAGAGTTATTTGATAGTTGCATTTATCGTAGTTCATAAATGTTCCATGTGAAGTCCATATGTGTCCAGAGGGGTTGGCTCATCCAAAAAAAGGGACAGACGGGGTTTAATTACAATGTAAGAAAAAAAAAGTGACCTACAAGAATTTAAAACTGAAAATAAAAAATCACTTTGAAACAGCATATTGTAAGTATTACATCAAGATGCTACAAGAGGTAGAAAGAGGGAAAATATTTGATTAGCCGATGTTGGCTCTTTCTAAGGAAGATATGCCAACAAAAAGTCATGAGTCAACTTATTCAACAAAAGAAATTTATATAATAAATTTATTAATTTTTTTATATGTTACTCAATGGATTCATTTTTTTTTCAATATAAAACTCACGTTTAGATTTTCAGCCGATCAGATAATAGATTACTAAATATTTACAGAGAAACAGAAAAGGTTCAAGAATATAAATAAATTATTATTATTATTTAAGAGAAATATTGACATAAAAATATTGAGAAATAAAAAGTAAAAAAAAAATTTACTTAACAATCGAATCTCCGTACAAAAATGACAGAAAATAAATTCAAATCTTAAATCTTAAAAAATATAAGAATGTTACCAATGGATTTATCGAAAAAAAATAAATTGAAAAAAAAATTACAACTGCACAGCAGACACTTTTATCAATGGTTTAAAAAATGTACATGTCCTTATCAAATATATGTCTTATTACCGTAACAATTAGAAACACAAGATTTTAGAAGAAAAAGAAAGTTATCATGTATTTTTTTATATTATTTTATTTTTATTTTATATTTTATATTTTGTGAACTTAATAATTAAATAATAAAAAGTAATCTAGTAAAGTTTATGGCAATTTGAATCACTAATTTCATTTACTTTTTTTATTAGTTTTTTTTTATCGTTCCTAATTTAGATTTTCAGTCATTTACACTTTGATAGTTTACTTTTGAAGCAAATTACTCTTTTAAACAAATTTACTTTTTCTTCATCCTTATAATTGTAATAATTTTTAGTTCATTTTGCAAATTATTTTTAGTCTTATTAATTGGTGTTTAAAATATGCCTGACTTTATAATAAATGTTCATATTCAAAATTAAATTTAGCCAATTATATATGTTTATTGAATTAATTTGTAATGAATTAGGTGTAAAAGTGAACTTTATATTAATTGTCAAATCTTAAAATAAATGTTAAATTTGGAATTCTCTTATATTCTTGGTTAACTATGTATATTTAAAGATTTTTTAGACTGAAAAATTAGTATTTACTATTCTGAATAAAAAAAATTCACAATTAAAAGATTGTTTGATTCTAATTATGTTGATAATTTTTCATCAATCCAAATTCACGACACACAGGCATACAATAGGAGAGCAAAACCAATCAATAACAGAGACAGTCATCTAAAATTTAAGCATAATTTAAGAAAACAGAAATATGAGTAATTTAAATGGATTTCCAAAACAAACTTCCAGCAATTTGAGATGTTGATCGAAAGTATTTACCAACTGTATATTTTAAATCTTTTAATTATTTATTAAAATTATATTTTGTTCTTGAAATAAATTTTAAACTTTAAATTTATTTAGTTTTTATAGATTATAAATTAATGTAAATGATTTTTATTAACAAATAAAAACGTTACAGAGAAAAAAATATAAAAAAAGAAAAAATTAAGAAATGACAAAATAAAAAGATTATAAAAAAAAGTAAAAAATAAAAAAAATTTCTTATACTCATTAAATCTTGTTCTATTTATAGAATACGAAGAGATAATAAATCTAAAATTTATTCTTTAAATAAAATATAAATATAATTAAAAAAAATGAAAACATATTTAATTTTTTTTAATATCTCTTTCAATCCTTACATGTTTATATATTATTTATTATTAACTTTTTATACAAGTTATTTTAAACATTCTATATAAACTAATAAATTTACATAAGGAATGAAGAAATTTTTAATATTGATTAATAATCGATAAAAGAAAAAATTTTATATCAAACCTAAAACCTAATTAATGTTATTTTTTATATTATTTTTTGTTTCAACTAATACAAAATGTAACATTTTATAGTACAACTGATCCATTAATTTTTTTTTTGTAAGACTGAGTTTTGAAAGAAAAGTTGTTTTATAATATAAGACGTTTTAGAATTTCAATAATTTTTTTTTATATATCTCTATTAATAAGATTTTAATATTAAATAGTAGAAAGAGAAACTAAAGTCAGGAACTAAGAATTAATTATATTTTATTAACCTGACTTTTCATATTTCATTATCATCTACTAGTATCATCTTCAAGAGTATTAATTTAACTTTTATTAAATCTATATTAACTCACATTTTCAAAGTAGCACTGCCTATGTCATTTTAATTCAGTATCTCTATTTATATTTTGGTGGAAATTAAAAATTTTGTGTGAAATTTTAAAATGAATTTTGAGCATAGTCATTTACAATTTAGTGAAAATTAAAAATTTTGATTGAAATTTAAAAAAAAAATAGTATAATCATTTACAGTTTGGTGGAAATTAAAAATTTTGATTAAAATATTTAATTAAAAAAATTAGTAGTTCTGATGAGAATTTATCAAGTATACCTTATAATTTGAAACGAGAGAGTATAAAATAAAAATAAATTTAACAATTATTCAAAAATAATTGAAATATGTTTTTTGAATATATAACATAATAAATATTAAAAATCAAATAAAATTTATTAATTATTTTAAAAAATAATATATTTATTAATTGAAGTATATTTATTTAAATATAATAATACAATAAATATTGCATATAAAATATAAATAAATTTAACAATTTTGTGTATGATGATAAATAATTTTTTAAATATGAAAAAGTTTATTATAAGTAAAATGTCTATAATAAATTTGAAAAAAAATAATTTTATGTCATAAATTTGTTGATAAAATTTAGAAATGATTAATAATAAATAAAACATGAAAATTAAATTTTAAAATTGTAAAAATAAGAGAATTGAAAATTGGAAAGAAATAGTTATTTAACATAGAATTTGTATTGTATATTTTTACTAAA
Organism: Lablab purpureus; assembly: GCA_030347555.1. Classification (NCBI taxonomy): domain Eukaryota; kingdom Viridiplantae; phylum Streptophyta; class Magnoliopsida; order Fabales; family Fabaceae; genus Lablab; species Lablab purpureus. The sequence continues at coordinate 19,437,010 of CM059256.1, read as the reverse complement.
CTATATTTATAAATTTATGTAATAATATTTAAAAAAAGTTTAATTAAAAAATATATAAAATGATATTTACTAAAAGACAATTTAGTATTCAGTTAAGAATAATTAAAATTTTATTTAATATTTGAAAAAAATACACTAAATGGGAAGGGCATAAATATAATTGAAATTAAATGGATAGATATTTAGTCAAAGCATGAATCTAGGCATGTTGTGGTGGTCAATGTAGGTACTCTCTTTTAAGTCACACTCATTTCTTTATATCTAATGTAAATCTATGTTTTGGATCAAGAGTTTAATGTTAGTCAATGATTCTTCATATTGCATGTTTGGGTAAAGAAGTTAAGTCATTTTCTAGCAGTTGATTGGTATGACACTAGTTGTGATTCTTACTAAGTCGTGCATGATCTTTTGATTAACAACTCGAACCATATATCAATACTTCATTTCCATGACTTTTTTTTACTGCTTCTACATTATAGTACTTTTGTTATGTTGTGAAATAATTTATCAAAAAATCATGTGTTGAATTATCATTTTCCTTAGGTCGTAATATTTACAAGTTAAACCATATTCATTTTGATTATGATTATGGTGACTCGTTGAATAAAAGTATGAAATTGAAATTGACATTTGTGAAAGAAGTTATAAATGGTTAAATAATGAACGTAATTTTTATTTCTCCTATTTTGCCTTTTGTCGTTCTATTTTCATATTACAAAGATTAAAAAAAGAAAAAAATTGGGAGGGTAAAGAAAAGTTGTAATATATTAAATAGGGCATGTAGTATTGACTTTTTGACAAACACACCATTGTCACCGGTCATTTTAAAAGTAAGAGTGTCGAATCTACATGGACTTGGGATAATATTAAGAATTACACTAACTTTATAATATTAGGTTTGGAATAAGTGATAAAACATGAATTGAGATTAAACAACAATAACTTAAAAGAAAAGTTAAAAATAAACACTACACTATTTTTGGTACCTTTAGAATGCAAAAGCTAGTTGGATAGAAATATGTAAAATGAATATTGTTAGGATTAGACTTTACCACCTCACTCTTTTGTTTCATTGAGCTAAAAAATAAATATTTTCTTCTTTTTCATTGTCATTAATCCTTATCTTGAAAAGTTATACTCCAATCTCTTAAAGAAAACCCTAAGTGTTTCCTATTGAATTACAATTTCTTGTCTAATCAATAAAATAAACTTGCACTAAGTTCAAAGATTTAAAGATGATCAATATGTCATTCTCTGTTCTCAGACAAATGATTTATTGATTGTTTTATTTTAGCCAAAATCTCAAGAGTTTTTCAACCTCTAACAACTACAACTAGTTTATGATTTATCAAGCCATAAACAATATGCATAAAGATAAAACATCGATGAAGAAGAGTAATATGAAAATGTACATAAATATAATCAAAACATACAAGAGAGTTTGGTTATTACATCTAACCCCCAATAAAAGAGGATTTAACTATTCATGGAGTTGAGTAACATGAAATCTAAACAAAAAGATGAAGTAGAAATGGAGGAGAAAGCCATAGAGAGAGTTTCAAATGGGTGAGCACCCTAGTCTTCTTTACTTTGTGTTTCTTTTCGCTCCCTTATCATTCCTCCTTTTATTTTCATGTCTTCCTCTATTTATATATGGGATTTTAAGTCAATGGGAGAGCATTTTGTAAATGACGTGCTAAGCCAAAATTTGGGCTTGTTAGACAAAGTCTGAAAGCAATGTTTTCATGCTCTCTACCTTCATAGCTCTTTGGATGAGACCTAGTCTTTGCTGGGTGAGACCTAGTGATCAAATTAAATTGTTTTGTAGTCTTACTTCGGATAAGACTAACTGAGCAAGAAAGAAGTTGGCTAGATACAAAGTAAATCTGACTAAGCAAAGAACCATGTTAAATTGATTAATTTTGCTTCTTTTATATTTCTTTGTTCTTCTAACTTTTCTTTCTCACTAAATCTTACTAAAAGAATTTTGAAATATTAGATGTATCAATAAAAAAATATAGTTAAAATCTCTTTTCTTATAATTTTAAAAATATAAAATTATCCTAAAATACTTAAAAAATAAAATAAATAAATATTATACTTAATAAATTAAACATAAAGAAGAGTTCCAATATCATCAAGTTTTGGAAATTGGTAGTACAATAAAAAAAAAAAAGGAAACATGGTGAGCGTCATTAGCGGTGAAAACGACATGGAAACCAGAATGGATAGAATGGAAGATTATTAATTAGCTTTTGGGATTCTTTCACCCAATCAAATAAAGTTCATTCATGCGTGCATGTTGGCTCTTTTGGTTAGGAATAGTCTACAATGTATGTTTATCATTTATAAATAAACTTATTCAAGAGATTAATATAATATTTTTAGTTTAAAATTTTAAAACAATATATTTATAACTTTTTGTTTATACATTATTCATCTTATATATTTTCAACTATATGCATTATTTGCATTCATTTCTTCACGCAGCTTGTGGAAATTCATAATTCATCAAGTACATGTGTTGATGATTTGCTTAAGTGCATGTTTTGCAGAAACAAGAAAAACAGTGAACAAAAACATGACGGCAGATCCAAACGCATGCATGGCTGAGGAGGTTTAGAATTAGAGGCACTGCTTTGATTCTGTGACCAAAGATGCTGAATTCAAAGGAATTAGATAGATAGAAATCCCTTTATTACAAATGCTTATTTAATATGCATTTATTAAAAAATATTTTTGTTTTGAATATTTTTTCATTAAATATTAAATACTAAAATAATACACTTTAAGTGACCTATTCTTTATATCAACCAATTACTTAATAAATAATTTATTGTTTCCACCTTTTCATCTACCTTCTCATTAATCAATAATATGTATTTAATTTTAAAAAAAAAAATCTTAGAGTGAGATTATAAAGGAAATGGAAAGAAAAATTAGTACTTACATAGAAAAATAAAGACAGGAATAGACAATTATATTATAAAGAGACTTGAAGACTTATTTGATAACACAAGAGTGAAACTAAGAATGATATCAAATTTTTGTAAGAACAAAAATATTCTTCAAATTTTTTAAATCAAAATCTCTAATGATGAAAATTTTAAGATTAAAAGTTATAAAGAGAAATTTATTTTTGTGGAAATGGAAAAAAAATGTTTTAGGTATAGTTAAGGATTGAAAAATTATTTTTTTAAGTAGAGAGAGAATAAATAATACTCTTTATTACAGAGAGAAAGAAAGTACATTATTTTAATTGATAAGGGTATTATTGAAAAAAAAATTAAAAATTTATTACAAATAATAAAAATTACTTTTTTTATTAGTTTGTGTAACAAAACCTTAAACGACTTTTATTCAGAAAAAGAGAGTGCATTATATGTTTCTTTTTTTACTATTTGAATGTGAGTATTAACATTCTTAATCGAATGATGCAAAATTCTTAATTAAATCTTGCAAAATTCTCGTGTTAATTTAAAAGAATATTTTGTTATTTCCATGGTGGAAAAAATTCTATCTGTCTATACATGCATAGTTACACAAGTACAGAAGGCAGTATTTTATGTAGATAAGGTATAAGAGACACACGTTTCTATGTCACATAAACAATGCTTATTACAAACTAATTAGTTACTAATAATAAGATTAGACGGTTAGTATGATATTTAGTTCTTAATTAAGCGACATAAGTTGACATAAGTTCATTAGCTTTTCATGTGTGGACTGCTTGGTGAATTTATATATCAATTGGATAGTTTTAGTTGTTTCTATTATTTTAGACAAAATTTAATCTAGTTAAATATTTTTGTACATTACATAATTCTTGTAAATTAATAATATAAAAAAATCTTTAATTTTAATATATTTGTATTCTGACTTAATAAATGAATTATTGGTATAATATAAAAATATTATATTTTTGTGAGACCAATTTAAGAAAAATATGCTGAATTGAAAAGAATAATATCTATGAAAATGGTTGAATTGAAAAGAATAAAAGTGAATAATATGTATAAAATGAATAGAAGTAACTTGATCTACCTACTTTTCATTTGTTTGATAAAGAATAAGGTACATTAATTACTGCCCTTATTTTTCTATTTTTTTAATAAATATATATATGTATTAAATGTGTGGAGTTAATGTAACGTTTGAAATGTTACATAAAAATAGATATAATAATGTTTCACAAGTGGATCCGTATTCGATTCAGTTCCGTTTTATTTGTGATTTTTTTAGCAATAATATGCTGGCTTAGGCCCAGTCCAAACATTTCCCATCAGAATCGCATTTAATATTATTAATTTTATGTATAATAAATTAAAAAATCAATTAAATTTTGAATATTATTGTATATAATGATTTTTCATAAAAAATTTAAAATTTTAATAAATAAAAATAGTTAATTAGTTCATTCAGAAACAATACTTTTATTTTAAGTTTTGAAAATTATATGAAATTAAAGAATTAAAAAAACAAATATTTATGACACAAGATACCTTATGGAAAAATTATTAATATTAAAAAATATTTTATTAGAATAAATTCTAATTAAATTATTAGACCCACCTATATATTTATTTTAGGCTTGAATTGCACGTGTAATCTTTTACCTTTTTATAGATTAAGTTAGGTCTTTATTTAAAAAATTCTAATATAATCATCATCATTTAAATATGGTTTAATTTAGTTTTTCACTAATCTATAATGAATCTTATTAATGATTATAACATAATGATGATTAAGATCTATTACAGAGTGATACTTCATGGTGTGGATGTATTTTTACTTATATAATTAATATAGTGATATTTTTAATGTTACTTTAATATTTTAAAAATTATAAAATTAAAAAACTTCTTTGCGAGGTACAAATTTGTTTTCATACTCGAGTTCTTCCCTTATGTGCTTAAATTAATATTGTTGAAAATCAAAATGGATCTGGATATATTTTATATATTGGTTTTGAGTATAAGGAATTCATGTCCTATCTCTCATGCAACCAATGTATAAAAAAATTATTCTTATAATTTTTTCAAATATTTTTATTAGAGAATTATATCTAAGATCATAAATTTAAAATTTACATCTTATAAAATTCTTACATTCAAATGTATTGATGTAACAATAAAGTTCTGAATTTTAAATAAGTTTTTGAGTTAAATGAATTTAAAATTATTTTTTTACAATAAAAGCAACTCATTTTTCATTTCTTAGACAAATGTAGTATAAATAGTAAAATTGGAAAGTCTAAATAATATTTTTCAAGAATTTTTTTGTATGTTTAGTCAAAATGAAATTTTACTAATTTTAACTAATAACCAATGTTTAGTCAAAATGCAATTTTACTAATTTAACTAATGACCTAAATATGTTGATTCCTTAAATCTAAAGTAATAGAGGTAATTATAAATTGAAAGCATATAAAACAACTAAAATTTAAATTATATTACTTAGGTTGTGACAAATGGGTTTTGGTCCCTGGTTGCGTTGGGATTTTAATTCACTAACATACATTAGCTAATCTGTCAATTCTGCTATTTTGGCGGGTTAAAGACGAGGTAGGATAGGTTGGCGAACCAATCCATCATTTTCTAAATTTAAAAATAAAATAAAAATTTAATAGATTAACATTTTGTACTATATTATTCGCGGAATATAAATATACAATAATATTTTAATTTAAATTATTAACACTTATAAATTAAATTTCAATTGTCAATTACAATAAAGTAATTTATCTTAATAATAATTTTAATACATTTAATTAGAAACATTAATTCATCAATTAGAAGTCTTAGAAAATATTTATATAAGAATGGTTTAAAATTATATATATTAAAATAAAAATTAATTTAAAAAAAAATAAAAAAATAAAAAAAGTGGCGAGTTGACCCGTTAACTTGCCAATCCGTCCTTTGACGGTTCGGGCTAGGAAATCCAACTCGCATGGTGGTGGCGGGCCAACCCACCCTGCCCCATTTTTAGCAAGCCATTGGCGGGCCAGGACAAAACGGGTCAGGCTGACCCGTTTTGTGACCCTAATGTTACTTTATGAGAATAAAGACTCATCGAGATTAGATTCCATGAACTCTACTCAATGCATGTTTTCTAAACAATATATCTCTAACATAACTCTAACATTCACCTAATAAGATCATTGGCCCTTAATTCCTTAGAGACGATTTTTAAACCTCAATGCAAAATTATTAATTATGTAGTTCTGTTTGCACAAGATTTACATGAAGGACAAATGTATAGAATGACCAAGAAATATAAAATTATGTTTAGAAAGTTGTTTCATTTTGAGAACCAAGTTATAAAAGGATTTTCTAATGTTTAAAAACAACTCAAGACATATATAATCAACCATGCAACATAAAGCATAAAGAAAGAATACAAAATTCATGTAAAGATATTTATATTGCAATGGAAAAACTACCCATAAAAGAGATTCATTACATCCAACCCCAATGAAAGAGAAAATTAGCTACTCCTAGACATTGGGAGTATAAAAAGATGACCAAGAGAATGATGAGTTTGAAGTTGGAAGTCCTTCCCAAGCATTTCCTCTTGTGCATCATCTTTTTAAGGTGTGTTTCTCATGCTACCTCTTGTTAAGCGATTTTTTCAAAAGTACTTTTAGTAAATGTATTGAATCAATGTAGCATTTACAAGTGTCATATCCACGTGAACTTGTGTAATATTCAATAAGAACTGTAATATATTTTCTTACTCAAATTTAAATATGTAAAAGAAAATTCCTTTGTATTTTTTAATAAGAAAATCAAATTAAAAAACAAATAACAATAAAACGATATTTTTGACCCAATAAATATTGTTTTTTATTAAAAATTTATCACTTAACACTTCCAAAAGTTACTCAAACATATTTTCTATTTTTAGTTCATGTTCAAAAAGTGGACTCTCACTGGGAGAGTATATTCATTTCCTAGGTGGTATATCTATACGCTAGACAACATATATGTTCGTTGGGTGAGCTTTCACATTGTAATTAGTGAAACTTTCCGTGTCTCGTCTAGTGAATGCATTTGTGGTCCAACGAATTTACAATCCTTCCCGTTGGACGAGGATTTTGGTCGTTGAGTGTACAAATCCGAAGTTGACTTCCAATTTATTGATTTCAAACTTTCATTTCTCTACAAAATTGACAAGAAGTAGTAATCATTTATGTAGCAAAAAATGTTTGGATATGACTTTTAACACCAAACGAAAAGAGCTCATAGCATAAATACAAGTAATAAGATATAATTCATATGACAAAATAAGTTATTATTACATTTATCAATGCCTCCAAACTTAAATATGTCCTCATGGAAAATAAATATAAGAAAATGAACAATAAATCTTAAAACCAACTTGCACAAAAAGAACATGTGATTTCTAGCACAATTTCACTGCCGTAAAGTATGAATGAATTCAATCTAGAACTTTCAAAGTTTTCAATAACATGTTATCGTGCTTTTGTAAAATCATATCCCCAGACCAAAAAATGCAACTTAATAAGTAGAGTAATAAAATAAAATAGATCAAACAATCTCATTGTTTTACTATTTCACATAAGTGTTTGCAGGTGACATTCTCTTAAAATGCATGTCATAATCTCTACATCAATTTTTTCACATCATCCGATTCAAACATATCACTCATATGATTATGATAAAAAAACCTTTTAGAGGTTGTAGGTTGTCTAGGTTAGAAGAAACATTGTTTTGTTGAACTTCAAAGACACCATTGTAGAATACACTATAAGAAAATCACATATTACTGATGAAATTTTTTACTGACGTTAAATTCTATCAACAATTTACTGATGGATTATCATGCGTTGATAAAAATCCATTGGTAAAGTTGACGCTATATTATGCGAAATAAAATTTGACGATAAATCCGTCGGTAAAATAATCCATCACTAAAATTTGTTAATAAAATATGATGAAAAATCAAATTCATCGATAAATCAGTCGAAAAATTAAACATTTATATATTTATTTATTTATGTACTTATCTATTTATCTATTTATATATTTATGTATTTATGTCTGTATTTATGTATTTACATATTTATGTATTTATGTATTTATATATTTATGTATTTATATATTCATGTATTTTATATATTCATGTATTTATATATTCATGTATTTATATATTCATGTATTTATATATTTATATTTATGTATTTATATATTTATATATTCATGGATTTTGTATATTTATAGATTTATATATTTATATATATTTGTATTTATATATTTATAGATTCGTATATTTATATGTTTATATTTTAACTTTTATATACTTATATATTTATCTATTTATATTTTTGTGTATTTATATATTTGTATATTTATATATTTATATGTTTTATATATTTATATATTTATATGTTTAAATATTTATATTTTTATAATTTATACATTTATGTATTTATATATTTATAAATTTGTATATTTGTATATTTATATGTTTATATATTTATATATTTATGTATATATATATATATATTTATATATATATATATATTTATATATATATATATATTTATATGTATAATTATATATTATTTATTTATATTTATGTATTTATGTATATATGTGCATATGTATGTATGTATATGCATATGTATATGTATGTATGTATGTTTGTGTGTGTATGTATGTTTTTATGTGTGTATTTGTAAAGTCTTAAATGAAAATTATTTTAACTTAATAGTTGAAGTATTAGCCTTCATTTCTAAAGTCTTAGGTTTGAATCCTCTCGGTATTAGTTTATCTAAAATGTGTAATATGTATATGTATATGTTGGAATTTTTAAAAATAATAACAAATATTGTATAATTAAAATAAAGATATCCATAAATGAATAATCTAGAAAAAATATTTTTTTTCTTCTAATTTTTTTTTGAAAATTAATTTTGTAAAGTTTATATACGAAAAAGTAACTAACAGAATTTTCGTCGTCGGTAACTTTCTTTTACTGACAAATTTTGGACATTATCGATGGATTATGGTCGTCAGTAAAATTAGTTTTTCATCAATTGAAATGAGAGCTATTAACATGCATATCTAACTCATTGTAGTTCCCCACTTCCAAGATTCAAATTATTCGAGATACTCCTTCATCTACCCCAACATCTCTCATATATAATGCATACCCTTTAACTTTCTCCTTGGTTATTTTAGAGATGATTCTTAGGAGTTCTTCAATAACAAGGTTGTTTTTCATTTGCTTCACTCATTATTTGAATGATTTATATTCTCTCCCAAACTTAATCTCATCCCATATACCCTTGTTTGGACTAACACGCTCCTTATTCTCATGTTCTTTGGGTATGAGAGGATATTTTTTTTTCTTTTAGGCTTAAGGATGGAAGAATAATTCAATTAAGGAATTCATTAAATACATTTTGGTTGGCTATTTGGCTAGTGGCTTGCATGCACATAGCAATAACCAAATGTCTTTATCATATCTAACCAAGTGTGTGTTTGTATTCTCAAGAATCATGCAAAAATAACATCATGGCAATAACAACCTCTCTCTAACCTACTTTCTAACATATCTTCATTAAGACTCAAATATTTATTCTTCTAGAGCATACTTCAAGCTTAGGTCAAGGATTGAAATTTCAATGCAACCATAATCATATATATTACAATTACAAATTTGTAACCAAACCAAATATGTTTTGTAAATTGATCATGCTAAGAGAAAACCAATGTTCTACATGCCATAGAAAAAGCATACGAAAAACAAGCTGGTAAAGAACACAAACTACTACCAAAATCTAACCAAAAGTTTGAAAATCGAAGTTATGCTACCAATATTTCTTAACTACAAAAACTAAAGAAATCCCTAACTAAGTTTATAGAAGCTTAAAGTATTGAAAAATAAACATAAACATAAAACAACAGAAAAATTGATCATTGCCAAAGTCTCTATTTAGTAGTTGCTTCCTCATGACCTCTGGTATCAGCTCCATCACCTCTCAACATGTCATCCCACCCTATAGAGCTAAGCTTGTCCTCAGGTTATAGAACTTGGGCATCAAGCTGAGCTCTTGTCATCATGTACATCTAGCGAAAGAGAGGAAACGTATGCAAGTTATCCATGATCCAAAATTTCCTTTGGTGTAAAATATCTTCCCATGCATCCTCTGTGCCATCGTGACATCAAAAGTCTCCTCGATAATGAACTAGGTCATGCCACAAGAGCGTCTACAAGGGCTAGTAGAGTTGGGAACATGTTCCACAAAGGTAGACAAGCCAAACTTGTTGATGCAGTTCTTTGTGATGAACTTTTTATCAATGGTCGGCTCAAGGGTGAGAAGAACATGGGTATCAGACACCACGTCTCTCTCCTTACACAAGGCGATGATGAGAACAAGAAAGTCCAACTTACAAATGTTCTTCAGGAAGGAATTTATGGATTGTTTGACAAACTTAATCAACTCCCCTTTACTTTGGCCTGACAATGCAAGTTTCCTTTGAGGTAAAAAATTATTAACATAGAACTCTTTCACCAACACCTTTTCCACCTCATTGGGGATACTCCCTCGCATTTTGTGCCAATTGCAACACTTCAACTCCCCCTTAAATGTGTCATACTTACCCCTAAATAGCTTGACTCTCCTCTCAGCAAGTAAGCTCCTAGTCATGATCTCCACAAGCCTATTTGTAATAACTTCATAAGGAACCTTATGCTAGTTGTCAAAACCAGGATCACGACAGGAAGACGAAAAATATATATGAAAAGAAATAAGAGTCATTATCATAATTTATTAATGAAAACTACAGAAAAACCTTTAAGAAAAAGAAAGGTCTTTGGAACCAAACTTGGGTTTGAGAGTCGATTGCATGTAGGGAAGGAATTAACATCCTACGATGTCCATCCTAAGACGGTTTACCTTTAATTAAATATGAAAAATTAATTTAATTCTTAAAATACTTATTTTCCCCCTAAAAAAATCAAACATATATATATAATCTATTTTTAGTTATTTATTTTTTAAAAGTAGAAAAAAATCAAGAAAGTATTTATTTGGGTCCGACAAGGATTGACCTTACTCCTATGTATTTCCATTTACAATGGAAAATCATGGCTACGTAGTTCTTTTGTAAAAATTATGTGAGAGTTGATATTTTGTTAGCTTTGAAATTTTGATATTTTTAGTTTTGGAATTTTAATACTTTTAGTATTTTAATGAGTTTGTGTTTTTTATGGTTCACGTCATGTGAAGTATAAGATAGTGTGAGTGACTATACTTAATAAACTTACAAATAATACAATGAACGAATATAGTGTAAACTATATAACAATATTGTAGATTGTCATGTGAATTTTATTTAAAAGAAATAATTAATTTAAATTTTATTATATATAAATTGTCTTCAAATAAAAAAATATCAAATATAAAATGACGCAAGTAGTCATACATATACTTTAAGAATTTATTTAAATATATGATTTTTAAAATTTTAAATAATCATTTTTAAAATTTATTTATTAAATAATTTTTGAATAACAAGATAAAAAATATAAAATGACATGTATGATCATATATATATATATATATATTTAAAATAAGTAATATTTTTTACATAAAAAATTTGGTAAAAATGTTTAATTAAAATATTAATTAACATATTTCACAATTAATCCTTAAACTAATTTGATTTTGAACTTTAAATAAAACATAATATAAAAACATATATTTAAGGTCATGTCAGGATACACAATTAAAGAATTACCTAAATCACAAACAAATGCATGGGTATAGTAATGATTACTCACACCACATGCAATCAATATTACATATTAAATAAATAAAAATTTATAATAACTCATATTAACTTCAAACTAATATTCCTAATATTAACTTCAAACTAATATTCCTAATATTAACTTCAAACTAATATTCCTAATTAAAGTTAACAGTTAGAATATAAAAACATGATAAGTATAATGGTTCGTGTAAAAAGACACAAAGAAAAAGAAACGAAAGCTAACTATGTATTACCATGTATACGTTATACGTTAAAGAAACTAAAACTAACTCTCATGGTATATTAGTGTTGTCATTCAAAGTAATAAAGTAACCAGAGTTTGGTCACTTCCTTTCTTATCTCTACAACTCTCATTATCATTTTCCAATGAACTTTCAAATTTTCTACACTCATAAATTTCATTATCTTTGTTTGTGTTCCATCTACACAACTCTTCATTTTCTTGACTTTAAGGTTATCATGCACATAGTCGCCATGACCCCCCCAGCATATAATAGTGTGAATGACCTTTGCAATTGCTCCTACTTGTTTTGGGAGCACCCCATGACGATATGGATGATGTGGTGTCTACGTGAGACATTGTCGCAACAAGTCCAACTTTCATGGTCTTCATCGGAGTTGGTGTGGTGACATATAAGACTGTTGCGGCCAAGACCTCCCTAATGCAGAAGTCACCAAAGCTTGACACAACTATCCATGATCATGCTTTTAATTTTTTTTATGGAACTTAAGATTAATCCTCGTGAAAACTCAAACACGTATTACAAAGATAATAATAAAAAAACTATAACAACTTGAAACATACTCTTTTCAAAGACAAAGTACCATGAATGAATTCACATAACAACATGTACGGGAGATAAAATTAAATGTATTGAGTAAACACGATATCTCATAATGCCAATTTATAAGGAAGAAGGAAATATCTCTTAGAATTCTTTTGACTCCATTTGGAAAAGCAATTGCTTACTCTATTTGATTATGTAGAATGTATCTAAGTTTTCCTTCCTTTTTTTCTATATGTGCTAAGCTCTTTTATATGAATTGAGAGATAAAGAAAAAAAAAACTAAAAAACTACCAGGAGAAATAAGTAGAGGACATTTGAGAGATAAATGGGGGAGTAAGTGGTTGTTGTGTGAGAGAGAAAAACTAAAAAGTGGATTAATATTGGATTTTATTATCTTCATTATTTTCTACTACTATTTATTTTTTTAATTTCTAAATTTATTTAAAACAATAGGAATTACATTAGCTTTAGTTTTGTTTTCTTTTATAAAATTAAATTATCATCAATGTTTTTCAGTATAAAAAATACTATTAATATTTTTATAATTTAAAATTTTCATTTTGTTTTATTTTTTTCTAGTTATACATTACTTTTTTTATTTTGAATATATTTTAAAAGTACCCAGACATGATTGAGTGTTGACACTAGTCATAGTTTTCAACAAGCCGCAGGTTAGGAATTCAAGTTAGGATGCTTTATAAGAAGATGTTGAAGCTTGTTAGGATTCTTAGGAGCAATTTGAGAGGTCTTGGGAGTAGCTATCTACAACACAAGATTAGAAATTGAGTAAATATTAAGTGAAACATAATATTATTAGTCACGAGTTATAAACAATTGTAAAAAAACAAACAAAAGCACACATTAAACAGGCTTTAGGTAGGAATGGCAACGGGGTGAGGGCTGGGCGAGGGCAAGTTTTTCCTTCTCGTCTTCCGTCCTCAACTCACTTAATTATCCATGTTCTCATCTCCGATTCATGTTCGGGATAGAAATTTAGTCCTCACACTCATCCTATCGGGAATTGGGTTTCCCCAACCCATCCCATCTCCGTTTCATTTTATTTTTATAAATATAATTTTAAAAAATTATTTGTTTAAAATATAAATTTAAAAAAATATTTAAATAAATCTAAAAAATTTAATCATGACTATAATAAATATATATATATATATATGTGTGTGTGTGTGTGTGTTTGTGTGTCACAAAAGTAAACTATTAAGGATAAATTTATGGAGACTAAATATTTTAATATTCAATATCTTTTTCTTTCATATATTATTTTTTTATACATAAATTAATATTTTTAATGTTACAAATTTTAAATTATTTTATTGATGAAGTATGTTTTAGTTTATTATTTTATATTATAATATGTACGTAAAAAAGTATTTGATAACAATCTTCAAAACACATAATATAAAGTCTAACAATCCTTCAAAATGAATATCAAATACATATTTAAAATCATTAATAAATAAATAATTTTTAACTATTAATCTTTCAAAACACACTATATAAAAGAAAAAAAACTCCAAACAAACAAATATCATATAATCTAATAATCATCTTCCAAATTAGAAATAATATCATTCTCCATTAGTTCACCCACATAATTCAAAATAAAATGTATCATTAAAAAAGATGCAAAGAATGTGTTTATCAAATTGGTTGAAGGGACTGAAAAAAGTAAATGTATGGAGGATGTGATAAAGAGAAGAATATATTCAACTCGTTGAAGAAATTGAGGAAGTTGAAGGAGTCAGTGAAGAGTAAAAAAAGAGAGAGTGTGGAACAAATACTAAGAATAGAGTTACATAAAAGACATTATAGCTCTTAATGTGTGAAAAATAAAAAAGGAAACACTAAGTAAGAATAAGGTTAATTTTAGGGTTTTGTTTGAAATTTAAAGACGGGGCGAAGATGGAGGTGGTGTGGGGATTGCATTACCCATCCCCGATCCCGATTTCTTAAAACAGGGGAAACCTGAACGCGGTCAACTCGGTTTTTCCCCAGCAAACTCGGGACGGGTACAATTCGGTCTCCACGAGTGCAGGTTTAATTCCATCCCTAGTTTTAGAGGCAGTATCGCTGGGCAATCATCTCACTCATCCAACGAAATAAAAGCCAAGAGAAAATAAAACATATTTGTTTGTGTGAGGAACTGATTATTTAACGAAGAGGATCAACATAAAAACAAGCATAGTCTTTGGGAGACCAATATACTCTCCCAACGAGATTGATGAACATCAACCCAGAAATTCAAAGAATAGACTTAATTGTTGAGCGATTCATGTGCTCGCCTAACAAGCATATATATGAACAAATGAAGAACAACGAAAACAAACTATATAAATATGCCATAAATCTCACAAGAAACAAAATAATTAGTTTTGTGAAGAATTGTGATAGAAAGATCACCTTGTTTCATGGATGATGCGTCTTGTTGTAGATTAGAGATCCGAAGATCATCCTGCGAATATCGGGATTTCAAATCACACCAGATTTCTTCTGCTTTATCCATCCAGAGGACGCTTTGCCGAATCGAAGGAGACACAAAATGAACGATCTAGGAAACTACCAATTGTTGCAGCGACGCCATGCACCATACATCTGATCTATCTTTGATGGTTCAGGAGCACTTCCATCTACAAATTCTACTTTATTTTTAGCATTCAAAGAAGTTATCATGGATCTACTCCATGAATGATAGTTGGTTGAATATAAAACTAGAGAGATGTGAGTGACTGCAGGATTCTCACTCGGATGGAGGTATAATAAATTGTCCATGCCAGGTGTTTGTTCATTTACCCCACTCATTGTTGATAAGAAAGAATGGAAGCAATAAACAAAAGATGAAGAAGAATAGTTAAGTGCGCAGTAGAGCTCTTCATATGAAGAGCTTTGATACCATAACATAAATGAGCACACCCATGGAAAGAAAGAAAACAGAATAGCAAAAGACCAATCAATAATATGTTTATTGATGAAAGAAAAATAGGTATATATACAACACCAAAGCAACGTGTACAATGAGGTGCAGATTAGTTATAACCGAATACAATAAAGAACCAGTGCATAAAGGTGTAACAGAAAGCAAAACTAATTATTACAAAACTAATAATTTTCTTTCTCATGTGTCAAACTACCAAACGGTCATCATGTTCATGTTACTCATTAGGCACTATATATTTATCTGATTCAATAATTTTTTCTGACGTCCTTTATATACCTTCGTTCACTTTTAACCTCATTTCTATTTCTAAACTTGTTTCCAATACTAATTTCAAATTAACCTTTTCTTCCACTACATGTATTTTGTAGGATACGAACACTCATGCGAAGATTAGTACAGTTGAAGTGAGAGACGAGCTTTATTATTTTACACCCAATCACATCACTGCACGTGCCATACACTCCATATTGTCCACCCAAAATGCAACATAATTCCTGTAGATATTTGGTACTTTCGCATGGGGCATCCATCTTTTGAACGATTGCGACTCATGCACTCCTGTTACCCTTTCTTGCAAAGTAATAAACATTTTACGTGTAATACATGTCATTATGCAAAAAATAAGAAAATGTCTTTTCCTTCTAGCCACTCACATGCATCCAACTATTTTGATCTCTTGCATTTGGATGTATGGGACCATGCTCGAAGTCTTCCATATATGGTCATTGTTATTTTCTCACCATCGTGGATGATCATTCCCGTTTTGCATGGATTTATCTCATGCATACAAAAACTGAAACTCGTAAACACATTACAGATTTCGTTGCATACATTGAAACTCAATTTAACAGCAAGATTAGAATTATACGAACTGATAATGGTTCTGAATTTCTCATGCAAGATTTCTTTGCTTTAAAAGGAATAACTCATCAAACAACTTGTATTAAGACTCCCGAACAAAATGGGATTGTTGAATGTAAACACCAACACCTTTTAAATGTCACATGGACTCTTTTATTTCAATCTAATCTTCCATAAAGTTTTTGGTGTTTTGGTTTATCTCATGTTGCATATTTAATTAACTGCATTCCTACTCCTTTTTACACAACATATCACCTTATGAAAAAATTCATGGCAGTCCATGTGAAATTTCCAATCTCTGTGTCTTTGGATGTTTATGTTACATTAGCACTCAAAAAGCTCATAGACAGAAACTTGACCCTAGAGCTCACCCATGCATTTTTCTCAGCTTTAAACCACACACCAAAGGATATCTTGTTTATGATCTTCACTCTCATAATATCACTGTCTCACGTAATATCACGTTTTATGAAGACCATTTTCCATACCCATTCACTGAAACACAAAACACAAATAATACTTCTCCCTCTCTTGTACCATTCACCAATGATAACATTCTTTTTTAACTTCATCCTGCAGTTTCACATAACTCTTTACCAATCATTCCCACTGTGAGTAATTCTCCTCCTCCCTTACATCAATCAACAAGATTCAAACACCCCCCCACCAACCTTCAAAATTACCATAGTGCTCTCACTTCAACAAATGTTGCCATGTTGCCAAGCGTTTAGTATCCTCTCAATTCAATCTTGTCTTATTCTTGTCTTTCTCCATCTCATCATCATTTCATCATGTCTATTTCTGCCACTACTGAACCCAATTCATATGTTGAGGCTTCCCATCATGATTGTTGGATTAAAGCAATGCAAGCTGAATTACATGCTCTCCAAATGAATAACACTTGGACTCTCACAACCTTACCACCTCATAAAACTGCCATTGGGTGTCACCGGGTGTATAAAATTAAATACAATGTCGATGGTTCTATAGAGTGGAGTAAAGCTCGTTTAGTTGCAAAGGGTTATACACAAATAGAGCGATTAGATTTTCTGGATACTTTTTCACCAGTGGCAAAACTCATCACTGTTCGCTTATTGCTAGCCTTAGCAGCTCATAATGATTGGCATTTGAAACAACTGGACGTAAACAATGTTTTTCTTCACAATGAACTTAATGAAGAGGTGTATATGCAGTTTCCTCCAGGTTTTTCTGCTGCTAATCCTAATAAGGTTTGTCTCCTTCAACGCTCTTTGTATGGGCTCAAACAAGCCAGCAGACAATGGTTCACTCGTCTATCCTCTTTTCTTCTTTCTCATGACTACAAGCAGTCGCCTACTGATCATTCTCTCTTCTATGTTTCCAAGGTAACACAACTGCAGCTCTTCTTGTCTATGTTTAATAGGAAACAACATTGAAAAAATATGTCACATCACAACTCTTCTAGATCAAACATTTAAAATAAAAGACCTTGGTAATTTAAAGTTTTTTCTTGGTCTTGAAGTTGCACGATCCTGTAAAGGTATTCATCTTTGTCAGTGGAAATACACATTAGATCTCCTTTCTTATTTTGGTATGCTTGGATCTCGTCCTATTTCAACTACTATGGATTATTCTACTCCTCTCTATGCCACCTCGGATACTCTATTATCTGCTTCATCTTCCTCTTCTTATCGATGCTTAATTAGAAGACTCATCTACCTAACAAATACACGACCAGACATCAATCATGGTGTTTAGTAGTTAAGCCAATACATGGCCAATCCCACAACTGCCCACTCTCAAGCTGCATTTCATATTCTCCATTATCTCAAGGGCACCCCAGGTTTTGGTATTTTTCTCTCTGCCACTGGTAATCTTCAACTTAAAGCCTTTAATGACTCTAACTGGGCTGGGTGTAGTGACTCTAGACGATCAGTCACAGGTTTTTCCATCTACCTTGCCAACTCTCTAATTTCTTGGCACTCAAAGAAATAGTCTACTGTATCCCATAACTCATATGAAGCTGAGTATCGAGCTCTATCTTCAACAACATGTGAACTCCAATGGCTAACTTATCTCCTTCAAGATCTTCATGTTCCTCTTGTTCAACCAGTTGTTCTCTATTGTGATAATCAATCAGCAATACGGATAGCTTCTAATCAAGTGTTTCATGAAAGAACTAAGCACATTGACATAGATTGTCACATTGTTCATGAGAAAGTCCAGAGTGATTTTCTAAAACTCTTGCCTATTTTCTCTTCCATGCAACCGATATACCTCTTTATGAAAGCTTTATCTCTATCTATCTTTCAAGAACTTTGTTCCAAGCTGGGAACGATGAATATACATTCCGAGTTTGAGGGGAACTCTCATGATAAACAAAATAATTAGTTTTGTAATAATTAATTTTTCTTTTAATTACACATTTATGTGCAGTTTTTTTTATTTGGTTATAACTAATTTACATCTCACTGTTACTTCGGTGATATATATATATTTTTTTTTTCTTTCATCAATAAACATATTGTTGATTGATTGGTATTTTGCTGTGTGTTCATTTCTGTTAATAAACCATATTATGCACCACACTAGAAAAGCACCAAACCAAAAAAGTCGCACTACTCATACAACATCAAAAGCCATATGATACAAACAAAAATAATAAGCAAATGGTACAGAAATAACTAATAAAAGAGAAAGAGATGGGAGAAAACTTATTGAATGGATTTAATCTTAAGTATGCAATTTTACTATATTCTTTTTGCTATAAATTAACATTTGAATTTAAATGTATTGAACACATAATCGTGCTAATGTGTTAATTCCTTTTAACACAGAGAAAAGTAAGACTTTCATTATATGTTTGACCAATAGGAGACAGTAGAGTCAAATCTCGAGTTAAGTCTTACATTTAAGTTTTATGAATAATTGAGAAAAAAATTCATTTGAAATTATTTGTAATTGATATTAGTCCTCTACAAAGTTAATTTATAATTTGTATCAATTGAAAAAAATATTGATAAGATGTACGTATATTGGTTTGCTATAGAAGACTGGATTATAGACTTTATCAAGTGATTGTCCAAAAACTCAAATGGTGAATCAAGTGGATAGCTGAAATACTACAAAATTCTGTATCAGGACAAAATGAGATGCGTCACTATAACATGCATGATTATTATAAAAAAATATTAAGTGGGTCATAGATTTTAGTGATACAGACCATTTCTGCATGCAGGCACATTATTAGTTTGAGTCTCATCATAAAGTTTATCTCGGAACAGTAAAATTTTGCCAAATGGAGTAATTGTTGATATTACCAGTCAAGTCCAAATTACATATTCCTTTATTCTAAATTTCCACAATATAATTTCAATCACTTTTTATATAACAAAGTTGGCGAAAATAACTGTCATTTCAGTGACTAATTTAAATATTAAAATTAATTTATTAAAATAAAAACACAAAAAGTACAACTTAAATAAAGAATTACAAATTAGATTCCAGTTAGTGATTGTAATTTGATGATAACATCTATTTCAATATAAATATCTTCAAAGAGTCTAAAGTCATGACTTATCTTATTGGATAGGAAACTTGTCTATTTATCCATTATTTTTAAATGAATAGTATATTAAAATTTAATAAAAAATAATTAATAAATAAACAAGTTCGCTTTCTAATAAGGTAAATCTTCGGTTATGTTTACCCGTTTATCCAAGGTAACTAGTAAAGTAAAAGTGAAGCTACAATGTAGTGGGGAAAATTTAAATTTCAATTATATGTGAGATGGTAGTTTCTTCCTGCACCCCCAAGATTTCTTCCTGCACCTCTCGAAAAATGAAAATATCAACATTGCCCTTGTCATGTTATATATTATAGCATGAGCAGATGCACCCCTAGTGGAGATGGTGTTATGTTGAGAATAGGTTTGTGTTGTTGTGCATAGTGAATGTTGGTGGAGGTTTGAAAAGCTGCACTGTGATTGGTGGTCCTAGGGTGAGATTGAACAAAAGTTGGTGGTGGTGGTTTGCGAAGAAGAAGAAACCAGATTTTTTTTTTCAAATTTTTTAGTAGTTCCGGCTTGTAGAAGCCGGAAATTCCCGCATTGTACAAGCCGGAAGTCATTTTTTGACTTCCGGTTGTAGAAACCGAAAGTGAAGTTGAAAAACTTAACTTCCGGCTTGTACAAACCGAAAGTCAAAAAGTGACTTCCGGCTTGTACAAGCCGGAAGTGAGTGCGGGAATGACTTCCGGTTTGTACAAGCCGAAAGCCAAAAATTAAATTTTTTTTGGCTTCTGGCGTGTACAAACCGGAAGTTATTTCCAGATGCGGGAATGACTTCCGGTCTGTACAAGCCAGAAGCCAAAAAAATTTAATTTTTGGCTTCCGGCTTGTACAGACCAGAAGCCAATTTTAACTCCCATCCAGAAATGACTTCCGGTCTGTACAAGCTGGAAGTCATTTTCTAAAACCGGAAAACGCAAAAGCCATGAAATAAACTCCCTCACCTGTGCCATCACTGCTTCTCACCACCAAATGCAACAACAATGTTGACGAGATAGACTCAATGCAAGAAGAAAGAGATGGAGAGGGACCACTGGAACACAAATCGGTGCTGGAAGGAAGAAGCTGGAAGGAAGAAGTGTTGTGCCGAAAGAGAGCCCAATGCAAAAGGAAGAAGGCACGCGCGGAAGAAAAAAAAGAAAGAAAAGGAGTGCATCTCATTTAGGATTAAAGGACATTTTTGTCATTTTACTGTGTGTTTGGGGTGCAGGAAAAATGTATGGAGATGCAGGAAGAAGAGCACTCATGTGAGATTTATGTACTTTAGGTTGGGCCACCTTTTATTTAATTGGCCAACTTGTGCGTAAAATTTTCTTGCACTCGTATAAAAAGTGATGATGTATGCGATGTTTGTCACTTGTCAAAGAAAAGAAAACAACGCCTCCTTATAAGACCAGTAGTAGCAGGGCACTCGTGTTCTTGAATTAATCCACATGACTGTTTCAGTAGGATTTTTATGTTTGAAAGGTAAATTTGAGATTTAATTGCAATTGAGAAATTTTGTTTCAATGGTTGAAATTAGGATAGATAATGGTCCAGAACAAAACGAAATAGTTTGGAGAAGACATAAGTTCTTTTTTTCTTTACATTTTACACACTTATGATTCAGTCTTATAATTCCTAAGTTTTTATGGAACTATGTTGGGAGCCATGTGGTTTTCTCAGTTGTTGGAGAACAAATCACCATATCAGGTTTTCTTTGGTGAGTTACCAGATTTATCATTATTCAATGTTTTTCTGTTCACTTTGCCCGTGAAAAAGGCAAGACCATCAAGGCCAAACCCCGTTTTATATTCTTTTAGACATTAACATACACTTTTTAATTTTTAATTATTATTTCACTATTCTTTAAAGATATCTTGTTTATAATTTTATTTCTGTTTTTTATTTTATTTAGGGTAACAGAAAAATTCATATAAAAAAGTATGAATTTTGATTTCAAAAATTAAAAAATAAATTAATTTCAACTTAAGGTATATTTATTGTCGGGTATAAAAAACACATGAAAAGGAAACTACTAGAAGAAATGAAAAATATTTGAATAGAAACACTAATAGTCTCATATATTAAAAAAAATTGACATAGTAATAGCATTTAAGTCTAAGGGTTGAAACTAATTGAGAGAGTGACGTTGCCAGCTTTGACAAGAGCAGGGGTCATAAAAGTTTTTGGTTCTGTTTGTAACTAATGTTTTCAGTGTTCCCATTAAGCAAAATTATTTAGACAAAGTCTTAACTACTCTGTCCATGTGAACATTAGATACAGTGTGTAATATATCGATGGTCTCACAAAACCAGGTCAACGGAAAATTGTTTTCAAAACATTGTTTAAGAAAAGTTCTAAATTTGAGACCAAGCGGAGCCAACGCGAAACTTTGTTTACTGTTAAGGGACTCTTCAAAACATAAAAATAATAAATCCTATCAATCCAAGAGAATCTTGCAATTTTCCGAGAAACAACCAATCTCGCCATCGTTTTATATATTCCCTTATTGGTGTGAACAAAGACATCTGGTACCACATTCTCCATCGAAACAGCCCCTCAGAAAGAAAGAAAACCTTGGGAGCATTTTTGTTAGCATTCTGTATTATTTCACCACCTTTTTGTTAGTTTCCCAATTCCCATACCTTCATTTAATATATATTTATAGCTGGTTTGATTGAGTTTGTTTGACTTAAGATCAAAGTTTATGATTTTGGGTGTTTCTAGTGAATTAGTTTTTGTGGGCAGCAGTCATGGCTATGGTTCTTGATGCTGTTGTTGGAAGAGTGCTTGATGAACTGCTGAGCGCTGTTGTGGAAATGAAAGACAGGGCAGTGAAGTTCAGATCCACCCTGGAAAAATTGCAGGCCACCATCGAAACAGTAGAACCACTGGCTAAGCAGATAGATGGTCTTAGCAAGAGATTGGATAAACCAGCTAAGCAAACAAAGAAGCTGATCGATCAGATGGAGAAGGGGAAGGAGCTTGTTAAGGAGTGCTCCGAAGTTGATTGGTGGAATTTCTGTTATAAGGCCAACTCCCAAGAGAAACTTCAAGACTTGATCGATTCTATTTCTCAGTACTTTCAATTGGATATGCAAGGAAATATAAACGTCCATGTGTTGGAGAACCAGGAGCTGCTGACCCAGATTCATGCGACGCTTGTGGAGAATGTTCCGAGAAGGATTGAATTAAATGGCTTGTGCTCGCCACCTGAGGCCCCTGATTTCACTGTTGGGTTGGATGTTCATTTGAGGGAGTTGAAGTTCAAGTTGCTGAAGAATCATCATTTGGTGTCAGTGCTCACAGTGACAGGAACAGGAGGCTCGGGAAAGTCAACGTTGGCCAAAAAGTTTTGTTCTGACGAGGAAGTTAAAGGTACGAATGATCACCCATTATTTTTCTGTCTAATCATCCATCTTTTTATTCTGTCTCTAACCATTATATGATTATTTGTTGAAAATGAAAATATGAATATAAGTTTCACATTAAAAAAAATAATATGTTAAACAATATATTATTTTGGATTGAAGTGTGTCAATTCTTTTATGTGTGTTGGTTGGTGACTTATTTAGTATTTTCTCCTTAATATATCCTCCTGGAAAGAGTCTACATTATTTAACTTCATTAGTTACTGAATCTAGTTCGGTAGCAGTCACAGTTCATGGAGGTTGCTACCTTTAGTCATAGTACGCTAGCTATTGGCTACAAATGAATGTTTTGTTTTGGAAAGCCGTTTGACTTTCATTTAAGGCACAATTTGAGGCAGAAACGTTGAACTTGATGAAGATACAAACAAGCACACTAGAACCATTAGGGGAATAGATGTGTGAATGTGGACAAAATAAATTTAAGAAGAATAAAGTTGTTGCAGTGGAAAAAAAATGCACAAAACCTACAGGCACTTAGATATAGTTTTTTAGTATTTATCAGATTAAAAATTTTCCTTCATAATTTGTTTACTTAATTGTAAATATTTATTAAGTGGGTTGTTGAAATAAACCTTCAATTTTGATGGGAGAGGAGTACAAAAGCATTTAAGAAAGTGAGAAATGAAATTTATACGTTCTTGATGATGTCCAGAATAATTGCCCAACGAAGCTTTGATCTTATTTTCTGTTTCACTTGGTTAGTAAGCATGTCTGAGGAATAAGAACTCTAGAATGAATATCCAGAGCTCTAAACATGTTGAAATTTGTTTAGGTGAATTCAAGGACAACATATTCTTCATCTCCTTTGCGGAAGCGCCCAAGTTGAGCACCATAGTGCAGAGACTGTTTGAACACAATCGTTACAAGATACCAGAGTTTCAGAGTGGTGAGGATCCAGTTCATCAATTGGAAAATTTGCTAAAACAGATTGGGAAAAGCCCCATGCTGTTGGTCCTGGACGGTGTTTTGCCAGAGTCTGCATCTCTAGTTGAGAAATTCGTGTTTCAGATCCCAAACTACAAGATTTTAGTGACATCAAGGTTCACAATTAAAGGATTTGGGAAGCCATACGTGTTGAAATCACTTAATGAAGCCGATGCCTTAAACTTATTTCGCCACTCTGCATCGCTGGATCCGACTAGCTCTAACATTCCCGATAATGTTGTCAAGAAGGTACTCTCTATTGCTCAATTATAGTATTCCAAATGAGGTGTCTAAAATGCTAAAATGCTTTAGTTGCAATGTCTGATTTCATTGGGCACACCAAATAAATTGCAGATAGCAAAAGGGTGCAGTGGTTCTCCCTTGGCTCTTATAGTGACTGGCAAATCTCTAAGTCTTGAAGCACCAGTGGTTTGGCACAACAGGGCGAAGACATTGTCGAAGGGCCATTCTATTCTTTCTTTTAGTTCTAGTAACGATGTGCTTTTTACTTGCCTCCAAAAAAGCTTTGATGACTTGGATACTAAGGTGGCTGAGAGCTTTATGGACCTGAGCTTATTTCCTGAAGCACAGAAGATACCCGCTGCTGCACTTGTTGATATATGGGCAGAAAAGCGTGATGAAGATGATGACATTGCAATGGAGAATATCTATGAACTTGTCAAAAGGAACGTGGCTGATATTGTCGTCACAAGGTATGGCAAATTACTGCTTCTCAAATATCCATGCATTACACCATTTATAATCATTCCATGTTGCAGAAGTTTAACTTTAGATATTTGAGTTTCTCTTTTGGTAAAAAAGAAGTTTACAATTTCAACTTTATGTTTCAGACAAAAACATTATGAAGAATTAATAATTTTGTTTTTCAAAAATTGTAGTTTATAATTATTTTCAACATTTTTGTTTCTTTTCAGTATATTATATTATTACTCTCTTTTTTTCTAATGTAAATGATGATTTTGGTTTCATTCAAATTAAAATAATTATCTTAAAACCATTTTTAACAAATTAACTAAATATGGATTAGAATTTATTATAAGAATAACTATCTATATAAAATCGGTTTCTAAAATAGTTATATGTTCACGTATATTTCAAACACATTGCAAATATAATTTAAACTAACTATTATTTATTATACATAAAAATTGAATTACTTGATAAAATATTATGACATTGTAATTGAATTCTAATTAGGAATACTTAATATCATTTAAGAAATGGATAAAAATATGTGGTCTGTTCTCTCTTCTTCTTATTTAAACTATAATGGATTACCAATATTTATAATCAAAATTATCTCTTTAATTATTATATAAAAAAATATAAAAAATCTTCACACAATAAAAATCATTATTAATTTTTTTTAACCACTTATATATAACATACTTTTTTATTAAATAAATATTACAAAAAATTTCAACCTAATTAAACGAGTAAAATAAGAAATGAGTGCATAAAGTATTTAAAAAAAATTGTTCAAGGCACTTCAAGATTTGACACTCCAGTTGATTGGAATACTCTAAGGAGAGTGAGCTACGCATAACTCGCCCACAACCTAGGATTAGGCTTTTATTTTTTGACAAAATAATATATAGTTTCTTTAAGTTCTTCGGGTGCTATTTCTCAATGAAAAATGGAGTTTTACTTCAAAACCTACATTGACTTTTCTATGTGAATTTTTATTATGCAGTTACCAAGATGAATCATTAAGTCTAATAAGAAAATGATTTGAAGGAAGTGCATTTAATTTTATGTTTTATATATAAAAGTATGACCTAAAAAACTGCAAGAGAATATGTTATGTGAAATCCAATACTCCACACCCAAGATAATCGGTGCTTTCCTCCTATGACTGTCACAAAATTTACTTTGGTTAGATGAAGAGAATTTTTTTTGTGCTGTTTTCTGTGCATTAACTCGTTAGCGATTAATTTCTTTTCATTGATCAGGAATACTGCAAGTGGCACAGTTGACTACAATTACCACTATGTTACGCAGCATGGTCTTCTTCGGGACCTAGCCATACTTCAAACAAGAAAGTTGCCGACGGAGAAGAGCCATAGACTAATAATTGACTTAAGAGGGAACAATATTCCCAAATGGTGGACTTCACAGAATGAGCATCACATTGCAGCACACACATTATCCATATCAACTGGTGTGTTCATCTTTCTTCTATCTTGATGATACGGCATGATACACGTACTGAGAGAGAGCTCTCAAACACTAACTATTGAATCTGTTTTTGCAGATGAAGAATTCACTTCGGAGTGGTGCAACTTGCAACCAAATGAGGTTGAGGTTCTAGTGATGAACCTTAGAGAAAAGAAGCACTCACTACCAATGTTCATGAAGAAAATGAAGAAATTAAAAGTCCTGATTATAACGAATTATGACATCTATCGTGCTGAGTTGGAGAATTTAGAGCTGCTTGATTATCTTTCTGATCTCAAACGAATCAGGTTAGAGAAGGTTTCAATTCCTTTCCTGAGCAAGACTGGAGTGCCATTGAAGAATCTGCACAAGTTCTCTATATTTATGTGCAATGTGAATGAAGCCTTCAAAAATAGCACCATCCAAGTAGGTGATGTGCTGCCAAATTTGAAGGAGATGAACATTGATTACTGTGATATGGAGGAATTGCCAGCTGGAGTCTCTGATATTGTTTCCCTAAAGAAGCTAAGCATCACAAACTGCCATAAGCTTTCTAAACTTCCAATAGGAATTGGAGAGTTGGTGAATTTGGAATCACTGAGTCTTACTTCTTGTACTAAATTAGAAGAGTTGCCAGAGTCAATCACAAGCCTTCATAAACTGAACTTTCTTGACATCTCTGACTGTGTAAGTCTTGGTAAGTTACCAGAGAACATGGGGGAGTTACGTAGTTTAGAAAGGCTCAATTGCAGAGGTTGCACGAGATTGTCTGAATTGCCATACTCAGTCACGGACCTTGAGAGCTTAAGTGTCGTAGTATGTGATGAAGAGAGGGCTGCATTATGGGAACCTATCAGACCCATGTTTAGTGATCTAACGCTAGATGTAGCCCAAGTTTATTTCAACCCAGATTCTCTTTTTTAATTTGAATTTTCTTGCACTTGATTTTGGCAACAATCAACACTATAGAAACTGAGAAGGTGGCTTCAAGTAGCTCGCGTTATTTGGAGGCAATGTATATAATATCTTGAGCACCAAATCTGTGTCCTTCAAAACTATTACCAGCTTGTGTTCTTGTTTTGTCTACATTTTGAGTATAGTTTTTTAGTACAGTTTTTTAGTACATTTTTTGAGTATAGTATTTTAAGTATGATCTGAAAATTGAATGATAGAATATTAAAGATATCCTGCATGATATCCTGCAATCTGTTGTGTGAACATTCTGTGTAAGGGAATAATGAGGGAGTGTTATATCATTGAATAGAGCAGTGATATATTAACACCGATCAGCACTCCAGTTTTACAACAATTGATGTGGCGGTGACATGGCCAGTATACTCATTTTAAATAAAAATACGAATGGGCCTAAGTTGATTTAGGGTTGGTGTGCCGGTGGTTGTGTGATTTTGTGCGAGGCTTTGTGCGAGTGTTATGCGAATGGTGTGAGGCATTGTGGGAGGTTTGTTGTGCGATTGGTGCGATGCATTGTGCGATGATAGAAAGAATACATTTTTCAGGAGTAAGATAGAGCCAACACAAATGTTGGGTCCAAATTCGGGATCAACCAACACCTTACGATGTATACTAGCCTTAGTGTTTCCTATCGGATCCTATAATACATTCATTGTTACTCATTCACACAATTTGTAAAGTGTTATTTGAGTATGTATTGTGCTTCATGCTAAGATTATTACCTTAAAGAGTAACTATCATGTCCCCCAATCCGTTCGGTTCACACGATTTCACTATGTAAGGAAGTAAAGGTAGTACATTTGTACTTTTCATGGATGTCAATGTTGACACATGTTCAATCCCATTTGCACATAACAGCTCTGTAAATATTTTCAAAACTGAAGTTAATAATACAACACTAGTAAGGTTCAATGGAATGTGTTGAATAAATACCATGGAATTGAATAAATTGTTGTGCCCATAACCAAGGACTTGAAGTGAAATCATGATGATGTGTTTCCTCCGCTATTTCGTTCATAAATTGTTGCGTGTTAACTGGATTGTCTGAAACATGATTTTCAAGAACTGCTTGAACATTACCCACAGGCCCTGGAATGAGGGGAAAATTCGACTTGCATCGATTCAGATAGCTATGAATATCACTTGTATCAATATCAAGTTTTTCCCATGGTTCCATCTTCTTCCTAAGTAATTATCGGGAAACAAATTTACTAACACTAGAAAATCATATTGTTTGAAGTTCCAATAAAGACCTCAAACGTCCTCACTGGTTCTTTTCACAGAGGGAAGAAAGCGCTCATGAACATGAAATGGTATTCAGAATCAGATGCACCTTTTAAAGCAAGTTACAAATGTAGGGTTTTCTTTTACCCACTGTGCAATGCAATAACATATAATATTTTGGTTTTCAACTAATTTTTAAGATTGAGTCTATTATCCAGTGTACAATTCTAATACACTGAAGATTGAAGGAAAGATGAAAATTAAAAGGATCATTTGCCCTAACGTGTTGGTCAATACGACAAACTTCATTTTCACTGTTGAAGAAGTCAAACAACGTGGTGTCGCGCTTTGGAACCCTTTGGAAAAACGAAAAGATCCTCTATTCACACTGTTTTGTTAATCATGTAAGTCATTTCCAGTTCTCTCATCTTTACTATCTTAACCAAACATGCATTTAACACATTGAATGTGATGGAGATTACTCATTTCTTACTGTTATGAGTTATGAATGTCACCAAACGTATTCAATGCACTCTCAATATTGCCCTAAAATGCACTGCAATATTGTCCTAAAAATTCAATGCACTGCAATATTGCCCTAAAAATTCAATGCACTGCAATATTGCTAATTTGTGCCGCTAATTTAAAGCTTTCAGCTTGTGTCTTTTGTATTTATTTTTTCTTCAATCCTTCTTTAATTGTTGTGCAAAAGCAGAGTGATTAATGGTAATGTTAACAGTAAATTTATGAAGTAAAAAATGACATGACCTGTACATTTAACTTCTTTACTTGTTATTTCAAAGCTTTTGAGTAGTCAGCTATCAAAATTGAAAGTATGCATGATTGATGTTTATTATTTTACAAAGATGTTTAGAAGTACAATTAACAAATTCAGTTAATTGGGACATGTTCATTCTTTATATTTCAGATAATGAATGTCAATAATGATGTATCACTAGATGACATTCCCTTGTACGAAGAATGTGAACCATCAAATACAATTGAAGAAGGGGTTGTGAAGAATGTGGACCAATCTGGTCCTAGTATCGGTATATGTTTCGAAACTCCAGAAGAGGTCAAGACATTCTATAGACAATATGCCATTAGAAAAGGTTTTGATATCAGAACAAAAGTTCAAAATAAGGAAAAGACAACCAATTAAGATATTTCATGTTGGTATGTGGAAGAGAAGGAAAATACGTGTCTCCAATTCCTACAGCAATGAAAACACATCCAACACAAGCAAATGAATGTCTTGCACACATTACGATTGTAAAGAAAGATGGGAAATGGTACATTACGTCAGTTAATGACCATCACTCTCATAACCTTAGCCCGACAAAGTCAAGGATGTTTCGTGGAAATCGAAAAATAAATCTACAAGTGCAAAGAACTCTTGATGTAAATGACGAGTCTGGAGTTAGGGTTAATAAGAGTTTTCGGTCGCTTGTATGTGCAGCAGGAGGTTACAAGAATCTAGAATGTGTGGAACGAGATGTGCGTAATTACATTGGCAAACAAAGATGTCTCTTGGGAAAGGATGGCGATGGCAAAGCCCTACTAACCCACTTTTCACGAATGAAGGAATTGAACATAGATTTCTTCTTCGACATAGACTTGGACAATAAAAATCGTATAAGGAATGTATTTTGGACAGATGCACAAAGTAGAGCTGCATGTGAAAATTTCGAGGATGTCATATCTTTTGACACGACATATCTAACAAATAAGTATGACATGTCCTTTGCACCATTTGTGGGTGTCAACCACCATGGGCAGTCAATTTTGTTAGGCTGTGAATTGTTGTCAAATGAAGACACTACATCATTCGTTTGACTTTTTGATACTTGGCTTCGTTGTATGTCTTATAAAGCTCCACAAGGCATCGTCACAGACCAATATAGGACAATGAAAAATGTCATTGAAATTGTCTTTCCAGAATCCCGTCATAGGTGGTGTCTTTGGCAGATAATGAAAAAAATTCCTAAAAAGCTGCAAGGATATGCCGAATATAAAGACATTACACGTGTGTTGAAGGTTATTGTTTATGAGTCATCTTCTGTTCATGAATTTGGATGTGAATGGGAAAAATTCATTTCAAAATTTCACCTACATAATAACGAATGGTTGACATCACTTTTTGAGGAATGACAAAGATAGGTACCTTGTTTTTTGAAGAACAGTTTTTGGACAGGGATGTCAACAACACAGAGGAGTGAGAGCATGAATGCATTCTTTGATGAATATATCAATTCAATGACAACACTCCAACAATTTGTGACACGGTACGACAATGCTTTGTGCCACAAGGCTGAAAAAGAGTACGAAGCAGACTTTGCATCATTGAACACTATAATTCAATGTGGGTCGCAATCTTTAATTGAAAGACAATTTCAGTCTGAATACACACATGCAAAATTTTATGAAGTACAGATGGAGTTCAGAGCAAAAATGAATTGTGTTGTTGGCAAAAAGTG
This sequence comes from Lablab purpureus, assembly GCA_030347555.1. Classification (NCBI taxonomy): domain Eukaryota; kingdom Viridiplantae; phylum Streptophyta; class Magnoliopsida; order Fabales; family Fabaceae; genus Lablab; species Lablab purpureus. Next base: position 19,405,863 of record CM059256.1, on the reverse strand, counting down.
TGTACACGAACATCACTGTACGTATGAAGTTGTAGAAGAATCAATTCAGAATGGATAGTGTGAAGAGAAAAATTATGTCGTTTCTTTTAATCGTGACAACCATGAAGTGAATTGCAGCTGTTTGTTATTTGAGTTCAGGGACATCTTATGTAGGCATTGCTTGCTAGTGCTAGCACAAGAGAGAATACAAAAGGTTCTTCCAAAATATGTTCTTAGTAGGTGGAGTAAAAACATACGAAGGAAACATACGTATATCGTTGCATCATGTGACACAAAGGACAAACAACCACATATTACAAGATATGATGGTTTGTGTAAAAGATTTCATGAAATTGCTGAGATTGCGTGTGAGTCAACAAAGACAATAGATTTGTTACTGTAACATATTGAAGTTTATGCTAGCAAACATTGCTTACAACCTCACAATATCAGGCAAAACGACAATGTTGGTAAACCATTCAATAATGCTTATGAAGTAACAAATCAATCATAAGATGCACCTATGGAGAACGTGCCCTTCGAAATCCACAGCCCAAACCATGTTAGAAGGAAGGGAAGACCCCGTTCAACAAGGAAGCAGTCCATGTGTGAAAAAGTTGGTAAATAGAGAAGATCAAAAATTGCAAAGAAAGACACAACCACTCCCAATATTGGAAGAAAAATATGTTATTTCCTATGAACAACAAAATTTCATTTGTTTTATGTCATGTGTAACTTGATATCATATTTATCATTCTTTATTTTTGTTTTAGGGCACGATGCAAGTAAACAATGTTGACTTACTTAATCCAACAATGCAAATTGAAATTCAGGTTCACATCAACGAGACCATTGCAACCGCTCATGCATCTGAAACGGTTTGTCCTTGTTATAAACAATGTTTGTAACTATTATTCGTTAAATATGGACATATAGAACTCATTCAAATGTTCGACTTTGCAGCTACTAAGTATGGAGTCTGCTGGGTTTGTTTCACTTCTTACAGCAATAGATACAATTGTCAATAATACACAGATGTCCACATCTGAATAATGGTTTAGGTATTATATTTGTAGTCCTTTCAATAAATTGCACTTACTTTCAAGTATATAAGGACATCGTACTTACTATATTTCTTTCCTTCATTTTTTTCATAGGAAATAGTGTAATTATAAGCAGCGTACATTTCATATGATAGTTCCAAAGACATGACATGGACAAACATCATATATTCATTGTAGTTTGTGTTTGTGTTTGTGTATGACATGTCGTCATATTTGACAGAAATGTAACAACCACTTCATTTTTGTCTGACTTATTGTACTCTATATTTAATTAGGACAAGATTTACATTCTTCTCATTTGACATTAGTCAAGAACCAATTACCATGATCACATGATATCAGTGAATCATAGAAATTATAATCCATTATTTTGGTATGCCACATCTTAGAGTCCCACACTAATTCATTACATGTGTTTGTAATCAATGAGATCAAAACCTTGGTAGACTGTGTTATTTAATTGGTTATACGTATTTATAATCGATTATTTCTGAAGTTGACGTAAACAAATTATGCAGTAATAATCGATTATAATCAATTATTGTCAAACCTCAGTCCACAATAACATGGGTAACTACATAAACTTTCCACAGGTAACCATGTTGAAGACAGTTTAAAGAAAGCAATTCACCACAAACTCATAATATAAACGACCGTGACCAATGGATCCTGCTCTTTTCCAAACAAATCCTATCCCAGCTATCCTAGTGGTTTAGTGACCACTTAATTTGAAGAATTTCTCACATGTTGGCAAATCATTTTATTTTAATCCATTGATAAAGTTGTAAAAGCTACTGAATACATTGATGAATTTTTACAAGATCTAATTGATTCATAACCATGTACAGCACAGTTCATTACATTCAACGAATCCATTCAATGACATACCAATGGCCCAATATGTCACTAATATCATCAATATGTCCCAAACATAACATAACACATAGCAAAGCATCTACATGAACAAGGTTAAACACATTTGTTACACAATTTTGATGTTTATGGAAGAAGTGAAACATTAAAACTATTCAAAACATTTATAATCAGACAAGTCTTTACATACTGAGGCCTTTTCTTCAAAAACTAGTCTACATTAATACAACAAAAAAAGACATGTCCTACGCTAAAATTAACACTAGTCATTAAAACTATTATGTTGCACTTCATCAGTTTTAGCCTTCATCTTCATCCCCAGCATCGTCTTCATCTTCATGAGCACCATCAGTACCATCTTCATGACCACCATCACCACCATCTTCATCAGAGTTGGTTCCCCCACAGATATGTTGTTTTAGCCGCCTCTGAATGGATGTCAGCTTCGCATCAATACGATCAAATCTTGCATCATAAATGGCATGTTTTTCAACTTGCCACTGATGAATTCTATCAAGTCGACTCACCACATCCATTTCAAAGGCAGAGTTTGATGAAGAAGCAGGGTTAGCAACACTTGCTTGGGGTTTAACTTTAGGTTCAGGCTCAGAAGCATCCATATCTTCAGTATCATGTTCTTCTACTTCATCTTTGAAGAACCATTACTTACCATGCTCTACCAACCCCATATGATGAAGGGTCGCGGTCTCAATGTGGTTGGAAGAGAATAAGATCTGTGACGTCTCCCCTTTGACATCAACATTATATTCCAACACCTTGGAAATGAAGACTGAATATGGTAATGGATGCAACGCCAGACGGATAGCTTTGAACATTGTATCACAAATAATGGCAGGCCAATTCACATGTATATCATTCTTCAAAGCATAAATGATATACATGTCTTCCATAGTCATTTGAGCATGGTTGCTTCCCCTAGGGACAAACACCCATGCTATAACAAAAGTGAGAAGCCGTTCATTCTTCTTCATTCCACCAGTTCTGAATTTTGAATAATCTCTAGTTGCAACTGGGTTCCGGAGACATGATTGATACACATCCAGCTTGTTAAAATTTTCAAAACCCACAGTTACTTTTTTACCCCCAATTCTGAAACCTCCAACTTTGGTCCATACATCATCGTCAAGAATAATGTCCACCCCCTTTACACGAGATCTTACAAGTCCCTCACGAAGATAAAGATTTTCATAAAAAATCCTAACAAGATCAGGGTATATTGTCCTGTTAGTTCCACAAAAATATGTTGTGTTCTTGTTTTGTCTACATTTTTTGAGTGATTGTATAGTTTTTTAGTATGATCTGGAAATTGAATGATAGAATATTAAAGATATCCTGCAGTCCATTGTGTGAACATTCTGTGGAAGGGAATAATGAGGGAGTGCTATATCATTGAATAATAGAGACATGGGAAGACTGATGAGGATTGGGGATTCTAGAAATAAACTAGTCATTAGGAAGTAATGTGTATCGCCCATTACTTTTCAGATCATATTAGAGCTTCTCCAATTATTTATTACTTTTAATATGCACAATTATTCTGGCATGTGTTAACTATGATATGGTTAGCCAATTAAAAAAATAAGCCCAATAGTGTTGGCCATGGATGATTTTGGACCAAAATGATTACCTCTTTATTTACAAATTTGTTTTCTATGCCCCAAAATAAATGAAATTTCTTTCTGCATCTCCATATTTTCCTTTCAAACTTTTATGAATACAAAAAATTTTATCTTAAAAGTTTTTTAATTATGTAATCTAAAAATTAAAATTAGCTTATGCATTACATGATTTAAAAGTTAAAATTGATTTCCAAAATTTCAAAATGACTATTAGATTTTTTAATTTAAAACTTTTACATTATATAATTAGAAAGTTTTTTAAGAATTTTTTTTTTCAAATTATACAATCTAAAAATTATATTTTATATAAAATATTTCAGATTGTGTAATCTAAAATAAACTTTAGATTAAATAATTTAAAATTTATTTTAAATAAAAAAGACGTTTGTATTACACAATATAAAAATTATATTTCTCATGAAAAAAAAGTTTTCAAAATGTTTCAAATTATACCATCCAGAGCAAGTTTTTTTGCACTTTCTTCCTTTTTTTTCTCAACCGTCAATGTTCTCCTTTTTGTAGATAGTGACAATAAGAGTGGCCACAAAGGGATAAGATAGTTTTATCTTTTTTCATCGTATGGAGTTACAGGTGAAAATCATGGGAGTGTAAAAAGAAAATTCCAACCAAATGATTTTAGTGACATCATGGTTATTTGCGACTGAAACAATTTGAACCTCCCTACATATTGAAACCGGGTGATGAAGTTGATTCTTTGAATCTATTTCTTCATTTTGCATCCTCGGATCAGTTTGCTAGTTTCAATGTTTACCACGTGTTAAGTAAAATGTTGGATGCAAGACAGAATGAATCAAACTTTCAAGTGTGATACTTACTATATCATATCTACTAGTAAAAAGGTGAATTTGTGCAGACACGTGTTCTCATTATAATAATTAAATTCTTCTGCTTAAAACACTCATTTTCTTATTTATTATTTGTCTTTGATCATATTATCATTTATTTTTATTATTAGACATTTCTATAATTATATGAGTTGAATATTCTGATAATGTTTGATAATTATCAGACATTTCTATAATTATACGAGTTGAATATCCAATTATCGAAATTTTATCTAATTGCGAGATTTTATAATTAATATAACAAATAAAATGTTGAAGTCATGCTAGATGAGTTGAAACTTTCCCTATCAGTACACAACCCCTCAGTGTCCAGCAACGAGGCGAGCGATGAGAGTAAAAACTAGATCGAAATTTTTCTCATCAGTACATAGTCTCTTAGTCTCGAGCAACAAGGCGAGCGATGAGACTAAAACTTAGGTCAGAATTTTTCTCATCAGTACACAGCCCTTCAGTCTCAAGCAGCGAGACGAGCAACGAGACTAGAAAGTAGTTCAAAATTCCCCCATCGGTTCACATTCCCTCAGTCTTGAGCGACAAGGCGAGTGTTGAGACTAGAAATTAGGTTTGAATTTTTCCTATTTGTACATAGTCCCCTAGTCTTGAGCGATTAGACAAGCGATGAGACTAGAAACTAAGTCGAAATTTTCCCCATCAGTACACAGTCCCTCAATCTCGAGTGATGAGACTAGAAACTACGTCAAAATTTTCGCCATCAGTACACACACTTAATAACTTGGTGGAAGCATTGGATTATGAGCTCAACAAATGTTAATTATTTTTTTGTTTATTGTGTATGTTCGGCTAAACTCTTCGTTTTCATCAAAGGTTATGTAAAAAACAGGAAAAACACAAGAAATGAGGGTTAAATTGTGTTTTTAAAAGCTTTTCACAATTTTTCACAATTCGTCTAAAGACGTAAGATTTGTCAGACGATAGGTTGAACTTACAAACGAAGAAGTTTATAAGTCTACAAAAAGATTTCGTGAATGAGGACTTTTCTTAAAAGGCTTCACTCTTTAGTTAAACGCATGAGATAAACACTAACAATGTTCTTTTAAAGCTGGTTTTGAAGAGAGACAAAGAAATTAGAGAATTTTTTTTGCAACAACATGTTTTATCAGCTTGTGTTCTATGTGTTTTCTATGTCTCTTTAAGATGCAAATATTCCTTTTTATAGTGCATAAGCAACTAGTCGTTAGAGATTCATTCTGACATCTTCAGCTTTAGGTTGGTCTTGAGCAAACTTCTTGTTGCGTCTGATGAGGGCTTCACGCTGATGCATTAAATGTCGTTCTTCATGCAATAAATGCGTGCCTCCAAACTTCAAACAAAACCTTATAACTTCTAGCACTTATCCTTTATTGCATAGTGGGTTTTTCCTCTTTTGATGAAAGAAATGCCTCAGTTCATGGCAGGTGTACTTTGAGAGAAGACAAAGCTTTGGATGCGTCAGGAATTTGGTGAGAAAATAGCTTTTACTTTTAATAAGGAAGACATGATGTGACATGAGAATTGCGCTTGTACTTGTTCATTAGACTGCTACGAAGGATGTCTCTGAAAATTTCATAAAACAAACTTTCAAATATTAGTTAAGACCAAAACGTATCATATGATAACTCATCATCTCATGATCTTTTTAGGTATCGTCTGACAAACGATACATACATAATCAAATAGTTCTTAAGAGTCACTTTGTTTAGAAACTTAAAAATCTGACTTAACATTTAATTATTTTTAGCATTATTCAAAATCATAAAGTGTTTGAACTTTTTCGCAACAGGTTAAGTGTCTTTAAGCTAAAATCTTGCACATTTATACTTTGCCTTTTAGATTTCTTTATGTCTAATTTGTTTCAATATACTTATTGCATGTTTTTATTGTTAGATAGATTTAGATGAATAGTAAATTACTTCAAAAAATGAGGTGTAGAATTAATATGAATTAAAGTTTGTCCTAATAATATTTGTATAATATTTTAGTAATTATAATGTGATGTGAATATTTAAATTAGATTTTTATAACACTATGAATATTTATAAAATAATTTTTTTATATAAATTCATAAATTTGGTGCTTACTTATTTTCCATATTTCTAAATAATATTGAATATTAAAACAAAATTAAGATAGAATTTATAGCGATCAAATGAATTAATAGAATGTAACACCCTTTTTAGTTCTCTTATTTAAAGGTGTAAGTAGTAACAACTTCTCATCTTAAAAATTATTCTTGATACGGTAAATAATAGCAATAATAAATTAAAGTTTTGTTTATAAGTTTTTTATTTTAAATATAAAAATAAAACTAATTATTTGATTTTAATTTCTTTCATTTAAAAGTATAAGTCATAACAACATCTCATCTTACTTCTTTCTTTACATTAACATTTAAATTATGGTAAACTTTTGATAAAATAAATTTAAGTAAATTATGATAACATATAGAAGATAGAGAATGAATTAATTAGATGCGACATTCTTTTAATTCTAAGACTCAAGGATACATCATATTACAATATGTAATTCTGAAGTTTTTCTCTAAGTCAACATTTCTTTTAATAATAATAATAGAATAAGAAATTATTTTAATACTTTCTTGAGTGTACAATCCTATAATTTAGTTGTGACAATTCAAATATTATAAAATTTAATAAAATAATAAAGAAGTTTTAAACTTTGATTCTCCGTTGCATCTAGATATATATAGGAGTAGGATTACACTCCTCTCGAACTAAATATATAAAAAATATAATATTTTTATTATATCATATTTAACATAATAATAATAATAAATTTTTAACATAATAAGATGTGAATTAATCTTTATTTAAATTAATATTTTAATTATTTTAGGGTGAGATAAATATTCAAAAGACATAAATAATGTGCTTAATTAATTATGGGTAACTGTTTTATGATGAACATTGTAGAGTGTTAACACATTCCCTACACCTAATTGACTCCCGAATTAAAAAATCTAGTTTCCTAAATTAATCTTTTTCAATGTTTTTTGTTCAATATTTTTCCTAATAAATATTGGTGGTGACTTCCTTATTTTCTTTTCTTTGTTTCGTTGATCTATCATGATTCTGGTTACGACATGTATATTTTATGACTATTTTATTATGTATTTTTATTAGATATAATTGTTTTTGTGGAGTTCATACAATAATTATAAGAAAACATAAGATGAGAAATGAAACAAAATACGTTATTGAAAGTTTTATATATAGAAAATATATATCAACATAATATACAATAAATAGTATATCACCTTTTTTTTATAGAATGAGAATAAAAAGTATGTATGATTAAAATCTTTAAGACAAATAATATCTATAAGATTACAAAGGATAAACAATCTAACTAATCTTAGCATTATTAGAAACATTCTAATACTAGTGGACAATATCTTGTACTCTTCATAAGATTACTATAATTTGGAGTTAATACATCACTACTTTTTACCTTGACTTCAAATTATATAACATGTGCATCACCTTCCTTTATCCTTAAAGAAAAAATTAGTCTCCTCTGAACAATGTTTGAATCTTGATCTTGACAAAGAATTGGTAAGCACATACCCAAGATTCTTCTTCGAAACTACCTTCACAATTTTGACCTTCCCAAACCTAACAATGTGATGTGATCTCAATTCATGAAAAACCTCAACCCATGCAAGGAGGAGTCACCACAACAAAATAAGAAAAGGAAAATATGAAAGAAAAGTTTACAAAGAATTTTGAAGAAAAGGAAGGAAGAAAAACAAGGAGAATGTACAAGAAGCTTGAAGAAGAGAATAAAAATATTAATAGCTCTTGTAATTTCCTTGTAAATAAAAATAGAGTTAGTTTAGTTTCTTTCTTTGAAATAGAAATAAGAGGCTACTTGTTTGGACACATGGATAGTATAAAAAATAAGGGCCTTGTTTGGGAAGCTTTGGAGCATCTTCCAAACATGGCCTAACCTTTTAGAATTCCACCCATGTGCATGCATTTTCGTTTTCCCCTTTCTATATAAGGGTGTGGGTCTCATTTGTAACATAACTTTGAAGATTAATTGAGAGCAAGAGCTAATTCTCTTTGAAGTTCAAGAGGTAAGCCTCATTTCTAGAATCTTATCTTGAGTTTTCCATAATTCAAGTGGTGATTGTCCTTTGCACTTATCTTTCTTTATGAAAGTGGCGTGTTCTTCATTCTCTTGTCTTCTCCATGTTTTCTCTTTTCATTTTCTTGAATGTTCTTCATAGCTGCACCATATATCTTCATTTTAATCCATTTTCCACCGATTAAAATGCTTGTTTTCACTTCCTATGGCTTCCTATGACATGTATCTTGATTCTAATCGGTTGAAACATCTCAAAACTTGTTTTCCTTGAATTCTACCGATTGAAACCCATAACAAAGGGGCTGGTTGCGTTTTTGACATTTCTAAGTCAATTGAACCGATTAATTTCATTGGTTTCATCTTCTATGGCTTCCTATGGGTTCTATCTTGAATTTAATCGGTTGAATTGAATTGTTTTGCAATTTCTAAGTGTGGTCCGAATTTGAACCCTAACATTTGGGGAAAAATCTGATTTCATGTTCTTCCTTGCAATTATACATGCTATTTTGATTCCATATGCCTATACACATGTTTGATAGATCCTACAACACTTATAATGCCTCCTAGGCATCCATCATTTGGTATCAGAGCTCTAAGGCTTCAAACATGATGTATTTGAGTCTATAACATCAAGAACATGAATCTGATTTTTTCTGAAATAAAAAATCTGCAGCAAAAAAAAAAAAAGTTTCTAAATCTGTTTTTTCTTTTTAGTGTGGTTGTTTGTTCACAAATTCTTGGTTAATCTTGATTAATGAATTGTTGTTAATTGATGCACATGAAGTGTTTGATAAAATGACATTCATTAGTCTTTGGTTGCCACTAGTTTGAGTCATCTTTTTGTTGTTTTTGAGTCATATGTTTGTTAAGTTTTCTTTACATCAAATTCTTGTGTTACTTAATTTAGTTTAGTCTAAATTTCTTTTTGAGATTACTTGTGAATTGAATTGATCAATTGACTCCAAACATAGGGGTTAAGTGTTCAAACTTTGTTAGATCAATTCTTGATATATGTGTTTAGGCATTGGATCATAAAAGCAAAAAAAAAAAAACATGAAAAAAAATGTACATGGCTGCATCTATATAAGTCTTTGACCTAGAATTGTGTGCAGCAAAAATAAGAAAAAAAATTCTAAATCCTTGCCTAGATACATTGTTGAGTGATTGATCATTGGTTTGGCAAATTAATCCTAACATTGTGGTTGTTGTTGAACTTCTTTTCATGAGTGGTTTTGATTAGGAATTTGTCTAAATTTTGTTGAGTAATCTTTCCAATTTTCTTTGGTGCTTTTCTTGTTTTATATTTGTTCCAAATTGTCATATTATAGTTACTCTTTTGTGTCCCTTTCTTGCTTTTTACCCTTTCTAGTTTTTTTAGTCTTTAAAATTCCTATAAGTTTTGTCTTGAAGTTTTCTTGTCTCTTGGAATTCTAAGTGCTTTGGCCAATCATTTCCTCTTTCACTTGAATAGATAACTAAGTGGATTTTTGAATTGAAGCATTATCTTGAGAACTTTTGAAGTGAATTGCTGCAAGTGAGAGAGCAATTTTTTGAGTGATTTTGAGAGCCAAAACCGAGGGTTTCAAGTTGAGATTCTTTGTTGCTAACCAAATTTTCTTTGTTAGTTTTTGTTTTTTGTGAATTTTTTTTGTGTAGGAATGTATACCCAAGAAGAAACTCCTCCTTTGTCTCCAAGACATGCCCAATTATATGCAAGAGTTGAGGAACTTACAAGACAAGTAGCCCAAACTCAACTCAACTTGCACACATATGAAAGAAAAAGAAGAACTCCTCAAGTTGAAAGTGATGGAAGAGGAGGAAGAGATGTATATCAAGAAAGAGTTGTAAAAAATAATGTTAGATTTCCCAAATTTGTTGGTGATATTAATCCGGAATTGTATTTTGAGTGGGAATCTCAAGTTGAACAAATTTTAAGTGTTTATACTTTTGAAAATCTTACACAAGTTAAACTCATTACTCTTGAATTTGAACAATATGCTTTAGTGTGGTGGAATCAAATAAAAAAAGAAGTCCTTAGTGGTAGGAGGTTAGCCATTACTTCATGGCATAATCTTCAAATGTGCATGAGAGATAAATTTGTTCCTTCTTATTATAAGAAAGAATTGTATCTTAAGCTTCAAAGGCTTGTACAAGGAACAAGAAGTGTTAAAGACTACTTCAAGGATTTGGAGTCTACCATGGCTAAGGTCAAAATTGAAGAAAGCTTGGAGGCTACAATGGCTAGATTTCTCAATGGTCTCCATAAAGAAATTCAAGATGTGATAGAATTACAAGAGTATAACACATTGGAACAACTAGTGAATCAAGCCACTAAAGTGGAGAAACAAATTCAAAGGAGAGAGAATCAAAGGAAGCTATATTCCAACAATGCACAAGGCTCTTGGAAAGACAAAGGTAAAACAATGTGGGATGATAATAGGAAAAAATCCGAGAGCCAAGGTACGTCTTCCTATTCCAACTCCAATTTAAATGTTAGATCTACTCCTTCCAATCCTTCATCTTCTTCAAGATCAAGTTCCATTAAATGTTACAAATGTTTGGAGCATGGACACATTGGGAGGCATTATAAGTGTTGTAGGATCTATCAAACATGTGTATAGGCATATGGAATCAAAATAACATGTATAATTGCAAGGAAGAACATGAAATCAGATTTTTCCCCAAATGTTAGGGTTCAAATTCGGACCACACTTAGAAATTGCAAAACAATTCAATTCAACCGATTAAATTCAAGATAGAACCCATAGGAAGCCATAGAAGATGAAACCAATGAAATTAATCGGTTCAATTGACTTAGAAATGTCAAAAACGCAACCAGCCCCTTTGTTATGGGTTTCAATCGGTAGAATTCAAGGAAAACAAGTTTTGAGATGTTTGAACCGATTAGAATCAAGATACATGTCATAGGAAGCCATAGGAAGTGAAAACAAGCATTTTAATCGGTGGAAAATGGATTAAAATGAAGATATATGGTGCAGCTATGAAGAACATTCAAGAAAATGAAAAGAGAAAACATGGAGAAGACAAGAGAATGAAGAACACGCCACTTTCATAAAGAAAGATAAGTGCAAAGGACAATCACCACTTGAATTATGGAAAACTCAAGATAAGATTCTAGAAATGAGGCTTACCTCTTGAACTTCAAAGAGAAATAACTCTTGCTCTCAAATAATCTTCAAAGTTATGTTACAAATGAGACCCACACCCTTATATAGAAAGGGGAAAACGAAAATGCATGCACATGGGTGGAATTCTAAAAGGTTAGGCCATGTTTGGAAGATGCTCCAAAGCTTCCCAAACAAGGCCCTTATTTTTTTATACTATCCATGTGTCCAAACAAGTAGCCTCTTATTTCTATTTCAAAGAAAGAAACTAAACTAACTCTATTTTTATTTACAAGGAAATTACAAGAGCTATTAATATTTTTATTCTCTTCTTCAAGCTTCTTGTACATTCTCCTTGTTTTTCTTCCTTCCTTTTCTTCAAAATTCTTTGTAAACTTTTCTTTCATATTTTCCTTTTCTTATTTTGTTGTGGTGACTCCTCCTTGCATGGGTTGAGGTTTTTCATGAATTGAGATCACATCACAATGTCTCTAAGGAAATGTAGTTTAACATCAATGTGTTTTGTTCTCTCATAGTATTTATGATGATTAGCTAGATGCATAACATTTTGACTATGAGAATGAATAATTACATAGTCATGCACAAATACCTAGTTTTCCTACCATCCCTTTCAATCTGCCCTATTATAAGATGAATATCTCGACTTCTTCCCTTTCACCTTTCTTCTCCTCTTTCCCTTTGACTTTGAGACATTTAAACTCAACCCATTATCATCTCCTTTAGAATCTTGAAGCTTTTGTAGATCCTTAGTTCATATTGAAATTTGTACCTCTTCTAGATTAATGGCCTATTTCTTTGCGAACAACAAAGTATCTTTAAAACGTTTAAATATCTTAGGCAAGATGTTAAGAAGCATTAAAGTCTTATCTTCATCCTTAAGCTTCACTTCAATATTGTCTAGATCGTCCAAAACCTTTTTAAAATCTATTTTCTACTCCACCATTCGTTCTTGACTCAATGATTCTGAATGAATACAATTGTTTCTTTATCCATTTTGACGCAACTATTCTCTCATTTTTTGACTTCCCTGAGAGTTTTATCCCCAAAACACAAAATTATAACGCTTTTGGATTTGTTGATCATGTTAGTCTTCTCCTTCTAAGACAGTGATAACTTTTTCGCCTCACCCTTTTTAACATCAACACATCCTTGTTGTATTAAGATAACCTCCATCTTGATCCTCCATATATAATTGTAAGTCATTTTCATTAGAAAACTTCTCAATATCAAATTTAGTGACCATGTTTTCAAGCTTTGTACTTCTTGAATTTCTTTCTCTTATCTTCATAGATAACCCTAATTGTTGGTTTTGATCAATAATAACAATAAAAGATAAGAACAAGAATGAAAAATAGTAATTGTATTATAACAAAAAGTTTAATGCATAGAGAATGTCTCACCATATAACATATATCACACTCAAAGAGTTACACATGTTCTCTATATATAGAACTAAAGAAACAAACTAATAGAAAAGTACAAAGACAATAATGACAAAATATCATTTAATACCAGAGACAAATAATATATGATCTAACTAATCTAACACTATTTGATGCTCCCTAATAAATGGTCATTTGTACTCTTTACTAGATGATCAACCAATATATTACAAATTTGTTTAAAATAGTATTTGAACCTTGGTCTTAACAAAAAATTTGTAAACACATATGTAAAACTTTCCTTTGAAGCTACCTTTACTATCTTGACCTCTTCTGACTCATTCCTCTTAACCTTTAATTGTCAACTAAAATAATTTATATACATTTTACTCCTCTAATCCTCTTAAACTTCTTTTAAAAACTACGACACAATCATTTTTTCTTATTTTTTTCTGGCAAACCTTCTACTAAGAAGATGCACTTTAGGTTAAAACTCATATTTGATTATTTTTTTTTAAATTTCTACCCTCCAATACTTAACTTAACAATTACAACTTTTCTTCATTTCATTTTTTAAGAGATTTGACACAAATCTTAACATGACATTTATTTTTTTTATAAAAGAACTCAACTTTTTAATACTTTACTCATACTTAAATTTTTAACATATTTTAAAATAATCTTTCCATTAAATTTCATGCATATAACTTTTTATCATGTAAAAATTAATATCTATTTGCTTTCAAAAGAAATTAATTATTTTAAAATAAATTATTTAAATATAAATTAATCTGATGATAGTTAAAACAAGCGTTTATTAAAATAATCCAATTCTTACGATTATCCTAAACATGCTTAATATCTCTCGCTCGCAACTAACTGCTCATCCCTAAACTTTAAACTTTTTCATTTATCTTTCTGAATGAGACATTCTTACGCATATGATCAAATATGTTAATTCTTTATAATAAAATAGTAGTTAGATAATTTATTTGCCAAAGTAATGATTTATATTTTCAAACACTTGGCTTTAAAAAACCTACGGAAATTATGTATTTTAAAAATGAAAATACATTAAACATGAATTATTAGGGAAAAAAACATGCTTCAAATAAAAAAAATTATCTAGTACTTTGTGGGTCATCATAGTTGTTTTTTCACTTCTTTCGAATATTTTTTTTATTTACAATCGTGCTTTAGTGACTCGGTACCTTTTCCTTTATACTTTATTCGAATACTTTTATAATAATTTTATCATTGCTTTTCTATAATGTTTAGAATCTAAGATTTTTTATACCAGACCAGCCTTAATAAGTAATCAATTAACCATTTTAATATAAAAAAAATAATATTTTGAGTGATAATATATGTAATTGTTTTCATTTAAGTTTTGCTTTAATATATACAGCATTTAAAAATATACGAAAAATTAAAGAGAATAATTTTTCACTGTTCTATATTAATATTTATGTAATATTTTTTCGGTGCTAAATTCCTAATACTAAAAAAATTAAATTATTTGTATAAAATTTTAAATTCAAACCACGTTACTGTTATACGTTAAAAAAAGTGAATCATGCTTTATTAATGGACCGTTTGGTCTTGTGTAGGGTGTTGGTTGGTAGCTTAATTCCTTACGTATTTCTTAAAAAAAGTGAATCATGCTTACTTCTTACAATGTCTTCTTTACAATTTTGTTTTATCAATGTTGGTGACCTAATACCTAACTTGTTTTTTTATTCTATTTTGTTCAATCATAGTTACTTTGTTTACTAAAGGTAATTAATTTTATTCAAAGTACTTGAAATTATTATAAGTTACCAAACCCTTCTTACAAGTCTTCTTTATTAACCAGCCGTTTGGTTTCTTTGTAAACCACTGTCCGCAGTTAGAATTGCTTTTTGTTATTTAAGTAAGCATATGTTTGGTTGATTTTGTTGGTTCTAAAATAATATTTACTCTGAATAAAATTGATGATAAGTCCATCGGGACTTGAGTCAAATAAATTTAAATGGATTAATTTATTATGGATTGAGCTAAAAATGTTTTAATTTAGTATAATTTATTTTATTTATGAGTTGACCTAAAACATCATAAATTAATAGGTGATTTTTTTTAAATATAAAAATAACACATTTTTTATATTTTTATACTTAATTAATTTTATAGAAAATTATAATATTTAATATGTTTTATTTAATAAATATAATTTGTAATTTTGATTAGATGGATTTTTTTATTGTTCTATATATTCTTTAGGTAGTTGAGAGAAATTATGATTTACAATGAAACTTCAATTAAATTATAGGTTAAATATTGTTCGTAAACAATTATCTTTTACTAAAAGTTCAATATTATTTAAAATATATTTATTTTTGTTAAAATTTAAAATATTGTTTGAAATAGGAGTCACTTAATAAGATTGAGTATTTTTTAATATGCAGTCATTTTTAACTAAACAAAAGTTTTCTAAAAGGAAATGATATAAAATATTACAATTATGATATATAAAGATTATTCACTTTTACTAGAAATAAAAATGAACACAATAATATTTTTAAGATGTTTTTAGCACAAATAATGAGAATAAATTTCAAGAGTGTTTTTGCACTTATGATTATTATTGCTCTATACTTTTCTTCTACAATTAAAGCTTTAAATAACACATGAAAAAAATATATTTATTGCAAATCATTTTCTAATCATGGAATAACTTCAACAAAGGAGATGTTTTTCCTTGATTAAGCAAGTGAGATTGAGAATCCATTAAATGCACTCCATGCAATATAAAATATTTATCTCTTCACGCAAACATCATGTTATGATAATACTTAGAGTATTTCTAATGAGAGTTGTTTGTCAGAGTTGTTTATAGCTTGAGAGTTTGAATTGTGAGCATATAACTAAGCACTTGTTGTTCAGAGTTGCTTAAATAAGCAACTATAAAATATTATAAGCAATTTTAAGAAAAATTACAAACATCTTTCATGCATGTCATCAATTTTAATAATAAATTATTATAACCAACTATAAACAACTCTCATTGAAGATGCTATTATTAAACTTAGGTCAAAGAGATAACTAAGGGTGATTGGAAGACAAAAACATTTCCTATAACATAAACTAAATATGTAGAATAATTTCGTGAAGTAGAATATTAACTTACAATCATGTGTTAGAAATAATGACAATGCAAAATCCAAAAGAGGGGTGAATTGAGTTTTCAAAAACTTTTTCTGATTTAAAATAATTTTCCAAACTTTAATCTCATTTCCAATTTCAAGATTCATATTTTCTTTAATCTTTGATAAAAGTAATCGGGATAGCAATTGTTAATATGATCCGAATATAATAAAATAAAGAGAGAGGGAAAGAGAGAATGAACACACAGAATTATACTGGTTTGGATTTAGCCAATCCTACATCCAGTGTCTGATCACCACAACACGTGATGATATACCCCACTATCTTTAAATGCAATTACAAACACCAATCTAGTGACAACATGTAAAAACAAATAAAGATAAACGGAAACACCTCCTTAGACACATTAAGGATGAAAACACCTCCTTAGACACATTAAGGATGAAAACACCTCCATAGATACACTAAGGATGATCCCAAATCTCTTGACCCATAAGAGATGAACAAACACCTCCCTTTAGAACTGATCCAAGGGATGAATTTACAGCAATCAAAAACCAAGAAAGAATTCACCTGATGTGTGATGGATATAAAAGCTTAAGCACAATATAATCACCATTTCCAAGAACTAAGATCAACCTTAAGGGAGCAAGAAATCGACTTTGAAAAGATTTGAGCGCAAGAACACTGTATTTTCGTGTTTGATCAGTTATGTGTTAACTTAACACCTCGCCATTCAATTTATAATTCCAATTCAGCTTAGGGTTTACGTTCTTAGGTTGATTTAGCTTTTAATTTGCAAAAATGTCGTATTTAATCGATTGTATAAAAGCCATAATCAATTATTCCATAGCAGATTTGAAAAAACATATTTTTCCTGAAATAGTCGATTAGATAAATACATAATTGATTATATGCGAACCCAGAAACAATATAATCGATTATCAAAACACTTAATCAACTATTATGTTTGTTAAACTTGTTTAATTCAAATTTTAAGTGATATAATCGGTTCTATTTCGATTTCTAATCGATTAAAAGCGTAAAAAATGCTTTTTGCGAAAATATGACTTGCTCTCAAGATTGAAATAGTCTTAGGGGGAAAGTATGACTTACTCTTTTTATTCAACACCCAAAACTGAAACTTCTAAATATCATTCTTCAGAGGCTGAGCAAATCTTCAAGATTTTCATCCTTGATTACTTTAATTCTCTATGATTGAATATTTGATTTTGCCTTTAATCTTTATGATGAAACATTCTTTCTTAGATAAAATCAAGTATTTAATGTTACAATATTCTCTGTATCTTCATCGTCAAAACATCAATCTTCAAGATTTATTTTGAATTTAATTCTTCAACAAATCTTCTAAGTAAATTTATAATCATTCTTGAATTACATTAACACCGTGTACTCATCGTCTAAACATGAGTAGCTTATAAAACTTTATAAAAAAACTTTAAGTGTTAAATGATTTGATAGACAAAACATTTGTGTTTTTAGTTATCTATGGTAAAATATTTCTTTTATTTCATCAAATTAACGCATTCATATTTATACGTTATTATTTAACGATCTAATAAAAATAAATATAAAATCTTGTGTATTTTATGCTAACATAATTAATATGTATATTTCTAATATTCTCAAATCATAAGAATAGAAATTTTATATAATTTATTTTAAATATCTTTATTAATTAAGAATATCTTAAGAAAAAATTATTATATTTTAAATATCAAAGTAAATTATTTTTTTAATATTAAATTTTAATTAATTAAATAATTTTATTTATTAATTATTTTAATACTTATTATAGTTACTCATTTATTAAATATAATTTATTAATAAAAAGTAATTACATTAAAAATATTATTTATAATAATATAATAAATTATATATAAAAATATAATATAATATTTATTACGTAATCGGTTAGAAAACATAACTAGAATATTATTTTACATTTATATACTTTCACAGTATTTTTTGGTATGATGAAGAGAAAGTTTAAATAGTTAATTTTCTCAATTTCTATAATTATTTTTTTCTTTGTGTTTTCTATGGAAACAGTAAATATTTGCTTTTTCGTAGTCAAAATCAAACAAAGCATAAGGATAAATAAGTGAGAGTGAAAAAAATAATGAAAAATATAGTTGTTTAAATTAAAAAAAATGAATGATGTGATTGAAAAATGTGATCTTATATTAATAAATTATACATTATATATAAATATAATATAATATTTATTACATTATTGATTACTGTAAATACTATATTACATTTATATATTTTCACTGTATTGTTTAAGAGCATGAAAATAAATTAAACTTTCTTCTATATACAGTTTCTTTGGGGGTAATAAAGGGACTCTTTAAGGGTAAAATCGTAATTCAACACCTAAAAACAATGTAATAATTATTTTTAAATTTAGAAAAAATAGAAAATAATATTTGGGACATGGGTGAAAGGTGAGGGGTGAGAGAAATGTGTGGGTTTTTTTTTCTTATTCTTTTTGTCACTATGCTTTCCGTGTAAATAGTAAAGGCTTCCTTTTCTGTGGTGAAAATAAAACAGAGCATAATTAAATAACTGTCCAGATTTTACCATCGATAAAAATATTAAAAACAAAATATCTTGAAAGTGTTAAAAAAATATATAAATAACATTTTCAAAAGAAAAAAAAAAGAAGTAATGATAACTTGGAGACTGGAATTCAAAGTCTTGCTGTGCGTCACCCTATTTGTACGCCAAAACGTAAACACAGGACAATGATCAATGTTTTGCCGTGGCTACCATGTTAGGGTAAGAATGATGGAACAGAGGGACGCGTGAGAACGAAACAATTAGAATTCTTATGTAATATCATAAAATTCTTATTAAAATATGCTTTTTAGGATATTATTAAAGTATATCAGAGAGCATATTAAAATTTATCCAACCTCTCATATCACTAACCAAATCCTTTATTTCAAATTCAATTTAACATAAAAAAGTATTTTTACAGATATTAAGATTATCCCATACTTATGTTCCACTTCTACACTATTTTTTTCCACCACAACACCATCATATACAAAATCCCAACCCCATTTAAATAAATAATTTAATGTAGTCTATAATTCTATTTAAGCTTAAGATAAATTTTATTTTCACTCATGCAAATTTTTTTGTCAAATATGTTAGTACAATATTTAATAAAAGATAAAACTTGGTTTTCTCAGGGAAATCCGAAGATAGATAATCTAAAAAAAAACTTGTGGACGCGTTTTTTCTTATTTTACTCCAATTATTTTCTTCAGAGTTTCACTACAACCTATTCACATCACGTGACATGACTCACGTTTTTAATAATAAAATATTATTTCGATAAGCACTGTAATTAAAGTATTTTATTCTCTTATTATAAAATCTGCAGAGGACTACAACTTTGCATATGGAATCTATAACAAAGATAAACATTGCACCAATAATGACGGTTTGACAGTGACTAATTTTCTTTGTAATAAATAAATGTGTAATTGGACGTTACCCAACGGCACTGGAAAAAAGTAAAAGTCACTTCCGCGTTTGGTAGATGAAAGATCAAGGAAGATAAACGGCAACTGAAGAGAATCTTCATGGTTCATCCCTGAAGCTATAAAAACTAATTATGCTCTAATTTCGAATCTTTCAAGTTCAGATCCTCGAAGTCACACGAAACATCCCTGGTTATTTTCACAAGTACATAACATAACTGTTTCTTTTCATGTCTTTTTTTCTTAGTTTTATTTTCATGTGCTGAACTGAACTTGCAATTTGAGATGCTCATAAGTACCGTTGACTTTATCCCCTTTAATGACTTGTTACTCGTCTGATTGTGGAAAAACAGAGAGAAAGAAAAAGCAAGTTGGTCATTCATGGAGCCGACCACGCAGTGCGTTGTACTTCCAGCCCTTTTTCAAGAGAGATTGAGGATGCTATCGGAAATAGTGGAAAAAGGTCAAAGTAGTGAAAGCAACAAGCAGATACTGAGGTCAACGCTCAAGGATATGAACCCGGTGGTGCAAGAGATCAAGCGATACAATGAACACTTAAATCCACCCAGAGAAGAAATCAAAACCCTTATTGACGAAAAGGATGCAAAAGAAGAGCTTGTGTGCAAATGCTTATCCAAGAGATTTTGTTTGGACAAGTGTCTCTCTTTGTTTCTATGCAGATTTGGACACAAGAGGGATGATTCATTTGCTGGTGGTGACAAGCAATCTCTTTTGGCAAAAGATATTGAAGAGAAACTGTACAAAGTTAGGGAAATTCTTGAGCTTCTCAGCAAAGAGAATTTTGAGCAGAAGCTTGGTGGTGTTGGAGGACCTCTCAAGCTTCCTTTTGGTGTTCCTGAAAACCCAGATTTCACTGTTGGCTTGGATGTGCCGTTGAGTGAGTTGAAGATGGAGGTTCTCAGAGATGGTGTGTCTGTTATTATGCTGAGTGGTCTGGGTGGAATGGGGAAAACCACTCTGGCTACAAAGCTCTGTTGGGATAAACAAGTCAAGGGTAAGTTTTATTTATTTGATGTACGATGATTTCATCATGGCTCATCAATCATTCTTAATTTCTTCGCATGTTATTTCTTTGCTATCTAATATTTTGTCATCAACTACTAGGTAACGTCAACCATGTCTTAGTATTGAAAGAAAATTAGTATCAGAAAGAGATGCCAAAAGAAATATGTTGTGAAGTTGCAGACATGGGATGCAAGTATGGCTTGGAATTTTATTGGTAATAGATCAAAGTAATGGTGAGGGAGCATCTCAAAGCAACATTAGGCTCGTTTTCTAGCAATAATCACTTATTTTGTCAACTTTGTGACAATTTTTGAAAATGGAAAGAGCCGTTATCCCCTAAGATTGTTACCAAACATATGCATATTATCCTTTAAGAAGTTAATATGTGAACAAAATGTTTCAGTATTCAACTTCCATCATAGGGCATAACCTGGGCTTTTTCCATTCTCTACAAATGATTCAACAAATTCAGCAAGCATTTTCTTTTAA
The DNA here is from genome assembly GCA_030347555.1 of Lablab purpureus. Lineage (NCBI taxonomy): Eukaryota > Viridiplantae > Streptophyta > Magnoliopsida > Fabales > Fabaceae > Lablab > Lablab purpureus. The sequence continues at coordinate 19,384,629 of CM059256.1, read as the reverse complement.
TCCGTTTTATTTGTTTTTCTGTCTAATTATAGAAGAATTATTCTTTTGCAATATATGTTTGAGTATGAAATGAATGCCTTACATAATGCATTCTAAATGATACAATACATTGAATACTCTGTGCTTACATATCTCTTTGGTTTTACCTAGGTAAATTTGGGGAAAATATTTTATTCGTCACCGTCTCAAAAACACCTAAGTTGAAGATTATTGTTGAGAGATTATTTGAACACTGCGGATATCAAGTACCCGATTTTCCAAGTGATGAAGATGCAGTTAATCAATTGGGACTTTTGCTAAGGCAAATTGGTAGAAGTTCAATGTTGCTGGTACTGGATGATGTTTGGCCTGGCTCAGAAGCCCTTGTCGAGAAATTTAAAGTTCAGATACCAGATTATAAAATTTTGGTGACTTCTAGGGTTTCATTTCTTAGATTTGACAAGCAGTGTATCTTAAAACCACTTGGTCATGATGATGCAGAAACCCTTTTCCGACATTATATGCTCTTGGAGGAAAGCGGTTCAAGTATTCCTGATGAAGTTATCCAAAAGGTGCGAATCGAATGGGGTAATCTGTACTTTGTCTTTTTGTCTAAAGTTATTCACTTGAAGTAGACATCACAATATTGGATATCAACACTTGGAAACCTTTTGGTTTCACTTTTAACAACTTATCATTGAACTAACATAGAAGGGGAAAAGAAAACATAGAATATAAACCATGTTTTGATCCCTCAAAATAATGATACATTACTTGCATTTTGGGTTTCTAAGTCATAGAAATTTGGTTACTTACTATTTTTGGTTGCAAATACAGGTTGTGAGAAACTGCAAGGGTTTACCGCTTGCCATCAAAGTAATTGGGAGATCACTCTGTAATCAGCGTTCTGAGTTGTGGCTAAAGATGGTGGAGGAATTGTCCCAAGGTCACTCTATACTCGATTCTAATATTGAACTACTTACATGCCTTCAAAAGATTTTGGATGTTTTGGAAGATAATCTTGTCATCAAAGGGTGCTTCATGGACCTAGGCTTATTTCCTGAAGACCAAAGAATTCCTGTTACTTCTCTCATTGATATGTGGGCAGAGTTGTATAGACTAGATGATGACGGCAAAGATGCAATGACCATCCTTAACAAATTAGATTCCATGAATCTAGCTAATGTCATGGTAACAAGGTACAATTACTATACATATGTTTTGTGATACAATATTTCAAAATGACCGGATCGCTTATCTCAAGTGAAATTAAGTACCTTACACTCTGTAACTCTTCATTTATTCTTGTGAACTGAAGTTGAAATTTGTAATTTTCCTTTTATGATGGAGTTTTTTTATAGTCTTGTGAGAGAAATTGTCTTTCTAAAGGAATGAATTTCTGCTTATTTGCCAGGAAAAATGCCAGTAACACAGACAATTGCTACTACAATAACCACTTCATCGTTCTTCATGACCTTCTGAGAGAGCTTGCAATTTATCAGGGTTCTCAGGAACCAATGGAACAGAGAAAAAGATTGATTATTGAGATAAATCAAAATAAACGAGGGGAGAAGACAAAATTTCTTAGCTGGTGTGTTAAACAGAAGCCCCAACAAGTCGCTGCCCACACACTGTCTATATCAACTGGTGAGTTATACCTTTTCTATAATATATACTTACGAAGTAAAAACAATGTACGCCATTTATTACTCTTCCACAACTAAGACCATATGGGTTGCATTTGCAGATGAAAACTGCCCTTCAGATTGGCCCCAAATGCAACTAGCTCAAGTTGAGGTTCTAATTTTTAATCTTCGAACTACGCAGTATTCCTTTCCAGATTTCATGGAAGATATGAACAAACTTAAAGTTCTGATAGTCACAAATTACAGTTACTATCCTTCTGAAATCAACAACTTTGAGCTACTTGGCTCTTCTTCCAACCTGAGAAGACTCAGATTAGAGGGGATTTCTGTTCCTTCCTTTGTTGCAATGAAGAATCTTAAAAAGTTGTCCCTCTACTTATGTAATATGAAACGGGCATTTGAAAACAATAACATGCTAATTTCATACGCATTTCCAAATCTTGAAGATTTGAATATTGACTATTGCAAGGATTTGGTGGGATTGCCTAAGGGGCTCTGTGATATCACCCCCCTGAAGAAGCTCAGTATTACTAATTGCCACAAACTCTCTGCACTGCCGCAAGATATTGGAAAGTTGGAGAATTTGGAACTCCTAAGGCTCAGTTCTTGTACTGATTTAAAAGGGATACCAGATTCTATTGGAAGGCTTTCAAATCTACGACTTCTTGACATCTCAAATTGCATAAGCCTTCCCAATTTACCTGAGGACTTTGGTAATCTGTCTAATCTACAGAATCTCTACATGACAAGTTGTGAAAGGTGTGAATTACCATTCTCAGTCACTAATCTTGGGAATTTAAAGCTGGTGATATGCGATGAAGAGACAGCTGCTTTATGGGAAAATTTTGAACCTATGCTTCCCAATTTAAAGATAGATGTTCCTCAAGTTGATGTTAACTTGAATTGGCTTCATACAACTTCCTCCTAATACTTTGCTTCATGCAGTTAAGGTTGTCTTTCCAGGAGTCAATGATCACCCCAAAAAGAAAAATGAACAGAATACAGTTTTCGCGTTGGATTATGGTAAAAGGAAACGCCTTAATTAATCCTGCTGAACTGTAAAGGACCTCATCAAACACAACCTTTATGAATATCCAAGTTCCCCTAAGAGATTCAATTTGTGATAAGCTATGATATCCATCCAATGGCTGGAAGAAAGACAGTTCGAGTGGTATGACACAACTGAGAAAACTGGAATATCTTGGAACAGAGCCAAAGAATATTATAGGGACCTATGCTTTATTTTTCTTGAAGACCATCCATATCATTAAGTGCAACAAAGAAAATTTATGAACAGGTCAACTTGATCATGGCTAATGTTGTTCTTATAAGGTATGGTGGGAGGCTCTTGAACAATATGATGTGTTGTAAGATAATATTGTAAAGCCACTTATAATTATAGACAGGGAAGGAATCATGCCAGTGAATCAGAGAAAATTTATGTACAGGTCCTCCTGAACATGGCTGATTCTGTTGTTACTCTTTAACTAACTTGATGTGCTCTATGATGATCTTGTAAAGCCACTTGTAACAATGTACAGGAAAGAGAGCTCTGCTAATCTGGTTAGATTTTTCCGCATGGAATGCTCATGAAGAAAAAAGCTTCTACCTTTGTGTGGAAATGAAGAAGCAAACAAGAAGATGAGAAGCAAATAGGAGGTTATTTTCATAGGGCCACTTAGAAATTGCAGGAAAAATATTGAATTTAACTTAGAAAATTATTCTTTAACAATCAAAACAATCTAATAACAATTATATTATAATAATATAATAATAAAAATAGATGATTAATGTATTAAACAAAATTTTATATATGTATATATATATTAAAAAAAAGTTGTCAATATATCATCGTGTTTTCAACTTTTTTTTTCAAAAGTTGAAATATTTTTCATATAACAATGTCAAAATAGTAAAAATTCAAGTAAAATAAATTTCTATTTAGTATAAATATTTTTATTTTGTTATTTTTTCTTTCAATGTTTTTCAATAATTCAATCAAGTGATGGAAAATTCCCAATTCTTTCTCTTCATCCAGTTCATACATCTTATTCATATTTGTTTTTATTTGTATCCTATTTCTTGTTAAAACAACTAAAATTTATGTTAAATGAATACTATATCAAGTATGTTTTGTTTCACTCAAAAAGTTTTATTAGTTGAGATAATAAATAGTTTATAACCATACTTGTTCCTTAATTCGTCAAAATATACTTTAAAAATTGCTATGAAAACATCTTAGTATACATGACTTTTTGAAGACATTATATTATAACTAAAAGTTTTAACAATTAAATATGTTTAAGAATATAATTATATTTTAAATTTATAAAAATAAATTATATTATGAAACATAAGCCTAATTTTAATTATTGATTATTTTTAAAAATAGAAATTAATTTAAAGATAAAGACCAAGATGATAAATTGAAAGCATAAAATGTTAAAAAAATTACTAAAAAACTTTCTTTCTATGAAAAATTCTATAAACATTATTGTAAAGGAATAACTCTATAAGATTTCATTTAGATTATGTTTAGCAAATTTTATTGACAAAAATAGATAGTTAAAAGCTATTAAATTAGTTTATTCAGTTATAAGTGTTTGATATTTGTTAAAGTAACAAGTAGTAAATATAAAATAACAAAAGTAGGAAAGTTGGTATGATGTATAATGTAAATTTTAATTGTATAATGCTGAAAAACATTTTTGAGTATTTATTATTTAGTTTTGAATTAATTATAAATTTTGAAATTTTTTTATTTATTGATAAATCATTTTAAATGTATATTTACTTTAATTATTATATTTTTATATTATTTTCTCCTATTCATCTTAAATTATTATTCAGGTTTAACAAAATAATGTAATTAATATAAAAAATATCATTTAAGAATATCACTATCTTGATGTCAAACGTCAAAATAATAATAAAAATATTTAAAATAAAGAGTGTAATATAAAAATATCAGAAACTAATAATAAAATTAATAATGTATTATCTATTATTATCAATATTTTTTTAATAAAAATGTAAAATATTAAAAATTATCTACGTAAAATAATAAAAAATTCTATCTTATAAGTGAATTAGAGAAAAAAAATTGTATAACGAAATCTTACTTACAAAATTAATTTAAGATAAAAAAAATAATCACTAGTCTAAGAAAAAAATAGATACAAAAAGTTTTAAATTATTTTTAATAAATTAGAAGGTATGAAAAAGAACTGATAACTAAACACAAAGTCAAACAATTTTTTAACTAGTAAAAAAAATAAAAGCTAACTAAAATGATACGTAAAAAATAGTTAAAAAATTGAAGAACTAAATGCAGGTTTATATTATCATATACTTATTTATGAGAAATGTACTTGTACCAATTTTGATGAGTAATTTGTTAGAAAAATTTAATTTGAGTAAATTGAGTTAGATAATAATTGTCTAATGATTAGAAGGTTATTACAGTATACAGTAATACACATTTTAGTTATGAGAATATCAAGAGTTTTTGTAATGTGTTTATTTAAGAAGTTATTTAATTGTGAATAGTATAAACAGAGAGAATATTTTCTATAAATGATATCAAGAGTAAGGTTCTTTCTTTCTGAAATTTTGGGACTTCCTTTACAGTAGCAAATAGCAAGTGAAAGATCTTTTGTGCATGCAATAATTTCTCGTTTTGATAGTCAATATGACCATTGGTGTATGTTGATAGAAAATTTTCTGAGATCCAAAGAGTACTGGCAAGTTATTAAAGTTGGTGTGCCTGAGAGTAGTACAGTGTTCACTAATGAAGAATGAAAAGAGTTGGATGCACTAAAGTTAAAAGACTTGAAAACAAAAGAACTATTTATTTCAAGCCATTGATCAATCTATTATGGAAACCATTCTCAACAAAGAAACTTCCAAGGATATTTGGAATTCAATGAAGAAGAAGTATCAAGGATTTGCAATAGTAGAGAGACAACAACTTCAAACTTTTTGTGCTGAGCTCGAAACAATTCAAATGAAATAGAGAGAATCAATCTAAAATTACTTTTCCCATGTGATGACGATTATTACAAAATGTGTGACAAAATTTAAACAACTAGAAGTGGACGAGCAAGCAGGTAAATGTAGAGGTAGAGGACGAGGGAGACAAAGTCATTATGATCAATCTAAAAGCACATAAAAAAATTTGACAACACTTCCAACATAAAATCTTAAAGTACAATGTTTATGAGTCTTTGTTTTTCTTATATAAAAGTCAATTTTATTATTTCTACTCAATGTGAGACTTTACTCTTTCTCTCACTTGAATTCCTAACAGAATTTTTGTACTGATTAGAGACGGTATGGATAATATGTGATATATTGAATTGGACAAGGGGATGCAGATGAATATGTACATACCCATTTTGTCTTCGTCCTTGTTTTCATACCCGTCTCAATACAGTGTTTTTATCTTCATACGTATTTATTTTTTAAATTATTAAAATAATTCTAATTTATCAAATAATCTAAAAAATATTAATTAACTTTTATTTGGTTCTTAGTTTTATAATTTATTTATAAATCATAATATATTTGATCACATTTTTTACTTTTTTATTTGACGATACTATAATTTGATATTTATATAATTATAATTTTTTTGTTATGATTTTTATTTTTTTAAATATTTAATTAATATTTAGAACAACAATAAGTAAGTACGATTATACTGATTATTCGATAAGGATATATATACCAATACCTAATCAGGATAAAAATGAGACAAAAATTTCATATTCGTTAAGTTTGTGAACTATTGTTAATTATAAATATTATTATATATATGATTAAAAATTTAATCTTTCTTCTAATTACATTAAAAGTGTTATTAACAATGAGTATTAGTTGATATATTACACGTGATAATTAAATTCTTCATTCAATATAATTATTTTATTCTATATATTTTCTTTTTTTACCATTTGTATCCATTTAAATTAAAGGCTAAAAAAAACTACATCACTCCCAACTTTGTCTTAAATTTATCCAATTTAATTAGTATGTTATTAATTTGGGTGGAATGGTCTTTTAAATAAGGCTTCAAATTGAATATTATGAATAAGAAAACTTACTTAAAAAGAGTAACTAACCGGATTCTCTCAAGTTAACAAAATTAGTGCAAGACATCCAATTTAAAACAAATAAAAAGTAAGCCTAAACAATTAGGACAAACTAATACCTAAGTTTGTAATTGTTTTTATTTAAATTTAAAAAATTAAATAACGTATAGTGAAAAAAGTGATATTGGATAGAAATATATAATAACTCAAACAATTAACCACAACCTCACACACTAAATATCAAAAAGCTAAACTTGTACCCTATCGTTTGGTTATACTCTCTCATTAGTTTCTTTATTTTTTTAAATAATTTTCTACTATAATATTCTTTTATTTTAATAAAATAGTTTTATTTTATTTTATTTATTTCTATCATATATATATATATATATATATAAATTATTTACATATTAGAAGATGTAGCACTTAAAAAATTATTATATTTATTATATATATATATATATATCATTGCAATTCTAAACAAATTAACTCATTTTTAGTAGAGATTTACGTTATTATAAGAATTTCAATGAATATAAACTAATTTAGAGAAAAATAATAATTAGTTATTGTAATGATTAAATTAGAAATTATTTTATAAACTTAAAATTATTAATTTTTAAAATAATTTTTATTCTAATAGAAACTATATTTTTTTACTATTAATGTTAAAAAATTATGAAAAATGGTTTTTATATAATAATGGCTAAACTAATTTCTAAATTAGAATCTAAATTTATTTCTAACATTAATTACCAAGATTTTAGCCACTTACTAAATTAGACTCTACATTAATCTCTAATTCAATTAGTGATCAATTTTATCATTTTATAAATCATTAATATGATTAGTAAAAATAATTTTTTAAGTGCATATATATCACTAAAATAAAGTAAATAAAAAAATCATCCTATTAAGAACTAACCAATTTGTTACCAAAGAGGATCAGGTCATCACTCTTTGAAGAATATATCGAGTTTTGATGATTTCTCAAGTAAGCCAGATCAAGATCGAAGAATGAAGAAATGAAGAATCGATGGAGTTCTTATCGAAGACGTTAGTGTCGAATCATTCTGGAATAAGAGAAATCGAAACAAACAACAGATCCAACACTCTTTCACTCGTGATCTTTTTAATGGATAAAACTGTTTTTATTAATCGATCGATTTTGGATATAATATAATCGATGGCCTTAACACAATCGATTATGTCGTGTTTTTCAAAACCTTTTTACATCGATTCGATTATATCATTTCGATAATATCTTTTTGGAAATATCTTTTTGGTTACAACGAAGTCGATTCGATTATGTCTTTGTGTATATATCGATTCGATTATGTCGTGCTGTTTAAAGTTTTTCTAAAACTCTCACAGAATCGATTATGGACATAACGTGATCGATTATGTGCAACCGCTTTTTTGAAAAGTATTTTGAAATTCAAACTGGTATTTAAAATCATGAATGTTTTTAATTATTATACAGATCTTACGTTTTCAAATATCATAAACAGTTTTTTAAATGTGTGAACGATTTCATAAATAGTTTTTAATACTGTGAAAGTTTTCTCAGATTTTTATTTCCTATATGAAGAGAAAAATGCACGTTGAAAATATTTGTTTACACTCTCTGTTCTACAACATTTTTTTTATCACTTGTGAAAGGAGCTGACGATCTGTATCATTGTTTTGGATTCTCTCTTTCCAGGTGATACTGTTCTTATATTTATTTCGTATATCTGTCAACACCATTGTTGGTGTAGTGGTTCATCCCTTGTGAGTTTTCAAGGGAGGTGTTTTCATCTCTTGTGGGTTTCAAGAGAGGTGTTCAGTCTTTAGATTTTCTTTTACATGTTTCAATTGTAATATTGGTTGTAACTGATTTTCTAAAGATAGTGTTTGGGGAGTCATTCTCAAATTGAGGTGACTGGGCACTAGATGTAGGGTTGGCTATACCCGAACCAGTATAAATCCTTGTGTTCTTCTCTTCCCTTATCCTTTTATATTATTTATTGTTTCCGCTACGTTAATCGATAACAAGTAAATCGAAAAAGGGTATACATCTTTAATCGCATCAATTCCCCTCCTCTCTTGATGCCATTTGTCTAACACAATTTTTATAAAGCTTTTTATTCTTTCATGACATTTGTTTTTGTTTTTATATAAGAACATGATAATCACATATTCAAAAATACAAACATACAAAATAAAATAAACTAGTCTTTTAAAAATGTCACACACACGCACCCAGACACGCATCTACCCACCCACTTAGTCATTAGATATTTTTTCAAAAGACTTAGATATTTACTTCTATTACACTATTTTTACTAAATTATTATCACAACAAAACTATAGAATATATTTTCTCATGTGATATAGTAAAATCATATGATCTACACAATTCTTTTTTACATTATAAATTAGATCATAAGAGTATCCTTCTACTCTCATATATGATATTTTGTCCTAGTCAAAATATTTGTACTAGAGTCAATTTTAATCCATAACTTAAACATTTCAACTTAATTTTTTATTTTGACTAGGTCACAATTTCGTAAGACAAGTATATACGGCAGTATTTTTCCAAGGTTATAACCATTTTCTTATGGTTATCTAGATAAGTTTTCGGTTCCATGGTTCCATGGTTCCATAGCTGACATAGGTTTTCATCTCGTAAGATGCACATACGAGCCTCCAACTCCTAAGTCAAGTCTTCCACTTTCCTCATTTATAGCATTTCAAATTAATACAGGCTATTCTCTAAAATTTAAGATTTAAAACTTTATAAAAAAAGGACTGGAACATATTTATACAGTGAGAATCTTAAATTTGAAAATTACCTTTTGTATGATGTTGTAAATCTTAAAGAATAAAAAAAATATTTAATTATATAAGTAAATTAAGTTGAACTTGAAAAAATTGGAATATAAAAAAGGTACAAATTTGTAAATTAAAAAAAATAAAAATAAAAACTTAAAAATAATATTATATGATAGAATTTATGTAAAATAAAATAACAGTTCTTATAAAATGTTGAAGTAGAGATATTACATTAATTATCACAAAATTAAGGTATACATCCTGTATAAATTAATATATATATATATATAGATTATTGGATAAATATGTGTTTATGGGTTTATTTGTTGGGAATAAAAATTTAAAGTTGTTTATAGAAGGGATCTTTTATAATGATTTATATTTTATTTAGCTTTGAGTTGAATATTAAATAAATTATTTTCTTACAATATATTGTTAAAGTTAACTATTTCAAAACACTCACTTTTAAGGTAATACCTCAAAGTGAGAACACTCAGCTAAACCACCACACCAATTGTTATTCCTCCTTATGACAACGTTTCCACTTCAAGATACGACCTTTGCAATGAGATATGATTTAGGAGGCATTACGCAAAAACAAACGCTTTTAGAGATTCTTTCATAGACTTGGGGAGATTTCTGGTGAGTTTGAGATAATCAGCTTAGAGGTAAGGGTCTCTCTTAACAAAGGATGCTAATTAGGAAAAAGATTAAATAAAAACATATTTAAGAAGAGAAAAATAAGAAAAAATGAAAAGAAAAAAAGTAAAAGAAATTTAAGAGACTGATGATAATAAAGTAAAAAACTATGAAAAAAAAAATAAAAACATAAAGAAAAATTCTGACACATTACCAAAGATCGTTTACATGAGTTTATAAAACATAACGATGAAATAAGTTCAAAATTTATTTCAAAAATAAAACACAATTTTAACAAATAATTCAAAAACTAAAAATATAGTTAACCCTAATATAGTTAGATCCATACCCGTTATCTTCCATTTAATATTTTAAAAAGTATTCAAACATATTATATATATATATATATATATATATATATATATAACAAACTTAAAATCTTCTATTTAGTATCTAGTACTTTAATAATTAAGAATCATTCAAACATAACAAACTTAAATTTAGTAGTTGTTTAAATATATGTATGGATATATTTATTATTTTATATTAAATATTTAATTATTTAAAATAACTTAGATGATATAAAATTCATTTTAATTAAGTACTTTTTCAAATAAAATTCATGTAACATTCTATGCCTTAATGAATAGTTTATATTATTTTCATTTATTGTATGATTTGTATACTCTTCCAGTTTACTTTTCATACTATCTTATACTTTGAATAAGACTAATGTCAAATACTAAATTATTTATTATTGAATACTAAATTATTAAAGTTAAAATAGTTTAAAAATTCAAAAAATAAATTATATTATTAAGTTTTAAATAAGCTAAAGCTTAAACTTTAGTTTTTTTAAATAATCCAGTCCAAACATTTAATTAGTTTAGTTTAAATAAATACGATACAATAGAGTCATTATTTTTCCCACAAGTCAAACAAAAAATGGAATGCTCTTGTGTACGTATAGAGATGGTGTATGATTTTTTTTTCCACCTTAGAGGCAGTCGTGTTTCACCACTAAAGAGGTTTAAATTATTAATAGAATAATCTAAATATAAATTTTAAAAAATGTGTCACTAAAATTTAATAACCCTAGATTAATAATGAAAAAAAATGCTTTCTCACCACAAAGTTTAGTCATTAATTCTTTAATGTTTAGAATTTTTAATTGGATTTATTTATTTTTTCTAAGAAGGAACCGGATAAATGAGTTTAAAAGAAGAGATCAGTTCTCTTTTTTTTTTTCTTTCAAATTTACTTATACCTACTTTCTAATGGTGCTAGTTTTTTTGTGTGGCAACTCCTTATTGATACATTGCCTACTAAAATACTAAGCAACAATAGAAAAAAGGTAAAAAAAAGTTGTTTAAATTGTTGAAAATATATTCCGGGATGTAATTCCTATATTAAGAGATGTAATTCCTATATATAGAAAGTAATAAATAGTTTATTTCAATGTCTTGAAATTATTTTCTTGATTTTTGAAGAGATGTTTATCTTTGGAAAGAAGAACAACATTTAATATTTACTATCACTTTGGCAAAGCCTTAACCTTTTTCAATAAACAAGTATTTTGAGAAAATTGGAAAGATAAAAGAGTAGTAGTAAATTGAAAGGAAGAAGAAGAATTTTCATGATTTGATGATGAAATTGTTATAAGTCATCATAAGGGTGAGTTAGTGTATTATCCTTTTGAAAAGAAAGATATTTTGTAATCCTACTTTTATAGTGGAGTTTTTATATTGACTTGATTTCATGATTTTTTCTTATTAAATTGAATGAGTTTTCCACTTTAAAAAATATTATGTATTTTTATGCATTATTTTTTTTAAAGCCTATTTTAAATTATCGGAAGGAAATTTTTCCTTCTAAATTGTTAAACTAAAAGTGAATTGATGTTTTAAAAACTTTTTAATTAATTAATTAATTATAGTCAAGTCTTTTTTAAAATTCTTAAAATCTCTTGTAGCCATAATCTAAGAATTCTGGAGGAGGCTTTTTAGGTGCAATGTTTCATAGTCAACAAGATGGTTAAAGGCATTTACTCTTCTCTTATCCTTTTCTCATCGTGAAGTCTCACACTTATTCTTTAGGAACTGGTCATAATCAGCTACGTCATCAATTGGAAAACTGGTGAGGGAGGTATGATCCATTTTTTAATTAACAGCATTTTGGTCTTGTGTTCGTTGCCTAATAATATTTCTCTAAGAAATGGCTATGGTGACTTTATCTATCTAATGGATATTAAAGCATCATAGTCTTTTTTCCAATCAAAGGTAAGAGATTCCAACCTCTTCTTGTTTTCATATTGCCTTCTTAACCCGTTAATTTTAGTCTTTTTTATGAGTTAGAGTATCTTTTGTACTTCAATTTATTTATTAGTTTTCCATGATCATAATAATAAATTACGTATATTCTATTAAATAGGTTAATTATAAATGTTAAGAGTCTCATAGGAAGATTTAATAATCTCAGTATAAATTAAAGATTATTTTATTTTATATTTACATTTTCAATTGCTATAACATCTACACAAACATTTACCTTTTTCATGTATTTAGTATTTAGATCGATATAAGTCGTTAAGATTTTCTGGGTCTTCACGTAAATTATTGTGATATTTCTCAGCAATAACTTGTATATATGTTATGAGAAAAGAAACACACACAAACTTCTCTTAAATTAGGTCTCATATTTAATGACTATCTATCTATATATAAACCACACCTATCCTCTTTTAAGTTATCACACCTAGAAACAAATCATAAATACTTAACATTATCATATAGGCTATATTTCTATCTAAAATCAATTTATAATTAATAAAGTAGTCTATCATTATATAGTTATAATTAAATTTGAAGTAAGCAACAAGACTGAAAAATAAAGTTCGACTTAATAAACAAAACTTACTTTTACATGTATAATATATAAGTAATATTATGTATAATAAAATGTATATATAAAAAGAAAGAGAGAGGAAATGAGATAAGAGAATAAAAAAATAATTTTATATAATAGTTTAATAAATTATAAAGTGTAATTTAAATTGTTAAAATTTTTATTTCTAATAATTAACGTGAACTGTGGTTATTCACATTTATTTAGTTCAAGTGACATAATTTTAGTGAACTATTATATTGTCAATACAGAATTGATATGAACTCAAATAAGTAGAAATCAAATTTGATCTATTACGGATTAATGAAAACCTTAACAAATTTAAAATCATAAAAATGGTTATGCTGCAAAATATGCTAAATAAAAAATACATACTTTCCTGTCTCTCTATCACAAAAGGAGTATCAATGAAATTGATATCTTTTCACTAGAGAAAGATCCATGAAAACGTATTTTTATTTGACAATATCGTGTTGACCAACGTGACAAAATTCCTAGAACTTATATAAAAGTTGGACCATATCAACCTACCAATATAATGTTTCCATCTTCTAATATTGGAAATCATCGTTGACATTTTCAACCTTCTTGGTTTAAAAAGTTTCCTAATTGGTTAGAATATTCACCTCATAAGGATGCTACATTTTGTTTACCTTGCTACTTGTTCAACATTATGAACTTGATGTTCCATTTCTTTCTGAAATGAGAAATCTATCAACAATTTCTTAATTATGTCAAAGATTGGTGAAAACAAGAAAATATTTGACTTATCTTTTTGTTTAATTCGATTGGTATTAACTCTACCTGTTTCAACTGCTACAACTGAGAGATTGTTTTCAACTATGAAGATTGTGAAAAATAGACTCAGAAACACGACGGAAGATGAATTTCTAACTTATTGTTTGATTACCTATATTGAGAGAATGATTACTGAGAAGTTTGATACAAATTCTATCATTGATGAATTTTATGACATGCACAACTTAAATAAGAAATATCATGTATTTATGTATTGTGATTTAATTTTTATTAATTTTTATTTTCTTTTGATTTCCTTTTCCTGACTTTTAGATCCTGGATCCGTCCCTAAATAGAAGAATATAAAAAATAATAAGATGCTACAAAAAGAACTTCTCATGTAAAGAAACTAAAAAAAATGACAATACATCCACATGCTTCTTCTGGAAAAAACGTGAACACATAAAAAAAAGTCCCAAATACATTTTATGGCATGTAAATAAAAACAATTTTTTAAATATATGAATAAAATTTATCATTCAACTACTTTGTGTGAAAACAAAGCATAATTGATTACTAGATGAATGGATAATCCTTTTACTTCTTACACAAAATTTCACTAAGTTATGGATAATGTAAGTCAAAAATATTAAATCAATAAGATATATAAAGATAGAATAGCTGACATCTTTTATCAAAATGAGTTTGTGAATATTGGATTAGTGCAACACTCAAAGTAACTATAATAGTTTGGTTAGGTATTATGTGACCATTTCTTTATCTTTATATAACATTTTGTATTTTTACATGGAGGTGTATGTTTAACATTTTCCACATGAAATTTCGCAGAAAATGAAATTAGTTATTATAAAGGTACTGCTGACCAAACGTAGCAACCACGCAACGCAAGACAAAGAATGATGGAAAGTCACATGGAGAAAACACGTAAAAATTGCATATTCTTGGGTGCTGTTGATTATAAATGTCTTCTGAGCGTTCTATAGTTCCATTGTTTCAAATAACCTCTTAAAATAAACCTCACTTTCCCTTCTTTTCGTAACTTCAAAATCCAATTGTTTTGCAGATCTCATTTACGAGGAGAAGAGAATAACTCAAATTAATTGGAAGCCTTGATCGTCATTTTAAAGGTATATAGCTTAACTAGTAATGCATAAATGTCAAATTGGTTACTATTTTTTTTAGAAACCATCAAATTAAATCAAACTCAATTTCACATTATCTAATGAAAATACTTTTAAATATCTTTCATTGAGATTTATTTTAATGTTTTTTTATTGTCGATATCAAATTTCATGAAAGTATATTTTTAAAAAATGTTTTTAAATGAGATTAATACAAATTAAATAATAATTGTCAATTCCCTTAATAGTATGAATTATTTTTTTATACTTCTAGTTACATTCGACACAAAGGGGTCACTGTTGAAATAAGATGGTCGTATGAAACTTTTGTTCTCCGAGATTATTAATAAAAGATTAGTACAAAAAGTTAAATTACATATTTAATCCTTATAATTAAACAAAATTTATTTTTTAATTTCTTAAAGTTTTCATCTCATTTAGTTTTGTATACATACCATTTATAATCTTTTTTAATCCCTACGAAATTAATCGATGAATTCGAATTAAAAGAGATTAAATATATATAACCAAAAAAGAGATTAAAAGGGTTTTTTAAAGATTAAATATACAAATTTTAAGTATAAAAGTTAAAATTGTAGAAATTTGAAAAACTAAATGAGTAATTAACTAATAAAAAATGTAATTCTCGGTGAAACTAAAAGAGATTAAAAATAATGTGTAGTAAAAGAGATTAAAGTTGTTTAAAGATTAATATGGATAATTTTTAAATATAAAAATCAAAAGGTAAATTTGTAGAATTTGAAAAACTAAATAAAACTAATAATAAGACTAAAGTATAATGGACCAAACTTTTCTTAGCATTTAATCCATGTTTATAATCTTCGATTATGATTACATGGTTTTGCATATGCAGCTAGCAGCTAGCACGTTTATTTTTTTTCTTCCATTCATAGCTTTGTTCCTTGTTGAAACAAGAGAAAGGACGTGAAAGGTAGGTTATTAAGTATTGATGGAAGAAACCAGAAAAGGAGTTGACTTTCCAATGATGAATGGTCCCTTTGGTGTTCCTGAAAAGCCAGAATTCAGTGTTGGGTTGGATGCACCATTGAGCAAGGTGAAGATGGAGCTTCTCAATGGACCTGAGTCCATCATTGTGTTGACTGGTTTGGGAGGATCTGGGAAAACCACTCTGGCTACAGTGCTCTGTTGGGATGAACAAATCAAGGGTAAGTGCTAACTCTTTTTTGGTTCTCTACTCTGATAAAGGAACTAACTACTTGTTCCTATATGATAACAAAAAACACGTAAAAATGTTTATACCAGAAATTTGCAAAACATCATATGGTACTCAATATAAATAGAAAGTTCATCAGCAGCAGATAGCAAGTGGAGTGTTTTGATTGCTTATGAATATATTTCTGGATTGTTTATAATGTCACATTCTCTTTTGCTCTTTCACTTTATGCTATTTAGACACCTCTCGGTTTCAATGCGATATGAAATGTTATTGTTACATCAATTTGCAAAAGAGGAGTGAAAAAGAGAGAAACTGTGACGACACAGACTCAAAAAATACTATTGCATGAGTTAACATACGTTCATCAAATAAGTTTTACCATACAACTCACATTTATTTAGTGTACTTAACTCGTTTTCCCAACAAGAAGTTTGTTGATAATTTATTTTAGCGTGGTCTAATCTTCTTCAACTAATTGCTTTAATAAGCAATCGATTCTTATTTGTGGTTGTGAAGTAGATTGACAGCTTCTGATGCAAACTTGCTTACTAAGAAAAGTAACTTATAACTATCTTTGAATCAACATTTTTCAGATGCAAGTTAAATACGCTCTTAAGAAGCATATTATCCTTACCTGTAGTTATATTTGCTGTTTAGTGCTCATTTATATTTGTAAGTACTTACATATGTTTTTATTCTTTATAAATATTATTTAATTAGATTTTAAATTGTATATTCATTTTGTAGTTTCATCGGTTTATTTTTTTTAAAACCATGTTCCTTATTACCATTTAACAATTATGGCTCATTATATACTAATTATTTTAAACGAAATAAATTATGTTATTGCATATATATATATATGCAAAATTAAATAAATGCATTGTCTATTAAGAATAAGTTCAGTCCGATTTGTTAACGTGCTTCTATGATTAATTTATACAATTTCTAGATTTTAAAAATAGACTTAATGTATTTTCATATTATGTTTTGGATGCTCTTGTTTTAGTTTAGTATTATTTTTTAATATAACTTTTTAATTTAATATACAATATGGTACTATATTTATGATAAACTTGTTTATTTTAAATTGTCTATTATAAAATATATCTTAACTTTTATTATTTACATTAAAAGTGAAATGGACTGGTTGTTTCATTTACTGTGATCTTGATGGATTAAATTTAAATTTAAATGAATGATTGGATCAAGATTTAGTCTGTATCTCCCACACCTATGAATATATGACAGATATATAAAATGCTTGGAGTCACAGTTCTTTTGATTTTACAAGGTAAATTCAGGGAAAATATATTTTTTGTGACCTTCTCCAAAACGCCTAAGGTGAAGATTATAGTGGGAAGAGTATTTGAACACTTTGGATATGAAGTGCCTAAGTTTCGAAACGATGAAGAGGCAATTAATCAATTGGGAGTTTTACTAAGGAAATTGAAGGGAAGGCCAATGTTGTTTGTTCTGGATGATGTTTGGCCTGACTCAGAAGATCTTGTGGACAAATTTAAATTCCATTTAGCAGATTATAAAATTTTGGTGACTTCAAGGGTTGCATTTCCAAGATTTGGCACCCCATGTGTCTTAAAACCACTCCTTCACCAACATGCAATCACCCTTTTCCGTCACTATGCTCTCTTGGATAGCAACCGTTTAAATACTCCAGACCAAGATATAGTCCAAAAGGTGCTTCTTCTTAATGCATAATAAGCTTTTTTAATAATTTCATGATTGAACCAACACAGAACACATGCACGGAAAACTGTTTTAACCTTCACTACGTACTTCAACCTGCGTCACCCTAAACTATATTTACTTGCACTGAATGCAGGTTGTGAAAAGTTGCATGGGTTTACCACTTGCCATTAAAGTGATTGGCAGGTCACTGAGTCATGTACCTAATGAGTTATGGCAAAAGATGGTGTTGGAATTGTCACATGGTAATTCCATACTTGATTGTAACACTGAATTGCTAACCTACCTCCCTAAGATCTTAGATGTACTGGAAGATAATCTTGTCATCAGAGAGTGCTTCATGGACCTAGGGTTATTTCCTGAAGACCAAAGAATTCCTGTTACTGCTCTCATTGATATGTGGGCAGAGCTGTATAGACTAGATGATGACGGCATAGAAGCAATGGCCATTATCAACAAATTAGACTCCATGAATCTGGCTAATGTCTTAATAGCAAGGTGAAATCAATATTTTCTTCTCAACACGTAATCGTAATATACATAATACTGTAGCCACTTAATCGTAATAGCAAGAAATTTTCTCCCTCAAGAATTAATTGCTGCTAATTTAACAGGAAGAATACAAGTGACACAGACAATTATTACTACAATAATCACTTCATCGTCCTTCATGATCTTCTAAGAGAGCTGGCAGTTTATCAAAGCACCCTGGAACCAATTGAAGAAAGAAAAAGACTGATTATTGACAGAAACGAAAATGAAAGTGAATGGGGGCTTGATGAGAAGCAACAAGGCATGGTAACCCGCATATTGTCAAATTGTTTTAAATATTGTGTTAAACAGAAGACCCAACAGATCACTGCTCGCACATTGTCCATATCAATTGGTTAGTTATCCGTGTAGGAATTTACTTGCAAATGAAATTTGTTCCTTCAATTTTTCTCGATCATATGGGTTTCTTTTGCAGATGAAAACTGTTCTTCATATTGGTCACACATGCATCAAGCTCAAGCAAAGGTTCTAATTTTAAATCTCCGAGCGAATCAGTACTCTTTTCCAAAATCCATACAGAAAATGAGCAAACTAAAAGCTCTGATAATCACAAATTACAATTTCCATCCTTCTGAGCTGACCAATTTTGAGCTACTTGGCTCTTTATCCAACCTGAAAAGAATTAGATTAGAGAGGATTTCCTTTCTTTCATTTGTCAGACTGAAGACTCTTAAAAAATTATCTCTGTGCAACGTGAGTCATGCTTTTCAAAATGGTATCATCCTAATTTCAGATGCATTTCCAAATCTAGTGGATTTGAACATTGACTATTGCAAAGATATGGTGGTGTTGCCGAGTGGTTTGTGTGATATTATCCCTCTGAAGAAGCTCAGTGTTACTAATTGCCACAAGTTCTTAGCACTGCCTCAAGAAATAGGGAAGTTGGTGCATTTGGAACTGCTAAGGCTCAGTTCTTGTACCGATTTGCAAGGGTTACCAGATTCTATTGGAAGGCTTTCAAATCTAAGGCATCTAGACATCTCAAACTGCATAAGCCTTTATAATTTACCGGAGGACTTTGGAAAATTGTGTAATCTAAGAAATCTCACGATGACAAATTGTGCAAGGTGTGAATTGCCATACTCAGTAGCTAATCTTGTGAATTTGAAGGTAGTGACTTGCGATGAAGAGACAGCTGCTTCATGGGAAGGGTTCAAAGCTATGCTTCCGAATCTACTGATAGAGGTGCCTCAAGTCGATGTGAACTTAAACTGGCTTCATTCAGTTAGCTTCTGAGCCTCTTTCTTTGAATTTGTATTGGATCCTTGGTCGTGTCACGTGTGTAATCTTTTATTTCCTGCTGAATAATCATATATAATCAAAGTGTAGTAACAATCCTCCTCGTCTTTCTTCAAGTTGCTCTGGTGTCTTTCTCGAAAATACCATGTCACTCGAAAGAGGTAGAGTTTCATGAAAATGCTGTGTTATGTCATGGTTTGATGTTTTCAACAAAATTAATACTAAATATTAATTTAGTGATTTTGGACTTTATGTTTTTTAATTATTAATCTTATTCTAATTTTATGTTTTGTACCTTCTACTTTTAATGTTTTATAATTTATATATATATATAAGAATATTTTTCTTGTTCTGGCATAGTTAAGAAAATTGTAATTCTTTTTACTTAACAAGAAAATATATTTTATAAACAGAAATACAATTAATATATATATATATATATATATATATATATATATAAATCATGAACCAATTTATATAAGATATTATAATATTATTTTCAAACTCAAAATTTTATAATAATGGGATTGTAGAATTCTTTTATATGTTTGATTAATTTTTTAATCAATGTAAAACTTAAATCATATTTTAATTTTTAATATATAAATATATATAATTATAAAAAAATGATTTTTACTAATCATATTATTAATCTATAAAATGATAAAATTGATTACAAATTTAATTTAAAAATTAATTTAGTAAATGATTAAAATTTAATTTAGTAAATAATTAAAATTTTAGAAATTGATATTAAAAAATAATTTTAATTTTAATTTAAAAATCAATTTATTCATCATTATATATAAACTAATATAATTTTTTAAAATTAATAATCACAAATAAAATATAATTTTTTTAAAATAAAAACTATTTTAGATAATAATAATTTTTAATTTATTAAATAATTTATAATTTAATTATTATAATGACTAATTATTTTTTACCTTCAAATTAATTTATATTTAATAATTTTTTAAGTATATATATATATATATATTTAAGATAAATTTCAAATTGGTTCCAATAAAAAAAATCATTTGATTTAGTGCTTAAATTGAATAAAATGTTGTAATGTAACAAAGGGTATATCATATGATTGTTATAATAATTACTAACAAAAACACAAATTTTCTGTATTTTGACATACGTATTTTTATTATTACTCTAAAATATTTTAAAGAATTTTTAAAAAATAGGTAATTTGTAGGAATAGTTTTAAGATAATGAAGAAAAAAAATGATATTGTAAGACAATCAAGTTGACTTTTAAATCCTTTAACATAATAAAATTAATTTTATCCAATAAAGAATAAAATAGTTTAAAGTAAAAATAACACTAAAATAAGTTATAAAAGAGTAGATATTTTTATATAATGGTATAGATTAAAATTTTGAATTTATCATAATGGTATTTAAAAATAAATTTGCGTGTATTACAGTTTGAAGTGAAAATTAATTTAAAATTTTTCAATAAAATTTAATTAATTAAATAATTGAAGTTTTTTATTTTAAAGTTATAATCTAAGGAGTAGTAGTTTAAAGCAACACAAGTATGTTACAATTTAAATTAGCGCGATTGAGTTCACATTGTTACATTGAAAGGTAATAATATTTTAACATTATAAAAATTACATTCACTTAATAATTCAAAATATTAAAATTTTAATTATATGCTTTTATTTTTTAGTATAAAATATTAATATATATTATTATATTATTAAAATGAATTGTAGAGCGAGAATTTCTTAAAGCTAATACGGTGATCACTTTAATAATTCTGAACAATCAGTTGATTTCAGAAGTAAGAATTGGTCTACCAAACAGCCTCACACTAATGAAAACTAGAAAAATAAACTGATGCAGAAAACCAGATCGAACCAATTTTAATAAACAAGGAGTTATGCCCTCCTGATTAGTAACCTAATGAATGTGTATCAGCTCAGAGTAGCTTTCATTTCCGATGCACGCGCCACTATAAAAAACATATCAAATTCGTTTTCAAATAATAGTGATAAAGGACTCTAATACAAAACCAAAGACCTAATTTTTTTATAAAAACATTAAAAAGTATTTTTTAGTGAAGAGATATGACAATATTTAAGATAGAGTAATTAAAATTCGTCTGTTTCTATCTAATTTCAATAATTTTATTTAAAATTAAAATGTTATTTTTTATTTTAATATTTTATTTATTTATTTATTTACTATATTATCATATATTTTTATTATTTTATAAGTTTTAATTAAATTATAACAATATAAAATTCTATATTTTATTTTTATTTTATTTTATTTATTTATTTATTTATTATTAATTTTTTTTATAATTACATAAGTTAAATATTTAATTATTAAAACTTTTTTAATTGTAAAATTTTATAATTAATACTGTATTGAAGTCATATTAAGTGAAATATTTTCTTATCACTGAATGATAAAATTGTTTTTAAATCATTTAATTATCAAACATTGATGTTCATTTAATGTTAGACATACTAAATATTTTTTTAATAAATAAACGTTTATATTAATGTTGAATTAGCATCACTTTTAAAGTTAAATATTAACAAAATTAGTTTAATCAATCTTAAGTTAGCAATAATTTTTTTTATATTTTTAATAACTAAAAATATTTATTTTAGTACACATTAATTAGACTTAATTATTTTTATTTAATTTATTTTTAATATTTATATCTATTTAAGTTAATGTATATTTTTAATATTTATTTATGATAATGTCGGTTAAGTTGACATTAATTTTATTTACTTTTTACAAATTTGTGTGTATTCTTAAGATAGAATATAAATCATAAGTTATTTTTAATCCAAAAACTTTAAATTTAATCAATCAAAACACAAAATTATTATATAAATTAATGTTGACTAATCCGACACTAATTTTATTTGTATGAATATTTGTGTTTTCGTGAAATATAATATGAACTGTAGATTATTTTTAATTTAAATATTCAAATTTGCTTAATCAAAATACAACATTTTTCTCTCTTGTTTTTTTATATAAATCTTATCATACTCATATTTTTTGTTCATACTCATCTCTTCACATTCATTTTTATCATTCCCTCTTATCTTCTTCATCCATACTCATTCTCATACTCATCTCCTTCATCAACATTGATCTTCTTTATTCATACTCTTCTCACACTCATATCCTTCATCCACACCTATCTCCTTCTTTCAATTAAATTCATGAAAATTTTTTGTTTAATTTTTTAAAATATGAGAAGAAAGGCATTATACGAGTAATATTTTTTTAAATTACAGTCATTAATGTTGATTAAGTCAATGCTAAATAAAATAAATTTTAAAATTAAAATACATTAACACTGTCATGATCAAGACTAAACTACTTTAATAAAAAAAAATTAGTTATTAATTATCGTTGACTTAACTTACACAAGTTGATCTTTAAAAATCGACGCATTACCATCCATAATTTTAAAATCTCATATATCTCTGTTATGCAAATATAACTTTATTAACACTTTTTTTCCTATCTTCAAGATGACCACCATGTGTGTCAATCTTGTTCTAGCTTTAGTCAAGTTCTAGCAAGTTCAACAATTGGATGTTAGTAATGCATTTCTCTATGAGGACTTCTCCGAAGATGTGTATATGATTTTTCTCTTGGGATCAATGGTACATAAAACTCTTTACTTTGTATTTTATGGTTGTTAGAAATAACGACAATGCAAAATCCAAGACGGGTGGGGATGGTGAATTGGGTTTTCAAAATCTTTTTCTGGTTTAAAATAATTTTAATTTTAATTTCAATTTTTATGATAAAAACCAAGATTCGGAATTTCCTTAAGCTATGATAAAAACGATTGAGATAACAATTTGTAAATATGATCCGAAAGTAATAAAATAAAGAGAGAGTGAAAAAGATAATGAACACAAAGAATTTATACTGGTTCATATTTTGCCAATCCTACATCTAGTGCCCGATCACCACAAACATGTGATGATTTTCCCCACTATCTTTAAATGCAATTACAAACACCAATTCAATTACAACATGTAAAAACAAATAAAGATAAACAGAAACACCTCCTTAGACACTAAGGATGATCCCACCTCTCTTGACACACAAGAGATAACAAACACTTCCCTTTAGAACTGATCCAAGGAATGAATTACATAAACCAATAACCAAGAAAGAAAACACTTGATGTGTGCTAGATATGAAAGCTTAAGCACAAGACAATCACCACTTCCAAGAACTAAGATCAACCTTGAAAGAGCAAGAAACCGACTTTGAAAAGATTTGAGCGCAAGAACATTGTATTTTTGTGTTTGATCAGTTGTGTATGAACCTAAGACCTTGCCATTCAATTTATAATTCAAAAAAAACTTAGGACTTACGTTCTTAAGTTGATTCAGCTTTTAATTCGCAAAAAATGTCATATTTAATTGATTGTTTAAAAGCCATAATCGATTATTTCAGAGAAGATTTGGAAAAACATATTTTTTCTTAAATAATTGATTAATTTAAGATATAATTAATTATATATAAACCCAGAAAAATATAATCGATTATCAAATCCATATAATTGATATTTATATATTTAGATATTTATATATTTAAATATTTATTTAGTTATATATATATATAAATATATATAATTATATATTTATTATTTATTTATATATATATGTATATATATATATATATTTGTATGTATGTATATGTATTTATATATATATATGTAAAATTTTAAATGAAAATCATTTTGACTTAGTGGTTGATGAATTATAGAATGATTTGAATATGTATATTAAATTACTATTAATTTTTCATATCTCTATAATCTAATTTTTCACACTAATGGGTTGTACTTTTTCTTCTCCTCTCATTTTATTCATTTTAAGATCAATAACTGTTTTGGAAGGATTCACATATCTAGTTCTTAGAATTTGTATAACATTAAAAAAGTTGGTTGATAATAAACTATACCTCTTCCTTAGGCTGAAAGAGTTTGCATATCTAATTTGCATAAGATTAAAAAAATTGGTTGGTAATAATAAATTATACATCTTCCTTTGGCTGACACATTTTATTGTTCTACCAATTTAATATTTAGTTGAATTGGTACAACTTGATAGGAATTTATTCATGCGACTGTATCACAATCATTATCAATAAGTTAAATATTTAAATGAATTAAGTTCTTTTTATTATATAAATAAGTATCATTGTCATCGTACTCTTAATTATATTTTCTATTTTTTTTTTGCTTTCTTAAACTGTTTTTTTTTCTCTCTACATTTTTTTTAATCGAGACTAAGTTTATCACAAGAAAGTGGCGAAAAAAAAAGTTTATTTTTTTTATCAACAATCCTCTTGGTTTATATGAATTTCCTTTCTTATTAAAATTAGAGACATAAATTGTCACAATTAAATATTTCCAAATTTATTTTAAATGATGATGATGATTATTATTATTATTATTAAAAAAATAAAAAACATTGAAAAGTGGGGCGTATTCTTAATATATGTGGTTTAAATAGGGACAAATAACTAATTAGCACATACATTCTTTTAAGCACGTTGGCTTATTCAACATTTGTCAACTTTGAATATCTATATATAAATTAGAACAAATATTTTAAATAGGACTATTTTAGATATTGTTTTTCAATAATTAAAAAATAATCTTTATTTACTTTTATTCTATTTTTCATCTTTATTTAAAATTAAACTTTATTTTTTTTAAATTATTAATATTTGAAAATAATTGTGAATTATAATATATTTGTATTAATAGGAAAAAATCTGACCAAATTTCTAATATATTTGTTCGAAACTAAATGTTGTAGAGTAGTTTTTTACTCATCTAGTTTGTCTTCAACAATTAATTTACAATACAATAATTGCATAACATTATCTAAAAATAAAGTATAAATCAAATAAATAATCCTAAATTCCACTAATTTAGTTAAATATTAGTGAATAAAAGAATTTTTTATAATCAACTAAAATATATGATAATCAATAAAATGGACTAATAATAGAAATAATCAATAAAAAAAAGAATATTCAGAAAAGATTCGAGGATGATTAATTATAAATAAGATTATCAAGATTAGATGGAGGAAGATAATTTCTAGTACTTTAGCTTAAGGCTCATCATATCTCTTGGATAAAACATTTGGCACCCACTGTGGGACAGGTAAATTAATTATTGTGCCATAAGATTTAAATCTTTCTCTTATCTTCGAACAATTAGAGGAATCCTGGGGAGCAGCAACAATGCAAGAGGGGGAGTTAGAAGCAAATATGTAGAACCTCCTCCTGGCCATGATGGAGGAGTTATGAAAACAAGGGGAAGTGTCCAGGCAGATGGTGGAGGAGACTCAGCGAGGGCGAGCGGAGATATGGAGAAGGAAGAAGATACACATAGGATGATGGGATAGGCAATGAGGGAGCATATCGATTGGAGACACTTGATGGAGGAATAATACCAAGTTCATGGAACTCTGAAAATTTAAAATTTTATTATAGTTAGACTTTCTAATCCATATTGTACTCTTTTTCCTTTTAGGGTTTTTAATGGGGCACATCAATAATAAACTATTTTGTAGAATTTTTCAAGTGTAAAATGCCACTCGAAAATGAAAAAGATGAAATAAGCAACTCCCCTAAAGGGAAATTGTATAAAAATCAAAGCAACTCAGAAATGAAAAATGTGAAATAAGAAACTCTCCTAAAGGGAGATCGTGTAAAAAGTAAAGCGACTCGAAAATGAAAAAGGTGAAATAAGCGACTCCCCCAAAAGGTGACTGTGTAAAAGCCAAAGTTACTCGAAAATGAAAAAGGTGAAATAAGCAACTCCCCTAAAGAGAGATCGTGTAAAATCCAAAGCGACTCGAAAACGAAAAAGGTGAAATAAGTGACTAGTCGTATGGGACATCATGTAAAAATCGAAGCAACTCAGAAACGATAAGCGACTTCCCTAAAGGGAGATCATGTAAAAACCAAAGCGACTTGTAAACGAAAAAGGTGAAATAAGTGACTACTTGTACGAAAGATCGTGTAAAAGCTAAAGCGATTCGAAAAGACATTTGCGTTAAAACCCAAAAGAAAATTAACGCCCAGAAGGAGACGAGAAGGATATCGAACACCACTAAGGATGATAAAAGTTAAAGGTACTTGCATCAAATTTGCGTTTCATATGAATTTAGATATATGCATTGAAAATTAAACCATGCAGCCAATGAGTAGATAACGTAATAAAATTAGTGATAATTGTGTGTATTACAACAACGTTAAGTTTAAGCTTGGCCTACATTCCCATCGTCAACATCTTTTCCCTCACCAACAATCACCATCTATGAGATACACGTTTGGCTCACTCCATGTTGTTCACTCACTCACTCCAAAAATTACAGACAACATGTTGTTCACTCACTCCATGACTCCCCTTCCCCACTCACTCTGGTCACTGTCTTAGGAACCCTAAAACAAGAACCCCAGTGGCAAAGAGACAAAACAACCTTCGATTCAGTAAATATCAGTACCAAAAACCGCAATCTTTCACAACAGCACCAAAATCCCAAATATCAGTAAATAACATCACTACTCTCTCTATCAAAATTCCAAATTAAAATGTAATAATAATACCAACTTCAGGTAAAGAACAAGAAAAGGTTAATATGTTTCACTAACCCGGTTATAAGTTGCAGCAATAATTCCAATGCGATAAGGAAGGCTATGTCTGCACGCGAATAAGGCGGAGTGTGATTAGGGTTTGTGATTGTGAATGGGAGTGGAGCACGCGAGAATGAGATTAGGGTTAGAGATTAGGAATAAGGCGGAGCACGTGAGATTGAGAGGGAGCACATGAGGTTGAGAGGGAACACGCGAGATTGAGAGGTACGAAGATGGAAAATGGAGATCGAGAATATTGAAAATGGAAAATGGAGACTGAGAATGGAAGCTGCTAGAATGGAGGGATTAAGATTAAGGGTTTTTAAAATAAGTTTTAAAATATTTTTTATTTTATTTTAAGATGGATGGAACAAAACATAGGAGATTGAGATAGGGGGAACTTGTCATAGAAGATTGAAATGGAGGGAACGAAAACACGCAGGAAATTATGGCAGTTGTAAAAGCCATAGTTTAAATGCAAATTATGGCAGTTATAAAAATACCATATTATGAAGTAAATTACGACAGTTTATGAGAACTGCCATATTATAACCGTCGCATTTAATGCGATTTTTTGTAGTGAATTTCTTTCTCGATCTCATCCACAATTTTCCCCTTGATGACGAATTTGAATAGATCCATCACTTTCAAATTGGCATTAGGGCAGAGCACATGTATCTTCTCCAACACCCATTGAAGCCATCAACAAACTCCTCACTCGCATTGTTACTAAAAGACTGGGGGTTGTGTAGTGATTGAGAAATGTCTAACCTATCTTATTAGTCTCCTTGCTCGCATTGTCGCTCAAAGACTAGGGGTTGTGTAGTAATAGGAAAACGTTTGACCTATCCAATTAATTTCCTTGCTCGCATCGTCACTAAAAGACTACGGGTTGTGTACTGATAGGAAAATGTTTGACCTATCCTATTAGTCTCATTGCTTGCATCATCGCTCGAGACCGAGGGACTATGTACTAATAGGGAGAAATCTGACCCAACTTCTCTCGTCGCTTGCCTTGTCGCTCGAGACTGAGGGACTATGTACTGTAGGGTAGTTTTCTTACTCATCTAGCTCGACTTCAACAATTAATTTATACTATTAATTATATAATCTCGTAATTAAAGAAAGTTTTAATAATTAGATATTCAACTCATGCAATTATAGAAATATCTAATAAGCGTATAGTGTTATCTGGAAATAAAGTATAAATCAAATAAATAATTCTTAATTTCACTTATTTTGATTAAATATTAATTAATAAAAGAATGCTTGATAATCAACTAAAATATCTGATAATAAATAAAATGGGCTAACAATAAAAGAAAATAGTCATAAAAGACCTATTAATTATAAATAAGACTACCAGTTTACATCGAGAAACAATTTCTAGTATTCTAGCGTCTTCATATTCTTGGTTAAATTAATATTATTTATTATAAATATTAAAGATGATTAATTATATCGTTACTAATATTTATTTTTTATAAACTTACTCGGAGAGAAATAGAGTAACCACAATATACTTCTCATTTTCGTATATTATTTGTAAGGTAATTGTTAATTATTAAATAGAAAAATGAAGATAAAAAGTGATTCATTTTAATTATCTCTATTTATTTCGTTACTACAATGTCCTTTAATACAGCACATAGTTAAAAAATGAGTCGTGTCTAGTTCATAAAGCATTAGCAAGAAGCTTTTGAAAATTGCCGCGAATTGACGTATTTTGACCCATAACCTTTTTTTATTTTGAATAATTGGTCAACCGTCGAGAGAAAGAAACAAGCTTACGATGAATGGCTCGAACACGTTCACTCGGTTGGAATCAATTTCCAACAAATCACAACGTAGTACCCAACCAAATTCTGACACCAAAAAAGGTTATTTCATTGCTTCTCAATTAGTAATTAAACCTTACATGATAAACATATCATACGAACCAAATGTAAGAGCATTACTTATTTTATAGTATCATCCAATAATTTTTAACTGCTACAAGTTGGATCCTTCTGCTTGGTGCAAAGAATGGTCTTTCGTCTTTTCTTCTTACTAATATTTTATCCCTTTCGACATGACAAAGAAAAAGTAAAACACGCATAATTACGTGTTAGATCAAGACAATTAAACAAACCCAACAACTTGCATCTCTATAAATATGCCTGTCTTATGATTCAAACCAATCTTTCAACTGCAGTTCACCATACTAGAACTTCTTTTACAATATATTTCAAAATTTGACTGTGCTCGTACGTTTGCAGCTCTCATTGACAAGAAGGGCACCGAACAGAAAAACACATTCATAGAAAGCATCTCTCGTCATTGTCATTTCAATTAAGGTATTGTGTAACTGTCGCATTTTTATTACTACAATTAGTTTTTTCTTATAGGGTTCAAAGTATTGAGTTTTCCAGTTCTTCCTAACCAGCTCTCTTGTTAATATATATACATACTTTTAGTAAATGAATGGGATAGAATAAAGATTATGCCTTTCGCCGGGCATGGGTTTGGAATACTATGTTTTCTCTTATTATAATGAAAAAACCTTACGCAGCAAAATTGAGTTTCTCTCATTAATTCTCACAACTTGATCCTTGTTTTGGGAAAGGACTCGAAAAGTTGGTTATTCATGGAAGCGACAACACAACAACAAATCAAACGTCCATTTGGGATTCCTGAAAAGCCAGAATTTACTGTTGGGTTGGATGTATCATTGGGCAAGTTGAAAATAAATGTTCTGAGTGAAGGTGTGTCAATAAACGTGTTGACCGGTTTGGGAGGATCGGGTAAAACCACTCTGGCGACAATGCTCTGTTGGGATGAACAAGTAATAGGTAAGTTCGTAACTCATTTTTGGTTCTGAACCGTAACAAGTTCTTATAGATTTTTTGGTATAGAGTTCTTCTTATAGATGAATGCGTGTATACAGCAACAAAGAACGATGAAAAAAAATGTTATTGGAAATTTTACTAGCAACAGGTTAAATAAATTGCAAGCCGAATGCTCTGATTCCCTATATGCATTTCTGAAATGTAGAAAATAGCTTAAAGCAGAGTTCAATCTTACTGAATGCGGATGGTTATTTCC
This sequence comes from Lablab purpureus, assembly GCA_030347555.1. Classification (NCBI taxonomy): domain Eukaryota; kingdom Viridiplantae; phylum Streptophyta; class Magnoliopsida; order Fabales; family Fabaceae; genus Lablab; species Lablab purpureus. The sequence continues at coordinate 19,354,212 of CM059256.1, read as the reverse complement.
TAACTTTTTCATATCCTTCTCTAACATAGACAGACGTTTTCTTTTGACCATGAGTACTAGTTATTTTCATTTCAGTTCATGTTCAATTTGTAAAATGTTAAATGGAGACTTTTTATTTTGTTGCAATACATGCACAGTTTAAGATTATTGTAGAAAGAATCCCCGGGCTAACTAATCTCTTTGGTTTCTGTAGGTAAATTCAAGGAAAATATTTTATTTGTCACCTTCTCGAAAGCACCCAAGTTGAAGATTATTGTAGAAAGGCTATTGGAACACTTCGGATATCAAGTGCCTGAGTTTCAAAGCGATGGAGAGGCAATTAATCAATTGGGACTTCTGCTGAGAAAAATTGATGCAAATCCAATGCTATTGGTCCTGGATGATGTTTGGCCCGACTCAGAAGCTGTCGTTGAGAAACTTAAATTTCAGATATCAGATTATAAAATTTTGGTGACTTCAAGGGTTGCATTTCCTAGATTTGGCACTTCACTCGTCTTAAAACCTCTTGTTCATGAAGATGCAATAACACTTTTCCGACATCATGCTTTCTTGGAAAGAGAAAGTTCAAATATTCCTGACGAAGATCTTGTCCAGAAGGTGCTTGTTCCTTCTTTCTGAGACTATACGAGTAATCCATACTTTTATATATGAAGCCATCATTTCAAATAGACATCATGAGATCCTAAGCTAAAATTACCATTTTTTGAAAAAAAAAAACATATTTTGACCCCAGAAAAGTAATACTATATTGTGGTACACTATTTAAAGCTTGGGTGCCGGAGTCATAGCGGACTAAATTTACTTTCCCTGGAAATGCAGGTGGTGAGTCATTGCAAGGGTCTACCGCTTGCCATTAAAGTTATTGGTAGATCACTCAGTCATCGGTCTATTAAGTTGTGGCAAAAGATGGTGGAGGAGTTTTCAAAAGGTCATTCTATACTTGATTCTAACTCTGAATTACTTACTTCCCTCCAAAAGATCCTTGATGTATTGGAAGAGAATCCCATCACCAAAGAGTGTTTCATGGACTTAGCTTTATTTCCTGAACACCAAAGAATTCCTGTTGCTGCTCTCATTGATATGTGGGTAGAGTTGTATGGACTAGATAATTATGGCTTAAAAGCAATTGCCATTATCAACAGATTGGATACCATGAATTTAGCAAATGTCTTAGTAACAAGGTACAGTCACAATCCTAATACACTCTACAGCACATGAGAGGACTGTTTAATTCCTTATAAATTATTCCCTAGTTACCATCTTAACTATAGAAATTAAACTTGCGTTATGTAACTTCAAATTCCTAACTTACTTTGAGCACAGAAGTTGAAATTTGTGAGTACTTTATAGAGAGCATGGATTCTTATATTGCGAGGGAATTTTTCTTCCTAAGGAATTAATTTCTGCTAATTTATCAGGAAAAATACTAGTGACACGGACAGTTATTACTGCAACAACCATTTCATCGTCCTTCATGATATTCTAAGAGACTTGGCAATTTACCAAAGCAACCAGGTACAAATTGAACTGAGAAAAAGACTGATGATTGACATCAATGAAACTAAAACTGAAGGGTGTCTTGGAGAGAAGCAGCATGGCATGATGATCCGCATATTGCCAAATAATTTTAGATGGTGTGATGAACAGAAAACCCAAAAGATACCTGCCCGAACATTGTCTATATCAACTGGTTAGTTATGCCTTTAACTAAAGTATAGACATTTACTTAGAAAGTAAAGATGCTAAAGAGAAAGTCACTACGATCTATCATTTGTTCTTCTTCTCCTACTGAAACAATATGGGTTGCTTTTGCAGATGAAACTTGCAATTCATATTGGTCGCACCTACAACCAGCTCAAGCTGAGGTTCTGATTTTAAACATTCGAACTAATCAGTACTCCTTTCCAAAGTTCTTGAAAGAAATGAGCAAACTAAAAGTTCTGATAGTCATGAATTATGGTTTCCATCCCTGTGAATTGATCGATTTTGATCTACTTGGCTCATTATCACTCATAAAAAGATTGAGACTGGAGAGGATTTCTATTCCTTCCTTTGTCACTCTGAAGAATCTTAAAAAGTTATCCCTCTACTTGTGTGATACAAGACAGGCTTTCAAAAACAGTAACATGCTAATTTCAGATGCTTTTCCAAATCTAGAGGACTTGAATATTGAGTATAGCAAAGATATGGTTGGATTGCCTGAGGGGCTGTGTAATATCACCTCCTTGAAGATGCTCAGTATTAGTAATTGCCATAAGCTTTCAGCATTACCCCAAGAAATTGGAAACTTACAGGATTTGAAACTTCTAAGGCTAAGCTCCTGTACTGATTTGGAAGGGATACCAAATTCTGTTGGAAGGCTTTCAAATCTAAGGCATATGGACATCTCAAACTGCATAAACCTTCCAAATTTACCAGAGGAATTTGGTAATCTATGTAATCTAAGAACTCTCTACATGACAAGTTGTGCAAGGTGTGAATTGCCATTCTCAATAATCAATCTTAAGAATTTAAAGGAGGTGGTATGCGATGAAGAGACGGCTGTTTCATGGGAAGCTTTCAAACCTATGCTTCCCAATCTGAAGATAGATGTTCCTCAACTTGACGTCAACTTGAATTGGCTTCATGCAATTCACTCATAATAATATCTGTTTCATACAGTTATCATTGTGTTTGCAAGTAGTGCTTGAGAGTAAAGGGAAGAAAATAAGGCCTGGCTTGCACAGTGGATTATGGTAAGAGTATACTTCTAAGTTCTAATATGTTAGTTGGTTACGAAGGGGACAATATTTGGCTTGTTTCAAAAATCCTATAAAACATGTCCAAAGCAAAACAGGGGAAAGGAGTTGTTGAATGTCAATCGATTCTTTCATTTGTTTTATCTTCGATGTTTGCTTGAGTTGTTAAATGATAATACAGAACTGAAACTGGTCTCAACCATCTGATGCTTACCTTGGGCTAATACTTAAAGCTCTATATATTACTATTATTACAATTTTGGAGAAATTGTATCACAAACCATTATTCTTAGTAGTGACAGGGTTAACCAATAAATTTATACATATTATCACTTATTATAAATAACAAAAATAATACATAATTTAATTATAATTATAAAAAAATATTTAATTAAAAAAATTATTTTTTAAATTCCTAAATTCATCAATAATTAAATTTCAACTAAAATTTTTAACTATTTTTTTTAGTGTAAACAACAATATTATTAATGAGAAATTTATTTTTTATTTTATTTTATAATTTTATTTTGATAATCTTTATTGTAGAAAATAATTTTTTTCATCATATATATATATATAATAAAAGTTAAAAACTAAAAAATAATTATAAAAATATAAATAAATACTCAAATACCTAGGTTATAAATAGAGATAGCAATTATGATTTTATATATATTTAGAAAGAATTTTTATACTACAATATTATAAAATATAAAAACACATAGATTAGTTAAATAGTAAGAATTTAAAAAAAAAATTCAAAATATTTTCTTTAAACAAAAAATATATATACAATAAATAATAAAATTTATTAAAAAATCTATAATAAAGTTGGAAACAAAATTTTCTTCTACAATCATATTTAAATTTTAAAAAAATAATAAATTTTTTTCTGAAAAATAACTTGAATATCTTTATTTTCAATTTCTGAATTTAAAAATTTCAATATTTAGATTTATATAAAAATTAAAAATTTATTTTTTAATTATATTTTTGAAATTTTGATTTCTTTAAAGATTATAAATATATATATATATATATATAAAGTAAAATTAAGTGGAATATTTAATTCTTTTGAAAATTTTCAATTTTTTAAATAAATTTTTAAATCACGATTTTTTATTATAAAATTTTTACAATTAAATTATAAAAAAATTATTTTAAAAAAATATGTCAAAAATTTAAAAACCACTTAAATAAATAAGCATTAATAATATTAAATAATATGAATAAGAGAAAAAAAATGTATGTACATTTAATTTTAATCACTTTAGGAGAGTCTGTCTCCTCTATCACTTAAAAGGTCCACCACTTAGTCCTCAATGCATCCATCAGAAATACCATCAATTTATTGGTACAGAAATGTATTGCACTTCAAGTTATTTTATGGATCAAAATATATGGATAAGTTCCACCTGTCTTCAGCAGTTTCATCAACTATAAAATTTGAAGTACATTCCCATCTTTTTAAGTTTATTTTGAAGTAAATGTGACGAACTTATTTAAAGCAAAAATTTAATGTAACAAAAGTTTATTTATTAATTAAATAAAAGCATTTTTTATCTTTACTAAGAAAATGAAACTATCAAAATAATCAGACAGGGATAACAAGTTTTTAATAGAATGTAGGTTAAGGTTTGTGAAAGCAGTAAATAACTAATAAATAACTACCAATAGAAATGTCTCAAAACAACAATACTAAGTTGCTACATTTAATTGTCAAAGTACTTTCTATACAGAGCTTAATTTTCAAGCAACTGAATGCTAATGAGATTTACATTATCAATCTTTTTCTTAAGTATGTCCTAGCAGTATATAAATCAAAGTCATATACTTTTAATTAATGTTAGTATAAAAAAAAATTATACAATGAGTACATGAAATTAAACTTTTGATACTTAAATTTAGCTACAATGTCTTATTATAGTCTTGTGAACTAATAAATGGAACCAATTTAAATATGGTTCAAGACTCGACTCGATTTGACAGAAGCTTTATCAAACTTGGTTCATGAACTAAAATGGGATAAATTTAAATTAAAAATAGAGAAGTCACAGTATATATATAAATAGAGAACTTGGTTCAACCAACTGGATACAGATACACTAACATAGGTTATTTTACCTTTCGGGTCAAAAAAATTTAAAAATTACTTATATAAGTATTTTTTTTAAAGTACAGAAATCATTTTACAATTAGGATATAGAATCATTCTAAACCTTAAATCCTAAATCATTTTATCATATAATTTTTTTAAAATATAAAAAAAATTAAATAAAAATCATACTATTCAAACACAATTTTACTAAAAGACAAAAATAAATTTAAATATATTATCTAAACAGGATTTTATTAAAAAATAAAAATTATGTTATCTAAACATTACTTATTCTATTTTTATAATAAAAAAAGTTCATCTATATTCATAATTTTTTTTATTTTTTGACCACTCCCATTATAAAGGCACAAACATATCCCAGTATATATAAATACCAGAGAAGTCACAGGAAACACTCATCCCAATCACAGTCAAGATGACCTCATGCATAGGTTGAATCTGGGCCTTACTTGTGGGCGCAGTTAACTTCCTAACATATACCATAACATAATATTTGGTGCTTTCTATACGTATGTCCCATCCTACAATATTCTGTTGTCATAGATTTATGTTTGACAAGTGTACCTTATCCGTTAGGCATATGATATCAATATATACCATTTTCTGTGTTTTGTTGTTGACAATCAACTTAGTGGAGTTGCCCCCAGCTGAAGCAACTAATGCAATTGCACCAGCAGAAGCGTGAGTTCACTGTTTTCCTTTAGAAAAATGCTACAAAGTATGGATATATATTTGTTATACGTCATCTGTGTATGAGGTAAACCTTCTGATTCCATCATTTTTTTATTTTATTTTCTTTAGTCTATCCAATAATGTAACACTTCCATTTCGTATCCCATAATACATGTTTTTCTATAATTTTTAATGTCAAAACTTCGTTTTAACTATTATTTTTAAAACACTTTTGAACAAGACTCTATTTACACTGATATGTTAGTTCCGGTAATATTCAACCTCAGTTTCCTCCATCATGGATAAAAAACCATTTATTCTTTTATTATTTCACAAAAGCAAAGCAATTTTATTAAGTATGGGTTTATAAAGCACATAGCCTATCATCAAGAGAGTAGAGTGATGTCAAACAAAATGAAAACATTAGCAGATTTTGAACATATCAATGCAGAGTATACGTGAAAATGTTACTACTGAAAAAAATAAAATAAAATGTGTAATAAGCCATGCATGCATGCATGCAGTAAAATTAAGATAAGCTTTATTATTTCAACCAAGACGAGGCTTGAGAAGACATTAAACAGTCTGCATGCATGCATCATCCAATCCTTCGCAAGCATTCGTGCAACCACCATGATTGGAACACAAATTGAAGGACCCTCTAAATCAATATCGGGGAAAGGACTATTAACACACACACATTTGCATGCACTGATAGAGAATAGATATATGCTGAGAAACAAGAGATTTTTTCATCTATTAAAAAATACACCTATACAATTTATAAGTATACAACGTAATAATAATAGAGTCTTAAAAACAAAAACTGTAATTTTTGGATTACTAAACAACACTCTCCTTTAATCCAAAAATTTTGATGACATAACTTCCAACAAATCTCTCAACTTTTCAAACCAAACTTGTCTCAAAGGTTTGGTTAAAATGTTTGTTGTTTGATCTTTAGTGCAGTAATATACCAGTTGTAGTTTTCCCTTGCTTACTTGATTTCTAAGAAAATAAATCTTGGTGTCTACACGCTTACTTCTGTCATGAAAAATTGGATTTTTAGACAAGTTTATAGTTGATTGATTATCAACATAGAGTTGTACTTGTAAACCAGTTTCAACTTTTCTAGCAAAACTTCCAGCCATAGACTCTGACACATAGTCTCAGAGAAGTAATATACTTAGCTTCACATGATGAAAGAGCTACCACATTCTGCCTTTTTGAACAACAACAAATTGGTGAATTTAGATACTTCAAGTATCAAAATGTAATCTTTTTTTTTTACTTTGTTCCCACACCGATCTAAATCTAAAAAACCTTGAAGTATACACTAAAAAAAAAAGTTGTTTTTATTAAAATTATATTAGTAACATGTAAAATAATGAAATTAATCACTAATTGAATTAGAAATTATGTAGAGTTTAACTTAATAAGAAATTAAAACCATGATATTAATGTTAGAAATAAGTTTAAATTTTTTTAATCATAATTATGTAGAAATTAATTTCATAAATTTTTAAAATCAATAGAAAAAAAATATAGTTTCTATTACTATAAAAATTATTTTAGATACTAATAACTTTTAGTTTATAAAATAGTTTTTAATTTATTCAATGTAATAATTAATTATTTTTTATTTTTAAATTAATTTATATTTAATGAATTTCTTGTAGTGACAACTATATTCTACTCATATTTCATGGGAAATAACAAATCATAATTAGTTACAAAAAATATTTAGTTTATATTTTAATAAAAATTATTTTAAATATTAATAATGTTTAATTTATAAAATAATTTTTAATTTAATTATTATAATAACTAATTATTTTTTATTTTTAAATTAATTTATATTTAATGAATTTATTGTAATGTATGATTTAATTTGAGATGTATGATTCATGCCTATTTAGTTTATCTAATTTTATTTACAATAATTTTTATATTAAAAATGGTTAATTTATTGTTCTTGAATCTCGTTTCCAAAATAATAATAATAATAATAATAATAATAATTATTATTATTATTATTATTATTATTATTATTATTATTATTATTATTATTAACGTAATTATTATTTTTAATAACCTTAAAAACTTAATTGAAGCGTTATATATCTATTAATCCAATAAATTAATTTGACATATCTAACTGTGCTATTCCTATTGGGTGCCGTGAATTTATAGGAGAACGTGACCTTATTATTAATTTCATAAATTAATTAATTAAAGCACTTGAGTTATGATAATTTAACGATTAAGGATTTCTTTTTAAACATAAAGAATTGTCACGATTATTATTTTCTAAAACTATACAAGATGGGTTAAATTGAGACATGATGCCTTATCAATCCTTATTAATCAGTGATGCTAAATTTAATTAAAATCTTCCCATACACAAATCTTCTAAAAAGCCCCAATGTGACTCTAAGTTTCTCATTTTGTACATTAGATTATTATATGTAAGAATAAGAACCATCAAAACAAAATTAATTTCCAAAATTTAATTTTTGGTCAAAATATATACCATTCATTCAATTTATCAATTCAATTTCTACTATACTCATTTTATTTCAAAAGGATTAAAAACTTTCTCATTGTATAGTATGACAAACATATTGTGTATTTTATCATCACTCAGTTATCATTTTGTAAATTTTATTACCTAAATTTGCTTCTCACTTATTTTACAATCGAAGTTTTAATTTTCACATTTTTTCCAATCCGTTAAATTTTTATTAAAGTGATTAATGTGTCATGGAATATAATTATAAAAATAAGGTTAAAATGAAGCTTTTTTTAATACTTTTACATGTATCATTTTGCTAAAAATAATTTAACTAATTGATAAAATTTGTAAAAAAAATATTTTTTAATAATATAAAAAAAATATTTTTTAATAATATACATTGAAACAACTAATTTATATAACTCAGTTTTGTTTTAAATATGTACATATGTTAATTCATTTTTATAAATGCAAATTTTATATTTATTTGATTTTAAAAATAATTTCTATATTTATTCAAAAGAAGTAAAGTAATTATTATACATGTACTTATAAAACTCTATAACATATCCAAGTTGAGGTGAAGGAAAATTGACAAAATTTATCATTTTGGTTAAATTTTTTACAAAATTATTAGAATTGATAAATTTTTTAAATATTATATGAATGACTTTATAAAAGAAGTCATCAGAATGGAACATAATTTTATAATTAATCTTTATTTTGCACAGAAATCGTGTGGGTTTTAACTAATTTGCTAACCAGACACAATTTTCATTTTAATCAGTTATTAGTGGATGAAAAACAAGATTTCTTTTTTTTTACTAAAGTTGTGAATGAAAAACAAGATTTTTTTTTGTTACATTGAAGTTATGTAAGAGAGACATAACTTTTTCACTAATTTTTTTTATATTAAAATCGTGTATGAAGAATAACTTTTTCTATTCTCTCGTAATTTTTTTTGAGAAACTGTACGAGAATGCTAAAACTTTAAAAAAAATTTAAGTAGCGGGCATCACAATTAACAAGGGCAGAGAAAAACATGGATGAACTCTTGAATGGCAAGAACATTTGGTTAACTTTTTCTTTTGAAATCTTTCTTACTAAATTTTTCTGTTTTATTGGTAGCTGATATTCGTTTGTAATAAACGTGTGTCCAAACTGCATATACTCTCGAATCCATGCATGCATTGCAAGTTCAATGAATCAGTCTCAAGAAGGTTTATAACATCCCAATTCCAAGCTATTTCCAGGGAATTGGCAATATAATTCCCCATAATAATTCAGACATGAAAACTGTGTTTCCAAGCTTTCTCTGCACAACAAGTTTCCGAATGTGTACACTGAAAGATAGTTGAGAAGTTAACAGGGAGGAAACTTTTCTTGAGAGACAAATCAGCACAAACACGTATTTGACTGAGAAATTCTACTTCTAATTTTTCTATATATCCACAAGGTGCTGATCGATGGACGTTTTCAAATTTCCTTTCTATATTGATTTGAAATTTCTGGATAGTTGTTATGAATAATTTTAAATCATACTTAAACAGATGCTTTATATGGCACAGAAAAAGAAAACAGGTTATTTCCTACTTCTTAACTAAACATTGAATGAGAAACATATTAGTATATTTTATCTTCTTTCTCACGAAATTTCATTCTTACGAAACAAGGAATATCATTGCAGAAGTTGACAAAGTTATGATCCTTTAATTTATAACTAAAAAAGTAAATGGTGTAATAACTTTAGTAAATGGATATTGATGCAAGCCATGATCTTTGATATTGTCATTTTATATATCATTCATGGTGAGAAAGAAAGAGCAAAGAAAGAGTAAGAAACGGGTATAGTAATAGATTTACAAAATTATATAGTGGAGGGTGCATGAGTATAAATATCTGCTTTAGGTTCTAACAATCTTTACAAGAAGAACTATTTCGTAATTTCTAATTTTGATAGTGCTACGTTGTAGCTTTCATTAACAAGAAGGTCCCCTAACAGGAAAACGAATCCGCAGGAAGCATCGCTCGTTGTTTCAAATTAAGGTTCATATACGTATATAGTAAGTAACTGTCGCACTTCTTTACTACAATAATAATACAATATCTTCAACTTCATTTACAAATAGTAGACTTTTCAATGCAATATTTTATTTTCATCAAAATCTTCCTTAGTGTCCTAAAACTTTGTTTCATACTAATTTGATTTGGCCCAAAAATAAGTAAAGTTTGACCCAAATATATGTCAATAATGGAATTCGGATAGTACCTAAACAATTTAATCATGGCTTCAACAAATTTAACTCCCTTGTTTTTTTTTATTGCAAACTTAAGTAGTATTTTGTCTACACATTTTTTCTTTATATGATATTATAAACAAATATTTAGAATATATAAACTATATTTTGAATTTAAAATAAACAATTTATTGTGATATAAAACTATTTTTATAAAATAAAAATTCTTTTTTGAAATTAATTAAATTTTAATTTAGAAATGAAGAGAATGACGGGTAAAAGAGATAAATATTCAAGAACTGTCTAGTCAAATCAAAATCAATTTGAAACGAAAATTCTTTTTTTTAAAAGAATAATAAGTTTAAAAAAATTAAATATGTAATATATAATATTAAAATATAAAACATATGACTGAATACATGTAAAACTAATTCATAATTTTTTTTATAACAAAATAGCTACTAAAAAGTAAAGACAGTTATAAAATTAAAAGATTAAAAGATGAAAATTCATATTTGTAATATAAGAATAATATTAAATTTAATTTGCATTCTATAAGTAATGATTAAATTATAATATTTTTTTGTCTAATGTGAGATTATATCCTTCTTTCACATCTATCACAGTAAAAGACGCAAATTAGTAACTTAACAAATGAGTCTATGGTAGGAAATGATATCTAGTATCGTCTATTTAGCTTCTTCTTTTTTATGGCGTTACACAATTTAGCTTCTTTTCACATTTTTTTAAAATTAAACATGTTTTCAGGCATAAAATATTAAATTATTTTATTAATATATAATATTCATAAAATATAAAACATCGAACTCATTTAATATATACAGTGTAATTTATAATATTAATTAAATTAAATTAAAACTATAGTCTACATTTGACACTATTTGTTTTTGGGTTGATCTTTCATAAAATAGGTTAAATTTGTTGAATAAATAAAATATGAAAATGATACAAGTATCATTCAAATTTATTAAAATACTTAAACTACTTTATAAATTAATTAGAATTTTAACTTTTAAGAAAATATATATGAAGTGGTACAGTAATGGATTAATAGGTGGAGTGTTAATATGTGGAATATTAGAATGATATTGGAAAAAACTGGACGTCTCTATAAATATTTTTTTTATTTTATAACATAAAATGTTAAATAAGATTTTAAATATTAAATTTATTGTCATGGAAGTAAAAGAATTTCTAAAACTCGAATTCAAAACTTATGATTCAAAAAATGAACTGTGCATTAGAGTTGTTCTGTATAAATTAAAAAAGGATATCAAAATATTTCACAGATTTAAATCAAGATAAATATAAATAAATATTTTATTAAAAAATTAAAAAAATGTTTATTTTATTAAATATCTAATTTAAAAAAGAAATCGTTAGATTATCCATTGAAATTTAAGCCTGCTTGTTGAAGACATACAACTGTTCTTTTCACTTTTCCTGATACAGCAGTTGAGATTCTCACAACTGATCCTTGTTTGATTGAAAGGACTCAAAAAGTTGGTTATTGATGGAAGAGTTGGCACAACCAATGAAGCGTCCTTTTGGTGTTCCTGAAAAGCCAGAATTAACTGTTGGTTTGGGTGTACCATTTAGCAAGTTGACGATGGAGCTTCTCAATGAACCCATGTCCATCATTGTGTTGACTGGTTTTGGAGGATCTGGGAAAACCACTCTGGCTACTGTGCTCTGTTGGGATGAACAAATCAAGGGTAAGTCATAACTCTTCTTGGTTCTCTACAACGATAAATGAGCAAACTATTATTCTTTAGGATTAATTCAGAAAGTAACAAGAAATTTAAAAAATATATGTATTGAAAAATTTAAAAACTTCAGATGGTATTTAAGAATAAATGGATGTTTTATTATCAATGGGTGTAATTAATAATTTCAAGTGGAATCCTCTATTTCCCTATATATTTCTGTAATGTAGAAGCATCTTAAAGCAGAGTTCAATCTCACTGAGTACTGATAGTTATGTTCTACTTTTGCATATCGTTATCTAACATAGAAAAGCATTTTCTTTTGATCGTGAGTATTAGTGATTTTCTTTTCCGTTCATTTTTGTTTTTTGCAAAATATTAAATATTGTAATTTATTTTGTTGCAATACATGCACAGTTTAAGACTATTCTAGAAAGAATCCCGGGGCTGACTAATCTGTATGGTTTTTCTAGGTAAATTCAAGGGAAATATATTATTTATCACCTTCTCTAAGGCCCCTAAATTGAAGATTATTGTAGAAAGACTATTTGAACATTGCGGAGACCAAGTTCCGGAGTTTCAAAGCGATGAAGATGCAGTTAATCAGTTGGGAGTTTTGCTGAGGAAAACTGATGCAAGTCCTATGTTGTTGGTCCTGGATGATGTCTGGCCTGGCTCAGAAGCCATTGTTGAGAAATTTAAAGTTCAAATATCAAATTATAAAATTTTAATGACTTCAAGAGTTGCATTTCCTAGATTTGGCACTCCATTCATCTTAAAACCACTTGTTCATGAAGATGCAACTACCCTTTTCCGTCACCATGCTCTCTTGAAAAAAGGCAGTTCAATTATTCCTGACGAAGATCTTGTCCAAAAGGTGCTTGTTCCTTCTTTAAGATTTTACACAATTGACTCCATTCTTGAACACTTGCAGCTTGGCCACCTAACAAACTATACTTTCTTGCATTGAAATGCAGGTGGTGAGACATTGCAAGGGTTTACCGCTTGCCATTAAAGTTATTGGTAGATCACTAAGTAATCGACCTTATGAGTTGTGGCAAAAGATGGTGGAGGAATTGTCCCAAGGTCATTCTATACTTGATTCCAACACCGAACTACTTACTTACCTCCAAAAAATGTTAGATGTCTTGGAAGATAACTCCATCATCAAAGAGTGCTTCATGGACTTAGCTTTATTTCCTGAACACCAAAGAATTCCTGTTGCTGCTCTCGTTGATATCTGGGCAGAGTTATATGGACTAGATAATGATGGCATAGAAGTAATGGCCATTGTCAACAAACTGGACTCCATGAATTTGGCTAATGTCTTAGTAACAAGGTACAGTCAATGACTACTTGTATTTCTTCTCAACTATTTCATTCTAATATATATACAGCAAATAATTCAATAGCTTGTTAGCTCATGAAAGAAGAGTTGGTTACTTACCAATTTTTCCAAAGTTGCCAATTAACTTGAGAATTTAAACCTCTTGCATATGTAACTCTGCATTTCTTCGTATGAACTACTTTGAGATCAAAAGTAGAAATTTGTTAGTAAATCTATCACATGTAGAGAGCATTTATTTTTTATCTTGTGAGAGAACCTAATTTCTGCTAATTTATCAGGAAAAATACAAGTGACACAGATAGTTACTACTACAATAACCGTTTTGTCATCCTTCATGATATTCTAAGAGACTTGGCAACTTATCAAAGCACTCAACAACAAACTGAACAGAGAAAAAGATTGATGATTGACATGGATGAAAATAAAGCTGAAGGGTGGCTTAGGGAGAAACAGCAAGGCATTATGATCCGCTTATGGTCACATATTTTTAGATGGTGTATTGAACAAAAACACCAACGGATTCGTACTCGGACATTGTCTATATCAACCGGTTAGTTATACCTTTCTCTGAAGTATAGACATTTACTTACAAACTAAGGATGGTAAAGAGAGAGCCCCTATGATCTACCATTTGTTACTCTTCTACTATTAACACCATATGGGTTTTTTTTGCAGATAAAACTTTCACTTCATATTGGTCACACTTACTACCAGCTCAAGCTGAGATTCTGATTTTAAACCTTCGAACTAATCAGTACTCCTTTCCAAAGTTCCTGAAAAAAATGAGTATGCTAAAAGTTCTGATAGTCATAAAGTATGGTTTCCGACCTTGTGAAATGATCAATTTTGAGCTACTTGGCTCACTAAACAACCTAAAACGAATCAGGCTAGAGAGGATTTTTATTCCTTCCTTTGTCATATTAAAGAATCTTAAAAAGTTATCCCTCTACATGTGTGATACAAGACAGGCTTTCAAAAACAGTAACATGCTAATTTCAGGTGCTTTTCCAAATCTAGAGGACTTGAATATTGACTACAGCAAAGATATGGTTGGATTGCCTAAGGGGCTGTGTGATATCACCTCCTTGAAGATGCTCAGTATTAGTAATTGCCATAAGCTTTCTGAATTGCCACAAGAAATTGGAAACTTGGTGAATTTGAAACACCTAAGGCTGAGTTCTTGCACTGATTTGGAAGGGATACCAAATTCTATTGTAAGACTTTTAAATCTAAGACATATGGACATTTCAAACTGCATTAGCCTTCGTAATTTACCAGAGGACTTTGGCAATCTATGTAATCTTAGAAATCTCTACATGACAAGTTGTGCAAGGTGTGAATTGCCACCCTCAATCATCAATCTTAAGAATTTGAAGGAAGTGGTATGTGACGAAGAGACGGCTGCTTCATGGGAACCTTTCAAGCACATGCTTCCCTATCTAAATATAGATATTCCTGAACTTGATGTTAACTTGAACTGGCTTCATGCAATTCACTCCTAATAATACCTGTTTCATGCAGTTGTCATTATATCTGCAAGTTGTGTGGTTAATCACACCAGAAAGTAAATGGACCAAAATATGGCTAGGTTTGCACAATGGATTATGGTAAAAGGAAACTTCTATATCTATGTTAGTCAATGGCGAAGGGACAATATTTTGTTCGCTGTTCAGGAACTTGTCAAAAAAATCTTATATGATCTGTCCGAGGAAAAATAGGGCGAGGGAATTGTTATTGTTTAGGTTGACTGCCTCCATATTATGTAAAGTGTTGATTGCGAATGCCTACTACGTTTAGTGTTAATGTTTGAGTGTACCTTTATTAATTGTGATTGACAACCTTCATATCATGTTTTTTTCTCATGTGATTAAGAAACTGTGAGCTTTAGTTTATCTTTCAATTTGTTTTATCATATGCTTCAACTAAAATGTGAAGAAGTCAAGATAAGTTGGAGTCCCATATTTAATAAAAATAAGAAAAGCAATATATAAGTGTAAAATGACAAATTTATTGTGTTAATATTTTATATATATTTTATAAATTTATTCTTAAATTATTGGTGTCAAATCTCCTATTTGCATGGAAAATAAAAATAAAAAAGAATATATATATATATATATATATATATATATATAATATAGAAAAAGAATGGATAATAATGGAGATGGTGAGGAGTTGAAAAGATGATAAATTCACACATCATAAAAAGGAATATAAAGAAAGGAAAACGGAGCACTGACCCAAGAATAAAATTGCTGTAAACTATATCAGCATGTAATTAACAAAATCACAAGCCAAGGAATAAAAATCAAGTAAATGGGGGAATGGAGCAATAGATCATATACCACTAATCTTATAACAATATGATAAATGGATATAAAACAAATTGAGAAATAGGCATACGGACAAGCTATATATGTCTAGAAATTTTTAGCTCTAAGCAAAAATTTATACACTCAATCTTTCTTTACTCATTAAGTTTCATTTTATTTCTAACTTTCTGAGTAGAAATTTATAAATATAGTCTTATGATAAAATAATTATAACACTTCACTTGATAATCTATCAAGTCATTATATCTTGTGGAAATCGATCTCAAATTGAATATAAAAGAAATTAAGTTTAAAATCTTATTTTTTTTCCAATTAAATATCTAAAAATTTATTGATAATTTTCTATTATCACATGAGTTTAAGAAATTGTTTAATATAACTTAATATTCTAACAAGGCGTTACTTTTTTTAGTATTTTTCAATTTAAAAAGGCAAGGAATACTAATTTTACAACAAAGATTACTAAAAATTAAATGTGTGCCAACAGTAATAATCTAGATTTTAAAGAAAAGTTAAAAGTGATTTCATATATTTAAATAGTTACTCCCTCTGTTTATAAATAAGAGTCGTTTAAGGTTTTCTCACACATACCAATAAAAATAGTAACTCCTATAACTTATAATAAATTTTTAAATTTTTTTTCAATAATACCCTTAAAGAATTAAATGTGATTTATTGATTGACAAAAAAGTAGATGAAAAGATAGAAAATAATTGGTTAATACAAACAGTTGGTCTATTAAAGTCTCATAAAAAGAATCATTTAATTATTTTTATATTTTTTAAAATAAGGATATAATTGGTAAAAAACAATTAATGCATCATTGAAATTTACAAACGACAGATAATATGAAAAAAAATTCTTCTCCTAAAACTACTCTTATTTAAAAACAGAGAGGGAGTAAAAAGAGTAATTATGAATAAATGAAAAGATTTGATCGATATGTATATGCACATAATTCAAAACTAAAATAGTTATTCTTTTCGCAGAAACAAAGAAGAATTTAATGTTTAACCTTATTTTAAACAAGTGGTGTTTGCTATTGTTTAGGAGGTATATATCTATTTTCTTAACTTTTTTTACTAGTTTTTTTATTGTATATATTTGTAGATGTGTTTGAATATCTGTGTTTGATTCAATATATTTATTTGTAATAAAAAAATTGTTAGATGTTGTTATATATATATATATATATATATATATATATATATATATATTTTAAAAAAAATTATTAAATATAAATTAATTTAGAGACAAAAAATAATTAATTATTATAATAATTAAATTAAAAATTATTTTATAAATTAGAAATTATTGAAGTTTAAAATGATTTTTATTATAATAAGAACTATATTTTTTTTAATTATTATTTTTAAAAATTATAAAATTAATTTTTATATAACAGTGATTAAATTGATTTTTAAATTAGAATTTAAATTTATTTTTAAGATTACTTACTAAAATTTTAATTATTTATTAAAGTAGATTTTATATTAATTTTTAATTAAATTAATGATTAATTTTATTATTTTATAAACCTTAAATCAATTTTATTATTTTATACATCACAAATATAGTTGGTAAAAATAATTTTTATAAGTCAGTAACATATGTTTGGAAATGAGTTTTCGTTACTTCTTATCATGTCTGCACGTTTCAGTTGTTCCAATAGCCTTGACTCAGCTGAGAAATAATAGAAAAAATGTATTTTTTAAAACAATATTGATAATGAGATTTGAAGTTGTAATCTTATATGACAAATTATTACGCCATGTATCGTAAGGTTTTAGGCAACAGACGGCAAAAAATTAGGATATAATCTCTCTTTTTACGTACCAAAAGCCAACAAGAAGGAAGAACAAAACATTGTATTATGCAGATAGGACTTAAACACGCGTGGGAACTGTCTCTGCATAAGATATTGAAGAGTTTGAACTTCCACCACATAAATTTTCTGACATTCAAGTTGAATTTCGACAAATATACATCGTCAACCCACTTTGCAGGCTTCTTCCTATACCCATTCATTGCTCTGCTTCATCTTATATTATAATAAAAAGTCTGGATGTATTAATTTGGGAAATTACTATAATTTAACATATTTTATACTAATTAAAAATGTATTTAAAAATCATTATATTATAATTTACAATGCTAATGTAATGTGGCTGGAATCAGTATGAATCTAAATAGAAAATAGTTTAAATTAAATTATATAAATATTTTAATGTAACTGCTTCAGCCTCAATTAAATACTTTAATTTACATCCACCTTCACAAATTAATAAATCATAACTTATATTAATTGCAAATACGGGCAAAGTTTAATAGGAACTGCTGGATTTACGGTTTCCCATAAAATTTTATTATATATAAAAATTTATTATATAGATTCACATAATTTAATAAAACAAAATTTTATAATTAATAGATTTTTTAAGAATATATTTTTTAAAATTTTCATATAGATAACCGTTATAGGAAAAATAAAAACAGCTCTCACCATGGAACCCAAAAACCAAACACAAACTTATGCTGCATCCTGTAGCATCCTTTGTAGAGAAGGATTTCAACAGGGTGCAGGAAGAAAGAAAAAGCAGTAAGGAGTGCAGAAAGTATGCGGAAAGCAGTAGGTGAAAGGCAGGCATCCACAGAATATACTGTAAAGTAATATTCATAAAAGAATATAGATAATCATAAGGCTTAATAAAAACTCTTTTTTTTTTTTTTTTAAAAAAAAAACTAAGAAGTCTATGTGCAAATAGGAGAAATATGTGTGTAAAAAGTGCCGCAATATGCAACGTGTTCCTCATCCCACTCAGGTAGCATCAAGGGCCTTACGGTCTAGCGGCCCTCGTGGCCTTACCCGCCCAACTACAAAGGGAATCCTAGCGAACACAAACCACTTTAATTACTCACATATCAAAGAGGTAACCCAGAACTTTAAGGCTCTGATACCAGGAAGAGAGGACATAAAAAAAAAAGGAAATTTATAGCAACACAAGAGGAGGATATGCAGAAAACATAAAAGTTTTTTTAAGATTATAAGAGTATAAATCTGGCAAAGCCGGTTAGATACTCTCTTATAAGCTTATGAAGCCAAAAGGAAATAAAGCTGTACATACAGATATATTAAGCCCCCAGAGCCTTAATCGTCTTACACGATTCAAGGTTCCAGAACAATGATTCACAAAGTGTGATAGGGATCTTAGAGGTAGATTTAAATCAACCTTTTTCCCTCATATATCTTGCCCCAAATTTTACATTAACACTGCAAGATTTTATAAATCATATAAACTTAGAAGTGCAGACCATAGGTTTCGGACCCGACTGGATGGGAGAGAACCTGCACTTAGATATAACATTCATAGGAAGAATAAGTAACCATATTACTTCCATGTATAGGATAAACACAAGGCCATTAGAAGAAGCCATCAGTTCTTTTGGTACACAGTTTCTGCCTGCCCAAGCCTTCACAAGAAGAAATGAAGGACATTTATGGCAAACACATCTTCCCAGAGAAGAAAATAACACTATTACAGCTCCATCATCTGCAATTTTGCATAACAGATCTAGAGGGCTGAGCCTAAGTTTCACAAATTACACAAACGTTCCATTAACAGACCTAGAACAGGAAGGAACAATACAAAATAGGCATAGTACCTCAGCTATTCCTAATAACGAAAATATTTCTATGATGAATATCATGGAATATGACGAAGAAGATGACATGTCTGACGAAGAGTGGAATCATCATCAGGCTATCATAGCCGAATTAAGGCAAGGATCTTTAGATCATGCGTCAAAAACAAAAACAGAATATACTAGTGATGAGGAAACTATCATAAAAGATTTCCTTGATTTAAATTTAAAAGAAGAGTCCCTAAGACCTTCAGAAGATAATCTTTCAATCATTTCAGAACCAATATCCAAAATAGGTTTTGTCATCGAAAGTATAGGGTCAGTAAACCCCCCCAGTTATCATTTAGAACATGTTGGAACACAAAGTTATTCTACTGGTGGATTCATACCCAGAGAATCACCCACAAATGTCACATTTTCCGACAACCAATACGTTACGCATGGGAAAAGGCTTCCAGTAGAGCCAAATTTCGTGTTACCAAACCTTTTATTAAACATAGGAGGAATTGATCCCCAATTACTTCCAACATACATCGAACAATGGACAGCGACTGTAATCCGTGATTACAGTATCCATTATGAAAAAGAAGTCCAGACTTCTCAATACATGATCACCAAGGGTGAAACTTATTTAGGAGACATAGCAAGAGCATGTTGGGAATCTTTCAAAAAAAATTACCCAGCCGAATTAAACACGTTAGTGATCGAACCAGGTCCTAACATTTACAATTTCTGTTCATTAATACAGAGATTATTAACATCCCAATCTGCAAATGATGGGAATACACTTAGACAACAAATATATCTAGGTCATCTAGAAAGGTTATCAATTTCTTATTTCGGAAAGATAAAAGAATTCCTAGAAGACTACTTGATGTATGCGTCCATAGCCGGATGCTTCCATGATATAAATGTGGGAGAAAAGATGTTTCTTAAACTTCCCGGAAAACTAGGACAAAAAATTAGAGAGTCCTGAAAAAATGAAGAAGTTACTCCCATGTTGAATAATCTCTCAATAAGAATACAACACATCATGAAAGTGATGGAAGACACATGTACGCATATTGCGATACAAAAACAGTTAAAAGATTCCGATTCAGGAATCTGTAAACAAATATATACTCCTCAACAGTATAACCAAAACAAATCAAGATATACACCTAGAAAGAAACCTAGGTATACCCAAATTTACAGACAAAATTACAGTCAAGGATCCCAATCGACTGTACAAAAACCAACTAGGTCTAGAAAGACTTATACCATTAGGTCTTCAAATTCCAGAAAACCTACATTAAACCCCGACAAACACGTTAGGAAATACCGAGATGGTAAAAATTACAAACAAGCGTTAAAATGTTACGCTTGTAACCAAACAGGACATTTCTCCAGAGATTGCTCGAATATAGCTAATCTCTATACTAAGGAGGCAGAACTAATAAAATCCTGCCACATGAATCTTCTTCCCATTGATGAAGATGTATCCACTGACTCTGAAATTTTATCAGTAGTCAGTATAACAGAGTACGATGACGAAATTGATACTAATAAAACACGTAAAAATTACGATTTAATAAACGATTTCACACATAACGAATTCGTTCATTTATATCCCAAAGAACATGATTTCGAACTAAATGATAAATACAATGAATTAGGTGAAATACTAGACAATTCTGGTTATTACCTAATGAACGTAACAGTAACAAATGATTGCCCACACACATTACAATACTTCTTAGGACCGGGATCCATTCCCTGCCAATATTGTGATAGATATTTTCACAAATCACAAAGAGCTCATTGCTCTCAGTGCTATAAATTTTTTTGTATAAATTGTATAAAAACACACCTGCAAATACTAGAAATACCAGTATTTCCAGAACACAAAGAAAATACAAAAGATAAAAATATAATAGATTCTAGGACTTCAATCCTAGAAACTAGGCTAAATAATCTCGAAGAAAAACTCCTTCGATTAGAACAAATAGTTCATAACCAAGAGACAATCGTAGTCTCTAAAAACGTACAAAACAACATGATGGGAACTACGGAATGTATCCCATTAGTTTGTAATGAAAAATAACTAATTTCAGTCAAAGTATTAGTTAAAATAAATTTCCCTAAGCAAGACAAAAATCCTGCTAGAGAAGAAATTATACAAGCCCTTTTAGACACGAGATGTTCTGAAACAGTCATCTGTAAGACAAAAGTACCCCCACACATGATCATTAAAAGTAAACAAATATGTAGAACTAGGACCATGTCTGGACTAGTTATGATAAATGACGAAGAAATAAATAATATTTCTTTACAGTTTAGTACAAATTGTGACCTATTTGGTCAGAAAATATATATCAAAACCGTGCGAGTGGAAAATTTAGTTCCCTTAAAACAAAATATGATAATAGGCTTAGATTTTATTTTAGGCCAGAACAGAACAATTACTATAAACAAAGACTATGTGATCATCAGTGATAAATCACAAATGTCACCCATAATTAGTGGAGATAGCTATACAAAACAATCCTCTGATGATTGTTCTTGTAAAAATCCCGAATCTTCTGAAAAATGTGACTGCATGACAGAAGATTTAGAATACATAGACTATTGTATGGATGCTTTTTCATCCATAAAAATTTCAAAAACAATCACCTTTGATAGTATCCAACAGATTTTAGATAGGTTAAATAAGACAAGTATAATAGGTGAAGACCCAACTAAATTCTGGGACCGTGACCCTGTTATTTGTAAAATAAACGTAATCAACCCCGATTTAATTATAAAAACAAAAGACATACAGTTTAATAACTGGGAACAAGAAGAATGCCAAACGCATATTAATCTTCTTTTAAAATTGAAAGTAATAGCTCCAAGTGAAAGTCCTCACAGGAGCCCCGCTTTCATAGTAAACAAATCTTCTGAACAAAAGAGGGGTAAATCTAGAATGGTTTACAATTACAAGCGGTTAAACGACAATACGGTCGAAGACGGATATACAATTCCGTCTAAAGAAGTCCTTATAAATCGCATTCAAAATGCGAAATGGTTTTCAAAATTTGACCTTAAAAGCGGTTTTCACCAGGTTAAAATGGATCTTGAATCCATAAAATGGACAGCCTTTTCCTGTTCCGAAGGACTGTATGAATGGCACGTAATGCCTTTCGGTCTAAAAAATGCCCCTGCAATCTTCCAAAGAAAAATGGATAACATTTTCAACGATTGCAAATCATTTACATGTGTTTATATCAATGATATACTCATTTTTTCAAAAACAAAAGAAGATCACTATCTTCACTTAAAACAAGTCTTATACAAACTTGAAAATTATGGCTTGATAATAGCCAAAGGCAAAATGGAAATCTGTAAAAATTTTATAGAATTCCTAGGAACAGAAATTGGAAACGGAACGATAAAGCTCCAACCCCATATTTCTAGAAAAATTCAAGATTTTTCTGATAAAATGGAAGATATAAAAACCTTAAGATCCTTTTTAGGACTCTTAAATTACGCAAGAAATTTTATTCCAGATTTAGGAAAATATACTGCTCCTTTATACAATAAAACTTCTTTAAAAGGAGAAAGAAAATTTAATTCTGAAGACATAAGGTTAGTTCAGAATATTAAACAAATGGTAAAAACATTACCCACATTACAACTTCCGTTAGACACCGATTATCTAATAATTGAAAGTGACGGATGTGAATAATGGGGAGCAATCCTCAAGAAAAAGAAAAATAAATATCTTTCCAAAAATACAAAACAAATATGTAGGTATGCCTCAGGCAAATATACTACTAAACCACAAATTTATCAAACCAGCACTGACTATGAAGTCAATGCCATCATATACGCCTTAGAGGCTTTCAAATTATTTTTTATTAACAAATCGGAAATAACTATTAGGACAGATTGCGAGGCAATTGTATCCTACGGCAAAAGCCAAATAAATAATGATAAAAAACCCCACCGAAGGTGGTTACTTTTCAGAGAATATATGAATTCTGGAAAAACCATAAATTTCGAACATATTAAAGGACCTGATAATATGTTTGCTGACATTCTTTCCAGGTACATGTTTGAAAAATAAAGACTCAAAATCACTTCCATATATTTCTAAATATGGATATTATACACATTGAAGATCCTGAAATCCCTCCTGGATTCCAGGTCATGATACAACCTATGCGACCTCCAGGGATTAGTCCAGTTTTCAGTGCTAATCCTGCCATTGAAATATCAAAACAAATAAAGAGGTTCAAAAGAAAACTAGCTAAACTCAGGCTACGACGAACACAATTATTCCAGCACAACCCTTTTCAATACACCCATACACTAGCCTCATACAAAGGACAAATTTTAGTCCTAGAAAAGAATATGCAAAAACTAAAACATTTTGTTACATAACCTGTTTGTTCTATTTGTTTCAGGTACAAAGTACGAAAGTGTACAATACAAAGCACGAAAGTGTAAATACAAAAGTGTGATACCACAAATATACAAATGGAATTCATCCAAAATACAAAGAAAGGGCCTCAGGGTCCTAAGACTGTAAAATCCCCGTTTGTGGTGGAACAATATACAAAATTTGGCAAACAAGAATTGCCAATTCTTACAAATATCTACCATTTTAATGGTAGAGAAAATACAAATGCCAAATTAAATGTCTTAATTGACAATATTTGGAACATTCCAAAACACACAGCTCAAAACGAGCATCAGGTTGCTAAAGTTAAACAGAGCATCATCTGTGCTCTGTATAATTTTTGTAACTCAGACAATAAAGGAGTCGTTTTGACTTCTCCTGCCTCTCCCTCTGGGAAAGGTTTTACACATTTTGCTCTAATTACAGGGCCCAATAAAGGAGTTTATACCTCATACAGAGACCTCTCAGAGGCCAAACAAGACCAACTTTGGTCATCTTACAAAGGATTTTATTCCGCAGAAGAGGCCCACATGGCTCTTAGGTTACAAACCATAGATGAGGGAAAAATAAAAACAGCTCTCACCATGGAACCCAAAAACCAAACACAAACTTATGCTGCATCCTGTAGCATCCCCACACAAGTAAACCCAAACCTCCTCTTAGCGAAGTTCGGAGTCATACAAGAGTTTCTCTTCGAAGTTCACTCCGAAGCCCAAAATCCTAACGGGCTTGTCGTCAAAACCCAAACATACTTTAACCGAAGAAACCCTTGTGTAGAATCTTCAGAATACTGTAAAACAGTAGATACAAACTGCACCTGTCAGATAAAATTCATTATCAGACGGGCTCAAATAAATCTCAAAACTTTTACAAACCAGTTATACAGGGATCTTATTATAAGCCCCCAAGCACTACTAGAAACTGGTTGTTTACAAACAATCTCTATTCCTCCTACAGAAAGATTTTCAGCCTTAACCCCTGAGATAAACTCTGTAGTCAATGAGATACAAGCGGAACATATGAATAATGTGTTCCTAGACATAACTTCTTCCCCCAGAAGTGCCTCCTCCCCTAACAGTACAGCAACCCATGTAATAAAGCTGTACATCGACACAAGCTTAGAAAGCTACCCACTGACTGAACATGATCCATTCAAAGGATTGTGTATCAACAAAGACCAGTTATACCAATACCATTTATGGAAAGCATACATAGAAGGGTTTAACTGGAAATTTTCTAAAAAAGATGTTGCGGAGTTCATCCTCCTAAAAGAGACAACCAACACAAAGTTGTACTGGAAAAAGCACATGGGAAACAAGTTCCACCCTTTTCCCATCGAAGCCAGTCCAGTATTAGTAAAACACTTCGAACAAGAAAGGATCTACAAGGAGATCTATGAACAGACAGGGTGCCACGGACAAGAAACCCCAGGAGCATCCTTTCCTTCAGACAACGAAGAACCCGAGCTTTCAGATCACATGCTGGAAGAAGAACTCGGAGATCTGACTTCCGTATCAGTAACTCGGAAATAACTGCAACAAAAGTTTTTACCTGAGACATAGTAATTTTACTCTTTTACAAGGGTAATAGACTGAAGGGTAAAAACCGGACACACAGGTTTTCGGTCAACAAGAACGATCGTTTATACAAGGGAATGATCGTTCCCATACACAGTGTAAATTTTCTTTATAAATAGACTCGTAAGTCCCTTATGCTGGGCAGAGCAAATCACACACATCCGTCTGTCTATAGAAATCTCCTCTCCTTCTCTCTGGAATCCCTCACCCTCCTCCAATCTTTGTAATTATTTCCCAATCAATAAAGAGGAATTGTTCAGTACTCCCCTTCCTTCCCCCTCGCAAAGTAAGTAGCTCCTTCATGGAGTAGTCTTGTTTTGGGCATCCACGGATGCCTTAAGTGATATCCATTAAAAGATGCGATAATTCATTTAAAGGCTTAATATATCTGTATGTACAGCTTTATTTCCTTTTGGCTTCATAAGCTTATAAGAGAGTATCTAACCGGCTTTGCCAGATTTATACTCTTATAATCTTAAAAGAGCTTTTATGTTTTCTGCATATCCTCCTCTTGTGTTGCTATAAATTTCCTTTTTTTTTATGTCCTCTCTTCCATTTGGTATGTTAGTTTCCTAGAAACTTCTTCTAGTAGTGCTATTATTGTATTATTTTGTCCAATAAGGAATGAATGTACGTGATCTACCTCTGGAGAAGGTTTTTTATAACCTACCGGAGGAGACTTTGTGATTTGTTCTGCCGCAGCTAGGGTAGATTTGTATTCTTTGCCCATAAAGGGCTGTATGTTTTCCATTAAAATTTTAAAAATTAAAAATTTGTAGAGAAGGATTTCAACAGGGTGCAGGAAGAAAGAAAAAGCAGTAAGGAGTGCAGAAAGTATGCGGAAAGCAGTAGGTGAAAGGCAGGCATCCACAGAATACACTGTAAAGTAATATTCATAAAAGAATATAGATAATCATAAGGATTGAAGTCCTAGAATCTATTATATTTTTATCTTTTGTATTTTCTTTGTGTTCTGGAAATACTGGTATTTCTAGTATTTGCAGGTGTGTTTTTATACAATTTATACAAAAAATTTTATAGCACTGAGAGCAATGAGCTCTTTGTGATTTGTGAAAATATCTATCACAATATTGACAGGGAATGGATCCCGGTCCCAGAGAGAAGGAGGGGAGATTTCTATAGACAGACGGATGTGTGTGATTTGCTCTGCCCAGCATAAGAGACTTACGAGTCTATTTATAAAGAAAATTTACAATGTGTATGGGAACGATCGTTCCCTTGTATAAACGGTCGTTCTTGTTGACCGAAAACCTGTGTGTCCGATTTTTACCCTTCAGTCTATTACCCTTGTAAAAGAGTAAAATTACTATGTCTCAGGTAAAAACTTTTGTTGCAGTTATTTCCGAGTTACTGATACGGAAGTCAGATCTCCGAGTTATTTATATTTATTTTTTTGTTTTTTATTTTTAATTATAAACTGATAGTATTTTTTTTATAGTAAAGATTGCTTTCTCTTTTATCATTTCTTTATAATAAATAAATTAGATTGTAGATTAGATTTTTAGGAGGTATGTAGATTAAATTATAAATTATCATTTATTATAATTTTATATATTTTAAAATTTATTGATAAAAATAAAATGATATTTTTTTACTTTCAAATAAACAAATAGTTACATTGGATTAAAAACCTTTCAAGATTCAAAAAAGTATAAATAGTGAATTTAATGTTAATTCTTTAGAATCTAATCCTATAAAACATTTTTAAATTTGAAAATTTTTAGTTATTCTTGATGTTGTTACTTTAAAAACTTGTCAACTATGTCTGAATTATGTGAAGCTTTAGCAAAAACGAGAAAAGCAAATACATATTACTTTATTACTTGATTGATCAAAATAATTTGTTTAATACTAACTCTTCCGGATCCTACTGCAATTTCAAAAAAATCATTTTCAGCAATCAAAATACTAAAAACAAAATTATTTAAATATTAAATTTATTTTTTCCTTGTTTGTTCTTGGTAGATATTTAAAAAAACATTATTATTGATTAGGAAACTTTCAATTATCTTAAATTATAATTATTTTTATGTTAATTTTAGAAGTAGGACTCGTTTAAGTAGTGTAAATAAAAAAAACTTCGACCAACAACTAGATTACCTGAAATAATAATAATGATTAACATCTAACTGAAAATAATATTAATGGATATCAATTGGAAAAAAAAGTTTATCAATATTAATTAAAAATATATCTTAGAGACTTTAGGTTAAATATAGTTTCAAATAACTCTAATTGAAAATATTATTAACTGATATTTTTAAATTATTAAATATTATTTAACGTTAAAATATTTTTTTGGGTAATTAAAAGTTATATAAAACTTTTAATAAATTGAAATTATTTAATTAAAATAATTAAAACATTTAAAAATGAAATAATTTAAATTCAATCTATTTTAACTTTGTCACACTGTAACATTTTACATCTGAACTCATGATAAAGTCTTTTTTTTCTTTAATTTTGTTCCAGAATCATAAAGATTACCAAATTAATGCAATCAAAAAATTTATTTTAATGCAATATCTATTTTTATTTTCTTATTTACAAAACTTAAACACCTAAGCCTAGAAATATTTAAAAGTTGCAAAATTTAATTGAATAGTCC
This sequence comes from Lablab purpureus, assembly GCA_030347555.1. Classification (NCBI taxonomy): domain Eukaryota; kingdom Viridiplantae; phylum Streptophyta; class Magnoliopsida; order Fabales; family Fabaceae; genus Lablab; species Lablab purpureus. The sequence continues at coordinate 19,326,252 of CM059256.1, read as the reverse complement.
TCAAAGTATAAGTCTTTAATAAGTAAAAGAGACCATAAAAACAAATGTGGTTAAAAATTATGGTATGCAACTGTTAAATTCCATAAATGGTTTTAAGTTGTGTGAGAGGTGAGCATCATATTTACTCCAAATTGAGATGCTATAGTTTTTTTATCGGTAGAAAAAATATTATAAAATAAAATGGAGTATTTGAGAGGTCCTAATATATGTACAAGCAATATTATTAATTTTTTTTAATAATATCATTTTCTTTTTACATTTTTTCTACTAAATCTACGTGCCAGTCAAATTAGTTCAGTTTCGAGTCCAATTTAATTAATTCAACTTAAATCAAATTTTATCTCTTAAACCATTTAATTCATTAGATTAGTTGGATATGGATTATCCAAGTTATATGTGAGTTATTAAGGTTGAATTAAAATTTTAATTCAATAAAAATTTATAAAATTTTGTATTTATTTTAATTTTAATTATAAATATATTAGACCTTTAATAAAATAAATAGTTATATAAAAAATAAAACATAACTTAATATATATATATATATATATATAAACTTACATGAATTTGAATAAACTTATACTTACATATTAGTATCTATCAATTACAAGTTTAAATTAATAAAAAGTACTAACAATAAGTTTTGTTATCCAATTAGAAGGGATGGATTTCATGGATTGATATTAATAATTCCTGCAAAAAATTTATAAAACTTAACTATAGGTTATATATATATATATATATATATATAAATATATAAATATATATATATATATAAATATATAAATATATATAAATATATAAATATATATATATATAAATATATAAATATGAATTGAGTGACACTTTATCACTAGTATAAGAAATGAGAGATTTCCCAACAAGTGATGAAAGATTGCAAATTAAACATTGCAAATAACATGAAAAGTATCTTAATCATGAAAATAAACAAAAATGAAAATTAAAGAATAGGTAAACTGGAACACCATCCATGACAAACACAAAATTCTAACTTGATTCCTAATGCATTAAAATCCTAGCTTGTTTCTTAAAGCATCAAACTCCTGGCTTGATTCCTAAAGCATCAAAACCCTAAATTGATTGCTAAAGTGTCAAACCCTAAATTTATTCCTTAAGGATAAAAAACCTTAAATCAATTAATAAAACATCAAACCCTTAACTCTCTTCTTTCTTTCTCTCCTTGAGTGCAAAACCCTAAATCTTTCATCTCAAGCGCTAGTAGAAATTAATATTTGTTAGAATATATAGGGTTTCCTATTCTAGTGTAATGAGCTCAGTCCATCTCTTGTATCTCTTTTATAAATAAATGCTACACCCTATGTTATATACACATCAGGGAATTCATCCTATACCTAATTATCAATATGGTATCTAGAATTAGGTTAAATCTCTGTCTCCCTATTGAACCCACTGTTCATCAATGCTAAATTTTTTTTTTTGAAAATTTCTTTTCTCTAATTTCTGGAATCCAGCCGCTGCCACTGTCGTTGCTGTTGTTGCCTCTAACGTCACCGCTTCATCCTCCTTTTGGATCTATGCTCAGATCCTTTATCAGAGGTCGTTTGACAATTTTTCCTACTTTTAGGATTTCTCTCTCTCCTCCATTGCCTCTTCCATTCATCTATACCAATTATGTATATGTTCATCTCATTAAGACCGTGAATAGTATTGTTGAAAACGAGCGCTCTCCCGGTAGACGAATATTGATGTTGAGTTATGCATAGTGATTGAATCTACCATTGATTCCTCGTTAAAGCAAATATCTCATACTTATAAGTATTGCTCCAAGGTTTAGAATCAGGCCAAATTATTATACACCAAGGACACTCAACATCTCTATGGTGTTTGTTATAATATGTTCACACTCATCAGTCAGACACGCCTTGATGGTTCAATGGATCAATATATGGGTAAAAATCATTCTCTCTTTCATAATTTCAATGAGTTATTACCTCCTGTCTCTACTCCTTCTGAAGAAATCGAGCAACGGTCAAAGTTCTTTATGTTACTGGCCCTATATGGTCTTCTTGCTGACTATGTTCGAGATCAAATTTTTGGGATTTCCAATTGTGCCTATACTGACAACCACATCGACCACCCTCTTACATGTGTCGGGTAAGTCTGCAGTTGAAACACCTACTACAGGTACCTCTAATGAATCTTTTGCCCTGGTTTCTCACCATGATAACCAGAATCGTCTTCGGAAATAAGAAAAAGAATGACCTCAGTGTGATCACTGTCAAGCATGGTCATGTCCAAAGAAAAAGTGCTATGTTTTTCATGGTCGTCCTCCAAAATCTGCCACGGTTGCCCATGTTGCCCCTCCACCATCAACTATGGGCCCCACACCACCATCTGTTTTGGGTCCCCCACCTTCAGATAACTCGGTTCAACTTGCTCTCTTCAATGAGTTTCTTTTTATTTATTTTTTAAAATATTTGTTCATTTTTTTTATGTATCTAACCTTAATGTAATCAAATTTTATCTATTTTTTTTTCACTTTCTATCAAAATATTCTCCTCTTGTGAGTACTCTTACTCTAAGGGTTTTTTTATGTGTTAAAATCAATGATAATGACAAAGTGAAAAAGAGTGGACATAGTAACAAAGTCTAGGGAGAGAATGAAGTTGATAATGTTGTTGACGGTGAAGAAGAATCAAGAAACTCACAAATCAAATTTGTGAAGTAAACTAAACAACTTTGTAATGAGATTTTAGCTTAAAATGTATAACTTACTATTATTATTTTGTTGTTACTATTATTATTATATTAGTAATAATGAAAAAAATTGTGGTTTAGTTTGGCTTGTATCAGTTTTGAAAATTCAAACTGCAAACCAAACTGAACTGCATGGTTCTTAGAAAGAAAAGATTCAAATCAATGCAGACCTTAACTCTTCCCTTCTTCTAGAATTTTGAATAGCCTGATTCATATTTTCTAATTGACATATTTATATATTTTTATATGAAATAAAAAATTATAATATATAAAACACTACTAAAGATAAGTATATAAAAAAGAATTAATTAAAACAACAAAATCTAGTTATAATTGTCAAGAAAATAAACTCGATTGTAGACTCGTAGTATTGACGTACATATATGCACAAATATGTGTGTATATATATATATATATACATAGATGCCAATAGATGTTTTCCAAAATAAATTTCTCTTCTTAGAAAAATTATACATATAAACTTTAACATCATGTTGATCACAATAACTCAAAATAGCTATTTTTCTCTACTACACTATCATTGTAGTTTATAAAAATAATTCAAAAAAAGGGTAATCTAAAATTTCTACCATTTATAAACCATTTAATAAAATAAATCTCAATTCTTAACACACACACGCACATATATACACACACATATATACACACACACACATATATATATATATATCATCACATCAAATAATATGAAGAAAAAAGAAGAAAACACGGAGAGAGACAAAACTTATCTGAAGCAAGTTGATTAGGTAGAAATACTCTTCTTACTCTTCATATCACAATTGTAGACTTTGATTTTGAAAAAGATAATTGAAGATTGCGAATTTGGAATAGAGAGGACAAAGAACACGATAAAAATTAGTTGGTAAGATAATAGAAATAAAAAAAGGTTAGAGCCTCTTTTAGCAAATAGTATTAACTAATAAATCTCTTTTTTCTGAACAAAATTACAATTTATTGAAAAAAATTGTTAATATCAATAAAAATTAACAGTCACTCGTAATATTTTAATTAAATTTTATTTTTAAATATAATTTTATAATTAATTTAATAGAAATATATTAATATATAAAAAATTAGTGGAATTTTTTTTGTCTAAATCTAGAGTTTTACCTGCTTGACTTTGAGATGGCCTTGCATAGAAGTGATATATCTTCCCAAAAATTAATCTTGTTTCCTATTCCTTTATTCTAACAAATATTAATATCTAACTAGTTTTTCCTTTCTCCTAGTCTACATGTTCTCTTAATATTCCTCTACCACTACGATTCATGGTTGTTGTCTTTCCTACTATTTAAGGATTTTCACGACTCATATTTTTACTCCAAAACATCTTTCCACAATCTATGATTTTCTTTATGCATAAATTACTTGTCTTTTTAAAATAAATAAATAGAATTGTTTGAATAAATTACTTATCTTTTTACTGTATTAATTTACATATTTTAAATCTACAATTTTAGCAATGAATATATATATATATATACACCAGAAATTATCATCCAACTGTTTTATTATATTTTTAATCTCGCAAATTTAAAATGAATCTGATTTTAATTTTTAACTTAAAAGTATTATAATAAAATTCATTTTTTATGAAACACTAATTTTGACAAGTTAAAATGGTTTTTTAAAACTGTTTTTAATTTTTAATCACTAAATTTAAAAGAATTCAATCGCACTTTTTAAATTAAAATGACTAAACTATTTAAAAAAAAAAAAGAAATGAATTAATTCCAAATTTGGGAGGGAATTGAATAGAATATTATTATTATTAAAAGAAAGACGGCATCGTTTGACGGCAGCGTGTTGAGCAAGAATGAATGAGAGAAGAAGAAGATGAGATAAATGGAAACCTTGCATATGTGAAAAAGCGGAGAAGAAAAACTCAACTCCATTTTCTTCTTCTTCTTCTTCTCCTTCTCATAGCAAATTCCATGTTTTCTCTGCCTCTTCACATCTCTTCTTCTGCTTCTTCACATCTCTTCTTCTGCTTCTTCACATGCTTCATCGCTCACTCCTCTCCAAACATTCGCTTCTTCACACTTACCAATCGCATCTTCCACCCAATTGCACAATTTCTCTTCACCTGCAACGCTCCAGTTGCAGGTAAACAATCTTCTCCCTCCATTCTCCACTATTTTCATTGAAATATTTTTTATTAATACCTGTTTTTTTTTTAAGTTTATTAGATTTTTTTTATTTACAAAAGAAAAAACAGATTTGAAAAAACGAAACGTCAAGTTTAAAATAATCCGTGTATTTTTTATTGGTTGAAAATTGAATATATACATACATAGAAAATAGTTAACAAATCACGTGTAGTGGTTGTGACTTATAACGTTTCCACCACTTTTCGCCGAAAGTCATATATGTTGTTTTTCCTACGAAATTTCCGAAAAGTATCGTGACAATACATATGCAGTTTGGTGAAGAGAAGCTATTGAATAATTTAAGACTCATCGTTTTCTGCAATAATTGTAGGAAACGATTTCGATTCGTTCAATACTTGTTTTATATTTTCATTGAATAGTTTGTCCACCTTACACGCGCCCCAACTTTTGCGGCAGGAACGTACGTTTAAATCGCTCAAAAACTCGTTTTGTGTGTTCTGAACTTGGACAGCATCCTCGGTCTACTAAGTCTGTAATTTCTGTCTAACGTTCTCTTATATATTAATTAAAATTAATTAATATATAAAATTATATAGTGTATCTATTCTCTTTTACTCATTAAATAAGAAAAGAGAATTTCTTACCTTTCTTTTTCCAGTACTTTTTCCATATTATAAACTTCCACTTGGTTTGGAACGTTGGAAAATAAGAAAAAAAAGGTAAGAGAGTGAAACAAAAACCAGGAACGTGAATAGTCTGGTACTAAAGCACCATGGAGAATATGAATTGTGAAAAATTGACCGCGCTCACAGTTTTTCTTTTAATTTTTTAAATTAGTGGGACTAATGAATTTATGAAATTTTGTACGTATATTTTCTCCCTCTCATCTCCTGTAAAATCAAACAAAAGATTCTGTTTTTAATGTATATATTTTTACTAAACCACCTAAATATTATCTCATTATTGCTTTCCTCTCGTAAAGCATCTCCGCGTATTAGAATATTAAAATTAAAATATTAAAATGAAGAAAGTCAGTGGAAACAAACACGAACAACTCAACGTAGATTCCAGATCTTGCTTCTTGCTCGTCATAATAAATACTGCGTTTCGCGCTCCCCAAATTTTAGTCTTTTCAATTTCAATAGCAACCCTCTTACCGTTGCTTACCTCCAAATTGTAAATTAAACCACAAGAAGGACACAAGACACAAAAATAATACTTCATAGAAGGTATCAGCAATTTTCTTAAAGCCATAGTATACGTTGAGGGCCATGAGTTTGTTTTTTTTTAATGTTTATTTTCGTCTTTGCTGTAACAGAATATATATCTATATATAACTGTCTCATTTTGTTTCTAAAATCTCGATTTTATGGACTTTCTATGTCTTTCACAACTCGTTCCTTGTTTGATTGAACAGAGGAAGGAGGAAACAGATTGGCTATCATGGGAGAGACCAAACAACTTGCTATTATGACAAGATTTCAAGATGCAATGAGAATGGTCATGGACATAGTTGAAAAAGGTAGAAAGAACAAAAGGAGCAAGCGAATACTAAGGTCAACCCTAAAGAATATGACTCTAGTGGTGCAGGAGATAAAACAATACAATGAACACTTGAATCCACCCAGAGAAGAAATCATCACTCTTGTCAAAGAAAAAGATGCAGGGGAAGAGCTTGTCTGCAATTCCTGCTCTCGGAGCTTGTGGTGGACCAAATTTCTATCTTGGTTTTCACTCTACGAGGAGGGACTTTTGCATGACAAGAAAGATTCACTTACTGCGGATGACAAGCAAGTTAAGGATATAAAAAATACACTGTACAAGGTGAGAGAGATCATTGAGCTTCTTGACATCGAGAATTTTGAGCAGAAAATTAAAGGAGCTGGAAGACCAATTAAGTGCCCTTTTGGTGTTCCTGAAAACCCAGAATTTACTGTTGACTTCGGTCCACTGTTGAGCAAGTTGAAGATGGAGGTTCTCGAGGAAGGTGTGTCCACCCTTTTGCTGTCTGGTCTGGGTGGTTCAGGTAAAACAACCTTGGCTACAATGCTCTGTAAGGATGAAGAAGTCAAGGGTAAGTGGTCATTCTTCTTTGGTTCTCTGATGCCTGATATATTGGCTGACTAACTCTTCATAACTTCATTTATAGGTCCCTGACCAATTCTCATAACTTCATCTATGCTCAAATGAAATTTGTTAAGAGTGATAGTTATCCCCTAACTAATTCTTCATGACTTCATTTATAGGTCCTCTATCTCATAGTGAAAGAAGGACGAGAGAAAGTTCTTTGAAAATTTGTTTATAATGATAGCTATCCCCTCGTCAATGCTTTCATAAATTCACTTATATATCCTCTATCTCATACATACAATTCTCTGTCGTAAACTATTAAACACCCACTAAAGATAGTAAAAGATGGATGACAAATGTTCATTTGAAAATTTCAAAGATCTATGGAAGTCTATATGTAACAGATGAAAATTGTGGCATGCGAAATGTTTAAAGCAGAGTTCATACTTTCTGCATACTGATATCATTTGATATGTGTCTTTACATGAATAAGAACATATCATATACTTTGCAAATACTGGTTTAACAAATTAGAGAACATTATCTTTTGACCTGTGTTAATTTATTTTCTTTTCATTTGTTCGATTTCATTAAGTAAAATATTGTTTTTCTTTGGTTCAAGACATCAAATCAAATGCTCTGGGCTGACAGATCTCTTTGCTTTCTCCAGGTAAATTCAAGGAGAATATTTTGTTTGTCACCTTCTCACAAACGCCTAAGTTGAAGAATGTTGTAGAGAGGTTATTTGAACATTGTGGCTACCACGTGCCTGAGTTTGTAAGTGATGAAGATGCAATTAAACGGTTGGAAATTTTGATGAGGAAAATTGGGGGAAGTCCACTGCTGTTGGTCCTGGATGATGTTTGGCCCGGATCGGAAGCCCTTGTTGAGAAGTTTAAATTCCAGATGTCTGATTATAAAATTTTGGTGACTTCAAGGGTTTCATTTCCTAAACTTGGCACCCAATTCATCTTGAAACCACTTGCTCATGAAGATGCAATGACCCTTTTCCGTCACCATGCTCTCTTGGAAGAAAGCAGTTCAAGATGCAGTTCAAGTATTCCTAACGAAGAAATTGTCCAAAAGGTGTTTGTTCCTAACTCATTCACTTGAAGTAGACATGTCAAGATAGGAAGGATATAACCAGTTGCAACTAAAGTAAAACCTATTGTTGAGTTAGAGAGTAGAAATCTGTGCTTTAACCCCCCCCAAAAAGCAATTATATGGTAGATTACCTAGGGTACGACCTTTTGTTTACTAACCTTATTTGCATGCACTGAAATGCAGGTTGTGAGATACTGCAAGGGTTTACCGCTTGCCATTAAAGTGATTGGTAGATCACTCAGTCATCAGTCTATTGAGTTGTGGCAAAAGATGGTGGAAGAGTTGTCACAAGGTCATTCTATACTTGATTCTAGTACTGAATTAATTACGTGCTTCCAAAAACTTTTGGATGTTTTGGATGATAATCCCAACACCAAGGAGTGCTTCATGGACCTTGGGTTATTTCCTGAAGATCAAAGAATTCCTCTTCCTGCTCTCATTGACATGTGGGCAGAATTGTACAAATTAGATGATGATGGCATAGAGGCAATGGAAATCATGACAAAATTAGACTCCATGAATCTGACTAATGTTTTAGTAGCAAGGTAAGATGACTAGTTATTTTATCTTGTCAGCCACTTATATACACGGTGAATTATACTAAAACAAATAATTCAATAGCATGTATAGTTCGTGCAAAAATCAATTAGTAACTTATAAATAGATCAAAATGACCATTTTCTCTTGGAGTGATTAGGAATTTAAGTGAGTTGGAAATCCCATATTGAATAAATGGGAATAAGTTAAACAAAATATGTAAGGAAAAAAACCCACAAACCTAGTGTTTTAAAGTTTTGGGTTGGAAGTGTTGTCTTGATCTCTTTGATACCAATTCTCCCTAGTGTCTTTTCTTGGAAGAACTAATAGTGGTATCAAACTTAAAATAAAATATATTAATATAGAAGGGATTCACACTTGAGAGAAAGATTCTTAAGGTGTATTGGTCTACATTTGTCCAAATATTCTCATATCATGCAACTCTACATTTTTTAACTCATTGTGAGGTCAAAAGTTGAAATTCGTAATTTATCTATCTAATAGGGAGCATGTATTATATAATCTTGTGGGATAATTCCTCTTTTTACTAAAGATTTATTTTTTTTCTGCTCGTTTACCAGGAAAAATACAAGTGACTCAGACAATTACTACTACAATAACCACTTTGTCGTCCTCCATGATCTTCTAAGAGATCTTGCAATTTATCAGAACAACCGGGAACCAATTGAACAGAGAAAAAGAATTATTGCAGGCATAAATGAAAATCAAAGTGAAGGGTTGCTTGGGGAAAAGCAACAAGGCATGGTGTCCCGCTTATTGTCAAAATATCGCGGATGGTGTGTTAAACAGACTCTTCAACAGGTCTCAGCTCGCACATTGTCGATATCAACTGGTTAGTTATACCGTTTTTAAAGTGTATTCTCTTAAATGGTAAAAATGCTAATAAGAAAGTAGCATGGATTTGCCATCGATTACTCTCCCCAGCTGACATCATATGGGTTGTTTTTGCAGATGAAACGTGTGCTTCATATTGGTCCGACATACAACCATCCCAAGCGGAAGTTCTGATTTTAAATCTTCAAACTAAGAAGTACTCCTTTCCAGAGTTCATGGAGAAAATGATTAAACTAAAAGTTCTTATCATGACAAACTATGGTTTTCATCATTCTGAACTGGACAATTTCAAGCTACTAGATTCTCTATCGAACCTGAAAAGAATCAGACTAGAGCGGATTTCTGTTCCTCACTTGAGGGCATTGAAAAATCTTAAAAAATTATCCCTCTACATGTGTAGTAACATAAGCCAGGCTTTTGAAAATGGTACTATCCTAGTTTCAGATTCATTTCCATGTTTATTAGATTTGAACATTGACTATTGCAAGGATATGGTGAGATTGCCTAATGGTATCTGTGACATTACCCCACTAAAGAAGCTCAGTATTACTAATTGCCACAAACTTTGTTCTCTGCCTCAAGAAATTGGACAGTTGTTGAATTTGGAACTCCTGAACCTAGGTTCCTGTACTGACTTAGAAGAGATACCAGATTCTATTCGAAACCTTTCTAATCTAAGACTTCTTAACATCTCAAACTGCATAAGCATTCCAAGTTTACCAGAGGACATTGGTAATCTAAGTAATCTCAGAAATCTCAATATGACAAGCTGTGCAAGGTGTGAATTGCCATACTCAGTAACCAATCTTGAGAATTTAAAGGTAGTGGTATGCGATGAGGAGACAGCTGCTTCATGGGAAGCATTCGAAGCTATGCTTCCCAATCTGAAAATGGAGGTTCCTCAAGTTGATGTTAACCTAAATTGGCTTCATTCAATAAGCACCTAACTCATAGAACCTGGTCTGCTTCATGGAAGGAAGCATTTGAAGCTATGCTTCCAATCCTAAAGGCAGAGGTACCTCAAGTTGATGTTAACTAAAATGGATTCCTTAGATCAATGGCCGGGTAAATGTATCTTGTATAAAAGTGTCAATAATAGCCCTACTCTTGCTACCAAGTATGGTGTATTTGCATGTTTCTTGCAAGTGGCAAACAGCATATGATAATTGAAAAAGCAGGAGATTTCGTGTAATATGTGTGATGTCATGTGTTGAAATGCTTAGTACTACTATGTGTTGTAAGTTTGCTCACTTCTGAACGTTTATAAAGTATGCTTGTTATCTTAGAATTTAAACTTTTGTACCTCTAATTTTGAGTTCTGATTCGGTTCCTGACTAATGTGATGTATTCTTTATCGGAAATCCAGTGTTGCAATAAAATAAAACCTTGGAATGGACGCGTCTAACGACTTCTTGCAAGGTTATACATAATCATCATCACTATCATAATACTCTAGTTTTAGCAAGTGTTAGTATTTTAATTGTGAAGTTTGTTAATGTCATATTGGAATTGGGTAGAAATAATGAACAATATATAAGAATTTATTAATTTTAAGATTTTAAATTAAAGGTGATATGAAAATCTTTTATATACGCTTTGTGTTTCCTCATGTTTCTTTAGATTTTTTCAAAATATAACGAGTCTCCTAATATCCGAAAATATACCGATTCTCTTAGTATGACTGCTGAAGAATATTCCAAGAGTAACAATACAGAAGCTCGAGATAGTTTTTAGCAGTCGCACAGAGCTGCGAATCTCGCAATGGAAACCTTCTCTGTCGTTTTATGGAGTAGACAAGCTTCAACACATTTCTCCTGACTGTACAAAGTCGCATCGATTATGTAACATATATTGGTATAATCATTGGTCTCATAACTTTGATTCTTTTGTCTTGATATATAATAATTTATTGAATAGCTTCATGTGGCCCATATAAACTCAAGTAACAAACTTCTAATTCCTCAAAATAAGTATTAAATAGAAAGTTAAGGAATTGATATTTTAAGTATTACAAATTATTTTAATACGAATTTTGATTAGGAAGATGTTATGAATATATTTATGCTGAATATGTTTATTATCTCTTCCTTCTTCATTCTTTTTAATATATATATATATATATATATATATATATATTATTCTAATCTCTTAAATTTTTGTATATTCAAATTTTAATTTATTTTAGTCCTACAATCTGAACTCCTAAGGACTAAAGGCGATTAAAAATAATATGTATAAAAAAATCAAAATAATTAATGAAAGATAAAATTTGTTGAAGTGTTAAAATCGAATAAGTAGTTAAACCATAAAAATATAATGATAGTAATAACTTATTGGTTAAATATATTTTTAATCTTTGAATTATTTGTCAAAATTGTATTTTGTTTCTGAAACAAATTTTGGACTTATTTCGTTCTTATATTTTATAAACTCATGTAAATAGTCCTTATGGTCTTTCATGATAGGTCAGAATTCATTTTTATATTTTTATTTTCTTTCTTCATAGTTTCATACTTCATTATCATCCGTCTCTTAAGTTTCTATTACTTTTTTCTCTTTCATTTTCTCTCATTTTTTTCTCTTTACATATGTTTTTATTTGTCATCGAGATCACTTATACCTCTTTATAAAATATAAGGATGAAATAAATCCAAAATTTATCTCAGAGACAAAATACAATTTTGACAGATAATTCAGATACTTAAAAACATATTAATGAAGTGGTATGATTAGAGTTTTCTTTAAAAAATTCAGTAAAACAATTGAAAAAAAAACTTTTGTGATTGTTAAGTTTTATAAAATTTGTTCTTTATTGCTAATTTTGGTAGGTAGCTAAACAATTTCTGACTATTTTTATTTGTAATTTTCATTTCTCCTTTTGAATGGAGATGAAAATACGAAGAAGTGATGTTTCACTAATGCATTGTTCTTTTCGCGGAAAAATTCTTGGAGTGAATGGATTTGAAATGAAAGCGTGAAAAACAAAATAAAATTTACAAAAAACGAAACAAAAATTGTGTGAGAAGCCTTTCCTCTCTCAATAGTGTGGAATTGCAAAGAAATTCAATTGATTATGTGATAAATAATTCTTTTACTTCTATAATAATATTTATATTGTTTTATTAATATATATCTTACATTAAGAAATAATAAATTATGTATATATATTATATTAAGAAATAATAAAATATTAAATTATATAAAATTAAATCTATTAAAAATTTCATTAGCATCCATTTTATATTCTACAAATAAATAACTAAAATAAAAATACTAAAATAAAAATAAAATAAATAATTTTATATTTGATTAATAGTTATACTTTATATTATAATAAAACATATAACTAAATAAAAGTATTAAAAAATAAAATAAAATAAATTTAGTTTATTCACATATACTTTAAAATTTTTAACTTTGATTTATCTTAAGAAAATTATTTTTTATATTAAATTATTTAAAAAAAAAACTTTTATAACATATTTAGATATTATTAAATATAATATTAAATTTAATCTATATATCAATCAAATCACTCACAAATTTTTCTCTCATTTCTCTTCACTTTTCATTATCTTTCCTCAAAAAGAAACACTATCAATTTTCACTCTCTTTTCCTTCAAATTCATTCTTTTTCACTCTCTCAAATTCACTCTCCAAAAGGAATAAAGCCTAAGTACAATATTGTAATATTTGAAAAAAAAAATGGAAAATAGTATTAGGGTTATGTTACAACATATGACAATCAAGAGTTATCAAGAAATTATACATGGATAAGAGAGATTTTACCATTGGCACACTTCTCCTTCCCTTTCACTAGCAAGGGCGGCTCAAGACTTTAGAGGTGTAAAACAAACTTAAAAAATGAGACATTTTTATTTATTAATAAAAAAATTATGCTAAAATGTATTATAATTTTATTCAAATTTACTTTTCAAGCTTTTTGTGATGCAAAATTATCTATTAAATTGTCATAATTAATTTCATTTAACATTTATTTTTCAATAGATAATAAGGTCAATCCGTTTAATCTTTGTTGAGATATTGTTTATCTTAAATAAATTTTTATTACCTTTAGTTTTGAAAAAAGGCAATTGATATTGGAATTGTTCTTTTCCATTACTTAGAAAAAATGAGCCACCGGTTCAGGTACAAGATACTATCATTACCGCCTGGATTCTATAAGCTATATATGCATTTGGAAAAGAATAATATTCTTTTCATATAATTAAGAATGTCAATTGGTACTAGTTTCAGCTAATTCAAATAAAGTATCTCTTATTTGTGAAGTTTGAAATCTTATAGTTTTTCCAAACATGCAAACTTAACTCTCAAGAATAAAGAAATAAAACAAGAGGGAATACAGAGAGAGAGAGACAAAACTTACCTAAAACTGAAGTTCTCATCTCCTTCTCTAAATCACAATTGTGGACTTTGATTTTGAAAGAGATGTTTGGAGATTGAAAAAGATTGCAAATTTGGAAGAGAGAAGTTAGAACTTCTCTAGAATTAGGGTTGGAAAGGAAAAGTAACAGAGAGAGAAAATAAGAAGATAGAATCCATTTGGTAAGATAATAGAGATAAAAAAGGTTTCGGAGCTCTTTTAGCTATTAGTATTAATGATCAAATATCTTTTTTCTAAAAAAAATTATGATTTATTAAAAAAAATTAACTCATTAAATATAATTTTTAGTACTAATAAAAATTAACAAACATTCATAATATTTTAATTAAATTTTATTCTCAAACATAATTTTATAATTAATTTAATAGATATATATTAATACTAAAATAAATTTTGAGACTTTTTTTTAGGAGGTCTAAAGCGAGTGCTTTAGGTTCTTGGACCTTAAGACAGCCCTGCATACAACTACTATCTATTATCAACTATGCATAATTCAAAAGTGGAAACATTAATCATACTCAAGTGAGATTTCCATTCTTCTTCATGTACTTTTAAATATGTATACAAATAGTATCTAATATTTTTTTAATTACATTTTAAGATATTTTGAGATACTTTTAATTACATACACGAAAATATCCAATTATTTGTCATTTTATCTTTTATGTTTTTAAGGATATGGTTGGGATACTTTGGAATAGTATCCAATACGTTTGTTCCTAGAGTTTCTTGAAGAAAAATATTCTTTACATACTTTTTTATTAATTCTTTGAAGAATAAAAATGGATAAAAAAATTAAATATGTTTGTGTATCTACATTTGAACAGTTTAAAATTAAGTGTATTGTTTTATAAAAGAAAGAAAGACAAAGTTTTGGAATATTAGTGAAGATATATCCATGGTGGTGTTGATCTTCTTTGAAATAGTAGAATCTTCTCTTAATGTCCTGAATATAAAAGCTTGATTTCTTTTTTTTATGATAGTAACGGATGAGAGATGAATGATTCCATTAACATCAAAACTAGAAAATTAAGATTTTGTAGAGTTAATATTTGGTTTGAGTTTTATCATAAATGTTTTATTGAAAGAATTAGTTAAATTGTGATGATTATATAAAATTGTAAATTGTGATTATCATCATAACTAGCGAAAATATTTTTTAAAAATGTTTGTCTTTGTTTATTTATATATGAGATATTAAAATAAAATCACAAGTAATAGTAAAAAAGTTAGAAATTATTATCTTTATACAAAGAAAATATTTATAATAAAAATAATTTTAAATAAATTGTCAACATAAATAAAAGATTCCCTTTATATATATTTATATAGCCTTTATATATTCATATAGATTATGAATTAATTATAAAAGGTAAATATCTCTTTATTTAATAATATTTTATATTTATTTAAAATATTTAATAATTTTTTAATGTATCCTAAATTTGAAGAAAATTTTGTGTCTCGTCCATGGAAAGGTTTGGTGTGTTATGAAGAAGTTACAAAATGTCCTATCCACACTCTTGCCCTCCAAACTTTATTTCTTTTATAATGGGCCTTTGTGCTCCATGTTTCTTCCCCATTGGAAAGAAAGAAATAAACATCAAGGAGTTGAGATTTAGCTAGCTTGAAGCTAAAGAAGTGGTCCTACAGTGAAAACTTATACGCTTCTTTATATGTTGTATTATGTAAACATGTATATACATCACATATTTTTATGTTTTTACTACCAATAATAAAATATGTTTTTTAATATTTTTCATCGTTTTCTTAGTTTGGTTCGTCTCATTTTCATTTTACGTACATAGTCATCAATCATGTTTTTTTCTATATGGTATCAAAGCGAATTAATCTTGTTCTGTTTCTCTGTCCCTCTCTCTCACATTGCTTTTTTCTTTAGTTTCTTTTTAGTTTTATCTTCTTTTGTCTTGGTTTCTTCCTTTTTTTTTTTGGTTTCTTTGATATATCTTGAATAACAAGAACATGGATCCTTCACAAAATCCTTAATACCCTTTCTATCTTCATTTAGGGGGAAATCCATGCATGATAATCATTACTCCTTTAAATGACACAAACTATCATTCTTGGAGCAAAAGTATGAAGTAGACTCTTCTTTCCAAAAACAAAGTTAAATTAATCAACAGAGAAATCAAAGAACTAAAAAAGAATGAACTTATTTACGATGCTTGGGAATGTTGCAACATGATGGTGATATCATGGATCACTCGGACTTTGACTCCTCAAATAAAGCAAAACACCATTTATGTAGACAATACGTAAGAATTGTGGTAAGACTTGGAAGAAAGATTTTCAAAAGGAGGTCATTTCCACATTCCAGATCTTCTTCAAGAAGTGAATTCTATCAAGCAAGGAGAACAAAGCGTCATTGAATATTATAGGATCTAAAGGTACTTTGAAAAGAATTAGAATTTGTTAGACCTATACCCAATTGCATATGCAGTGTCAAATGCAGTTGTCAAGTTAAGCAAGATCATCACATATTATAAGGAATTCTAATACGTTATTTGTTTTTTAAAGGGCATTGGAGGATTATATGGAAACATAAAAACTCAAATCCTTGGACAATTATATCTTCTGCTAACAAAGAGAGTTTCATTATTAGATATAAGGACGGAGATGAGTATATACATATCTCTTTTGCTCTCATACTCATCCTTGTTCCTATTTTAAATTATTAAAATATTCATAGTTTATTAGATAATCTTAAAAAAATTATTTTCATTATTTTCTTAATCCTTTATTACATCTCATTTGAGAAACCTTCTTCTTTGCTATACAATTTGTCATTCTCTCTTAATTGTTTTAACTCATTTGATATTCACGAAGTTCACTCAGATCCCAAGATACTTTTCCTCTCATCACAATCTCAATTACACATTTTTTTTTCTTGGTGCGATTTCATAGCATTTCAAGAAATGTAAATCTCAATTGTATTAATTATATTTTTTGTGGGCACACATTGGATTATTTCATATCATTTCTAATACTTTTATATTTTGTTTATTTTTTGTAACATGAAAATATCTTATTATCAATTTCAAGTGTTCAATTGTGTAAAACAAATTGCAAAATAATAAATGTTGTAGTTGTCATGTCATTTCATCATGAGGACAAGGATGTATATTGAGACGAAGACATGGTGGATGTGTGCGTCCTCGTCTTTCTCCTTGTCCTCCCATATCAAATTTAAAAAATCGAATATTATTCACACACATACCTTATCCAGTTAATGTGGGGATTTCTTTGTCATTTTTCATACCTAGTTAAAATATTACATTTGATTATTAATTGTCACTCTGTCATTTGGGAATCTTTTCTTTCATAATAAAATACAAATATTTCTTATGGATTGATCATTGAATGTAGCCAAAAGTCTTTATAAGACCTATCCTTGTAACAAAATGACAAAAAATAATTTAAATTTTTCTTTGTTTTAGATTAGTTTACTCTTTTTTAATATAATAATTTGGTGTTTTTTATGGACCTACCTCCATTCCTCCTAAACCAAACAAATAGATGAGACATTGTAAGCCACTCAAGATAAAATAGTTAACTTGCAAACTCAACTACACACCATTCAAGAGCATAACGAAGGACACTACATTGTACTCTAACAAGCTACAAAATCCAACCAAGCAACATTGGAAACCAAACATGACAACCTCAACTAGGCTCTCACTACTTTACTATCCACACTTTCCAACCACACTACCCTCTTCCCCATGATATGGCTTTCGATGTCTTACACATGACCATAGGCAATACCTCTCAAATTCCACTCTCAACTTCTACCATTTTCCAAACAATTTATATTACCACCACCAACACCACCATTCAACCTTTCTAATCTCCACTCCTCGACCTACTTGACCACCAAAATCCAATTATCTTTCTTTTGTGGATCTGACCCTTTAGATTGGTCATTTCAAATTGATCAATATTTTCAATTTTATAATATTTCTTGGGACTCCCATTTAATCATGACTCATTTTTGTATGAAAGGGAAAGTCCTTAGTTACTTCAAGTGGATTTATCAAAATCAACAACTTAGTGATGGATCTCCTTCAGTCGAGCTTTAGAACTTTATTTTGGCCCCTTAACTTATGTCAATCATCAAGCCAAGTTGTTCAACCTTAGACAACATGGCATTGTCACTAACCACTAAAGTAATTTTTGAAAAGATTTGTAATAGAGTTTTTGGGTCTCAACCCAAGATCATACTTAATTGCGTCATCTAAGACATCCTCCCTTAAATTCGGTGTCAGATTGTTGTCCTTCAACCCACATCTATTACCTAAGCAATGGATCTTATCAAACTTCTGAATCCAAAATTAACATTCAAAAATTCGTTATATACGAACCCTACTCCACTTTCCTTAACATTCCCCCACATTTATTTTAGTCTCTTGGTCTATCATTCATTCTATTTGAACTCCCTCTTCATCAACCTCTCTTCCTATGAAAAGCACTAAATCAACTCTAAATAGATGGGTCACCGGGAGTGATGAAAAATATTTTTCTAACAATAAATGCACAATCAATCATTTTCTCCTTTTGCTAAGTAACAAAGTCACCCCCTTGACTACGCCACTTCGATTCCCTCAAATACTTCCACCAATATTGATTCTTATGATCTTATTTATATCCACATATCCTTCCAAGCTTTATTTGACACACCTTCTGCTTGCACCTTTAAGTTTCACGACTAAATTCACAATCTTTCCGTTACAATCTTGACTGATATTGGCAGCTTCCATAACTTACAATCTTGTGTAGACCATCGATTTCACCTTTGTACTATTCTCATTCACCTTTTTTCAATTATGGTTGGCAATGGAGAACACATTCAATGTTCTTCCTTTTGTCCCATGATCCTAGTTTCCATCCGAACTCACATCTTCATTGTTCCCTGCTACCTCCTCCCCCTATAGAAAGATTTGATGTTGTTCTTATAATGGAATAGTTACACTCCTTGGACCTATTACAGGCCAATTTTTCCATATTGTTGCCTTAATTCACACGTTACCTTACATAATACAAAAAAAATCTCACATAGTCAGACTTCCTTCACCCATATTTATCACCTTTTACGTACAATGTAATTGCTTCTCCTCACCTCCTTACTCTCCAAGAAATCTCTTCCATTATCCAATTCCATTATCAACACAGTTCTCAACTTCTCCAAACTTTCAAATACGTCTTCTCTCCCTTCAATTCTTACCATCAACCACATAATCACCATATTTTTCTCCTTCCCCAATCAAATCTTGTCAATATCAAGTCCTACCACTAACATTGAACTCATAAACAAATTATAGTTGTCCAAGTCATACTTAAGCGAATTTTGCCTCCCCGTTTCCCGTCCCCGACTCACTTAATTTTCCCTGCCCCCGACCCCGCCCCCGGTCCGTATCGGGGACAACAATTTAGTTCCCACACTCATCCCCATCGGGGGTCAGGTTTTCCATCCCATTTTATTTTCTTAAAATATAATTTTAAAATGTTTTAAATAAATCTAAAAGTTTAAGCATAACTATAATATATATATATATATATACACTACTATAGATAAATTTATAGAGGCAAAATTTTTTAATATTAAATATGTTTTTTATATATTATTTTCTTATACATAAATTAATATTATAATGTTACAAATTTTAAATTATTTTACCGACGAAGTATATTTTAGTTTATTATTTTTATATTATAATATGTGTGTAATGATAATGTTTTTTTGTTATATACTTATCAATTTTAATTTATCAATTTTCAAAACATATAATATAAAGTCTAAAATACTTTAAAATGAATATCAAATACATATTTAAAAATACTAATAAATAAATAATTTCCAACTATTAATCCTTCAAAACACATTATATAAAAGAAACAGTTTCTTAACAAACAAATAATCTAATAATCATTTTTCAAATAAGAAGTAATGTCACTCTACATCAGTTCACCTATATAATTCAAAATGAAATTATCATTAAAAAAGAAAATAAAAGTACTTTCAAGAGAGTAAATAAATAAAGTAGTATTATCTATTAAAGGAGTACCTTCATCACCAGAGTCCATTTCATTAAATAAAAATAGGCATACTCAAATCAATATACCAACATAACAAATCTGTGTAAAATTATACAAAATGTTATATAAATATGTAATAGATTAGTCACAAAGAGATTACAAATTATAAAAAATCCTAATAAAGATAGATTAAAAAATTATTAATAAAAAATCTCAACAATTATATAGTTTGTAAAGAATACACTTTTAAAATTTAATTTTGAAGAGAATCAAATATAAAGATATCAAATGTCCAAAATTGTACAAAAATTTATGTATCTAATCATAAATGTAACACAAAGATATTACAATCAGAAAATGATAAAGATAGACTACAAAATTAATAAAAAATCACACCAATTATGTAATTTACAAAGAAGACACTTTTAAGATTTAACTATGAAGGAAATCAAAGTTAAAAAGATGAAAATGAAAACAATTAAAATAGAAATAAAATCATACTAGAAAATAAAAATCAAAATAGACATACTCAAACCAGTATATAAAAATAACAAATTTGTGCAAAATTGTATATTATGTATCTAATAATAAATTTAATAGATTAATCATAAAGAGATTACAAACAAAACATGATAAAGATAGACTACAAAATTAATAAAAAATCACAACAATTATACAATTTAGAAAGAATACACTTTTAAAATTTAGATACAAAGAAAATCAAAGGTAAAATAGATGAAAAAAACATAAAATAAAAACAAAATAATACTAGAAAATGAAAATAAAATAGAAATAGACATACTCAAACCAGTATACAAATGTAAAATATCTGTGAAAAATCATGTAAAAGTTTATGTATCTAACCATAAATATAATAGATTAGCCACAAAGAGATTACAAAATATAACTCAACAAATTCCTCCAATGAAGTCCTAACAAAAAATTTCAAATAATAAAATAGAAATAGATGTTATTAAAACCAATGCACAATATTTAGAAATTGATAAAGAAACAAAGAACTAGTCTTATGCGTGGAGGATGGGAGAAAGAGAAGAGTATATTGAACTAGTTGAAGAGATTGAGGAAGTTGAAGGAGTGAGTGACTGGTAGAAGAAAAGATAAAAGTGTGGAACAAACACTAAGAATAGGGTTACAGTGAAGACATTGTAACCCTTTATATATGAAAAATAAAAAGAACACTAAGAAGGAATATGGTTAGTTTTAGGGTTTATGTTTAAATTTAAAGATGGGGCAGGAATGGGTACGAGGGCGGGGTGGAGATTGCATTACCCATCCCCAACTCCGACCAAGAACCTGATCAACTCGGTTTTTCCCCGTCAAACTCGGGACAGGTACGATTCGGTCCCCACATACGCGGGTTTAATTGTCATCCCTAGTCATACTTGAAAAGCACATCATACACCCAAACAACAACTATTTTTCTTCTCCATTGATTTTAATAAAAAAAAATGGAATATGGCCTTTGAGTAGCATCACTTATTTGATGGCGTAAAACAATGTTAACTAGGTGAGTTTTAGGCAAGATCTCCCGATGTTTTCTATCTCCAAAGTTCCAATGTTGTGACATACATTGACTTCAAGATGTGTAAGTTCCTTGCAACCAATAGTAATTGCTTCCAAACCCTTACAAAAATAGCAATCAATTAAAGTCAAATTCTTAACTTATTACATCCATTCCCAATTGCAAACAACCCAATACTCGATAATATTCTCCACTCATAGTTTCCAACCCACCCCATTACCTCTTCAATCCAGTCCAATGTCCCTCTTGAAGCCCACTAACAAATCGTAATGTTGCACGACCCAAAATAATCCCATCTCTCCTCCCCATAACCCTCACATAATCCGAGCCCAAAAAACTGAGTCAATAACACATCCTACAACTCAGTTTTTATCTCCTCACGACCTCATAACCCAACTAGCCACACACTATCAAACCTTAAGGACAAGGGTGGTCCATAGCAGCTCCAAACCATTAAGGCTCACAGAACAAAAATTTGAATTTTCCTTTACTTTATTCTAGTTTGTTTTCCAAACTTAACATGCATGAACATCAATTACTCCTGTGCATAAGACAGTGTTTCCCCATACATATTGCAAATGACATATCAATGAATTTCATTATAGAAAGTACAACACCAACAAACACATTATCGTGTCATATATCATAAAATATGAACAAGCTATGATCGTTAGCCTCCTCTACTTTTAGATTGGGAAGCCTAGGCTTGAAATCTTCTTTCCAAAGAATAGCAGTCTCTTCGTCACATCTTACATTCTTTAAATTCTCAAGTGCAGTGACTGAGTAAGGCATTTTGCATGAGCCACAACCAACCATGTGAAGCCTTTCCAGATTCCGCAAGTTTCCAATTTCTTCTGGTAAATTGTGAAGACTTACGCAACCTGAGATATCAAGCAAACGCAGCTGAAAAAGCTTTCCAATTGAAGCCGGTATCTCATCAAACACAGCACAGGAACTAAGTCTTAGTGTTTTCAAGTTCTCGAGGTTTCCAATGTCATGAGGCAAAGCAATAAAACGCATGCACCTAGTGATACTAAGCTTCTTGATCGAAGTAATATCACACAATCCGGAGGGTAGTGTGACTAAATCTTTGCAATAATCAATACACAATTCCACTAGATTTGGCAGTGCCTCAGAAATTGGAATGCTGTCACTTTCAAAAGCCTCTCTCGTGTTACAATCATAAAGAGACAATCTTCGCAGATTGTGCCATTTGCCGAAGGTAGTAACTAAAACTCGTTCCAATCTAATTCTTTTCAGGCTGGATAGAGAACCAAGTAGCTCAAAATTGTTTATCATTGAACAGTATAAATGATCATAATTGGTGATTATGAGAACTTTTAGTTCATTTATTTTTCTTATGAACTCTGGTAAGGTGTACTTCTTAGTACGGAGATTTAAGACCAGAACCTCAACTACTTCAGCCTTTATAATATCGTCCAAATATTCTGGAGTCGACATTTCGCCTGCAAGAACATTTTTCATATGGTGTCATGTGTAAAAATGGTTTAAAACCCATATTTTGTGTTAGACAAAGAGGAGAGGAAATATAAGCACAAATCAAATTACTTGTTTGGAAATATTAAATACAATGGGACATCTATAGGTGTATAATTGAGAGATCTAAACTCTCTTCTAATAGTTTCTCTAATTAAAACTCTACTATAAATTTTTCTACACCCGTCTAATTAAATCTATTTTTTTCTTAAAAAACTCAAGAATTATTATACATATTTCTTTATTTTAAATTATAATAACATTCTCTTGCTAGCATTTGTGATTGAATTTTGAAGAGAGATTGACTTACTGGTTGATATAGATAACGTGTGCGCAACGGTATTTTGCTGTCTCTGTTTTGACCAATTATTTTCATTCATGTCAAACATCAACCTTTTCCTTTGCTTATACGGTTCTTGACTGGCTTCAACCATCTCTCTAATAAGATCATGCTGCATTAAGAAATGGTGGTTGCAGTAATCACCTAGGTCAATTCCAACATCCCTGATTGATGAGAAAAAGTTAGATGCCAAAAGAGAAGCATAGCCATAAACTATTTTCTATACATATGTTGAAGTTATTTGCTTCTTTATTATCAGTGTTTTCATAACTCTAAATTTGTATACTTTCCCTGTCCATGATTCTGGCTAAAGTCCACTGACTACAAGTACCAAAAGTAGTAAATATTTAATATATTATATAAGCATTTTTTTTTAAATTTATTTGAAAAGAATTATGATCTCTATGACACATTTATACGCACTAAGTGTACCTTCTCACAACAAGGCTAGCCAAATGTCGGTCGGTTAAGTCGTAGACAATGTTCACTGCATCTGCTTTCTTTAGTTTTTGTCTTTGCTCCAAATCATCACCAAGTTTGTGCTGCCGTTCTGTCCAAATGTCGATGAGGGCAGCAACGGGTATCTTTTGGTCTTCAGGGAATAAACCCAAGTCCATGAAGCACTCTTTGATGATAGGCTTATCGTCCAATCCATCATCCAAATATTTTTTGAAGATGGTGAACATTTCAGTATGAGACTCAATAATAGGGTGACCCTTGGACAATTTCTTCTTCTTTTGTCTCCACATATTCAGACGCTCTTTCTTCAGAGATCCACCAACCAGTTTAAGAACAAGTGGTGAACCGTAACAAGCTCTTGCTATCTAAATTTTAGTACAGGCAAGTAAAATTAACAGTCGATCGAGGAATGGGATGTAGTACAAAAGGCAATAGAATAAAATTAAACAATAAGTTCTGCTATCATCATTTAGTATTTTATGATGGCAAGAAGTTCTTACTCTATTTTTGTTAAGTAGACATAATGATATTGAAATTAATTAAACAATAAGTTCTGTGCAGTTCACTGTCTAGTTTAAGAAATTTTATATTTTATTTTATATTTTTTATTATAGTATTTAATGATAGGATTGTATATTTAAAAACACTTCTATTAGAATTTGGTTCTTTAGAATTAGTTCTTTTTAATTTCTTAATCTTATAAGTAGATTTCATATATTTATAAGTTCAATGAAACTTATTGATGTGATATCAGAAAATAATATTATTTTTTTTTAAATTTAAGATGGTATCAGAATTTCTGATTTTTGAAATTTTTTAACCATATCTATAAACTCTAAAATGCAGTCTGCTTTGCGGCACAATATTGAACCCTAATCATCACTATTGTATGACTTAAGTTCCTATTGCAATCTTCATTTCTGTACAATCTGCACAAATTATAATTATTGGGATTTGGTTTCTTGGAATTAGTTTCTTTTTATTTTTTAAACTTATCAATAAATCTTATGTATTTATAGGTTCAATAGACTCATTGTTGTGATATCATAAAATAATATTATTCTCTTTAAAATTTAAGACTATGATATTTTAATCAAAAGCAATTATACAAATACACCTTTATTTAACATATACATGTTCAATACTTATGTTTTCTTTTTATCTCTCTTCTCTTATCACATCATATATATTGTAAATTTATAATTTTTTTTCTTCTTCTAGGTGTGGTTTAAGTGTAAATTAAATTTTAGATATACATAAATCATTTTTCATTAAACAATTTGCAATCTACTCCTTTTTTTTCATGAATCTAAATATGGATAAATTCCATGTTACAATTCAATTCAGTGGAAGAAAATAGAAAAATTGCTGCAAAACTTGGTATTGATCACAAAGCTGATATTGATTCTGTTAGCATGTATAGTGTACATTAAATAGACTCTAAAAATTGTCTTTTTAAAGTTTTCATTAGTTTAACGTGGAAGATTATTGCCTGGGCTCAAGTTGAGCCCATTGTTAAAAGTATTAATAACGAAAGAGATTATCATATTAAATACAGAATAATTTTTTGTAAAATACTAAGACAAAATAAGAGAAGAAAAAACTTTGTATATTATTTAGGACTTACAACAAACTCACAATATACAAAGAAACTCCAAAAGTGCTTTTGTAGGCTACAAAGAGTCATGTATCTCATTTACTTAAAAGATAGATTCTAAGGTATTCTCATAAGTTATTAGAAGTAATTTATTTTAATTTAAAAAATAATAAATGATAACAAAAATACTCACAAGTAAAAGCTTTTTAAATTCTAACTATGTAACCATTAGTATTGCCTAATCAGCTAATGACTTCTGCTAAGGTGAAGTAACTGCAACACTCACTTGAATGTAAAATTTATGTCAAATTGTGAATGGTTGCATTTTAGGTTGGTCCAGCCAATGTTAACTTAATAGTTAATTAACATCCATTAGATAATGAGGTTCTTAATGGTTCACTTAGTGTCAATATATATAACTTATGCTTGCTTATAAGTGTCAAATCTACTTAAGGATTAACTTTTTGTTAATTTGATTTTTAAAAGAAAAGATTCCCCTTAAACCTTAATATTTGGTAAAAATTATAAAAATGTGTAATTGACAAATTTTGCATTCACAAAATCTTTCTTTTTTTTGGTTGCAAAGCTTTATCCATGTTCACAAAGCTTTCAAAATCAACCGAAAGCGCTGACACATTCTCATGTTCACTCAGCGGATTTAGGCTGAAAATAGCATCAATATTGCCAGTTTTTTGCTCTACAAACAGAGAAAAAATTACCAGAAAGCAACAAAGTAACTAGGCAAAAAGCATTGCACCCTTTGACAAACTACTCAATGGTTTGGCTTTCTTCAGGATGAAGAATTCCTTTTTCGTTGAGCAATTTGATGGTTCGCTGTGCGGATTTTGGGATATAAAAGGAAAGAAATAGGGCAACAGCAGGATAATAAAAATGGAGAAAAAAAAGAAGATGAACTTGGGAGACCATTTGGGAAAGAAAAGTTCTACTCTTCTTCTTTATGCTTTTGTTTGTAAATAAAGATCACTCTCAACACTATAAGTAGTTAATCTTCTGCTTTGTGGAGTTGAATGCAACAAGTCAAACTCTTTCATACTTCTTGTGAAGTATATGTGATTTTCTATTATTATTTATGTTAGTGAATTGATTTTGAGTCAAATGTTTGAGATGGTTTGATCACTCAGCTTAAGTTTTGAGATTTAGATTTTGATTGAAAAATATTATTTAAATCTAATCAGAATCAACTCACCGAATAATTTTAAATGCTAAAAATAGATTTAGAATTGTTAATTGGTGAAGTTCATATTCTTAATATAAGGAGTATACTTTGATTAAGAGGTATAATTTGATTATTAAAGAATTGATTGTTAAAGTTACTAGAAATTCTATTATTAAAGAATTTTTTGGAATGATTTAAATGAATGCAATAATTATGAGTAATTAGAATTGTGTAGTAAATCTAAAGTTGAGAGAAATGAAGTGGAGAAGTTTAATCCAATATTTTGCAAATCAAATCTATTTTACATTTTCTCATTGTATCATTGCAATTATACAATGATAGAATATGCAAATTATAAATAATAGAAACTACATTATGTCTAACTATACCTTAATTTGAATATATTATTATAGTTTTCAAAAATTATTAGTTAAGATATCTCGTTACTTATATCTCACTTTTTTTTATATGAATATAGAATATACCATTGACTGGAAGGAAGACTTCCCTCTTAAAGTATTGAGATTTATTCAAAAAATTGATTTTTATAAATAATGTCATACCATGATGATAATATCTCATTCTCTTTAATCCTTTTATCAAGGGCCCATTTTTCTATTGCCATTTCGCGTTACATGTGTCATTACAATGTTAATAGAGGCTTTTTAAGTTTTTTAGGTTATTTTGTTTTAGTTTTTTATTTGAACCTGTATGTAAATATGAAAATTAATTCTTAATTGGGTGTTTGTTCATGTATATTTTAGGTGTTTATGTGGGTATACTATTAAGTGATTCTTATACGATGTATAATTGGTTCTTATATGATGTGTTTCTTGTTAGCAGATACATTTTTAAAAGGGTGTGATTTTGCTTGGGATACAGAATGTATGTTATATGCTGCTTATAGAGACTGCATATTTGTTTGCATGTCTGATTAATATATTGTTAGAGAATAAAATTCAATACGGTGTGATGTGCTTTGGGATATAGGATGCCGATTTATGTATTGATAGTAGTCATGTCCTTGTTAGATATATACACTAACACTCGTAAGAACAATTCTTGATAAATGGTTAAATCTTTTCCAAGTTTATGCAACATGCCAGGTGGCTAGTAATTCGAAAGTCGACATGAAGAAAATAGACCATGAGAAAAGGACACAAAGCAAATAATACTAGATAATCATTTCTAAGTGTGCGAATGAAAATGTAGGAGAAAGAACCTGTGGAATCATATCAACTTTTTCTTCATAACCATCAGAAAGGGATGATGATCTTCCGTCATTTGGGACAGCTAAGTCACGCAAAAGGGTAACCGAATCTTGAAAACAAAGAGGCTCCATGCGGCAAGCAGGTTCAAATCCTTGAACATTAAATCTAGAAGTCACCAAAATTTTATAATCTGACAACCCCCAAACCTTGAATGCCTCGATAAGGGATTCTGTGTTAGGCCAAACATCATCAAGGACCAACATCAGGGGACTCTTCATAATGGCCTCCAAATTTTTCAAGTGTGAAATGGCGCGCCTATCATCAGCAAGGTCAAGGTCAGGTACCACGAACCCGTAGTGCTTAAACAGTGACTGCACAATTGTCTTCAAACTAGAAGTTTTGGACACAGTGAGAAACAGGATATTTTCCCCAAATTTACCTGGTCCAAACAAAAACGTAAGATAGCATCATAAACTAATGATCGCACAATCATCAAATATTTACGCTCACAAAAGTAAAACTATAAATAGAATTTAAAAATCCACAACAGGCTAAAGGAATATGACTGTGTTGATATATAGAAGTAGAAAGGTTCATATTTATTACCTCTAACTTGGTCATCCCAACATAGGAGTGTAGCCAATGTTGTCTTTCCATAACCAGCAAGACCAGATAACACAAGTACCGTAGTTCCAGGTTGTAGCAACTGCTTCTTCAACTTGTTAAAAAGGGACAAAGGGTTGTCTAATCCGAGTCCAACAATAAGATCCGGTTTTGCAGGAGGCTTCAACCAACTCATCAATTGTTTACCGTGAACGCCATTCCTGGCTATCGAAAGGATTTCTTTCGTATCCCTTGCCACCACCAGAGACATCAGATTAACGTTGGACCTGGTCAGTGCCTCCAACGCTTCTTCAAGTTGGGTCTGGAAAAAGGGCAAGCAACAACAGTGCCAGCAGGGGACATTGGAGCGCGCCTTGAAAACTTTTTCCGCCTCTTGCAGATCTTCCAGGAGAGGAGCTCTTTCTTCCTCTGGGCGTCCCAGTTCCTGGTCAAGGCGTTCCATTTCTTGGGCCACAGGAATCGCATGATGCACAAAGGATCCCAGTTTTCTGCGTGACTCTCTGAACTTCAAAGACCTGGAGACCCATCCTGCAACCTGCTTCGGCCCTTCTTGAATCACGGCTCCCAGAACAGACCCTTCCAATATATCCATTCGCTACAAAAGACACAAACCCACCCTCCAAAACAAGTTATGCACACGCTCAGAATAAAATACACACACCTTATGATAAATTGTGTGTCCACTTCACATAGAATCTACTTTTACTTCCACGAAATTTCCAACAAATTTTCCCCGCGTTAACTTCCTCCCGAGGCACCTTGCCCCAGACACTCTACTTTTGTTGACTCCCTTGTTTCTCAGTCGTCTTTCTGTGCCTCATTACACATTTACATCTTTCATTTTCATGGTGATTTTGTATATATCACAGGCGCTTCACATCTTATTGATTTTACTTTATTAATATTTTATAATTTATTTATTATATATTTAATAAAGTATTATGAATTTATTTGATAAAAAAATAAAGGTGAAAATATGAGTCCTGGTATGTTTGTTATTATTTTCCCATTTTGTATTTTACATTTGTGAACGTAGTGATCAGGAATCGCAAGAAGTTGGATCGAGTATGCGTATATTCATTACTTAACTCGTCTAAGAAAAACTATCATTTACTTATTCTGTTATGTTTTGGATATCTAAAAAAAATATTCGTAGATTTTTTATATTGGCGGTATTTGTGAATTCTGAGGTATCCGTGGATATTTATGTTTTTTTTTAATTTTTTAATTTACTTTTTTATTTTAAATAAAATTATTTAAAATTTAAATTTAGATAAAAAATTAATTTTAAAATATGATTTAAACAAAATTTAATAAAATAAATTGTGCAAATAAATTTATACCTTGTAAATTTAAATAAGTTGAATTATAAAATATAAATTTTAAAAAATTAATTTTTTAAAATAATTTTAATTTTTTAAAAATAAATAAAAATTACATATAAATAAAATTATATTCTAAATAATCTTTAAAGTATTAATATTTTTTTTATTAATAATTTTAATTTGATTATTTAATTTTTTAAAAATATTTAAATAATATTTATTAATAATAATTAATAGGTAATATACTTGCCGGACATGTAAACTCAAAAAAATGATAATTAAAATATTTTAATTTGTTACTTGCGAATATCTATTTAATATCCATTTTGAATTGTTCATGTTATGAATTTTTCTCCTGTGGAAAGGGAAAGTGAAGTGTGTCATTGAAATCTCCTCTTTATTCACTTTTTTGCTTCGTAACTACTTATATTTTAAATCATTTTCACATAAATTAAAAATAATAATAATTGCATCTTTTATCAAAATACTTCCACCTTCTCACTAATCATATTACTTTTATTCATTATTCATTGCAAATATAATTCAATAAATATTTTAAGAAATTAATATTTCATTAAAATTAGAAACAACAATCATTTGAATGTCTTTTAAAAAATAAAACAATGACTTTTTCAAGTTTAAAGTAAAAAATTTAGGATTTTTTTAACCCAAATTTAATAACATTTTTTTAATTTTGAGGAAAAAAAACTTTTTTTTAAATGTGATAGGGAAACCAGAACTACTCCAAATTTCAGGAACTAAAGCAACTTTCTTAAATTAAGAAAGCAAAATAAAAAATAAAAATATAATTAAACCTTATTTATATATTCCCTTTAAAATTCAAGTGAAATTTATTAAAATTCTTAAAATAAGATAATGAATTAAAATTTATATATTTTATAAGTTTAATAGGCTTTTTCATACTAATTTTATAGGTTTTAACAACGTATTTTTATTGTTATTTTTTTGTCCCTAATCCTAATTTTTATTAAAATTAATCAATACAATCTCTTATATTAAAGTCATATAAACAATATTAGAAAAGTGATGATGTAACATAGACAAGTATTGAAAAGAAAAAAAAAATATTCTGACACGTGTTATGTTGTGTCATCATTTTTTTTAATATCCTTAAAACTAAATTAAGAGAAAAAATCATATTAATTTATTTAATCAAAATTGGAATTACACTGAATTAAAAAAATAATGATAAAAACACATTAAAAAAACAAAAAATAGAATGAAAAAACTTATTAAACCTATTTTATAATACTAACAAACTTTTCATTTGTAAAAATCTCTAACTTAATATAATACCATTGGATTTATTTACAGAAGTCTTGATTAAATTTGAGAAGACAGAGCAGAGGTATGCTAAAATAAAAATCTTTACCCAATAATACACTCCTTAAATTATATTTCAACAATATTCATATAATTAAATTCTTTGAGAAGTGATAATATTTAATGATTTTGTTTCTTTAATTGTGAATGTCTATATTTTTAAATATATTTAATTAAGTTTTAAATTCTTATTAAATTTAGATATTTTTAATTGAATTTATATTTATATTAAAAAAATTATTTTAATAAATATTTAAAAATTGAAAGTTTTTCGATTGAATATCTGCCTATAGATTTTCCTGGTAAATAAGTTAGGTGGTTGTTATCTTGTTTACTAATATGTCTACAATAAAATAAAATCTAACTTAAATTAAATTTTAAATCTTTTATAAATTTGATATTTTTTAATTAAATTTTTATTAAAAAAATTATTAGGTATTCAAATTTATTATTTTATTTCAATATTAACTAAATCCACACAATTATATAATTTTTCAATTTCAAACACAATTCCACTAAATATTTATTAAATAATTATTATCATTTAATTATAAAAAATTTAAAAATTATTAATAAATTTATTAATAAATTTATTAAAATATTTAATTATTAAAAAATTAAGCTATTTTAGATTTCTATAAAATTATATATTATTATATAATTCACACTATTTAAAATTTTATTGTTGAATAAAATATTAAAAAATAATTGAATAATTATATTATAATAATTCTTTATGTATAATTAAGATTTGTTATTAACCCTTATTCTTAATTAGATTTCAACTTCAACTCAATATCCTTACTTCTTCCGCAATATTATTTCAAGCCTTGCATCTTATGATGATGGTGAGTTTACATTGTCGTTGTAGTCGCTACCACCACTACAATCATATATAAACAATAAAGAGTGTGTGATGCTAAAATATCTGAAAGAGAAGAAAGAGGAGTTTAAAGTAATAGGCAAATGCATGGTGATACTAATATTATGAAGCAGTATAAATTTTAAACCCAAACCCAATAAATTTTAAATAATGTAAATTATATATGATAATCTATAGAAATATAAAAATAGTTTGATTTTTTAGTAATTAAATATTTTAATAACTTGATTAATAAATTTGTTAATAATTTTAAAATTTATTTTAAAAATGTTCATAATTAAATAATTATTATTTAATAAATATTTAATAGTAGTGTATTTGAAATTATAAAATTATACAATTATATGGTTGATTGTAAAATAAAATAATTAATACTCCATTAAAAATATAAATATTTTAAATATCTAATACAACATAATTTTTTTAATAAGAATTCAATTCAAAATATATTTTAAATACCTAATACAACATAACTTTTTAATAAGAATTCAATTCAAAATATCAAATATATAAAGAACTTAAAATTTAATTTAAATTAATTTTTATTTTCTATAAAAGACACACCAATAATATTAAGATAAGGTAATAATTATATCACTCATTTAATGATAAAATCTAAACAACAGAAACTTAATTAAAAAAATTAAATATTTTTAATAGTCAATGGAACAAACAATTTTCATAAATACTCAATTAAAAGTACCTAAATTTATCAGCGATTTTAATTAAGCCTAATAAATATCACAATAAATTAAGATTATGAAATTAATAGTTAATATATTTAAAAATAAATTTAACTTTTTCTAATTAGAAAATAAATTATTTTTTTCTTGCATAAAAGTCCAGAAATAGTAATAGAGTTCTCATATAAGTTTGTGTGGAAAAGAGGTACCTCACGTGTCATTGCCAATGGAAAGAAGTAAAACTGATGGAAGCTATATTGTACCACATCTCAATATACACATTAACCCATTTCTTTAGACACAAAATATAAATGAAAATAACTAAATTTATATAATTAAAAAAGTCCATTAAAAATATTTTTATTAATGAAATTTGATATCATAAATATAAAAAGTTGAAATTAAAATCTCAATTAAATGAATAATATTTTAGAACGGTACAAGCAAGTAAAAATTAGTTAAATTTACTTTATTTGTTAAAATAGCAAAAGATTGTATTCGACAATAATATGTATTTTACGTTTTATAGGAGTATTTACAGTGATGTCTAATTTAGTTGTTGATTAAAAAGTCATATAAACAAAACATGAAATTTATGTAATATCAAATTCAAATTAATTTTCTAAATATAATATTTTCTTTCATTTAACTTAACTAAAAAGAGTGAATATAATGAAAAGGAGAATTATTAGTTAAAATGTAAATAATAAAAATTTGACTGAGCAATAAAAGTAAAGAGGTAAAGTTTAATTATTTTCGTGATTTATCTACAATTACGAATTTTGCTAGCTTTTTCTAATCAAGTTAAATACAGTATTAAGTTGCTAAAAATACTAACAAGAAAAGATATGCGAACCTTGTCACTAATTCTAGTAGACAAAAATACATTCTAGATAAATATCAAATGATAAAAAAAGCAAAGTAATAAGTAAGAAGAATTGAGATAAAAGACAAAATAGAAAATGAATAAATAATCTTGTAAGAAATCCTTAAAAATGTGAAAGTAAGAACTTTTTCATGATAATTATTTTATATAGTATTATTAACTAACAAAAATATTTTTACAAATATAATCCGTTAAATGATATATGTGATTTGTCACCTATTATATTAAGTTTGTAAATGGGGTGGGGTGGATGCGGGTTTTAGTGTCTCATCTCCATTTCCAATATATAAATGCATCTTCATCTCCATTCCTGTATCCAACGGATATGAAAATCCATCATCATTCCCATCGGATAACGGATATATACTCATATTCATGCTCATACCCACATTCTTATTGTTCTACATATATATTCAATAATTTTTTACAAAAAATAAACAAATCACAAAAAAAATAATTATGATATTATTAGAATTTAATATCAAATAAAAAAAGAATTATAAATTCATAAATCTCGAATCAGAGTACTAAATAACAATTGGATAAAAGTCAAATAATTATAAAAAAAATCTAAAAATTACATAAAACTAAAATTTTTTTATAACCAAAACATCTATTAATCTTGCAAATGTTGAATAGTTTCACTTGCGTTCAATCCACCTACAAATAGAAGAGGAGAAAAATTAGATACCATAAATGAAATTAAAAATTTAGTTAATAAAATAAATATAATATCTTCATCGTCAAATTCATTTTCACTCATTAGAACATTTTTTTCTTCCAATTTTTTAGCACCTACAAACATCAAATATAAAATATTAAGTGAGAATTCATAAGAAAATACTAATTAATAATGAATATTAATAATAAATTAATTACCTAGATAGTCTGAGTTTCATAGCCAACTTTTAGCACTCATCAAAGTCTCTACTGTAATATGATGAAGTCGACTACGATGAGGATTTAATATCTGACCACTAGTGCTAAAAGCAGATTCAGAAGCAACAGTTGTGATTGGAATAGCTAAAACATCTCTTGCAATTGCTTAAAGGGTTGGATACTTTAACCCATTTGTTTTCCACCATGATAAGATTGAGAGTTTGGAAGAGAGAAGACAAAGCTTATATGGAGTTAGGGTTGGAAATGAGAAGTCACAAAGAGAGAAAAAAAGAAGATAAAAATATTAGTAAGATAATACAAATAAGAAAGGTTATATTCTCTGTCTACTAGTATTAACTAACAAATCTCTTTTTTCTAAATAAAATTATGATTTATTGAAAAAAGTTATTAAATTATTAAATATCATGCTTAGTACCAATACAAAATTAACAGTCACTCATAATATTTAAATTAAATTTTATTTTCAAAAATAATTTTAAAATTAATTTAATAGAAATATATTAATATTAAAAATATTATGGGTGTTTTAGTAATTTCAAACGGAGACAGGTATGAGTGCGGGGACGGGTATGGAGATGGGAACGGGGCGGATATGTACATACACATCCCCGTTCCCATACCCAATTTAAAAAAATTGGATATTACCCATACCCATACTCAGTTAATGCGGGGATTCCCCTTCAAACTCGGGGCGGGTTTGGTTAATACCCATGGAGACGGGTTCATTTGTCATCCATATTTATAATTAACACATCACTTAGTTTTCACTTAACATGTCACGAGAACATATTATACTACAAATAATTAGTGAAAGATAATATTATTTTATTTTAGAGTAATTTTAATATTTTTAGAGATCAATTAGAACTTAGAAAGTGAAATATATTTTTAGGAATCCAAAACATCATTTAACCTACCTTTACTATTTTCCTTCTTCGTCAATGTATCATAAACTAGTATATCAGTTAAGTTTGGAAGGAAAACTAACAATTCTAGAAATTTTTTTGAAAAACATTTATGTACATGTACAAATACCTTTATTGTGTGTGTTTGTCTATCTCTTGTAAAAAGTTTCTACATATGGTTGGCTTATGAAATCTTCAAACTCGTTCAAATCCTACCTCATTGTATATTACTTCTTTTAATTTTTTTTCCTCGCATTTTAGTTTGTCTTATCATCTCTTCAATTCAATTCCTTCGAAATTCTCACCATTTTTATTTGTTTGGCCACACACATAAAATACACTGTCTTGAGATCCCTAAATGATGCTACATTTTTTCAATGCAATTCACCTATTCCTCCTTAAAAATTTTCATTTTTATAACATTTTCTTTGAACTCCTTTAACCAAAATATCTTTCTTGTGTTCATTTGAAGTTTTTGTTTTGATTTTTAAATAAGAATCTTAAATTGGCTACTTGAATTACGTAGGGAGTGGGAGATTTAATTTTATTTGACTTTTCTCACTTACATTGAGTTAACGAGGTTCAAGATCAACAAGCACATATATTAAACCAATATATTATTGAAGCTTGAAAGGAAAAAGAAAAATAATAAAAGTATGATGGAAGAAGATGTCATTAAAAATGAAATATGTTTAATAAAACTTAATAATCTCTCAAGTTCTTGAAAGTGTCTTTCGTCTTTTAACCAGTCTTGGAAAAGTATCAAAATTAAAAATTAGTACTTCTAAAGTAATTTTCATGTGGGTTCTTTATAATAGAATTAGTATGCCGACGTGACACATTAGTGAACATTAGGCATGATAGGTAGAGTTGATGTGTCTTATTAGCTAACATCATTCGTATGAAGAACTGATGTGAAAGACAAATATTACTTACAACACCTAACTCTATATCTCCTAAACCCACATCACTTACAACAAGGTCATTACCTTCCATATCCGCGTATTCCTTTTCATCACAACCACCTTACATAACCTTATTCTTAGTTTTAGCCTCATTCTTAGTCTCATTCCCAATCCTTAGACTCAACATTATTATTGTTTACTGTGACAAGGCTTATTACCCTTGTTAGGCCCAAGTTTCAAAAGGATTTTTTACTATCTTATAGGTTCAAAAACCATGTGTGTCACAAACAAATGCACTTGACCATTTCAATTTGTAATATTCACCATATTAATTGCACTAGTGTCATCAATCAAGAGGTTATAGGCACAATTAAATACTTCAAACAACCAAAACCTAATCAAGACAATATTTTTGTGCCACCATTGAGCCCTAAGCCAAACATGACAACAACAATCAAAGAATCACGAAATAGCAATGACCTTATAAAGTTAATTTTAAATCAGCCAATTGCACAAACTAAATCATCGAGTAATGACCACCACTATCGTAATCGTCAAGCAATGACAAAGACTACACCATCCACCACTACACGAACCAAATGTCTTCAAAAATCCTATCTGTGTTAATGACGTTTTGTTTTCAATATTTAGAACATAGAATATTTTTCACTTTAGTAAATAACTACAAAGATCCAATAATATCCACCTAAATAGAAAATGTCACATCAGTGTCATGTCTTGCTTTATCATTGCTGATTGCATCAACGTTAACAAAAAGGGTGACATTAACTATTTTTAACTAAAATATGAACTCAATTAAGAGCAAAAAATTTAAGTGGGAATATTGAATAAATTTGAAAAATATTGCGACAAAAAAGACTATTATACCTAAATTTGTTTTTGAAATATTGTAGAGTGAATGAATTATCTTATGACTAAACTAAGTGGATCAAATTACAATCAAATCATGACACTTAAACTTCTACACTCTTAAATAGAAAGAATAGTATTTTGATTATCTACTATAATTTTTTTACTTAATGGTATTATATTCATTAATGGTTCTAAAAAAATTTAGTTCCTATCTAAATATTCTAATCCAACCTAAAATAAAAAAATAAACAACTTGATCAAATAAAAATAATCTAATTTTTATATAAAGATTATTCATATGAAAATATCACTATAAAATTATAAGATCCTAACTATGTAGTACTTTAAAGTTCAACTATCACTTATTTTTTTAAAAATAAAATATTATTAAAAAAAGAAAATAATATGAAAGGACCAAACCAAAGTTGATATAACTATATCTATTTCTAAAATAATATTCTAGAATACAATTTAGTAAATTTTGGAGAAAAATAATCTAATTTTAATTCCTATAAAATGTTTTGTTTCAATTTTCAATTTTTATTTGAACTCTCCCTACGTTCATTTTAAAAAAAACATCCTATCATATAAAAAAATCAATAATAAGCACAATAAAAATGGTTTTATTCACTCAACCAATTATACCAAAACTTTATTTATTCCAAGTATAAAATATTAAAATATATAAACATCCAACTTCCTAGGCAACAGAATAAAATATTCATTATTACCACGGTTACACTTACTTTTTTTTACACCATCATATCACTACAATATCATTTATCACAACCATATTATTATTGTCAATATTATTATTATTATTATTATTATTATTATTATTATTATTATAACATTTATTACCACTATCTCTTAATTCAAATTATTAACACACAATATGTGAAAATAATAATATTAAAAAATCACAATAAATACTGTTTTATCTTATTTCATTATCCGTATAAAATACACAGAAATAAGAAATTATTTATGGAATACATTTAGTTAAAAATATTTATCAAGTTAAAATTAAGAGTTAATCCAATTCATATAAATTAGATTAAGTTATTTTGCAATTTTATTCAAATCCAACTCAACTTAATCTCTTAAGAGTTAGATGATAAAATTTATATGTTAAACTCAAGATTTATGATCAAAATTAAATAATAATAACAACTTTATTATAATTTTTATTCAATTTACTTAATTAATGTACTAATTAAATATGTATTTTTAAAATATTAATTTTTTTAATGTTTTAAATATTAAGTATTAGTCTATTTTAAGTAACTATGAAACATCTAATAAAAATGTATAACATTACAAATTTTAAGGAAAAAATAAAAACCCATAGTTCAAATTACTCAACTTAATCATACTCAATTAAAGATATAGGTTAAGTATCCAACTAAATTAAAGATAGGTTAAGTTAAATTGATGTTTCTCCGTACACCCACTTGATCACCTTCATTTGTTATAAAATATATTCTTCAAAACATACCTTTTATATTTAAGATACATTTTGAAAAACTAGTTCCAAAATAAATTGAACTGAGTGCAGAAAGAAAAACGCACTCTATGTTGTTTTATACCTTACTGCATATCAAAGCACCTTTTAATCCACACGTAACTCTTTCTTTACCTGTATTTAATTGTAGAGTAGTACTAAAAGTACACAAACTAGTAACCGACAAATATGCCTACTGAGAAAGAACTGTTTACATGGAATGGAGTGTGTGTATATAAGCAAGGGCATGAAACATCATTCACCCATCAGCCAATATAACTCTAGCTGGGAAACAACGAAAAGGCTAATTTGTAAATAATATGTATATAAAGCAAGCATTCCCCTGGAAGTGAGGAAAGGGTAACAATTATTTCTTCCCTCAGCGACCGACACTGAATACATAAATATTAACATGAAGTTTGTATTGTCCAGGCTAATCTACAGAAAATGCGCGCACCACATACTTCTTTTCTCGATGCTGAAAATGCCAAGCACAATATTCATTCAGATGCTCTCCATTTAATATGTTGTCTTTCAAGCCAAGCCAAACCAAGATCAAACTAGATGGCATACACTATCTCCCCACTGCTATCTATATCAAGCTCAGATTCAGCATCAGATTCAGATTCTAAGTCATAAATTTGCTCCCCCATTAACTGGTCAAAAGTATAAGTCCCAGCTGCTGGTACGGTAGCTTCTGAAATTATCTGCATGATCGTATCAACGCTCTGCATGGGTTGGTCTGGCTCTTCAAATTGATTACTCATTATCTTCTCATCCATCAGGTCCGCAGGGAGATTCTTCAGAAACCATTCATGGTTCCAGATTTCGGACATGGTGATTCTCTGTCACGTCAATGTCCCCAAAGACATGTTGAGATTTAAATAAATGATTTTGATTGAAGTTAAATTCCTATATTTTACAGTCAGCAGACCCAACTCAGTCAAAACACATTCAACATTTTGCCTGTTCTCTATGATCACATTTAATGTTCGATAGTCCAGAATATATTCATGACAGACATACAACCACGCAGGACCTATACAAAGTGAAAAGGTAATGCATTGGAATAAGTAGAATAAAACATCCTAGGAGAATGAAAATGCCCGACAATTATGTCAAAAACATTCAAATGCTGAAAACCCCTTTAAAGTGACACAAGTGATATCGCTTGAGCTCAAACATAATAGTGTGACAATAAAGTAATCAAGACATTCAAAGTGGTAGTATATAAAAAATTAATATAAAGAACAAAATTCTCTACGATTGTATATAGCCCAATTTATTTATTGCAATAGTAGGTCAGTTGTCTGAAATAGAAATTACCTCTGCTGGGTCAAAAACAAAAATCCTTGAGATAAGGTGGCGACACTCTTGAGATATTTGAACACAGTCAGGAATGGCATACTGGACACTAAGAATTCTCTGCAAGAGAAGCAGGCAGCAATCACAAGTTGCACTCGAGCAATCACAAAACGAGCACATATCTGAAGATCTGATATATACCTGAATTGTCTTCCGAAAGTCCTTTGGTTCATTAGGATCTTCAAAAGGATATGCTCCCACTAGCATCACATATAAGGTCACTCCACATGACCAGACATCTGCAAGCTAATTATAAATGCAAGAGAACATAGCAGAAGAAACCCATTAAGATACTACTCCACATCCAAAGTAGTAAAGTTAAAAACAAAATCTTTGATGTATAAACCAATTTCATACTTGCACTACTCTAATGATATTGAAAAATTAAAGGGGTGTGTTTAAAGGATTAAGATAAAACAGGTAATGGAGGAGGGTACTGCTTTTGTACCATGTTGAGAAGGAAGAAACTGTGAAAGAATAAAATGAATTCTGTATGTTTTGTATGCACATAAGTATTTTTGATGAAGAGATACAATAATAAGGAACAAAATCAATATCTAACTAATGGAAAATGTTTGTTAAGATATTTCCCTCTCAAATCATATCACATCTCCTTATTTATTGTAATCAATTCCCATCTCTGACAGGATGGATCTCTCATTAGTAGATGGTTAGTTAGTACAATTGTTAAGATGTGGATATTGCAGACAAAAACACCTCAAACCAAACTAGAAAGTGAAGCCACATTTGTGTAAGTTTGAACTCAATGTTAATTTAAAAAAATGTTTGAGTACAAATGAAATAAGGGTGAATTGAGGTGGTAATGATCTCGACTAGATTTATGATTTAATTATATTCTGAAATTTATATTTTTTTATTGCTGTACTGAACAAAACAAAAAATAGAATCCTTTCACACATTATTTAATTGGAGGGAAATAGAGGGGAGGAGAGGAGAGGGCAAATCCCTTCCCTCCAGTTTGTGCTTTAGAAATAAAAAGTTCATTAAGTACCGAGTACAAAAAGACGAGAATGTAAATTACCTCCTATTCTCTCAATAATAGTAGAAAAATAGGGCCATACTGCAACTGTAAATTAAATTGTCACTAAGGAACTAGAAAGTACAGATTCAGCAGGGGATGCAAGGATACAACAAATTTAACAATAATAGGAAATAATCCAACTATTATGCACATATTAAATTAGAATACAACACAAATCTCAAATCAAGAGTAAACCGATATCTATAATTTATTGTGATATATAAAAATTTAAAAGTGACAATTTGCAAACGATAAAGGTAATTTAAGTATCTGAGATGTGTTCGACATTGACATGACTATAATTTTGAAGTGTCTGCGTTTCCATGCTAAGTTAATATTTTGAGCTAGTGCCACAAAGTCCTAAATTAGGTGGGAAAGAACACCCAATAAAAAAGAATGACCTTTGTTGGGAGTGCAGAGCAAAATGACCATTTGGTTGGGTGAAAAACTAGACAATAGCATTGCTTTAGTCAAGAATTACCCAGCTCACAAAAGATGACAAGATAACAAAATGTTCATTTGATTGTGACAGTAATGGATCTATGCAAAAAAGAAAAATTCCACGAAATAAAACAGTAAATGCTCTACCTTGCCATCATACTCTTGCTTCAGCAATACTTCTGGAGCAATATATGCAGGAGTCCCCACAGTTGACTTCGGTTGTGAATGAAGCACTGAAGACTGTAAATCACATCAACGATCAGATTTATGAGATATGACAGTGATGATGTCCAGGCACTTACAAGACAGAAGGAAATTGAAACAATGAAATAAAAGAATAACAGCAAAATTTCAAGGAACTCAGCACAAATTTGAATTTCAATGCACTCTAGAACGGAAGACCAAGATACAGGTTAAGAAGAAAAAATACCAAAAACCTGCAATGGCTAACTAATCCGTTTTCTCAAGAACCCCAGGAAACACTCTAGTGTTGTGACAAGCTTACAGGCTCATAACTTTAGCAATTCAAACTCTAGGTCAAGGGAATCCATAATGGCCAACAAGCTTAACTAAAGAATTTAGGTTATAAAATTCACCATCAACAGTCATGTAAAAATGTCTCTTAAGGAGTTACTCATTTCATCATTACAGTCTAAATCTGAAGACCGAAAGTGACTGAAGAAAAATGAAACACACACACACACAAGCAGAAAGGATTTGGACTTAAATATAATTCAACCTAACAACTCCCAGTAAAACATGCAAAAGCATGGAACTCACACCTGAAAAGCTAGTGAGAAAAAGAAAACCTTACCTTGGAGTACCCAAAATCACATATCTTCAAACGAGGTGCTGGGCTTCCATCCAGCAAAGTGTTTTCCAGCTTTAAGTCCCGATGACATACTTGCTTTATGAACAGACATATTACAAAGAAGACTGATATATCAGACACAATGTTCAGAAGACTGATACATTACCTATACTACATTTCAGTGCAGTGTAAACATAATTTAGATTGGACAG
Organism: Lablab purpureus; assembly: GCA_030347555.1. Lineage (NCBI taxonomy): Eukaryota > Viridiplantae > Streptophyta > Magnoliopsida > Fabales > Fabaceae > Lablab > Lablab purpureus. The sequence continues at coordinate 19,283,829 of CM059256.1, read as the reverse complement.
AGCACAAGGGAAAAATGTTCAATTACCATAGCATGGCAATAACTAACCCCAGATATGAGTTGTTGAAAGAAGAATCGAGCCTGAATCATAACAAAGAGTTAGGAACTTGCATAAAGCAACGTATAAGAATTACAAACTGATGATGATCAAGTGAATAATAAGTAAACAAAATAAATAAGAACCTCATCCTCAGTAAAACGTCCAGCATTGCAGATTCTCGCAAAGAGCTCTCCTCCAGATGCATATTCCATTACAATCGCCAGATGAGTAGGTGTTAAAATAACCTGAGTGAAATTTTATAAAACATTACAAAATAAGTGATTGCTACTGCTATGAACAATAACAACGTACAAAGTAAAAATATATAAATATCAAGGTGTTTAGAAGACAATCTCAGTTTTGTCATATTGTGGGAAATTGTGGATAAATGTGACCACAATAGCCGTCCCTACCACTCCAAAAACCTTCACAGTGTGGCCAACAACACAGTCACAGAAAATTGTGGCCGATGTGGCTACAATTGCAGTTGTGGACAGTAAAAAAACCTTAAAGTTGCGGCAAAACCGATAGTTGCAGACAGTTATTTACAACCTTGAGCAATATACTTACCTCTTTAAACCTAACAATATTGGGATGCCTCAAAGACCTGTGGTTAATAATTTCCCTCTTCACATTTTCATCAATCTGTGAAGCACAATAACACCGTAAAGAAACACATGAGTCCAGCACTTCACAAGTAAGAAACAGCTACTTGCTAAGTGCTAAGCAATGGCGTAAAAAATTTATAAAAGAAACAGAAACAAGTAGTACCGAAACAAAAATGGAAACACGGAACATAACAAAAATAGCATCACACGTCAGCAACAACCGAAGAAACAATTAAAGCAAGTCGATCATGTGGACAATTAGTTTTTTCCTTCTCCCTTCGCCAAAAGCGTGAAAACAAAAAATTTTCCAAAACAAGAGGCAACAAAGGGAACACCACGAAAGAAAACACATAGAAAAAAGATCAGAAAAACGCTTTTGGTCATTCATTCGTTCGTTCAGACAACCTTATCGCCCCTCTCGATGTACTTGACGGCAACGAGTTCCTTGGTCTGTTTATCCTGCATCAGCCTGGCCACGCCGAAATTTCCGGACCCGATGTCACGGACCAGATCGTAACGGTCACTGTCGTGCATGATCGGCATGTCCATGCCCGGTCCGACCGTCAACGCCGCCCGATCCATCTTAAAAACGAACCGGAAGGAGAAAAAAATATAAAAAGCAACGGCAATAACGGAACCTTTTTTGTTCGCTCTGGAACCGCTCTTACATCAGAGAACTGAATACGTTGGGAGTGCGGTGCAGAACGGCAACGACGATTCGATTTGCAGAGAAGTTGAGTTGAGTGGGAGAAAAGAGAAGCGAAGACTTTGTGTGCGATGGATGGTTTGTTGGTGAGGGAAAGAAAGGCGAGAGAAGGTAACACAATAGATAAAAAAAATATTAGTGGATTGGGTTGGAATGGAAGCAAGCAACTGCAAATTGGTGGAACCAACCACACAGAAAACGGTGCCGTTTTCCCCTCTGTCCGAGATGACGCATATCGCGCTCCATAATGCGTAAGCAATGTTGTCGCCTTCTTTCTTTTCTTTCTTCTCTCTCACCTTCCTCTTCATTATTATTTATTGTTATTTTCTTTCATGGGTATTTTTCACACGCAAATATCTTCCATCACAATTTTAATGTTGGGGCTTTTAATAATATTCAGTTCAGCTTTTTTGTGAATAAAAAATGTTTCTGAGAACATACTAGAAACTGTTTATTTTTTAGTATGATGTATGAGTAGTAGTTGTAAATTTGTAGTATCTATGTAAAAAAAGAAGTGCTATAATGATGAAAGTTATGTCTGAAAGATTTATTTTGTTGGTAATAAAGTTGTGTTAGAGAATAGTTGTGGTGATTAGATAGGGTGGGTGGGTGTTACTGTCATGGTACAGTGGAAGCAAGGCACTTGAAGTGAGGCCTTTGGTTTCTAATACCCTTTTGAGGGGTTGGGTTGGGTGAGAGGATGGTCCCCCACTTGAAATAGAGAACAGGGATTGGATTGAAAATGGATTTTGATGGGAATTGGTCAACGTAGAAGAACTGTTCTGGAATGAAAGATGGAAAACAAATAGAAGGGATGATGATGATGATGATGATGAGAAAGTGATTTTGTTGGGTGCAGTGACAATAAAGGCTTGAAATGCAAAGCAAGAAAAAGGTTGAAGTTGAAGGACTAATAATAACAATAATTATAATGCTAATTCATTCCACCCTAAAAAGGAAATAAGTAAGCAAGGGACAAAAGTTTTGATGGGTAATGAGAGACAGCTTGGGAGATAAATATCTTGTTGCACATTTTGGTACCTTGGTTAGGTGAAGATATCAATAACATACTCAATACCACTTCTTTCACTACTATAAAACCTCACATTATTATTGCCCTCTCCCCTCCTTCCAGTACCAAAAATAAATCATCTCCTTCTCTTCCTTATTCACATTGTCTCCAAAATTAGCTTCCTTTCAAGTGCCTATAAGAATATTAAGTCAAAAGTAACTTTTTTTTTTCTTAACTTTGCATATAAGCACTGTGGATTTTAGTTGGGACTCAGAAGAAGTCTTGGTGTCCCAATCCCTTACCAAATTTATTATTTTTAATACTTTTTTTCAAAGTAATAATGTTTTAGTTACCTTAATTTGGATATATTATTTTAGTTTTCCTAAAATATTAGATAACAGTATCTTAATTTTAGTTATCTTTTTTTAATTAAAAATATCACATTTATATTGTGATTGATTATATGACATTTAGTAAAAACAATTTATTATAATTAAATGTAAGTTCTTATAAATTTAACTAAAATTAAAGTTGCCTTTATACTTTATTTATGTTGGTTTAAGTCTTCCTATTTCTAAATATTGAAGAAATTGGGTGTTTGTCCTAACCTTGCTAACTTTTTTTTTATGTGGTTAATGGTTGTTATGTAAAATTATTACTTAATTATTTTATTTAGAAATTTAACTATATAAATAATATTACTTAATTATTATTTGTTTTAATAAATTGTATATTCTGTTATAGTTTCATAACAAAAATATTATATTTTTTATTATTTCTAGATTAATCGAATTATATTTTTTTAAATATTTTTATAGTATTATTATTATAAATATTTTTATTTACAATTAAAATATTTTATTTTACTTTTCCATATCAAATTGAGACTAAAAATTATATATTAACTCTGTTAGCGGATCAAGTTTATTTTATATATTATATATAGTTCACGATTCAAATTAACAAATATATTATCTCCCAATCATAATTTTTTTTATTTTTCTTCTATCATCTTTTGTTTTTAGAGTTTGAATTTTTTTCTAAAATATAATATTTCTCTTATTTCAATAAACTATTTTAATGGTGGTTGGTTCCTATTGTCTTAGAAGTAATTTTATGTGAAATATAATTTATTATAATTATAATTTCGTTGACTTTTATAGTATAATTAATAAGAAATTTTGAAAAAAAAATATGGTTAACAAAAAGTACTGATGTTCATAATAAATTCCTTAAAGGCATGTAAAATTGGTGATTTTTATCTATAATGTTGGATCTTTAAACATTAATCTTTTACAAAAAAATAGATTTATATTATATATATATAAAATACAATTATTTTGGTGAACTTTAATACCTAGGTGTTGGTTGGATTTTGACCCACCTTCTAGATCCTGATGTCATGTCTATTGAAGGGTTAACATTATAATTTTTAAAAATATAAGGTTAATTACAAATTTTAACCGAATCTTTAAGGAGAAACACTCGTATTACTTTAACTCTAATTATATGTTTTAATGAGTATTAGAATATATCGCTTGAAGTTTATAAAGAATAATGATTATGAACATATATATATATATATATATATATAATAACTAAAATGTTTTTTTACTTTTCTAAAATTGTTGTTTTCTCTAAAACTTAAATTATATAATTTTTCTTTATTTTTTTAAATTATTAATAATTATTTTTTCTTTTATTCTTTTAAAAGTGATAAACTTGTAGCAACTGAGAGTAGATCATATTCAATTGAAGACAATTTTGATGAGTTAATAAAACTAAGATATTATTAATCTAATATATACTTTTGTTTATTAGGTTTGACTTCCTATAAATAATTTAGAGGATCTAAAGTATCATCATCTATTTTTTTTAAGAAACTTCTTAAAGAAACATGATGTTATGTAAGGTAAGTTAATCTAAAATGGGGTTAAGGTAGAAGACTATGTGAGTTTAAAACAGTATTTTGTTATTATGCTATCGGATAAACTAAATATTTATAATTATATTAAATGCGTATATGTTTGGAGTTTTATTATAAATATGATTTTTATATTTTGATGATCATTTTGAAAAAATTTAAAATAAATTTAGACTAAAAACATGTATAAATTTGATTGAGAAAGCATGTAAAAAGTTAAATTTTAGTTGAAATTAAACTTGTTAAATAGGTTGTTGATATTAACATATATTGCTTAATTGATGAATTGGTCACTTAGGAGACATTGAAGTGATGGAAATCTAATTCTTAACATGAGATTTCTTCCTAAAGTATTTACACATTGCTCAAACGATGGTGTTTTATAGTCAAGCGTGAGTTGGTGTTTTGAGTGAAGAAGAGATTTAAATCTATTTCTCTTCTTCTTGGATGTAAGATTATTCAAGCATTAAAAAAATAAAATCAATTTCTTTTCTCTGATAATGTAATGCTTAAGTGCTAAACAATTATTCAAGCAACGAGTATTACCACCATTCAAGCTATGGTTCATCTCTCAAATGTTATTTCCTTATGTTTAAAACTTAATTGCATTCATTTTAATTGTATCATGAAGATGTAATTATTATATGATTTGATTTTAACCTTGTTGTATAAGTATAAGAGTGACTATTGCATAAAATAATTTTAATTAGATTGAATTTTATTAGATTGAATTGGTTCATATGGTTATATTAATGATAATTACTTATATATATTTTTAGTGTCGAGATATTGAGTTATGAAACATTTACACTACTTTGAGTGTCATAGTATTGAGTTATGAAACATTTACCCTAGTTTGAGTGTCATGATATTGAGTTATGAAACATTTATAAGAATAAGATATCCAGACTAATTTACTCATGTAAATTAAGATATCAAGTGGTGAAAAGATGATAAAAAAAATTACAAGAGATAACTTAAGTCATGTAAATTAATATGTGAAAAAATGATAAAGAAATTTACAAACATTTTGTTAAGTGTGTTTGTGTGTGTGTGCAAGGAGTTCTCCTGATTACACATGTATAACCATGTTTATCTAGAAGACTTTGATCTTGAATTAGTCAGGAGTAAATTTACTCAGTACTTATCTTTCATAAGTCATCAAATATTATGATTCTAGTAGTGGTTGATAGGGAAAATAATAACTTAAAAATCCAAAGTATCAAAGTATGCATAGAAAATAATTTTTCCAGCTCGAAAGAATCTACAAGAAATAACAACAAAACATAAAAAAGACAAATATTTTAATATTAAAATTTTTCTCAATGTGAGAAGTAAAAATTTATATGCACATTATCTCTTTTACAAGAGTACCAATTCGTACAAGTAATAAAGTAGAAAGTACAAGTATAATTTTTTCAAGGGATTGGCGGTTGTTTAACCTATATGAATGGTTACTAATTTAGATTAGACGTAAAATATTTAAATTCATCAAGGTCAAGAACGAAGTCTCAACTTGCAAATTCATAAACAACTGGAAAGCGATTAATTAATATCAATTATATAACTTCATCGGGGTTGGAGTTCCTAAACTCACCTTTATATAAATTTCTCTACAAATATATCTCAAACAAGAATCCGCATTCACACAAAATGCATACTTGCCCTAATTCCTTATAAACAAGTTCTAAACTTTAATACACAAATAACTAATTCCTTAGTTTTTTCTTTAAAACTTGCATGAAGAACGTGTGTATAAAATGACCAAGTGTTATAATATTATGTCTAATATTATAACTCAAGGTTGTTCCATCTTGAGTTCTAACTTTCAAAAGCATTTTCCAATGTTCAAAAGCATTTTCCAATGTTCAAAAACAACATAAAACATAGATGTTCAAGCTATACACGTGAAGCAAAAAAGAAGGAATACAAAAGTATGAGAAGATGTGTGTGTGTGTGTGTGTATATATATATATATAGCAATGAAACACTACATAAAGTTTGAGTTCATTACATCTAATCCCAATGAGAGAGGGAGTTAGCTAGTCCTAGGAATTTGGAGTAAAAAAAATTGACAAGTGGATGATCTTGAAGATGGAAGTCTCTCCCAAACCCTTCTTTCGTCAAAAGAGTCTCTCTTCTGTTCTCCTTTCTGTTTCATCCAAAAAGTCCCCAAATGAATCCAAAAGATCACTTTTTAAAAGTGATCCAAAAAACAACATCTCGTTGGGTGAGCAACTTCTCTCGCTGGACGAGAGTCCACGTGTAAACCAATATTTTAAACTTTGTTGCCTAATAAGAGTATTAACACCCAATAACTAGATGATCTCCTTGTTGTACAAGACCTTTTTGTCACAGGGCAAGAAAGACTTTCCAAACTCTTATTTCTCTATAAAAAATTAAAGAAATGAATAGTAATCACTTTTTATAAAAAAAAAATACAAGTATTGTAAAGTAAAAAGAGAAGAAATCATGACAGAAATATAAATAAAGAAAGTCAATTTATATAATCAATTAAGTTGAAATAAAATTTATTATACGTCAGTTAATCAAGTTTTACTAAGATCAAATAAGGATAAAAAAATAAAATCTAAGATATAAACAAATGCTTACAACTAGTTAATATATTAAAATAATAAAACTTATAAAGACCAAGAAAAAAAGAAAGTGAACCAGCTTTTTGCTCTATTTCTCTCTTCTTTTTTCCTCCCAAAAGATATAAATATTAACACAGAATCTTGATCTAGAAGACTCATCTTTCCTACTTAAATATAAATTTGTGTTGGTATTAAAAAAAATTCAAATAACTAATTAATTATTGTTCTTTATATTATAATTGAATTAAATATATTTTAAGTCTTTCTATTAATGTTTGCCTTAACCTTGTTAACACTCATTTGTGTTGAAGTTGGTAATGGTTGTTAACATTCACATGTCATTGATGATTTCGTTCTATTTTAAGAATACGAGAACGAAAATCACGACTTCTAAAAAAATATGTACGGACTAAACCTAAATTTAATTAAATTTTGAAGAACTGAAAACATTATTTTTAAATTATAAGGATTGCGTGGTCCATGAATCTATCTATCTCCTCTCTTTCTCTCTCTCTATATATATATGGTGAATTTTGATTAAATTTTTAGGAAAAGTCACTATGTATTAAATAAATTTAATATTTAAATAATAATTAAATAATAAAAAATTATAAATAAAATAATATATTATGTAAAAATGAAGAAAAATTAACTTAATAAATAAAACTAGCAGTAAATATAATATTTAATTTATTTACAAACATTAATTCAATGTATTTGTTCATATTTGTTTATCATCAGTAATTTCTAAATTTTGTAATAAATATAAAATTTAATAATTTTATATAAATTTTAAAATAATAGTAAAATAAATAAATAAATTTACTTACTTTTAAAGGATCGTTCTCCGTTCTTTTAGAGATTTGAAGCCATCAATGATGGAATCATGAGCAATATCCCTTTTAATATATGTATCATCGTATTGCCAAGAAATTCATTTTCCATTCTATTACAAAACCTTGTTTTGATGATCTTCATTGCTGAAAATGATCTTTTTGAAGTTACAGTGTGAAAATCGGAAGAGTCAATATTAAGCGAATTACTTGATCAATCAAGTAATATGTATTTGCCTTCCTTGTTTTCGTCAAAGCTTCACATAATTCAGACATAGTTGACAAGTTTTCAAAGTTCGAATGACTAATAATATGATTAAGGAATGCACAATTCTTTTCAGCATTTATTTTTCTCCATGTTCTAAATCATTTTCTTGTAAAAACATCTGATCCAGGTTGCCCACTTGGATTTTTACTAAACAAGTACCATGCCAAAAAATAAGTAGCATCATTACTTATAGAATACTTTAACCAAGAAGGAAACATTTTGAACTAAGTAAATTGAAATCTTCTTGGATGTTTATCTCTAGAGAGAGGATAATTTTCAAGATGACATTGATATTGATCCCATTTTAAATATGCTCTTCGAATTTTATCTCTTTGATTAACGGAAAATTCCCAAATTTAAAGACATTTTCTAGGATCACCTTCTAAATAATTGATATCAAATTCACTATATAATTTTTGGAATCTTGAAATGTTGTTCATCAAATGTAACTATTTGCTTATTTAAAATTAAAGAAATATCATTTTCATTTTTATCAATAATCTCCCTCTTAAAAAAAACATAAATTATCTTATTCTTAACCATGAGTATTGTACCTATTAAAAAATAATTGTTTAATTTCAAAATATATAAAATTATAATAAATTATAATTTACAGTCTAATCTAATTTATAAATCTCCTAAAAATATAATTTACAATCTAATATATTTATGGTAGTCACATAAAAATAAAGAAAATAAATTATATTAAATAAAAAAATTATAATAGGTACCTGAAATTGAACAAGTTTTGTAGAATAGAAGATAAATGATATATAAAAAAAAACGGTAGAAGAGAAAGTAACTTACTATATCTTTAACATAAAGAGAAAAAGAAGAAGAGTACTAATAACAATTTATCGTTAAAAGAAAAAAAATAAATGTAAATAGTTTTTATTCATAAATTTATATGACAACTTTAAAAGGTATACCTCTTAAAAAAAAATATTAATTATAAAATTTTGTTCTATTAAATTGTGTGGCTTATATAATAAATTTATATATATAATAAAAATGTTTGGGGAGTCATCAGTTTCTATTAAACTCGGTCCGAGTGTAAATCACATTTGTTTTATAATTTTATTTTTTAATTTATGTATATATATATATATATATATTTATTTATAGTTAAGTAGTTAATAAATAGTTAATATAGTAGAGAAGTTAAACAAACTTGTAAAAAATTTTAAATAGTAAAAAATTTCTATGAACTAAAAATATATTTGCCTTAACCATTTTTAATAAAAATAACATCTTTAATCAATTTAAACCAACACATAACATTTACTTATTTATTTATTTTAAATTTGGTAGTTCATTATTTTAGGACATAATAAAAGATTAATATTTTAAATTTGGTAGTTCATTATTTTAGGACATAATAAAAGATTAATAAAGGCAGGGACAGGAGTTGGATATGAAGAAGCTGGGACCTAAAAGAGATTTCTCAGCCCTAGAAATCTGAAACTCTTTAACACTTAGCTCGTTTCCATCTAATATGTCCTTCTCCTTCGCGACGCCAACAAACTAATCACAAGCCCACCTTCACCATAGCCAAAATTTCTGAACTAGTCAAAATATTTTTAAAATAAAAATAACTATTTTAAAAAACATATCATATTTGCATATGTATTTATTATATCGTTTAACTGAAAAATAATGTTATCAGTAGTTCGTAATTCAATAAATTAACTTGTCCATTTTCATATTTTAGTTAAGACGATAACGGCAAATTAATGTCCTAGCTTTTACTCACTTTTTACATTTTTCTAATTAACTCGTCAAATAGTTCTATTCTTTTTACCTAAACGCCAACTATTTTGAAAGAAAATAATTCAAATGCTTTTATTAAATATAAATTATTACTATTTAGCGACTTGACTTATATATAAAATGTATCCATTCCTAAATAAATCATAAGATCTTATATGTGTGGTATACTATTCTGGCATCTTCTAGTGTATCTTTGGAATTCACGTATAAAAAATAACATGAACATGCCAAATAAAATGATAAATATAAGATAAGCTAATTATTAAAAAAATAATAACTTACCAGTAATATCATCGTCTAAAAACATTATCATATCATTCTCATCCAGGTTTATTCCATCATGTACATTTAGTAAAATAAAATTGAAATATTTTTAAAAAATACAATTATTATTTTCAAACTCAAATATTAATATTTGTAGGTTACATTATAGTCATCAACAAACAACCAAAATCTAGACAGCTAAGACAATTAAAAGACAATTAAAAGAGGATTTTAAGAAGCATAACACATAGACATTACAATTAATACAATGGTCATATACATATTTTTGAATGTTAACTTTTCTAATTTAATTTTTTTAAAATATAATGTAATATTCAACTTTAATATACTCCTTACTTTAAAATATTTGACAACGTTACTCCAAAAACATCTTCTACTAAGAAAAACCTTAAAATCTAAAAATTCTTTCAAGAAAAACTTTTAAGAATAAAAGTCTTAAACTTGTCACAGAACTGACAGATTCCCTTTTTTACTTCGTAAACTTCTTGCTGCTGCTTTTGGATATAAAAATCAATGGAGTTTCGATCTATGCACTTTAGAAAGAGTAAAGAAAAGATACAAGCCCTATAAATATAATATTTAATGACATATAAAAAATGTCATCATAAATATAATATATAAGTATATGATTTTTATATATATATCCACTCTTTACTTTATAAAATACTACGTATTTAAGTAAAAAATAGAAATTTTGTAAAAATAAACTACTCAGTTCTTTCATTCATAAATTTTAAAAAACAGCATAATAATAATATAATATTTTTATACTATTTTGTATAATTTTTGCACCATTACAATATTCACAAAACATTAAAATAACTTAATTTTCAATCATGAAGATAAGACGAGTCTCTTATTAAATTATATTATTACTCAGTTTCCTATAATTCTCACTTTTCCTTTCAAGTTTTATCACACAGAATTATTTAACTCTAATATAAAAGAATAAAGAAATTTCAAAATAAAAAATTGTGTGAAATTAATAGTTGAACAGATAAACAAAACTCTTCATAGTAGTGATTAAACAGTTTGATACTGAGAAGGTGAATATGCTTTGTAGATATCTCAAAGTATTCAAGAAGCAGTTATAATGTAGATGAAAGGAAGAAGATATATATGAGTTGCATGAAAAGTGAAGGTAAAACAGTAATAGAATGATGAAAACAAAATTTCATCTTCACCCAAATCACTTTACGTAATTCTACTTCTGAGTAATGAATAATCTCATTTCTTAAGAGTATTTTGTGTGATAAACAAGACTTGAATTTTACCTTAAAAAATTACTCACCATAAAACTGAAAACTACAAGGATATATATTCAGTTCAATATTCAGCTGCACTAATAGTTTAATTAAAAATTTACAAAAAAATTATTTATCATATTTACTTATTTATCCAGTACGTAAATAATAATCATTTAAAATTATTAAATATACATTGTTATTTATACACAAAAATTATTGTTATTAAATTTAATACTAAATCACAATCATTATTACTATTAATTGGTAAGTCAAAAGAAAAACCAAAAAAATACATTTCATTACTTCTTATATTAAATAATAATTATTTATCACGTTTACAGATTTATATATATAACAAGCTCTAACGACATGGATTGATATTCTTTGTTCGTATGTGTTATTTTTAAAATTGATTCTTTTGAGACTTCATATAATTACAAATTGGTATTATTTTAAGTTTCATAAAATATTCGAATAATTTCGGTTAAGTTTATTATAATTGTTAACAATATTTGATTGATTTGGTTAGATTATTAGTTGTAAAATTTATAATCGATCATTTTTCACTTAACAAGAATTTAATTAGTTAATTTATAATATTAATTATAATTAATTGATTTGAATGTAATACAGATTACTTGATAATATATTAATTAATTTTAATAAGTTTAACTAAGTTTTAAGTTATTTATAAATTTAAATTTTTTTAATTCAATTTTTATTAAAAAAATTTAATCTATGGAATATTTAAAATATTTATTTTTTAATAAAATCTTTAATATTTGATTTTGTCATCAATTGAAATAATATCATTGTTAACTTACATTGTCCTGACGACCTATTTTTATATAGAAAATGAAAATATATTTAATTAAATTTTAAATTTTTTATAAATTTAGATTTAGATATTTTGAATTGAGTTTCTAGTAAAAAAGTTTGTTCTATTAAATATCCAAAAATTTTATATTTTTTAATTAAAGTTTTGTTATTTAATTTTATTGTTAACTGGAATAATGTGATTATCTAATTTTGTAATATTAAATATAACATCACAAACAATAATAAAAATAAAGTTTTGGAATCCCACTTATCTATATAAAAAATAATATTGTTTCATATCTCCATGATTGATTTTATTTTTGTTTTAGTATTTAATTCTTTTAAAAATGAAATAATATTATTTTTTAAAAATAGTTAAGGTTCTAAAACTTCACTTTTATTGTTGTCTAAGTTTGTTGTACTTGAGATTGTAAAATTAAAAAGTTATATCACTTTAATTAATGACAAAATCAAACCACAATTATTTAATTAAAAAATATTAAAATTTTGAACACTCATTTAAAATAAAAATTTTAATAGGACTCATTTGAAAATATTCAAATTTAAGAGGAACTTAAAACTTAACTAAGTTAATTTTTATTTTTCATGTAGAGACATGAGTCAATAACAAAATCAAATGATAGATATTCAATTGAAATATTTTGAATACTCAATATAATAAAATCTTTAATTGAAAAAACCTTATAAGTGACTTAAAACTTAATTAAGTCTTTTTCTATTGTATGAATTTTATTTAGTTATGAATATAACTAGTATTTGGATCAATGATGAGATTTCTCAACAAATAGACCCAGTCAATTATAGTATAACTGAAAGAGGGTTGTCATATTCTTAAAGATTAACAAATATTTATATAGTTAACTAATTCTTTCATTAAAACTAAAAAAAAATTTACAATGAGAATTCATGTACATTAAGCAAATACGTATAAAAAATATTGAAGTAATTGAAACAAAGCAAATTGATTGATAAAATTTAATTGTGATTGAAAGTTGGGATTGGATTCACTTGGTCTCTGATTTGCAACCTTTTGTTCATACATATAATTATATTCAACTTCTAATGTTCTACAGAATCAAACTAAGATGATCTCTCGCTCTTAGTTCTTAAGAATCTAACATAATCAGTCAATTTCTTGATCTACTATATTAGATTATTGCATTAAGAACAATACATTAATGACTAAAAACATCAACTATGTCTCGAGTAGCTGTTGTTTTTGGATGATTTAGCTTAGTTTAGAAAATTAAAGCATTTTCCAATTACAATCTAAATCCAAAATCATGAAAATAGATTCCTCTACTTTTCAAGCATCAAGCATAAAACTAAACTAAAGATGGAAAGACTGGATATAATCATATATATGGAGTTCAAGAGTTACAGAGAAGTTACAAGGTACCTAATCCCAACAAGGGAGATATTAGTTACACATGATGATCAAAGATCCTTCAATAAAAAAAGTACAAAAGGAAGATAAAATAACACAGGAAATTTCAGTTTCAGCTCTCCTCCTTACTTTCCTTAGCCAACCTTTCTCTTCTCCCTCTCTCCCAATTTTATAGTTCAAGCATTTAAATGCATTTTTACTTTTCTGCTTAGCCTCACATCCAAGTGATTAGTAGATGAGGATTCTTCAAATAAAATAGACCCAATAAAATAGATTGGATCAAAATCCAGATCCCTTTTAACTAGATCAAAATAATTTGGATATTTTAAAATCCAATTAAAGTAGATCAAATAAGGTTAAATCCAAATTAAATCCACTTTCTCAATTAGATTAAATTTTGATTCATTTTTTTAAATGAGGTTTAAATTTAGAAATTTGAGTACGGTGTAGACTGGACTCGACTAACTCATGTTGACCAGCTCCCAAGCCGATTTAGGATGATCGAGCTCGTGGTGACTAGGCTTAGGACAACTCATGTGTACCTGGCTCGTGACGACTCTGCTCTCGACTAGGCACAATCCAACTCGGGTTAACACGCTTGAGCAGACTTAAGTCGACGACCGAGGCCCGACACAATTTTGTTCGATTAGGCTTGGGTTGACTAAGGCCAATTGGACCTGGGCCGAATTAAGTCGATTGGGCCCGGGTTGACTTAGGTCGACAACCCAAGTTCGAGTTGAATCGAATCGATCTGGCTCAAGCCGACTTGAGTCGACTAGACTTAGGTCAATTTTAGTTTTCCGGACCCAAGTTGACTCGGATTGATTAAGCCCATGTTGATAGAGGTCGACAACCCAAGTTCGGGCTCACTCAGGTTGATTAGGCTTGGGTCGACTTGGGTTGATCAAGCTTAGGGAGACTCAGGTAACCAAGCCTAGGTTGACTTGGGTCGACTTGGACCGAGACTACTAGGGATGATCGAGATCGGGCTGACTCGCATCATCTAGGCCCGGGCCGACAAGGGCCAACCTAGGCTGACTCATCTCAATCGGCTCCGAGAAGACTCAGATCGACTAGGCCTTGGCTGACTCGAGTCGACCGGACCCAAGCCAACTCAGGTCGACCAAGCCCAATCGGCCCAAACCTGGTTGATGCAAATTAGCCTAGGCTCGATCAACGCAAGTCGGCCCAGGCCTGATCAATGCAAGTTGACCTATGTCCAATTGACCTGAAAGGATGCGAGCTCGGTCAACCTGAATTAACTCGAGCCCGACCGACATGAATCGGCTCAGGCCCGATTTACATTAGTAGACTCGGGTTGTCTTAGGCCCAACCGACTTGAGTCATCCCGGGTCGACTGGGATCGGGCCAACTTTAGTCGATCGAGCTCGAGTAGACTTAGAGCAATCGGGTTCGAGTAGACTCAGATTGATCGGGCCCGACCTGAGTTGGCTTAACTCAACCCATGCCTAGTCGACCCGATTCGATCTAGGTTCGATAAACTCTAATCGACTCAAGCTTGGTTGAATCAAGTCAGCCTAGGTTTGGTTAACTCGAGTCGACGTGAGCTCGATCAATCGGAGTCAACATGGTTTTGCTCAACTCAAGTTGGTTCCGGATCGATTTACCTCAGTTGACCCAGGTCATCTTGATCCTAACCGACCTGAGTTGTCCCGGGTCAACTGGGTTCAGGGCAACTTTGGTCGATTGGACTTGAGTAGACTCAAATTGATCAAGCCTAAGTCAACTCGATAAGGGTTGACCGGGCTCAGGTCAACTCAGATCCTTCGAACCTGGTCAACTCGAGTCAGTCCAAGCCCAGTCACCCCGAGTCGGCTCGGGCCCGATCGATTTGAGTCTACTCGAGTCTGATCGACCAAAGTTGGCCCGAGCCCGGTTGACCTGGGACAACTCAGGTTGGTTGGGCCCAAGATGACCCGAGTCGACCGAGGTGAATCGATCCCGGACCAAGTTGGGTTGAGCAAAACAATGTCGACTCTGATCGATCGAGCCCATGTTGACTCGAGTTAACCAGATTTAGGCCGACTTGGTTCGACCAAGCTTGGGTCGACTGGGCATGGGTTGACTTAAGCCGACTCAGGTCAATTGGACCCGGGTTGACCTAGTATTTTATAACTTGAAATCAATAAGACACATCTTCATTTTGGATATTCAAAATTCAAAAAATTATCCAATCCAAATCTAATTAAATGGATTGGATTTAAAATCTAAAAATATGGATTTGGATTTACAAGAAATCCATTAAAATGAATTGGATTTAAAATTCAAAAATTTGGATTTGGATTTAAAAGAAATCCATTAAAATAGATTTAAAGTAATATGGATTTGAATAAAAATGGATTGGATTTGAAAATTTGGATTTTTTGTGTACACTAATGAACACAACTCTCATTCCTTTAAAAGAATATAACTCAAGACATATTAATCACTCATTAAAGTGGTGTTGCATGAGTTTTATTCTTTTTTAACTTTCGTATATATTATTTTAAGTATTTCATGTGCTATAATTGTGTAATTGTTTTTCGCTGATTTGGTTCGGTAATTAATTTTAAACGAATTAAAACCAAATCAACTTTTAATTATGAGTTATTTTTGTTTAAACTAAAAAAATATAATTTTTCAATCTAAAAAGTGTGTAAGTAAAAAATATTGACAAATAACAACAGTGAAATTACACAAAAACAATTAGTCTTTTTTTAAGATCCAACAGTTAATACACAATTAATGTGTAACCCAAATTTATCACAAATATATTTAACAATTATATTTATTTTTCCAATTTTTTTAACATGAATATTTACTAAAAACTCATACTTTTAAAGAAATAAACACTTGATAACACTCATGATAAATATTAAAATAAACTTTAAGGAAGTTAGTAAAAAGATAGAACAAAGTAAATGACTTAAAGATTAAAGTTGCTTAAAAGAGTAATTTACTTTAAAATATAAATAATTTGAAATGTAAATGACTTGAAAGATAAATAATTAGAAAAGTAAAATTGTTTGAAAGATAAATTGTTTGAAAAGTAGATAATTCGACAACGTAAATTGCTTGAAAGGTAAATTTTTACAAAGAATTTAAATTATTGAAAATGTAAATTTGTGAGAAATGTAAATGCATAAATTTAAATTACCAAGGATAAAACAAAAATTTGTAAAAGAAATCAACAATTGTGGTGACTCAAATTACCATAAACTTCATTAGATTAGTCACTTGTTCTATTTGTGACGTTTTTCAGAGTGTTAATTTACTAATAGATTTTTTCACTCTTATTTTTAATACACACAACCTATTTATATTTCCTATTATTTGACCATTAAGCCACATAAATTAAAATAATAAAATAAATAAAAAATATATAGTAATTGTCCAGTTCCTTATAAAACAGTCACATTCCGCATTTTTCTAATTGTATCCATCGTGAGAGTTCAATATATAACTGCTAGAAAGCAGCCCTTTGTAGTTGTAACTTCACTTTGATATGTTTTTCCCGATGCTTCATTTTTCTACAGTTGTGACCTCCTTTTGATATATTTCCTTCTATGACTTGACCTTTAATAGTTGTAACCTCTTATCGATATATTTCCCTCAAAGACCTTATCTTTCACAATTGTAATATCCTTTTGATATATTATAGTTGTAACCTTCCTTCAATTGAATTTCGACGAAACTCTACTTAATAGTTGTAACTCCTTTTTTATTTAATGTCATTGGTGATTCCATGTGTAGACTATCTCGATTTACTTATATAGAAAATTTCTCAGGTTGAATGTCTCTCATTCTAATTGTATCAATAATTTCATACAATAAAATTCATATAGTAAACAACCTTCTTTTACTTAACATTTTTTAGATTAATCCATTTTGTCTTTTCTTTCTTTATCGTTACTTTTACATCGACACATCACTTTTGAATAACATTTATTATCTATTCATACTTTAGACTTTTCTATTTCCTATCTTGTTACTCAATTTCCATTCTTATCAAGACTTGATAACAACTTCAACCAAATATTAATCTATCTCTTGATCCTTTGTCACATTTTCTTATGTAACAATAATATATAAAATATTCTAAATTAAATGTAGGTTCCTTTTTAGCAATAAATTATAATCTAAAACGTTTTGCCTCTTAATGGGTAGAGCTAACAAGGGGGGAGTGTGATTGTCACTTTTTTTATCTTCAAAATAAAATTTATCCCCTTTTTGTTATCATACCCAACAAGTATGAAATTTTTGTCTTATCTCCATTTCTCATTGGGTAACAATACTTGTACCCACGCCCGTATACATACCTTTCTATTTTGAATATTAATTAAATATTTTTTACAAAACCAAAATAAAGATCACAACAAAGGAAACATGATATTATCAATGATTCAATGTCAAAAGGAGAAACATTTTATTTTCTTCAATGTCAAATATTGAGAAAGAGATTATAAGTGTGTAATTCTCAAATAATTATAAAATAAAAGTAAAATAATTATAGAAAAGAGTAAAAATGATCAAATATGTGTCTATAAACATTTTGATTTGATAAAATTATGAACGTGCATTTCTTGAAATGCAATTTACTATCTGAACGAAGTCGCATGAAGGAAAAAGAATGTGTAATCAAGGTTGTGATGATAGGAAAAATACCTTGGATATCTGGGTAAACATGTAAGATATCGAACGAGTTAAATCCTTGAGAGAGAATGAAAATTTTTGTAGGCAACAAAAGTTTTTCAAATGAAACAAAACAAAGGGTCAAAGAGAATAAAGAAAATAAGTTTTTTATGTTAACGAGTAGATTAAGGGTTTACATGATTGAATACTTGATATTGAGAGTCAAACATTCTTATGTGAAAAAATATACAATAAATAAAAATATAAAAAATGACTAGAAATAATCATATGTGTGTCATATAAACTATTTGACTTGATGAAATTGAGGTTTATGTTTTCTATAATGCATCAAATCATTTGAATGAAATTGCACAAAAGGAAAGAAATGTGTAATCAAGATTGTGGACGGTGGCAAAGTACCTTGCGAATCTGAATGACTTTGGAAATTTGAATAAGCCAAACAATTAAGAAGAACGAAAACAATTGTGTCGTAAAAGGAAAAAAAAAAGTTAGAGAACCTAGGACCACAAACAATAATGAATTTAAGTTTTTTAAATTACCTACTAAACTATTGGTGTTTTAATAATTTAAGGGTTAAATATGTTCGTAGTCTATGAACTATTTGTCAAAATTGTGTTTCATGCTTAGGAGGATAAACTTTTGACTTATTTTGTCCTTGTACTTTATAAAATGGTGTAAATGATCATCAATTACAGATAAAAACTTATTTAATGAGGAGAAAAAAATAAGAGGGAGGAGAAGGAAAAAAGTGAAATATGCTTAGGAGGCAGATGATAGTAAAGTAGGAAACTATGAAGAAGGAAAATAAAGAGGTAAAATTTTTTTGAACACATCATTAAAGATTGTTTATACCACTTATAAAATATAAGGACAAAATAGGTCTAAAATTTGTACTATGAACAAAACATAATTTTTTCAAATAGTTCAAAGACTAAAAATATATTTAACTCATAAGTTAAATAGAAATGAGTATGAGAATGAGAACATGTACGAAGACAAGGACAAATATATACATATTCACTTTTGTTCTCATGTATCAATTAAAAATAAGATATTATTCATATTTATATCTATATCTTATCAATAGAAATTTTTCTATTAATATGAGGATGTTTGAATAGTAGCCATGAAGACAAATGTATTAGTCATCCTTGGGAGAATTCACTACAAGAAAAATCAAATGTAGCGTCGGCCAAAAACCCACGCAAAATAAGAAAAGCTGATGCTACTTTCTTATTAGCGTCGGCATTGCGTCGAAGAGATAGCTCATGCTAAAAGCATGGAAGCTACATGGCTAGCGTCGAAGTGATTAAGGGATGCAAATAGCATCAGTGAAGTCGACACAAAAGCCAACGCTATGATTTTAAAAATATATAAATTAAATTGGCTAGCGTGGGCTAAACGGACGCAAGGCCGACACTAGGCTTTTTAAAAGTAAAAAATTTAATTGGGTAGCGTCAGCCTAGCCCGCGCTATGAGTTTTTAAAATAAATAAAATAAACATGTAGCGTCGGCCTAGCCCACGCTATGGTTTTTTAAAATAATAAAATAAAAAGGTAGCGTCGGCTTGGTCCATACTATATTTTTTTAATAAATAAAATAAACAGGTAGCGTCGGTTTGGTCCACGCTATGATTTTTTAAAATAAATAAAATAAACAGGTAGCGTCGACTTGGCCCACGCTATGGTTTTTTAAAATAAAAAATAAAAAGGTAGCATCGGCTTGGCCCACGCTATGATTTTTTAAAATAAAAAATAAAAAGGTAGCGTCGACCTGACCCACACTATTGTTTTCTAAATAAATAAAATAAAAGGTTAGGGTATAAAATTAAAAAAATAAATATTAAAACAAATCAAACAATTAAAATTAAAATTAAAAAAACAAAAAGAATAAAGATTAAAAAAAGAAAATTTAAACAAAATTTATGAATAAATATTAAAAACCCCTAAAAATAAACATTAAAAATAAATTTACACAAAAAAAATTATGAATTTAATAGAATGAAGGAGATAAATGTAAGGAGATGAGTGTGGTTGAAGAATAAGAGTATAGATAAAGGAGATGAGTATGAATGAAAGAGATGAATGTGAGGAAATGAGTGTTGATGAAGAAAATGAATGTGAGAAAATGAGTGTAGATGAATGAGAAGAGTGTGGATGAATGAGATGAGTGTGAGGTGATTTATATAGAAAAGTGAGAAAGAAATTTTATGATTTGTTTGGCTAAATCTGGACCTTTGGATTAAAAATAATCTACGTTTAATATTTTATATGATGGAGATACACAGATTGATGTAAATTTTGATGGATGAAATATGAACCTTTAGATTAAAATAATCAACGTTTCATATTCAATCTCACAAAGACACACAGATCCAATTATAATAATAAAGTTAGAGTCGGCCTAGTGGACACTAACTTAAACAAATATTAAAAATATATTACATTAGCGTGGGCTTAGCGTCCACTAGGCCGACGCTAACTTTATTTATTTTCTAACATTTATTTCAGTTAGCGTCAGCCTAGCGGACGTTAACTTAAATAAATATTAAAAATATATTATGTTAGCATGGATTAAGCCAACGCTACTTTGAATAAATATAATTATTAAAAATAAAAAAGATTAGCGTTGGCTTAGCGTCTGCTAACTTAAATAAATATTAAAAATATATTATGTTAGTGTGGGTCAAGCTGACACTACTTTAAATAAATATAATTATTAAAAATAAAACTTAACCCATACTACTTTAAATAAATATAATTATTAAAAATAAATAAAATTAACATCCATTAAGCCGACGTTATTTACATTTCAGTTTGACTGCCGCTAATATTTAGATACTAATTCAACATTTTTTTGTAGTAATTATTTTTTATAAAAACTATGAAAAAATGAAATTATTATTAAATTATGATATACATGTATATATATATATATATAATATTCGTTCTTCTTTATCAAATAAAGATAATATGAAATATAACAATGTCACTTTTTTTTTAAGAACTAGTAACTCTTAAGAAATTGTGTTTTTGAAACAAACTGAACATTTGAGATTATTGAAAAGTAGCGAATTAAGTTGGTCCAAATTAAAGTCTGCGGTCGATCTAGATGCTATAATCTTTATGAGAAAATGTGTCTTCAATTAATCTATTTTTGATTAAAAAGGTTTTACCTACGTACGAGTGAAATCCAAGAGAATCCAAAAAGTGTCTTCAAGCAGAGTTTACAAATAAATTACTGTGCGGACTTTAACTTTATATATTTGTCTTTCAGCTGTGTCCCATATATAGGTATAGGTTCTCAGAGACAAATCAAACCACATTCTCAATATACCAATAAGTTTAGGTCTTATTTTTAATCTGCTAAGGATTATTTTAACTTGTCGTATATAGGTTTTCCAGCATCTTATAAAAGCACAGAACTAATGCGTCTGATTCTGGAAATAAATAAAGATACCACTGTTCTCTCTTGGAACAATGCCTTTGGAGAAGCCAATAAAATGGCTTATAACATTGCTAAATTTAGTTTTAGTATTTCTCATATCTTTATATTTGATTTGTTAGGAATTTAATTGTGAGAGTGGACATAAAGTTTCACGTGAAATATAAATGATAAAGTTGAAGTGTATAAAAAAAAAATAAAGACCCATAAATATTAAGCCTTTAAGATTTTATATTGGAAGTGATGTTATCTTTTCTCTTATACCTTTTCCTAAAAAATTTTTTTAACATGATTATGTGTCCCTTATGTTTCTTTTCTCTTATACCTTTTCCTAAGGCTTTGTTCCTTTTTGAGGAAGAATTTGAGGGAGAGGAAAAAAGTAGATTTGAGAAGAAAGAGAGTGAAAAATGAAGTTGTTTATTTTAAGAGAAAGACAAGAGAAAGTGGAAAGAAAGTTTATAAAAGTTTGTGAATGATTTGATTGATGTAATAAATTAAATTTAATTGTATATTAATATATTTTAAAAAATAATTTATTTAAAAGTAATTTAATATGAAAAATAATTTTCCTAAAATATAAATTAAACATAAAAATTTAAATTGAATAAAAAATTATTATAAATCTTTAATATATAAAAATTACTTTTTAATTAAATGTTAAATTATATATTAAATATTTTATTTAATATTATTTTTATTATTTATTATTATTCAAATTTATTTACATTATTATTATTCATTTAATATTTATTATTATACAAATTTATTTTTACAATTAAATTTTTAATTTAAAATAATCTTTTAATATATTTTATACATATTTTTTATTATATATTATATTATAAAATTAATAATGATATAACATAATCAATTATTATAATATTTTGATTATTATTATTATTCATAATTATAATATTTTTATTTTTATTAAAAATTATTAAAAATTTATTATTTTTAAAATTTTATTATTATTAATAAATTTATTATTTATAATTATATATTTATTTAATTATATTAAATAATAAAAATAATAAATAGATAATATAATATAATATAAATATAATAAAATATTATATGTATAGTAGATTATCAAATTATCGATTATGTGAAGTTTGAATAATCGATAAGGTAATACATAATCAATAAACGTATAATATTTTATTATATTTTTATATTTTTCTTTGCATATCTTTATTCTTTTACTAGAAAGTGTTGTTTAAATTTTATTTTATTTTTTGTTTTTTTTAATTTTATTATTATTTCATTTTTTGATTTTTATATTTTCTTTTCTCTGTTTCTTTTCATGCATATCTGTCCTTGGATAGAAACAATGCGTAAAAAAAAAGTTCAACATGATTATGTGTCCCTTCTGCTTCTTTTTAAAGATGTTTCCTAATGTATCCTTTGCTTTTTTAATATAACTATGTTAGTAATGGGTGCCATATTTGATTACTCCATTAACAACGTATAACTTGGGTGAGATGATAAAAGGTTCCAATTACAAGTGATTATGATTATGATTAGCGTGAAAATTCACAAAAGGATTAATTTTATTCATGTGATTATTCAAGAAATCTAATTTAGTTGGTAGTGTATTGTGCTGACAGTTGTTATAAGTTTTATAATACTTGAATTTGTTTATTTCTTTGTCATTAAAAAAGTGTATGAATTTGTTACATCATAATATCTTATTTTCAAATCATTTTATTTATCTCTTTCGTTTTTCATATTATTTTTTTACATTATTATTTTATCTTTCTATTTTTTTTCCTTTTTATCTATTTTCTCTTTCATGAAATAAAAGTTTGAAACAAACTTGAAGATGTATTTCATGTTTCTAACCACTAGTAATTTAAAAATTCAATAGATCAAAGTATTGATTAGTGATTAATGTTATTATTCAGTTGTATTTTGTGTTTAATATGCGTTGGAAGTAATTCTTTAATTTTTTATTTGAATTTGAGTAAATTAGAAAGTATTTTACAAAAAAGAATATTTTAATAGATTAAAAACATAAACTAATCGACTAAAATTATTTAAAATTCAAAGATTTCGAAATTGTAACTGATTATATTTTAATGTATTAACATCACTTAAATCTCAAATTGTGTATCTAATTTTGATTTAATTGTTTAAAACAATTTAATTGATTGAAATTCGTTAAAGTGTAAATTTTAGTGATTTTAACCCATTAAAACCTTATTTTAGCCAATTAAATTTTGAGACTGTGTTTATTGTTTTTGTTTTAATCAAACATAACTCTCTCTATTCCTTGTGAAATTGAACGAAATCATTCATTGATGGATAAACATTTTTGCAAAATTAGAGAGATGTTTGATAGAGATAAAAAAAATAACACTTCTTTGGAGCTTTCATGACTAGTTTATTAGTTCAAACTCTTTGACTATTACTATATTTTGTAGGCGAATGTTTAGTATTTTTCAATTACTCTTCCAACTAAGTTTAACAAGTTTAAAAAATAATTATAAATAAATAAAACATGGTCATCCCCCACATTTTTTATAAAAAAAAATTGGTAATATGTACTAATAATAAAACTATTAATATATTTTACACCACGATCTTATAATCTATTAGTGGTATACAAAGGGTTCAAATGACGTTTTCATTTATTTCTTATATGCATTACATATAGATTATATATAACATATATAAGATTATTTTGACATTTTGAGATATACAAACTATGAGATGATAAATTTTCAAATGACCATTAAAAATTTGTTTAATTAGATAAGATTATAATTGGAAAATCCTAAATGATACACTAATATGACTTATGAAATGGTGATAAATAAGTGTAGAAAATAAAATGGTAGAATTGTGTTATAAAAAAACATTTTGCAAATATTAGATTGTGTCTAATTTATTTTTTTCATTTGTAAGTGATTCTTATGAAAATAAATTTTTTTAGAGATATTTAATACAACATTAAATGAGTATCACCGAATTTGGTTCTGTGATAAGATAAAGAACTTAACTTGTTTTCTATTTTTGATACTTTATTGATTACAACATAAAAGGATATGATTGCTGCGTGTAAAAAAGAAAAGTTTACTTCACTTTAATATTCAAGGATGCTTATACAATATGTATTATTTTAACTTCACTTTGCATTACACATTGATACTTTAAAATGTTTAGATTTCATTCCTTATGCATACACATTGATCCTTTAAAATGTTTAGATTTCATTCCTTACAATGCATAAGGAAACATAAAATAAAAGGAATATTCATATTATTATAAATCATTAAATGCATTTACTCTTTTATGTAACTTTTTCTTAGTATTAGATGATGACTTTATCTATTCAAATAAATGTTTCAATCCATCCTTATAAAAAATACGAACTTAGAATTAGTCGTAGTTTGTCTTTTAACCAAACAAGAAGTGAATATAATATTGGACACTAACTTAATGAATACATAAATAAAGAAAAAGAAATGAGCAAGAATATAGAAGATGATTTTAGGAAGTATCAAAAAACATGACAAAAGATAATGTTTTTTTCTTACACATGTTTTTTTTTATTTTCTATTTCTTGCACTCATAATTTATAAGATTTTTTTATAATTTTGTATTTTAAATATATTTATATAAGATATATAATCGAGCTTTAATTAAAGACTTAATTTAGTCCAATTGTACCATAAACATAAGAGAAGTCTTCTTGACCACTTATTTAGATTTAATATTTTTAAATTTGAATTTCTCTCTCATTTAATCAGTGCATTTTCAACCAATAAGGCTATATATATATATAGTCATATTGGCTCTTCGTTATTTATTTTTAAGATATTAAATTTGAGAATTATTATAGAATATTGTTTCTTTAGTGAGAGTGATTTTCCAACTTTGGGTCTTATTTTAATATCTCAAGATTTAAGTGGATATTCTCCATGACACTTATCTTGAAGACGAATATTCAACTTCAAGTGACATGTAGTTATTCCATCTCATAAGTTTTCTCCACCTTTTTTATTTGTTCTATTGTTCTTGTCTTTCTTTATATAGTTCACACCTATTCCTTTTCTTAATTTGGTTCGCATTATGTTATTGTGTTTTTGGTTCAATCTTATCTTCTTGACTTGTTCTTAATTCATATATGTCATTCTTATGTTGATGGAATAGTGGATTCAAGCCTTTCATGGATTTCTTTCATGACTTAAGGCAATAATGTGATTCTAGATTTTGACATAGACTTCTTGCTATTATATGTTTATGTTGTGTTAAGGTTTCTAATGTTTACAAATACTCTATCAAAGACCTCTTGTGTCTTGAAGATATGAAAGGATAAGTGATAAGTTTGCAAACAGATATCATGAAGATATTTACAAATATTAGGAGCTATTTAGTGACTGTCAAGTCATGCACAGAGCAATAATCAATGAAGAGGTGTTTCATAAGTGATAATGGTACACAAGACTAACACAAATTCATTTCACTAACATTATAAGAGTAAATTAGTGACAATGTAGAAGAATAGTTTATTGAAAAGTCCACTAAGCTAAATAATTTAGTTGTAGTTTATCTAAGTTTAATACTTTTTTTTATTTGATGACTATTCAATTGGTACTTTTTTTTGCAAGTAATTAATGGCAATGAGATCCAAATAATTTTTATTGAACATTAAGTCATGCACATGATAATCAATAGAGATGTATTTCATGAGTGAAATGACACACAAAGATTAATACATATTTCACTTGTCTAAGACAAGATGAACTATGACACCCTCTATCCGAGATCATATATCATGAGAATAAAAGTAACACATTTACAAGTAACCTTATAATTAGTAAATTTATAATAATAGTGTATATAGGGTAAAGGATTCACATTCACTAATAATATTACATTATGTAAGATAAACCAACTAAAGTCTTAATTAAAAATAAATAAATAAAGTTCTAATTTTCTAGTCCTATTCCGGTGTCACATATCCTATCAGAGTAGTCCCATGAACACTATGTTTCACTACTAAATCACCAACATCAAAATGGAGATCACCTGCAATACCAAAGGAAAAAACACGACAAGAAAACAAAGGGAGTGAGAAATATCTCACTCAGGTTGGTGTAAAGACACTGCAAGATAGTTTCACACAACAAACAATTAATCAATACTTAATCATATCCAAACATGAGAAACAAATTAATTTAACTTCAATAGTAATTATCCATAAGCTCAACATATTCATATCATAATTGCATCATATGCAATGCATGTTGTACCCATATATACACTATGATGATGAATGCATGTGACGCCAATCACATATCACACTTGACCGCAAAAGCGATACACAACGATCTCACGTTATGATCTCACATTATGATGCATGTGGCGCCAATATCATATCACACTTGATCGCAAAAGTGATACACAATATTATCAAATTAAGAAATTATATATATTATTCTTCAATTCACATCATAAAGAGCCTACAAGAGTAACTAGGAAACAAACAAAGATGAAAGAGGAAAACCTCTCTTTCAAGAACACACATAAAATAAGGAATTAGGTCAAACAATCAAAATATTATCAAATTAAGAAATTACACATATTATTCTTCAAATCACATCATAAAGAACATACAAGAGTAATTAGGAATCAAATAGAGATGAAAAAGGAAAACCACTCTTTCAAGAACACACCCAAATTAAGGAATTGGGGGCCAACTCCACTACTTAACAAATATCTCACACCCAAAGTGAGTTCTCACTCCCCCTTTACCTTGTTAATGTATAGGTGGTGCTCCCAATATCCTAAAATTTCCCTCTTGCTCTTCTCCTCTCCCTTGTTAAATAGAGAACAAAGAAGATGAAAACCCCAAATCACAGCTACGGTGCGAATTGAATATCTCTCTATTCAGACCTTGTATCAACGATCCCACTGGTCATAATCAAGAAATAGGTGTGACAAACCACCTGTTAAATGTTCAGCCCAATCTAACGGTGAATGAATGTGCGACAGTGATTTTACCATAGCAGCCCTATGAAAAAATGGAAATGACTTTCTCTTCCTGTCTCTCAAAGTGTTGGTGTTCTAAATGATCCAAGACTTTAATATTTATTTAAATAAGACCTCATATTCTAACATTAATTATTTTATAATTATAAAAATCAATACTATATATCAATGATATTAAAAATTGGCCATGGTGGTGCCATAGTAGAATGCGGTCTCGGATCTTCCGGCGACCGCCACATTAAGGCGGTGGCAAACCGGTTTTCACGTGGTGGTCTATGGCGGCCGCTTTTGCTGTCGCAGCATGGCGTCTCGAACGGGTCATGGTGGAAATTTCGTCTTTGGAAGCTCAAATGCTTTCCATTTTCTTTGGCCCATGTAACCCTAATTTTTTAGGGTCCAAACTCGCCCCAAACCCACCAAAGAGTAAGTATTTCTTACTCGAGAAACTAGAAACCTTACTCGCACAGATTCATCTCTTTCACTCTCTCTCTCTGTCTCAATGCCACTGCTCTCTCATGCTACTGTCGCCGCTGTCGCCTGACGTCATCGCCGACGCTGACACTGACGCTACTGTTCATCTATCTCCATTTTCTTTCACGTTTCTTCTTTCCCTCCTCTTATATATTCTTTATATTTTTTCTGTTTTTTCTTTTATTCTTTTATTGTTTTCTGATTTTTATTTTTTCTTTCCTATTTTTAAAATTTTCTTTTTCTTTTTATGTTCTGATGTTGTTTTTAAATTTTTTTTTTCTTTTTTTTCTGATTTTTTAAATTTTTCTTTCTTTTTATTTTATGATTTTTTTAAATTTTCTTTTTCTTTTTATTTTCTGATTTTTTTTAAATTTTCTTTTACTTTTTATTTTCTGATTTTTTAAAAATTTTCTTTTTCTTTTTATTTTCTGATTTTTTTATATTTTCTTTTTCTTTTTTTTTTGTTTTTCTGAATTTTTTTTGAATATTTTCTTTTCTTCTTTTATGTTTTTTATAATTTTTCTATTTTTATTTTTCTTAATTATTTTCTTTTTTATATTATCTTTTTCTTGTTTTTTATTTTTCCTGAATTCTTTTGTTTTTTATATTTTCTTTTTCTTTTTTATTTTTCTGAATTTGTTTTATATTTTCTTTATCTTCTTTTTATTTTTCTGAATTTTGTTTTTAAATATTTTCTTTTTCTTCTTTTATGTTTTGTATGCTTTTTCTATTTTTATTTTTCTGAATTCTGTTATTTTTTATATTTTTTTCTTATTTTTAATTTTTTTGAATTCTTTTATTTTTAATATTTTCTTTTTCTTTTCTGTTTTTATGTTTTTTCTAGTGTTATTTTTTGAATTGTCTGTTTTTTATTTTTTGTTTTAGTTGAACTGCATTCAATGGCAACAACTGAACAAGGCAGTTTAAGATCTTCTACTAGAAATGATTCGGGTTGAAAATATTGTCATCCTTTGGATGAATCAAAACTAAACACTACCGTTTGTAATTATTGTGGAAAAATTATGAAAGAAGAAGTTACAAGAGCTAAAGAGCATCTAATGGCAAAAAAAGGTAATGTTGCACCTTGCCTAAATGCTCCAAAAGATGTTAGAGAAGAGCTTTGGAAATTATTTAGGGAGAAAACAACTGCTTCAGTAAATTCTGTTGATAATGTGGGGAGCTTTGGTGATACTAATGAGAGTGAAAATGAAGTTGAATTTTCAGCTGCTGCTAGTAATCCTAAAGGGAGAAAGAATGATGGAAATAAATGGCCAATGGATATGTTTTGTAGGAATCTTACCCTTGTTTTAGAGAAGAGAAAGAAAGAAAAACAAAGAAAAATTAATATTAAAGAGGCATGTGACAAAAATTTAAAGGCCTCAGTTCATCAATATATTGCTCGTTTTTTGTACCAAGTAGGCTTGTCATTTAATCTTGTTAAATTGAAGAGCTTTCAAGACATGATTGAAGCTATTGGAGCTTATGGTCCACATTTACCAGCTCCTTCTTATCATGAAATTAGAGTTCCACTTCTTAACAAGGAGGTGGAGTACACTGAAGGATTGTTAAAAGATCATAAAGTGCAATGAAGCAAACATGGGTGTTCTATCATGTCAGATGCATGGACTGATAGAAAGCAAAGATGTTTGATTACCTTCTTAGTAAACTCTCCTGCAGGGACAATGTTTGTGAAGTCCATTGATAGGTCAAAATTTGTGAAGATGGGTGAGAAATTGTTTGAGATGCTTGATTCCCTTGTAGAGGAGATTGGGGAAGAGAATGTCGTTCAAGTTATCACTAATAATGGAAGCAATTATGTATTAACTGGTAAGCTTCTGGAGGAGAAAAGACCCAATCTATATTGGACTCCCTGTGTTGCCCATTGCATAGACTTGATGCTTGAAGATATCAGAAAACTTCCTTTAATAAGGAAGACAATCCAAAGGGGAGTTAGGCTAGTTGGTTTTATATATAGTCATTCAAGTACATTGAGTTTGTTGAGACAATTCACAAACAAAAGGGAACTGGTAAGACATGTTGTTACAAGATTTGCTACAACCTATTTATCATTAGAAAGACTTCATTAAGAGAAAGGAAATTTAAGAAAGATGTTCACTTCTGATGAGTGGAGCAAAAATAAGCTATCTAAGGAAGCTAAGGGGAGGGAAACTTCAAAAATTGTTTTTATGCCTGCATTTTGGAACCATGTGGTTTTTACTTTGAAAGTCATGGCTCCTCTTGTTAGAGTACTTCATCTTGTAGATGGGGAGAGAAAAACAACAATGGGATATATTTATGAAGCAATGGAGAAGGCCAAAGAAACCATAATGAAGTCTTTCAATAACAATGAAAGTAAATACAAGGGTGTATTTACAATCATTGATAATAGGTGGACTTGCCAACTTCATCATCCATTACATGCAACTGGTCATTTTTTGAATCTAGAATTCTATTACTCTAACCCCGAAATGAATTTTGATTTGGAGGTAACTAATGGATTGTACGCTTGTATAAAAAGGTTGGTGCCAAGTAAAGATGTACAACAAAAAATTTTAACCGAGCTACCTCTCTATAAAAGTGGAAGTGGATTATTTGGCGGTGACTTTGCCAAAGAACCACGGAAGACCACAACTCTTGGTGAGATACTTAAACAATTCCAAGTGTTGTAATAAATTACTTTAAGTTATAATTAATAAATTTTAAGTTACTTTTATCTGTTTTTATAGCTCAATGGTGGAAAAACTATGGTCATGCTGCTCCAAATCTACAAAGGCTAGCTATCAAGATTTTAAGCTTGACATGTAGCTCATCAGGATGTGAGCGCAATTGGAGTGTATTTGAACAAGTAATAATTGTTGTTCATGATGCCTCATCTCATTCTTGAAAGTTAGATGCAATTCAATATTATGCAATATGAAAGAAATAATGATAAAGAAAGATACTCTTTGTGTTTTTATACTGGTATGTATGTTAACCAAGACTACATCAAATTCTTGATCAACAAATCAAGTTTCACTAAGCAGACTATTGTTACTACAAGACAAATAGTTTTTGGACTTCAATCGCTCATAGCTAAACAACCAAGTATTGTTTGGAACTCAATCACTTCTAGATAGAAAGTGAGTATTGTTTGGAATGTTGTTGCTCATGGCTAAACTCTTGGTTATAAGAAGATGTGATCAAACAATCAAACAATCACAAGATTTCTTACTAAAAGAGGTATAATGTCCTAAGTAGGATACACAATTAAATTCATTCTTCTAGATAGATAAAGAACATAACAATGTTTTTCAAAGATCTAGGTTTGCAAGCTTAAGATAAGATATTATAACTCTATGCGTAGATGTTTGTTTCCAATATCGTTAGTTTGTGTTGGTTCATAACCTATCGTATCAAAGGTGTCTATTATAAGTCTTTGAAAGACAATCTTTACAAATCCTTAGGTATTCTTTGTCACATGAAGAGAAGTCTTTCATTGTTAAGTCATGTCTATCCTCGTTGATGTTTAGGGTTGCATTAAATTCTTTTTATGTATCATTGAATGCATGCTTTCACTTAGAGAAACATTTTGATACTCAACATAGCTTATCATACCTAGGTCATATATTACTTTTATCTCAACTAGAATAAAAGTCAAGACTGTATGAGGCAGATGGACTTTGCAAAAGTAGAAAATATCCTTTCAGAGAATTTGTTGAGCGAGATCGTTTTGACATACTTCTCTGGAGATCTTCTAGCGTTGACATTCTTTGTGAGATCTTCTTGATGGTCATAACGAGAGAACATTATTTGCAAACATAGTAAAGACATTTATAATTTAAAAGAAGTACTATGTAAACTTTTAAAACACATTGTGAAAACTTTTAAAGGAGGGTTGAATCATGTTTAAGAACTTTTCGTAGTTTTTCGCAATTCGTCTGAAGCCACATGGTTTGTTAGACAATGGTTTCAACTAACAGACAAATAAAATCTGTTAATTAGAGAATAATTTTGTAAACAAATATTTTCTTAAAGATTCTCCCCTTTATTGGACACAAATGATAATATGCAATTTAAAAGAGTTAAAATGTGAGAAAATATTTAGATTTTTATACTGATTTGTCTAAAATTACAGACTATGTCCAGTTCTTTAATCAACCTGATTGAGTTCCACTAGCAGACCATCGCTGCAAACTACAAGTATTCTTTTGGCTCATAGCCACTTCTGACCAACTCGTATAAGTATTTTTTTTAAAGTCACTCCTGGCTCAGCCAAGTATTCTTTCTTATAAAGTCACTTTTCGCTCTATTACAAAAGGTTTTTAAAGAGGTTATGATTGTAATGACCCTAGAAATCACTACTATTATCATATTCAATATACAAATGTAACTTGCATTAACAGATAATAAAACACATATTATATAACATTAACTTTCTATTTGTTACAAAAGGAAATTCCTACTAGTAAATTTTTTTATTATGATATATAAAAATATATATAAATATGTGCATATAACTACTACTTCATCTTCCAATCTAGTCCTAGGACTCAGAAGCATCCCTCTCACCTATTAAAATATTTGTTCTTGTGTAGCAAAACACGACCATCTCAGGCCAAATAATCGGCAATTGTAGGGTAAACTAATAATTTAAATATATCAACACAAAATAATAGTATCATGTAATATTCATCATCACATCATTCTCATGCACATTCATCATATAACATACTTAAATGCCCAATACATCTTTAATAATTCAAAAGTAACAACACAAATAATATTATCATGTAGTACACATAACCACATCATTCTCATGCACATTCAAAATGTCCTAAAAAGAAAAACATCTTTCGGAAGACACAGCTACTATGCCCGAACTCAGAGACTAACACTTGTGGGTCACATTGTGGTCGGTTACTGTATCGGTACTCCTGATCAAACAATAACACTCTGACCACCCTACCCACAGGGTAGGACTACTATCAACCTTACCCTGGCCTTGGCCTACCTCACTGTAGCCTCAGAGCAGGTCTACAACATCCCTCCATCGACTCCTCACCACCTGGCATCTTAGTCTACATGACCGGGACTACCAGTGGAACCTAAGATCTCATTGAATCCGCTCTAGCATAGCTCACCACACTAAAATGCAAGTTGTACCTCCCCGGGTACCAAAGATCTCATAAACACACATTAGTAGATTATGGGCACCAACCCCTGGCTCTACTCAGCCTCACACACAAACATCATAGGTCATACATAACTACTCAATTTTTCTCAATTTTATCTAGAATTAGTAATCTAAATTTATGAGTAAAATAGGATCGAGACCAAAAACCCTTTTGGGAAAGAAACCTTCGTTTGTACCCCTTAAACAAGTTTTACCATCCCACAGATTATCAACAAACATTCAAATATCAACTTAAAATCATAAACAACACAAAACAAGATTTTTCACACATTATAGTCAATACCACAATAATATACAAAACATACTAGTTATATATATATATATATTCTTTTTAACATTAACTTTTTTTTAAGTTATATATTTTTGAACATTAACTTCCCTAACCTGGATTTTGTTTGTTCCTTGCTCAAATGAAAAATTTGCAATCTTAATCCTTAGCTCATCTTTTATTTTAAAATCTTGGATAAAATCTCCCCACAAAGAGAATTCATTGAGAAAAATCTTCAAAAACCATAAACTTTTCCAAAAGAAAAATCCTAAGAATAAACAGACTTAGACTTACTTGTTTACAAAACTGATTGGATTGAACTCTTCCTTATACCGTCAGTCTCTTATTGCTTCTTCCAATTCTAGAATCCATTAAGGTTTCAATATCTAAACCTTAGAGAGAGTGTAGAGAGAATGGAGAGAATAAAGAGAATGGAGGTAGAGAGAATAGAGGTATGTGAAAACAAACTACCAACTAGCCTTTTTTTTATATTGTATTATCTTTATAATCTGATATCTTTATAATATAATATATAATATCTTTATAATCTAATATCTGTATAATCAAATATCTGTATAATCCAATATCTTTACAATCTAATATCTTTATAAATGAATATCTTTATAACATAATATCTTTATTATCTAATATCTTTATAATCAAATATCTTAATACTCTAATATCTTTATAACCTAATATCCTTATAACAAAATATTTTTATAAGCTAATATCTTTATATTCTAATATCTTTATAATTTAAAATATTGGATTGTTACAATGATGAAATCACAAAACTTTTAAGTTAGTTTAGAAGAACTGCATCTGGAAGACAAGTTGAAAAGAAAAGTTTAGCTTCTAGATGTAGCTAAGAAACACTAGTAGTGTTATTCTAAAGCTTTAAGGAAGAGATTAGAATGAGCGCAGAAAACAATTGTCACAACACGTTTTTTTCAACTTGTTTCTATATCTCTTCAAGATGAGCTCGGTCTCTTATATAGTGCACTTACAACTAGCTGTTAGAGATCCATTCTGACATCTTCAGCTTTAGGTTGGTCTTAAGCACATCTTCTTGTTGTGTCTGATGAAGACTTCACGTAGATGTATTAAATGCTTTTCTTCATGCAATAAATGAATGCTTCTAATTTTCACACAAAAATTGATAACATGTTGCACTTATCCTCCATTGGTCAGTGAGCTTTACTCCTTTTAAGAGTTGACAAAACTCATACGCGTCACGAATTTAGTGAAAAAAAAAACTTTTACTTTTCATAAGGAAGACATTATGATGCGATGTGAGAATTACTTTTGTACTTGATCATCAGATTGTTTGGAAGAATGTCTTTGAAAGCTAAAAAGCAAACTTTCAAACATTATTTAAGACCATATGCGTATTATCTGATGACTTATCATGTGGTGATTGTTTAAGGTATCATTTGACAGACGATATATCCATGATCTGATGTAAGTTAAAACTTTACACTCCTTCGTCTGATAAGTTGGTCTATCTGAAAGACTATTTGTGTGTCATAAAATGACATTAATTGTTTTTCAGCATAATTCAAAATTATGGAGTGTTGGACTTTTCCTCAACACACATTTTATCGTCTCTCTTAAGCGTAAACTCTATTAGACGAATATGTGTAAGCAATATGATTTTGCGTCCATTTCCATTAAACAAAAAAATTATGTCTATAGTCATCAAACAAAGTATTGCATCTATCAAGATCTAATGGAAATATTTATGTTTTTATACTTTGTTGTAATCACTCAATCAAAATTACTTTGGATTAGTTTATCTTTTCTCTAATAATTAGATTTAGACATGCTTGTATTGTGTAATAGATCACACATGTAGTGATGTTGGTATAAGAAATAAATCATTTTTAATATGTACAAGTTCAATTCCAAGGACGTGACTTAGGCATCCTAAATCTATGATGAAAAATTTGATAACAAAAGATTATTTGAATGAACAATAGTGTGTCTGACTTTAAGTTTGTAAAAATGTAGTATAGGAAAACATTTCTCAAGAATATCAAAATAGGCTTAAATCTATGATGTATATGTATCTCTTTGATGTATATGTGTCTATGTGACAATAATTACTAAAGATGTACCATTGACCATATTGAGATGTGATATAAGTAGTAAATTAGGAGTTGTTTAAGAGAACTATTTAAATAATATTATAAATCATATAGACATTAATACTCAACTAAAATACATAAATCACCTTATTATTAAATTGCTAAAAGACACAAAGTTAATAATAAATGTTATTATATAAGTCTCATAATATTTTAAAAGTAGTTTTTATTTATTTAATGTTAATTTTTATGGTATGTAGCTTCTTATAACTATTATGTAGAATTATTCATATATAAATTATATTATATATTGTTTTAATTAAGTTTTAAGTTTTTTTATAAATTTGAATTTTTTAGCTAAGTTCTTGTTAAAAAAAATTATTTTATCAAGTATGCAAAATTTTCAATTGAGTCTCTCTTGTTTGATTTTATGGTAAATGACATTCCCATTATTGTTAACTTGCATCATCAATATTGATGTATCTCTACATAAAACATAAAAATGACTTAATTAAGTTTTAAGTCTATCATAAATTTGGATATTTTCAATTGAGTGGTTAGAAATTTTATTCTGCCAAGTGACTCAAAATATTTATATTTTTTAATTGAGTATCTATCATTTGATTTTACTGTCAATTAAAATATCATAACGATTTGATTTTGCAGTCCCATCACAATATTATGAACTTAGACAACAATGTTTTAAAACCTTAATTATTTTTATAAAATAAAAATATTATTTTATCTTTTAAAATTAAAGACTAAAATAATTTAATTTGAAAACAAGACAATGATTGATTTGATTTTTATTTTAGTATTTAATTAAAAAACAAAACAATGTCATTTTTTTATAAAAATAATTAGTATTCATGAACTTTATTTATTTCTATTATTATCATAATTTGTGGTGACTTGATTAAAAAATATAAATCTTTTTATGTTCAATAATTTTTTTTATAAAGATTTATCTGAAAATATTTAAATTTATGAAAAATTTAAAATTAATCAAATCATTTTAATAATTTTTGTATAAAGACCTAACTAAAAATATTTAAATTTATGAAAAATTTAAAATTAATTAAGTCACTTTTATTTTTCATACGAAAACATGTAAGTAATAACCATGTAAATTAACTGTAACATCACTCCAAAATTAACAATAAAATCAAATGACAAATAAAAGATTAAAAAATATAATTATTTTGAATCTTTAATATAATAATTTTTTTAATAATAACTAAATTAAATAAAATCTAAATTTATAAATAACTTAAAATCTATATTTAATTAAATATTAGTTTGTCTTTTAGCTTTTGTAATGTTTATTCTATTAAGATGATGATTTAATATGGAACACATAATTTTGCATATGATAAAACGGAATATATATATATATATATATATATATATATATATATATATATATATATATATATATATATATATATATATATTATGATGTGGAGGGTACACTAAGAGATTCGTAACATGGATTCAATGTAATTATTAAAACAATAGTTTAAAAATTGATTAATAGACTAATTTTTATTTTAATGTTTTCATCTTTTATTTCATCTAGTAAAAAATAATGTAATTAACATGTCTAGAATTTTTTCTTCTTAAAGGTTTCAATTAATATATTTCGGATTAATTTATTTACGCTCTTCGAAATTAGCATTTTATTAGTTAAAAATAGTACGTAATATCATTTTAAACTTTTAAAAAAACATTGAAATAAAAGATTATTTTTGTCTAAAACATAGAAGTGGAGTGAGAATAATATTAAAAATAGAGGTATGAATATAAAATTTAAATTGATAAAATGATATATATTTTTATTTATAATTAGAGTTAGTATATTAACGATCAACTTTGTTCAAGTCATAAATGTATTTTATAAAAAAATTTATTTAATTTTTATTTTAAATTATATTTAATTTTTATAAACTACATCTATTTCTAAAATACACGTGTTAAATGGATAAGTCTACATCTATAAATATAAGTTGATATTTTTAATATTTATTTATATAAAAACAATTTACTCAATTTATTAAACAATATATATTAAATAAAATTAAATAAATAAATTTTAAATTGAATTAAACTTAATAATAATTATTAAAAAAATATATATATATAATACATTAAATTAAATAAATAAATTTTAGATTAAATTAAACTTAATAATAATTATTAAAAAATATATTAAATTTTAAATTAAATTAGATTTAATAATAACTTATAAAAATAATATGTATTATTACTAGATAGTCTAAAAAGATAGTTAACTCAAAAGTTATATGAAACATATATTAAAAAAACTAGACTAAAAATTTATAAAAAAAATTATGAAGCTAAACCCACTTGAATTACTCCAATAAGGATGGCTATAAGAATACTTTGTAAAAGAAGTCTGAATTCATAATTTCACTATTAAATTTTATTTATAAAGATAAAAGAGAATAACTAGTAATTTTCAATCTGTAAAATTTGCACTCAAAATTGTATTTTGATTGTTTGATAATGAAAATGACCAACGGTTCATTGAACGGATCAGAATCAAACCATGACCAAATGTGATACATAGATGCCATAAAAAGTGTTTTCACACAAAAAAAAATGATAGAAAATATTTAAATGATAGGATTCCCATACAGTATCTTGTGCTCTCACTCAAGTGAGCACAGGTAAGTCCAAGATACATAAATTTATTTTTTAATATTTTTTTAATCAATTGTAAATTGTTAAACAATTGAGCTTTTATATACTTTTTTATATATTATAAATTGCCATATATGATATAAAGTTCCAGATTCTTACTTTTTTCACTCCTTTAGCTAGATATTTTAAATATTTTTTCCTTTTCATCTTATTTTTGAAGATATATATATTTCATACATACTTTTTGTAATTAAAAAAATACACATTTAACCACTTATGAAATCAGACTGTATTTAAATATGAATAAAATATTAACAAAATCTGTAAACACTAATTAGTTAATAACAAATAATTTACTATATTAAAATGTGAAAATATATACTCCTTTATTTTGTTATTTTTAATTTTTTAAAATTATTTTAATTGATAAGAAATTAGTTTACTAATGATTAATAAATCAGTATACATAATATTGATCAAATAAAATAAATATTAATCGAATAGATTAAGAATCTTTTATATAACTAAACTAAAGATTATCGATTGAACATGTGTATTATAAAAGAAATCCGTATTATCTATAATTATACATAAAAAATTATTTTTTTTCTATTTTTTATATTTCTATTCTTTTAGTTTATTTTAAAATAAGATTTATAGTTTATAATAATAATATATAATAAGATTCTCAATTTTAGTATCACATTTTATATTTTTATTTTATTCTTAATTATATTTTAAATTAAAAATAAATTTACAAGATTTTCATTTTAATGTATATGTTTTATATTTTTATTTTATTTTTAATTATATTTTAAAATAAAAAAAGTTATTTAAATATTATAAATAATTATAAATCTTTCAAAAATATAATCATCTACTTTTTTAAATATAATTCTAAAATAAATTTAAATGTACAAAATGTTTCTTTTTTACTAGTAATAATATATAAAAGAGATTCTATGTTCATTTCTTATATTCATATTTTACCTTTAATATATTTGAAAATAAAAATAAAAATAAAAATGAATTATTTAAAATTTATAAAGAACTAAAAATACTTTAACATATAACTACCTATTTTTTCATGTAATCAAATTATTTAAAATAAAAATTTATAATAATATAAAGAAATTTTTTTTCTAATATACATTTTTTATATTCTTATTTTATAGTTAATATATTTAAAATTAAAAAAAAATATATTTAAAATTTAATAATTATAACTATCTATTTTTTCATGTAATTATCACTCTTAAATTATTTAAAATAAAAATTATTTAAATATTAAAAATAATTGTAAATATTTTAAAAATTTAACCACCTATTTTTTTAAACGACCATTATTAAATTTTTTCTTAAAATATATATAAAGACACAAAATGTGGTATAATAGCAAATATATAATATTTGATAAGCTATATTGTTTTATTAGTTGTATTATTTACTTTATTTAACTAACTTATAAATATTTTTAATCAAATTATATAATATTATTAGTAATTTATTTTATGAAATTATATTATTCCTTAGATTATTTAAAATAACGCATAAGCGTATTTTTTTTTCAATTTTATTTCCAACATTTTAATAAAATCATTCCTTTATATATATAACTTCCTTCTTAACTTCTTTCAATATTACACTGTTTTCATAAATTTTATACTCTAGTATTATACTTTTATTTTTATGAAATAATTTATCCTAAAAAAATCACGAGACTTTGAAATTAAATAAAAATATAATTAACTATCTTAAAATATATTATGTTAACAAAATAAAGATATAAAATCATATAAAATTCGATTCTATCAGATAAATTTTACTTCTAACTTGGTAACTTCAAAATAATTCATCAGAAAAAAATAATGGATCTTCCGTAACTTGTTTTTCCTGGTTAGCATCGTAT
The DNA here is from genome assembly GCA_030347555.1 of Lablab purpureus. Classification (NCBI taxonomy): domain Eukaryota; kingdom Viridiplantae; phylum Streptophyta; class Magnoliopsida; order Fabales; family Fabaceae; genus Lablab; species Lablab purpureus. Next base: position 19,243,647 of record CM059256.1, on the reverse strand, counting down.
TTGTCTGCATATATTTTCCACCGTTAATGGGAGAAAGAGAATGTTCCAGTTGCTTCCCAATTCATCGTGGAAAAAATTGTGAGCATTACATAATAGGACAAATTATGTGGATACATAATTTTAACATTGCTTTGATTTCAGTTTATATAAATGTATACAAGATAAAGAAAATTATATAAAAAATATATAAAAATAAAAGAGGTATTTAATTCAGTAATAAGAAAATAAAAAAAAATAAGAAATGCAATATATCGTTGTGTGCATAGAAGGAAAAGTAAAGGCAGAAGAAAGCAATGGCTGTTAATAGTTGTCCTTTTGTGTATCCTTTTTGAAATGAATGTATTAAAAGAAGAGGCATCTTCATTCATATATTCATGGCTATTTGTGATTCTAAAAAACTAAACAAAACCTGCCAAAAGTCTCATCCCTCTCGAATCCTTATCTCTAACTCACAACACACAATGGAATACAATACATGGGCCCACCTTCTATAATATCCCATGTTACCATACCATGGATATATACTTCACACTTACCTTCCTTGTTCTTACAAATATTCATAATATATATTCTTTATTAGTTTATAAAATTATAAATATATTTCTGATCACATTCTATAGAAATTAAATTCATATTTTTATAACCCAAATTATGTTTCAGAGTCTAGAAGTTGTCTGTCTTCATGATAAATTAAGATGACTCTTACCACTACGTACAATTTTTCTTGATGCACTGATTAAATATATATATATGTATATGTATGCCACCACTAGTTGTGATATTAGGTTAAAGAGCCTCAGAACATACATGATCATATGATTTATGTTATTGTTGGAAACAGAAAAACGAGGTAGGGAATTAAATTTTGTATATTGAGTTGATACTTATTAAACTATCCATCTCTTTAGCTTTAACATATATCTACAAATTAAATTAGTATTTTTAAAATTGTTAATAATTAACATAATGATAACATATGATAAAATTATTAAAATACGATGTGTTAAATTAAAGTCTTGGGCATGAAGTAATGGGTGGTTTTATTTATATATTTATTTTTGGCTTTAACCAAACCAACTTTTGATCCACTAATTTTGATGAAAAGGCAAACAACATAAATAAAAGAAAAAAAAAAAACAAGAGGCGAGAATAGAATCCAACAAGTGGTGCGTTAGAAAAAAGGGAGTGTCTGTGTGAAGTGTTTGGTTTCATCATCGAAACAGAGAAATAAATTCTGGAAGACAGGATTCGGTGGTAGCGGTAACAACAAGGGGGACCCCAGAAGCATACAAGAATCTCACCGTTCGTCAACACAAGGTTTTGCTAGCCACGTGTTGTTATGGCCTTCCAACTCACACTTTTTCCCTTCGACCTTGCAGTCTGAAAACCCTAGATACACTCTCTCTGTTCAAGAACAAGGACCACCAGAATGAATGAGTTATGGGTTGGGAAGAGAACAAAATGAGAAAATTACTTGATAATGAGAGATGCCAAGATAACTATAGTATGGATACTTTCATTTGCTTTTGCTTTACATCTTCATATTCCATCTCTTATATTATCATTTTTTTTATATTACTCTCAAATATCTAAGTCTTTAAAATATACATGCATGATGTAAAAAATAAACTTTTCTATACTAAAAATAGAAAGTGGCTTCTTTACAAATAATTTTAAGAAACTAATGAGAATGGTGTTATTCTTATTTGTGATAATAATAGGAATAGAAAGTTATCATAACAATGATTTGTAACTTTTACTTTGGTTTTGAACAACATCCCAAGAACATGGTTCAGGCTGTCATGCATGTTTCATACACTAGCATACATTGCAGCAAGACTTCATCAAAACAACATTTCACATTGACAAAATACTAATGTATCCCTGTTGAAAAATGCACCCTACAATCTGCTTGACCTCAACTCAACCATTGCCATGTCAACTTCATGACCCACATCCATCTAAAAAACTCTCTCCAAATTTGGTATTTAAGTAGATCAAACATCACACGCTATCCATTCTCCATTCTCCATTCTCCATCTCTTTCTCTCATTAACTAGATTGTCAAAGTCCTTAATTACATGTCACCACCAACAGAGTCCTTCACCGTCGTTGTTGCCACCCTATCAAGCCACACCTTAGAGTCTCGTTAGATTCTCTACGCCAAATCATGTCACAAACTTCATTTTGTATAGACTTAGTGTATTGAATAAAAGTAAGTATAATAGATAATATAATACTATAATACATTATATGTCTGTGATTATAGAAATATCAGATGGTTATGAGGTGCATGGAAGAGACCTTTTCAATGATATTATTAGGTCCATAGGATTCATTACTCGTTCATTTATGAAGCATTTTTATATTTTGGAATACAATCACATGCTAACATTCAATCAGGAAAACAAAATCCGTACTTTTGAGTTTCACGAGATATCACTTAGTGAGGTTGGCCAAACATGATAACATGTTTTTTATCATCACCCCAAATGTAAAATCATCTTCATAGTAAACGTAATTCTTAATTTACTTTTTTTAAGTAATATATTACGTTATTTTTGTAACTTCCTTACAATCTCTATTCTGAATGAAAGAATTTTTTAAGATTCACACTTTAATCTGTTATATTTAATTATTGAAAATTTTCAAAATATTCTCTTTTACTTTTATGATCTTAGGATTTTATTTAACACTTAAAGTTTTGAATTTTATATAATGTCAATACAATTCAATAGAGAAATTTACATTACTAAAAGATAAAGACAAATTATAGCAACAAGTGTAAACTTAATCTTATCAAGGTGATTTTATAAGGTTAAGTTAGTTAATTTATCCTAGTAAGATTAATCTCTTAAAATGAGATTTTGAGATTGTGCTTTCAAATTTCTACTTAATCCACGTATCCTATTCTTTTTCTCACTTTACACAGTGAAATAGAGAGGCTAGAAGTAGATTTTCAATTTTTTTAGAAGCTTAAATTATCTTATTTTCACGCCAACTAAACCATATATTCTATTTTTTTAATAAGAAGATTTTCACAGTGTAACAAAACGCATTTACTTAGAAAGAATATGCCAAACGAGGCATAGTCGACTACAAAATGTTTTCTAGAAAACTTTTAGAAATTGTCTTTCTTTCGATGTGGGATTTAATTGAAATTCTATTTGAGGTTATAATATGATACTCAAAAGTATGCACCTAACCTCTAATGCAATCTTATTAAAGATATGAAATGATAATTAATGTTAATATGACAGTCAATTGCCTATGTATATATAATGTCATGATAATCAATTGTAATACCCAATATCAAGATTTGATAAAATTTGATCAATGCAAGTAATGTATTAAATAAATCCCTCTCAAATGGCACAAAATTATTTAGATTGTATACAAATTATTCATTAGTTACTTGGCCCAAATTATCAATATAAACAAGATTAAGAATTTCAAAACCAATTAATCTTTACAAATAATATAACATGAAAATCAAAACCACCAATAATAGTAGTGAATAAAGTTCAATTTATCAAATAGAAACTCAGGCAACTTAATTTATAAAAGTAAAATAAAGAATGAATAAAAAAATTACAGAAAAAAGTAGAAATACAAAAAAGCGAATAAACTTAAAATTCTATTCAAATAATATACATTCATAGCTGTGAGAGACGACATCATGCAGAAGACTGTCATCTTCTATGTCTAATTACACATACGTTAGAATGACATTTAATAGAACAAACAATATTTCTTAATAAAGAATATAACACGCATAATTAGTTATAAGGTTAAACTGTATAAATTTAATTAAAAATCACTAATTACATAAATATTTTTATAAGGTCATTTTTATTAAACTTCATAATTATTTTATAGGTATTATAAAGATGAAGAAAAAGTTATTTAAAAACAAAACCAGGTGAAAGAAAAACGCGGTGGTCGGTTCTCAAAATATAACATTATTATTAAAAGAACATCAGGTAAACATGCCAAACACGAGAGAGTAATTGATCAATTGGTCTTGGTTGATATTGAGTAATGCGTTTGTCAACACTTTCTCAGAAAATTCAACTTAAACACGAGAGAATGCATGAAATTAGAGTTTTGAAATAAAGATTGGTAAAAAAAACGTGAGACAAAATAAATATTAAGATAAACATAAATTATAAAGAATGTGATAAAAATATTTTACCAACTCTGGCCCAATTATTATGCAACTGCGTTGTACATGTATGGGTCATCGTTTGCTCAACTTGTATCTAGCAGACTCCAAGCACAAGCCTTTAGTAAGCAAAGAATCTCCCAGAAACCACACCAATCGAAACTATTTGATTTCATCCAACCAATTAGTGTAACACGACCATATTTTATAAGCCGTGATATTACGGAATCGAAAGATTCTCTTCTCAGCCGCAAACCAATTGTTTTTATTGTTATTCTTTTCCAGAAGAAAAAAAAAATGGTCGCAAATTATTAACAACCGTTGGGCTTTGTTTTGAGTCACATTACACATTTACACTAATGGGGTTACGCGACGACCCGAATGCGATCACTGAATCTTTCTGTCCCGAATCACAATTTAATTTTCCTAATATAAATAAATGAATCTCTATCCCCTTCTCCCTCTCTCTTTGTAATGAAACAATAATAACAATGGTTTGGAACCTAAAGCTTGAGCACGCGACACGACACTGAAAGTCTGAAACTGTGAAATTAGTTAACCTTTTTCTATGTTTTGTTCCTACTCCTGAGTTTGTTACCAGAAGATGGAACTGAGCTTGGATTTGACCTTGGCCTTTGTCCCCGGAAGAACCGTTCGTCAGATTCTTGGCGAGGTTGCTCAGAGCGAAGAAGGGTCTCAGAGAATGGCCACGCTTGAGGACTTTCTCCAAAGGTTGGAAGATGAGAAGAGGAAGATCGAGTCCTTCAAACGTGAACTACCTCTTTGCATGGTCCTTGTGAACGATGGTGGGTTAAGTACTTATCCTTTTTCATAGAATTTTCAAAGTGAACATTTTTTATGTGATTATTGCGCATCTTTTGGTTCTGTTGATGATTAATATTATCTTTGGGGCTCTGCAATCTGCATGAAGCTATAACTAAATTGAAAAAGGAGATAAACGGAGGTGTGAGAATGCAAGATGAACCCGTGGTTGAAGAATATATGCCACTCATAAAAACCAGTTCTGAAGGAAGTGAGACTTTAAACATGGGAAAGGAACGCAGTGAGATGAAGAATTGGATGAACTCTGTTCGGCTATGGAACGCTGAATCCAAACTGGTAAATTTTTATTTCAGAAATTATTCTGTAGTTCACATGTTCATGGTCACAATCAATTATCACATGACATATAATTAAGATTTTTTGGCTATAGAGACACTAATAATATTCTATCACGTGTTGAAGATTGGTATAGCTATCGTTATCCTATATTATGATGGCTTTTAGACCATAGTTATTCCTATACTATGACGGATTTTAGACCATGTAATAATTTTTCAGGTTAAAGGATTGTATTTTGTAGCAGTTTCTACAGAATTAAGAACAAAAGTTATGTATTCCGGTAAAAACAAGTTTAATTATTTTTATTTGGTAACAGAAGAGGAATGAAGAGGACGATCGATGTGTCCCTAACAATCCAATTCAACCCCAGAATGAGACCAACAAGAATAGAGGAGCATCACTAGCATTCAATGGAAACAATTGTGTCTTAAAGACAGAGATGAGTGAAGACAAGGGGGTGTCACAACAAGTTCCTAGCCTTGGTCTGATGAGACCAGTGTTTGAATTGAATCATAGAAAAACAGAAAGTGGTAGTGAACATGGGTCGTCCTTGATTACAAGCTCAGTGGAGGTAAAGGGTCAAGCACAGCCACAGCAGAATCCGAGGAAACAAAGGCGATGCTGGTCACCAGAGCTTCATAGGCGATTTGTTGATGCCCTTCAACAATTAGGGGGACCACAAGGTAGATTAAAGTTAGCATTTAAACATAATTAAGAGGGAGAAGGATTATAAGTGTGAATGATTCTTTCTTTTGCAAATTAGTGTGGGCTCACAAATTCTTGACCTTATCTGCATAATCAACGGTGGATGATTTTTTTTTCTTTTTTCTTTTTCTTTTGAATTCAGAATCTTCCATCTGGAATTAAAAAAGTTAGTCTTATCTCTAATTGGTTTGTTTAATGCAGTGGCCACTCCAAAGCAGATTAGAGAACTGATGCAGGTGGTAGGCCTGACAAATGATGAAGTGAAAAGCCATTTACAGGTGAGTGTTTATTTAGACTATGTTTGGATAATCTTTTGCATAAATAAAAAAAAGTAAAATGAATATAATTTTTTATGATGTAAGATCTACCTTCATGTATTTTTTATACAAACTCTTGAATCTAATTTTTCACAGAGGGTCTTCTTTAGCAGTCTGTTTACTTTCAAAATTTATTAGTATGGAGTGTCAGTTTATGTTAATCAATCAGGAATTATTGTTGGTATTTCTTTTAGTCTGGTTATTTGTAAAAGTTAACATGGTTGGTGTGTTTAGTGATTGGGTAACATAGCCGGTTTTCTATGATTTCTAACATTTTTTTCTTCCTAAATTAATTTTGTCAATGACTGATGCAAATTTGTGGTTGAATCAGAAGTACAGACTTCATTTTAGAAGACCTCAAGTTTGTTCAGTTGGCGAGGCTAATAGTGGCTTATGCCTGATGGTAGAAGATAAATGTGGAGATAATAATAAATCAAAAGGGAATTTATCACAATCTGGCTCTCCACAAGGTCCTCTTTTCTTAGGAGGGTCTGGACGGAACAGCATGGACACAGAAGAAGATGAACAATCAGATTGCCACAATTGGAAAGGTGGCCTTCACCACCAACCAGAAGCTGAACTTCTATGAGCTTCTAAAATTTTCCAATACACAAGAGTAAAGCTTATTATTACGAATGAAGAATCAAAATTTGACAGCACGAAAATAACAGATCTAACACATAGAAGTGATGCAATCCAATCAATGTTAGAATTATGTGACTTGTAGAGTGAGAGGTTGAGACTTTACACTGTTTCAGAGTTCTCTGCCTTCTGCTTTATTAAGTTTTTGTTATGACCAGTATAAATTGTTATTAGGGATAATTTTACTGAATAAATTTCCTGAGTTTACCACCTTCCAAACTTCCTGCAGTTACTTTTCCATTTTCCATGCATTTATAGGTTGTGAACTCATTGACGTAAAACTATGAATTTCCTAAGAAACGTGAAAAATCACATGAGGTGTAAAATACAACACGCTTACACACATTTAACAACTCAGATTTACCTGTAATGGATTTGATCTTTATACTGAATCATGTGATATTTTACTTTATCCCGATTATGAAATATCAATTATGAAAAGATGAATACATAAAATTGATTTTAATACTCGCCCTTTAATGAAGGAATAACAAAAACAAAACAATTGAAATTCTAATTTAAAAAAAGTAATGAATAATTGAATTTAGCTGAATTTCAAGATATTTTATTACGAATATCAAACAAAGAATTCATTCCATTTCTATCATTGTTATGCAATAACTACATAAATGTGTCCAGAAGCCATTGGCTGAATCCTATTCTGGCAGTTGGGTGGCTCAGCTCTTTTTGTCTCTGCCTTTATTTCTAGGGTTTTCTTTGCTGAATTTTACATAAATGTAATAAAATAATCTTAGTTTGTGTTTTTATAATTTCATTGTATTTTTTATTAGGTAAATGTTTCCACATGATTGCATACCAAACACCATCTATGTGGAGGTTTATATATTTTTTTAATTATTTTTTATTTCTGACGTGGAGACAAATGTTTATGAAGCAGTATGCATTATGCTATGCTTTCTATTCATTCTAGCTATTTATTTTTATTTTTAATAATTTTTACTTACATGTGGATGAAGTGAAAGATTTTGTATTGGTACAGACTCTTCAAAGATCAAATGAAAACCCATGACAGAATTTCAGGTGTTGAGACGTATTTGTTCCGTGTTTAAGTTGTCCAAGACATTGGTAAGGGGAAGGGCAAGATTTGATGTTGGTTGGACTAATCATAGAGATTCAACAATCTAGTTCTGTTGTCGTGTCGTGTATTGCGAAAAATAGGAGTCATTATCCACGCACACAAACCTCAAAATCATATGTACACACGTGGTTGGAGTTGTGCTTTTTGTCCACCATATCACTCACTGTTAACAGAATAATTTTAAATTTTCATAAATTCTCTTGGGCTGTTAATTTTTTTTTTATAAAACTAGAGAAAAGAGACAGTCAATTAACACTACTCTCTTCTTCGATTTATAGCCGAAGAGTACACTAAAGGAATGTTATCCAATTCCCTAAATACCGAATCCCTTACTTATGAACAAATCCAACAACTTCTTATGAAACCGGAAACAGTCGAATCAATATTGCTAATGGTGAGTCTTATATTCGAAAAAAGTTAAAGATAATACTATTAATAATTCCTATATTCTTCATACCCAAACGCCTCATCATCTCACTTATATAAAAAAATCTTTACGTTAGCTTTTATAATATCAGACCTATTCATGTTAAATTACCAAACAATACATATATTACTGCCAATCACGGAGGAATCATAAACTTTTCCAAGGGACCATAGATTATAAGATTTCAATATCATATTTCCTTTTATTTCATATCAATGTATAAATAACTAATAAATGATCAAAATAACAATAACAATAATAATTGTTTTAGGAAAGAGATATAACAAACTCATAAAATAGATAATTTCTAATTATCTATCTTAAAAATAACCTATTTAGTTTTGTTTATAATTGCTCATATTTAATAGTTATATTGTGTTTCTTGATTTGAGTATTTAAATTTCTGATCACATTTTAATTTAATAAGATTTAGTTAAATTATTGAAATTTTGGATTATTAATTTAATTTCTTAATTTTACTTAATAATTATTAAATATTTCTATAATTATGAGTTGAATATTTAATTATCGAAACTTTATCTAATTGTGAGATTTTATATTTAATATAAGAATTTTCTTTGAATACATAATTTAAGTGTTGAAGTCGTACTAAATGAGTCAAAAATTATCCTACGATACACAACCCCACAGTCTCGAGTGATGAGACTAGAAACTAGGTTGGACAAATATCTATCAGTACACAACCCCTCATTCTTGAGGGACTAAGTGATTGATGAAATTATAAACTAGGTCAAAAAATTTTGTATCGCTACACTGCTTCTATATTTGGCTTTTACACGAATGGTTCTATACAAAAGCACTCAAGTCGCTTATTTTGCTTTTGTATTCGGTTTTTACACGGCTGACACTTTGCAAGAGCACTCGAGTCACTTATTTTGCCTTTGTATTCGACTTTTACATGATTCGCTTTGTATAAGAGCACTCGAGTTGCTTATTTTGTCTTGGTATTCAACTTTTACATGACTGGCTCTATACAAGAGAACTCGAGACACTTATTTTTTCGTTTCTTTCGGCCTTCACACGATCGACCCTGTATAAGAGCACTCTAGTCACTTATTTTGCCATTTCATTAGACCTTTACAAGACTGGCCATGTACAAGAGCACTCGAGTCACTTATTTTGTTATATTTCTTGTAATGTGTAAAGAAGTGACTATATTGGTTGTCTTAACAATAATTAAATTTTAAATTAAACTTCTTACTTTGGTCAAGTGACTCTTATGTTATATGTTATTGACTAAAAATCATAATCTTTAAGTATTGTTACAAATGAAAAATTTAGAAATACCAAAATATATATACACTTAAATACATGCTCTGTTAATTCTCCCATTTTTTTCTTTAGGGTTTTTAAAAGTAAAGAATTAAATTCCTTGACCCTTTTATAAAAACATTGACTGACTTTTCAAAAATTTAAAGTTGAGACAAAAATAAAATGAAATAATCATACCAGTATAACAATTTTATTTAATTATCTTCTTCAGAGATAAACCAAGTTATGCGTTCAACCCCTCTTTTAAATAAAAGTAAAACAAAAAAAATAAAAATAAAAAATAAAATTATGAAGCAAATAAAAAGTAATAATAACAAGAGAAAAATATAGTATTTGAAAATAACAATGCTTTTGTAACATCATTAGAACAATAATTTTTAAATGAAAGTTGAGACATCAATACTTATCCTGGTAACATGGAGGAAAGGAAAATGGAACATTAGGATTTAGGGTTTTGGGTTTAGTATTTAAGGCTTTGCGGTTTATAGTTTATGGCTTAGGATTTACAGTTTAAGGTTTAGGGTTTAGGATTTGGGGTTTAGTTGTAGTTTTCAATCATGACCAATTTAATAAAACTACTACAAATGTTAAGAATCTTAAAATCTATGATTCTCACATACATTTATAATGGTGAGAAAAATTTACCTTTATCTATGAGAGACCCAACAATAGTAATTTCTTCAATCTTCCTTTTCTAAATCTATCTCTTTGCCTTTCATTTCTTTCACACTCTTTCTTTGATGGTCAATAGTATAAAAAATCCTTTAGTGGTAGAGACAGAACCCTTTTTCCTTTATTTTGTCAACTTCCATAAAGTTGGTTACCATTAGGTTTAAAAAATCACATGTTTGGGTCACATTAATTAATTAATTTATTTATTTTCTAATCTCATGCTTGTGCCGAGCACTGAGTGGATGACGCTAGATGCCCATTTTGCTAACATGACATCCATTGGCTTCTTTATTCACACTCTTCAAGAGATAGGGCATTCTCTTGACATAGCTTGAGTCTGGGATGCGTTTAGAGCAGTTAAGGCTTCCTTGAGGACCACACTTTTCTTCCCCTAAGGTTACTATTCATATAACTCATCCTTTCTTTTTTTTTTTGTTCTCATGACAATGAAGAGGTAAACCCATTTTTTTTAGGTTAGATGTAGGGGTGGCAAAGTGGGTTGGGCCCGGCGGGCCGGCCCGCCAGCCCGCCAGCATATAGGCGGGGCGGGCTAACATTTTAAACCCGCCAACCCGTATCAGCCCGGCCCGTCTAGTCCGCCAACCCGTCGGGCCAGGGATGGGGCGGGGCGGGCCAGCCCGCTGGCCCGCGAAAAAAATATAACACCTCAATCACTCTCACTCATTCTCTTTAAATTTGGGAAAGTAGTTATACCTAGGGTTCCTTCAACACCTTACTGATTGCAATTTCTTTTGTAATAAACATTATGTCTTTTAGCTTGCACTTTTTAAATGCCATGTCACCATATACATCTTTAATATATTGTTGTAATTACAAAAATTCATTTAAATTGGACACAAACAAAATAGTTGCAAAGAAAAAAAAAGTCCAATTTAAAACCAAAGATCCAAAAATAAAATAAAAAACTCAAAAAATAGATTTTTCAAAAAAATGAAAAACAAAAAATATAGGCGGGCCAGCCGCCAACCCGCCAGCCCGCCTTATGACGGGGCGGGTTAGAAATTTTGGCCCGTATCACTGTGGCGGACTGGCCCGACCCGTTTTTGGCGGGCTCATGGCAGGGCGGGCCTAAACGGGCGGGGCTGGCCCGTTTTGCCACCCCTAGTTAGATGTAACCAACTAAACTCTCATGTAATACCATTGTTTATATATATGTGTGTGTGTGTGTCTGTGTCTTTCAATTCAATGTTAGTGTTTTTGTTTCTGTGCTTAATGCTTGTTGTAGTTTGATCATTCATAACTAGATATTTGATTCATTGGATATTGGAAAATATCTTTTGTAATCTTGACTTAAAACAAAATACCTAATGAAGCTTGTATCTAGGAATGAAGCTTAATTCATTAGTTGTCTTAAAATCTTGTTGTGCTTACAAGTTTGCTTATTAGGGAATCAAGGAAGTGACTATTAATGAGGAAACTTAGATTCATTCTATTAAGAGATTAGAGTTTGAGTAAACTAGTGGATTGACATTTACATTAAATTGGAGAGAAGTTGGGTGATTATATGCATGGGAGTGAGGTTCGGTGAAGTCTAATCCTAACAATAACATTCCATATCATTTCTTATCTTTACCACCTTCTAAGTGGTTGATAAAATACCAAAAAGAGTTTTTATTGTTTTTTGCATAGATTTATTTCTTTAAACATCAAAACAAATTATGGAAATATTCTTTGTTTAATTTAGTTATCAATTGCAAAAATTATAGTGTATTGCACAAGTCCTTTGGGAGAACAATAATTATTTACTACTTGTTATGATGCGACTGATATACTTGTTATTATACAAAAATTCGCAACAAAAGCCATCCTCCACTCTCGTTAAGAAAACATTAAAACATCTTTTTGAAGAAGTTACTTGTGTTCATGAACTAGAAACGTATTGTAGGCTCATTAGTTGACGTCTATATTTAACTAATACAATATATGGTTGTTTTGCAGTTCATTTTTTGAGTCAGTTGATGAGTCTCATTTTACTCTTAATTTATTGTTTTCATTTAGGACGTTTTCATAAAAATCATGCATAAAACTATGTTTTTTAATTTTGTTGCATTTTCCATGTTTCTAGCATAAAAAATAGGTAGAAAAATAAAAATAAATAAATAGAAAAATATAAAAATAATCATTCATTCATACATATTGCATCGATCTCTCTTCTTATTTTTAAAAGATGGAAACTTTCCAATAACCTATAGAAGAGTTGTAAAAAAAGGAAACAAGAGAGCTGTAAAAAGGGTAATGATCAATTTGCACTTTTCCTTATTTGTCCAGTCATCAATCTGTGTGCACTCACTTTCCAATTCTGTTGGAATATTGAAAAGAAGGAAACATAGTATTTCTCTAGGGGATTTTATTTAATTATCTTTTAGAAAACATCAAAATTTAAGTGGGATTTTATTTATTCTTTAGGAAGTATTTGATTTTAAGAAGAGATTTTAATTATTTTTTAGGAATTTTGGAATTTTATTTGTAATTATTTTCTGGATTTATTTTGTAAGGCCTCTCACCCAATGCCTATATAAAGGACTCTAAGATGAGAGCCAAAAACACAAAAAATTCGCAGTATTACACTTGACCGGGAATAACCTTTTCTTTTTCCACATTTATTTTTCTTTGGGAGTCTCTACTATAAAGTCTCAATGTTGTTTTCTTTCATTATAATTTATTTAATTTTATTATTTCACATTTTAGCCTTCATTTGTTTAAATTTTGCCATTAATTTAAATTCAGTATTTTATAATTCCAGTATACATTCATCTAGTTTCATTTTGAATTTAATTGGTTTTAAATTCTAATTTAATCATGGAGGCCCGTATATCAGCCATTCATTCATTTTAAATTTTAATTGTTAATTAGATACATTCATTATTTATTTACTTATTTATTATAACTTGAATTAGTATCAATACTTCATTTCAATTATTGTTTGTCTTAAAATTTATCATTTAATTGTTAATGGTTAATTGTTTACTTTTTTATTTAAATTTTAATTAGCATCACTACTTTATTTCAATTATTGTTTTTCCTTATATGTTATTTAAATAAATTAATTTCAACACTTAATTCGATATTAATTTATATTAATCATATCAACATTTATAAACAGTGATCTACTCATTAAATTCTCACTAGTGCAATTTAACTTCCCATTATTAATTTTTTAGGTGTAAATATTTTAATTTCCATTCATTATTTTATTTTACATTTTTTACTGTGTTTTTTTAATTTAGTTTTCATTAATTATTTTATTGACAAGTTTTATTTTGTGTTTTTAATTTTAGTTTCCATTCATTATTTATTTACAATTATTACGCTTTATTGTTAATTTTATTAATCTAACAAAACCCTCTTCATTATTATTTATTTTAATTTTTCTTTAGAAAATGATGTTTAACAATAGTTACACTCTTAAAATTTTGTTCTTCTAAGATTTAACACAAGTTTAGTTTATGCCAGCATTTCTAGTCACACAAGATACTGATCAAAATTTAACTAAAGTAATGCAGTATAGTCAACTCGTGTCGAGTCTCACAAGGACACAATTATAGGAGTGTAATCATTGTTAAACATTATTCTTGAAAGAAAAGTTAAAATAAATAATAATAATAATAATAATGATGATGAGGATGGGGATTTTGTTAGATTTATAAATTTAACAATGCAAAGTAATAACGTAAATAAATAATTAGTGAAAAATAAAATTAAAAACACAAAATAAAAATTGTTAATAAAATAATTAGTGAAAGCTAAATTAAAAAATAGAAAGTAAAAAAAATTATAAAATAAAATAATTAATGAAAATTAAAAGATTTACATATTGTAGTGATGAGAATTTAATGATGAGATCACTGTATATAAATGCTTATATGATTAATATAATATTAATGTCAAATTAAGTGTTGAAATTAATTTATTTAAATTACATATAAGGCAAAACAGTAATTGAAATAAAGTACTTATGTTAATTAAAATTTAAATAAAAAAAAAGTAAATAATTAATAATTAACAATTAAATGACATTCTAAGGTAAAACTTGGAATGAAGTATTGATATTAATTCAAATTATAATAAATAAATAAATAATTGATTGACAATTAAAATTTAAAATGAATGAACAGTTGATATACTGACCTCCATGATTAAATTAAAATTTAAAACCAATTAAATTGAAATTGAAACTAGATGAATGTAGACTGGAATTAGAATGAGAGCTTAATAGGAGGCGGTGGGGGCCATGGCCCCCAAACATTTTTATTATATATATAAATTTGTTTAAGGTTTAAAAAAGTAAAAACAATATTCAGACTTACATGTTAAAATAACCTCTAAAAAAACTTTTCAACTTTTAAATTTGTAGGAACAATATTACTAAACATTAAAAAATATTAAAAACCATTAAAAAATTAAAAATTGTTCAACTTCTAAATTAGTGGGATCAGTACTCAATGTTAAACAATTCAAAATTATTGAAAGGGTTAAAAAGTATCCTAGATAAGTGGAATATAGAACAATGCTCAATATTAAAGAAATTAAAATCAATAAAAGAAATTAAAACCCATTAAAATGAAATTAAAACTCATTCACTGTCTGCATTTATTAAAACATTAAATTTTTTTATTCTACATTTTTTTCGATTTTTCTCTAAGTCACCTATTACACTGTATTACCATTATAAGTATATTCTAACACGGAATTGAAATAAAAAATAGTATAATCTTACGATTTTATGAGTAAAATCTCAATTTTGACTACATTGTGAACAAGTATATTGAATTAATGTTTGTAAGTAAATTGAATGTTATATTTAATGTTAATTTTTTTTATTAAGTTAATTTTTTTTACATATTATATTATTTTATTTAAATTTTTTTATATTATTTAATTATTATTAAAATATTAAATTGATTTAATATATAGTGGCTCCCCCTAAAAATTTAGTCAAGATCCGCCACTGACTAGAATTATAAAATATCGAATTTAAATTAAAAGTAAAATGTTAATAAAATTACTAGAGTGTGAAGAGTAAATGGATGAGTGTGAAGATGTGAACGTGAATATGAGAAAATAGAACATTCAAAATTTAAATTAATGACAAGAATTAATCAAGTGAAGGCTAAAAATGCGAAATAGTGAAATTAAATAAATTAAAATCAAAGAATCCCAAAGAAAAGTAAATGTGGAAAAAGAAAAGGTACAATATATAAGACGTAAATCTTCCAGTGTAGATACATTTCCTTGCATAAAACACAAAAAATTTATAGCAATACCAAATCTTTTACTCGTTTATAAGACGTAAATTTTCCAATGTAGCTCAAAACCTTGTGATTTAATCACAAATTTCTTTTTATACCCTTGATAAAGCCAAAAGTGACTTTGTATTAAAGAATACTTGTTGGAGCCAGAAATGGCTTTGTATTAAAGAATACTAGTTGAAGCGAGGAGTGGCTTTATGTAAAAGAATACTTGAACGGGTTAGCCATAAGTGACTACAAGCTAAAAGAATACTTGTAAGTTGCAGCGGTAGTCTGCTAATGAAACTCAATCCTGTGAATTGAAGAACTGGACGTAGTTTATGGTTTTAGACAACCCAATATAATTTTTTGAGTAATCTCTTTCTTCCTTGAACTATTTAGATTGCATATCATTGTCTGTATCCAACATTAAAGAGGAAAGAATCTTTTAAGAAAATCTTTAATTGCGAATCATTTTTATAGTCTCATAGACTGTATCGTCTGTAAGATTCGAACTATCATCTGATTCATCTTGTGTCTTCAAATGAAGTGTGAAAATTTTTAAAACACAATTCAACCCTCCCTTCTTGTGTTTTTCCTATTTTTCACAAATATAGATTGTCATGTAGTTCAGGAGAAACTGCAGAGTAAAATGTTTTATCTCCTTCCTTTAAAAACCACATAAGATAAAAAAATATCTTTACCAAGACTCTTGATTGTGATGTCTTTGATATATATATATGTATCTAAGAATGGGATGATTAATGTTTCCCTCCCAACTTGAGGGAGGGTGTTTCAGGTTTTCCTCTTTTGCTTGTTTTTTTTATTTTTGTTTTTAGGGCTTTAAGCCCATCTTCTCTATATTCATTTTTCATTTCCTAGCGTTTGTATAAAAATCACGTGTTTTCATTCAATGCATGCTAGTAAAATAACATTATATCATAGGTTTGCTATCATCGCCTTCTTCCTTTGATTGTTTGACTCTGCATACTGCTTTCTTCTTTTTCACATGAATTTGCAATATGGTATTAGAGTCATTATGTTTATCTTAACAAAATTTATTGGGACTATTATGTCACTTGTTATAAGGCTTGTGTTAGACCATCCATAAATATCTAATCTCATGGTCGAGATGTTCATTCCTTAACATGAAAGGTATTGAAAATCTCACATCAATTAGTGATATGGTAAATTTGTAGTATATAAATGAGGTGCAAATCTCACTTACTAATTGGTTTTGTGAGGTAGATTTAAACTTAAAGTTCACTTCATAATAGTGTATCTTCTTGAAAGATTAACAATATCTATCTCTAGTTTTGTTCTTTGTCTTAATGCTTCCTTTTATTAACCAATACACAGATTTAGTAGTGTATACATATTATATTATATTATATTATATTATATTATATTATATTATATTATATTATATTATATTATATTATATATATATATATATATATGGGATTCCATATCTATACATATGACATGCTCTCCACCCAAGTAAGTAGGTTTTATATATTATTAATCTTCTTTATAACTTTCTATGCGAGCCTAGTATTCAAGTTTTCCACGTGCCAACTTCTTCCATCCCAAATATCATGTACTTTAATCCACTTAGCTACCTAATATGTAGGTTAGGTTACCTTTACCAATCTTTAGTTCAAAACCATCATATAAATATCGGCACAAGACATATTTAATTTTGATTCTTGTTTTACATAATTAATATATTTTTTATAATTAATATTGATATATTTTATGTATTACTAGTTATTGAATATAATTGAGTTTAATAGTTAATCTTTATTTATTTTTAAATTTATTTCTCATGTAATATTTATGTTGTGTGCAACTCATAAATAGAGTTATTGAACTTTGATTTCAGTCAATTCACTTGCTATAGAAAGGTAAGACAAAGATCTTCTTTGGTTTTAGCACATTCAAGTTAATTCAGAATTTTTCAATGTTAAAAGTTGAATAAATATTTTTTTTCATTTGTTCTTATTTTTTTTTCTAATTCAAATGTACATTAGATTTCAGCAGTTACTTTTAAGACTTTCAAATTTTTGTTTATTTTTTATGGTGATTGTTATGTATGATTTATTGTATTCTTTTTATTTCAATTTCAAATTTATTTTTCATAAAATTTATATTTGAATTAAATCAATAAGATTAAATATTATTGTTGTGGTAGACAATTCAGGACTTTTCAACATTCCTCGTTCACATATGCATGTTGAACCAAGCGAGCCCGCTAGATAGGTGATGCAGACAATGTGAGACTTTCCCAACACCCCTCCTCTGCAAATGCATGTCGAATTAGCACTACAAGAAAATGATAAATTACCGACGAAATTTTATCGAAGAAAATTTTTTTGTTGATAATTTTTCATTACCGACGAATTTAATTATGTCGATAATTCCAACCTATCGGTAAAAATGTCACTAAAGTTTGTGCCATATTGTGCGAAATAAAATCTGTCGATAAATCTGTCAGTAAAATA
Organism: Lablab purpureus; assembly: GCA_030347555.1. Classification (NCBI taxonomy): domain Eukaryota; kingdom Viridiplantae; phylum Streptophyta; class Magnoliopsida; order Fabales; family Fabaceae; genus Lablab; species Lablab purpureus. The sequence continues at coordinate 19,225,452 of CM059256.1, read as the reverse complement.
TTATTTTGTAAATTCCGTCAGTCAGTAAAATATTATTTCATAAATTCCGTCAGTAAAATATGACGGAAAATCAAAATCGATAAGTTCGTTAGTAATTTATATATTTATATATCTATATATTTATATTTTTACAATTTATATTTATATATATATATATATACTATATGTATTTGTATATCTATTTATATATAATTATATATTTATTATTTTACATATATATATATGTATGCATGTAGATATATGTGTGTGTGTATGTGTATGTATTTATATATATATATATATATATATATATATATATATATATATATATATATATATATATATATATATATATATATATATATATATATATATATATATATGTGTGTGTGTGTGTAAAGTTTTAATCGAAAATCATTAATAGTGTCTTTAAATAAAAAATCCAAAAAAAATATTTTGACGAATTTTGGTCGTCGGTAAAATCAGTTTTTTTGTAGTGTAGGCAAGACTACTAGTAGGTCATTACCAAATGAGTTATAGAATATGATACCATGATAACAATAAAATAAAATATATAGACACAAAAACAAAGAGCAATGTGATTTCTAATATATATCTTAAAACAAGTATATATAACTTTTCTTATTGTTGACTAACATCTTCTTTTCATTGAACATATTTCCAAATTTTATATATTGATTTGTAATTATCTTGCTCCATAAATGATTCAACATATTAATGATTTTTGCATGTAAGATTTTCTAATAAAGCTATATTTTGATTCCATGTTGTTATTATACCTAATCCTCTATAGTTTTTATTTTTTATGGTCTTCTCCCATTTCACTTTTAAGATTTTTCTTTCAGCAAGTATACCGAGTCAATTGTAATATAGAACAAGTGTTGCATCCTTAGGAACTTGTGACATATTCAATAATATCTTTAATTTAATTTAAAACTTGTAAAGAAAATACATTGAACATTTTCTCCACAATTAAACACAAGTTTTGCAAAGATTAAGTTTATCAAAATAGAGAAAGATAATTGTAAATTGAAAAATGATTAAGTGTTAGAATTAAATTGTACTTGAACACTAATTTGCACCTCTTGTTCATACATAAAATAAAATTATATTCATTTTTTGATGTTCTACACGGTCAAAATAAAATAATTTCTTATTCATGATTTTCTAAGAATCTAACATAATTAATCAATTCCTTAATTAACAATATTGAACTTTGACAATAAAAGTAGAACATTTATGATAAAAATCAACTATGTTATCAACAGTTATGTTTTGTATAGTTTAACGTAGTTCATAAAGAGAAAAGGTTTTTTTAGTAATATTTCAAATCTAAAGTCAAGAACATATATTTCTTTATATTCAAACATTAAGCATAAAACTAAACTAAGGATTGAAAGATAAAATATATTTATATAATATGTATGTAACAAAAAGTTACAAAGAAATTATAACAAGTTGAGCTACTTGTATACTTACAGTTAAAAGAAGATTAGCTACTTATTACGAGCAAGATAATCTGTAAACACAATTAGAGGAGAAAAAACAAAGGGCACAATTTGTGTTATGAGTAGGGGTGACAAAACGGGCCAGTCCAACCCGTTTAGGCCTATCCCGCCATGAGTCCGCCAAAAACGGGTCTGGTCGGGCCAGCCCGCCATAGTAATACGGGCCAAAATTTTTAACTCGCCCCGTCATAAGGCTGGTTGGCGGGCTGACCCGCCTATATTTTTTGTTTTTCATTTTTTTGAAAAATCTATTTTTTGAGTTTTTTATTTTATTTTTGGATCTTTGGTTTTATATTGGACTTTTTTTTTCTTTGCAACTATTTTGTTTGTCCAATTTAAATAAATTTTTGTGATTACAACAATATATTAAAGATGTATATGGTGACATGACTTTTGAAAAGTGCAAGCTAAAAGACATAATGTTTATTACAAAATAAATTGCAATCAGTGAGGTGTTGAAGGAACCCTAGGTATAGCTACTTTCCCAAATTTAAAGAGAACGAGTGAGAGTGAATGAAATGTTATATTTTTTTCGCGGGCCAGCGGGTTGGCCCACCCCACCCCGCCTGTGGCCCGACGGGTTGGCGGGCTAGACGGACCGGACTGATACAGATTGACAGATTTAAAATGCTAACCCACCTCGCCTATATACTATCGGGCTGGCCGGCCCACCGGGCCCAATCCACTTTGCCACCCATAGTTATGAGCTCGTAGCTTTGTATTGCACCTCTAATAATCTCTCGTTTTTCTCGTGCTTCTATTTATACTTCAAGGAATCCTACTGCCACTTAAGCTCATCCGCTCAACTTCGGCTTTATGTGTTAAGCCAAATGTGTTTTCTTAATATTGAAGACTTCTTATCTGCTTAACAGTTAAAAAATTTGCTTAATAAATTTGGATCTCAATTATAGCATTGCTCATTAAAGTAATTCCACTTAGCATAAGCCTCTTCCGCTCAACGGTTGGGGTAAAATTTTTGTAGTGCCTTTTGCCTCTAATCCACTCAACGCCAGCTTCCTACGCTTGGCAGATGTCTTTTGCATTGGCCTCTTCTGCTCAACGTATTGATGGAGTTGAAAACTTGAATTTTCATGTGATCTGTTCAACACTGATCCCTATTGCTCAATGGATTTTGACTATCTTAGCTCCTTTTCTGCATCTATATAGAAAATTCTATTAATTATATATAACTTCTCTCAATACAAGTAATTCTAATTTCTAATACACTTGGAATTCTTTTTACAACATATATATATATATATATATATATATATATTTATTTGACAAGCATTAAATGACTAACTTAAATATATAAACATGTATTTTTTTACACATACCATTTACCATTGGTCTTTCTTTCTTTTCTAATATGACTTTTTCCAAGTAAACTCTTGAATATTTTATCCTCATACCATTGTATTTGCATTACATAGGATGATAGTGATATGATGTAATTACATACTTGCTTAAAGCTATCTTTCCTTCTTTGTTCATCAATATACTCTTTTAATATGGGTACAAATTTGCATTTTTTTTAATTTATATTTAAAGTGGTTGAAAAAGATATTATTTCTAATAACACCAATTATCTTATGTTAGAAATAAGATAACTCAAGTCACAATCAAATAATGATATTTATATAATTACTTTTTTAAGTTAAAAAAATTACATCTTAACTATTAACTATATTTTTTTGTAATCGAAATCATTCTATCTAACATTTGATAATGAAGTTATTACAAGTTGAATTTTTAATAAAATAATTGTTAAGAATACGTAGTTACCTTCATATATGAGATGATAAAAACATTTAATAATATATTTGTAATCTTTTTTCAGCTTGTGATCTTTTGGCCTTTGAAAATAAAAGCACATGGGCACATTTTGACAATTGCACCCGTTTCCAAGTACCTCTATCCACCTCCTTTGAAATCTTTCTCTCTGATCTCTTCATACATACAAAGAGGTAAGGTGAGAGGGGATCCATTAGAGAAACATTCGTTTGAGTAACTCTGTGTGTAATGAGATTAATTATGATTTCAGGAAACTCAGACATGTATATGCTTTCTCTGGGTCCAATCTGAATTCTCCTTTCTTACTTTTTTATTTGTTCATTTGTGGAGCACCTCCTGCAATACTAATAGCATTATCTTTGGAACTCCTCCCTATTTGAAATTGCTTTGCCATCGATTATAACCATATCATCAAGAAACTGTCTCAAATAATTCACTATTCTTTCCATATGAGCTTGTGCAATCAATACATTACAGACTAATGGGCCAAAAATCTCTAAAACTTCTTTTATCATCACCCTTGAAAATTAGTTCCAACAATGTATCATTAGTTTCTCATCAAACATTCATGTTGCAAATTCTTTTGTCACATACTTTTCTAAATATTCCCCCCTAAACAAATGTGTTCATCTATTTAAATCTAAAAGCCAAGAAGATCTAATTCAATTAAAGTATTCCATCCCTTGTTAATCATTATTATTAAAAAAATTTAAGTTAAATCATCTAAATACGAATTTAAATAGAAAAGGAAAATAGACAATATAAATTTGAAACATACTATTTATTTATTTAGAGGAGAAATAGAAACATGTATAATATAGCTTTTACATTTTTCAACTTTTTAAGAAAATTATTATGTCTACTTTTCACTACTACATGAATAGGAATTAACGTCGCAGTTTTACGTCGGTTAAAACACAAACGACGTAGAAGGGATTTTAAAGGGGTTTTAACGTCGGTTATAGGAATAACCGACGTTGAAAGTGTGGGAGAAACACTTTCAACGTCGGTTCTTCATGAACCGACGTTGAAAGTGTGTCTCCCACACTTTCAACGTCGGTTATTCCTATAACCGACGTTAAAACCCCTTTTAATACCTTCCCGCGCCCTCTTTTTCCTCATTTTTCCTCTCTTCAACATAGACGCACGCACGCGCACTCTATCTCTCTCTCTCTCTCTCTCTCTTTTCAATCTCTCTTCTTCACCAATGGAAGACGATGACGAGTTCGGAGATTTATACACGGACGTTCTCCGTCCCTTCGCTTCACCCTCATCCTCTCGCGCCCAGCCCCACCAATCTTCTCCTCGCGCCCCTTCAATCGATCTCAACATCAATCTAAACGCCGCACAGATCCCCACCGATGCATCCCACGCTATTTCTCCCGCACCAAACCAGCTTCCTCCCTCGACTCGCAAGAACCGCCTCCTCGGCTGCCGAGGAACCGCCTAAAATTCCGGACGCGGAACCTCGGCGGATTCAAACCTCGTCGGCGCTGATGCGGGAATTGATCCGATCGACAGGGACGTGAAATTCGACATCGAGGAGGAGGACGACGGTGGCGACGGCTCAGAGCCGGTTATTCCGGGCTTGGACGGCGAGGCGCCGGCTGAAGAAGGAGGCGAGGGCGATGATTGGGACACCGATAGTGAGGATGATTTGAAGATAATAGCTTGAGAAAGGCTCGGGAAAGTACGTTGTGTATTTTATAGCACACGAGATAGGCTTGGCTTAGAGCCTACACCAATCTATCTGTTCTATCTGTAATAGTTCGATCTATCTTCCTGAGATGAGAATTTGTTTTGAAATAGCTAGATTAGATTAGAACTGGCCGCCTTGCCTTGGCTTATTGTGTGATTTTTGAGCAGGAGCGAGCTGTCTTTGGCACAATCTGTATCTGTAGCCGGGCAGGAGTCAAGCTGTTCACAAGCAGTGGTTATGAGCCGCATCTAAAGCCAATCCATTTACAAGTGAAATCTTGCCCACTTTCAACGTCGGTTATTTATTGAACCGACGTTGAAAGTCTTATTTTCAACGTCGGTTCAAAATGAACCGACGTTGAAAATATTACTTTTAACGTCTCCTCTTTCAACGTCGGTTTTGGTACCGTCGTCAAATCATCCCCAGAACCGACGTGGAATTAGGTTTCTGTAGCAGTGTTTATTGATACTGTGTTGGAACCAAATTATAGCATGTTGGAAGTGTATTGAAGCCGCAACATAATGTTTCGACGTTTTAACAAAATATTTATACATATTATAGGAAGTGGTCGGTATGAAACACTTGCTAGAAACGAAAACAAATATCAAAGAACCGTGTCGAGCTTCATTTGGGACGTGCAAACAAGTTCTCTCAAAAGCCTCATAGCATCATCTTCTGATATACAAGTATTACCCGAACTCGTTCCGATTTTAACAGAAAATTTCCGCATTGATTTGATATGAGTATAGGTAATATCTAATTTTTTAAATTGGATATGAGAACGGGATGGGAATATACACACTCGTCTCATCCCCGCTTCCATACCCGTCCCAATGACCAATATTTATTCTTATTTTAAATTATTAAAACATATTTAGTTTATTAATTAATTTTAAAAATTTATATTAATTTTTCTTTAGTTCTTAGTTTTGTAATTTATTTTTATAACATATATTTGATAATTTTTTTTACTTTTTATAATTATTTGACTTTTATTTAGTTATTATTTGATAATACTTTAATTTGAGATTTATGTAATTATAATTTTTTATTGATATTTATTATTGGGCAAAAAATATATGTATCATTTTGACTTTGATTCATCTATAATATCAAGTTTTTTTTGTTATGATTTTTATTTTTTTGTAAAATAATTATTTAATTAACATTTGAAATAATAAAAGATGAATACGACTATACCTGTTACTAGATGAGGATAACCCGTACTCGGTGGAAATGAGAATGTGACAAAATTTTCATACCCGCTAGATATGAAGATGGAAATGAGGATGAATTTTTATTGTGGGGACGGAAATGAAACCGGTCCCCGCCCCACCTCGTTGTCATCCCTGTACCTTGGTGAGTCTACCATTTTCCCCTTATTAAACACAATCCATGTACTTCTACTTCCTTCTAATAACACTTCAAGAATTGTAACCATGTGTCGTTTAATTGATTTAGGTTTTAAATCTTGGTGATTTCATTTTATGAAATAAATGTTGTGTGTACATTGGTTAAAATATCAAAGGCTAAACTTCTGTCCAACATTTTTAAAATTTTGTTTCTTTTGTCAACTATATGTATAATATCACGTATCTATCTCTTACTCATATAAAATGAATTCATACAACTTCATTAAATACACAATTAATTAAAATTAATTATAAAATTTAATAAAATTAATTATAAAATTTAATAAAATAAATTAAAATTAATTATAAAATTTAATAAAATAAAATAAAAGTAACATATAAACACTTTTATGATATAGATTTATCATTACTCAAGTATAATATTTAAATATAAGAAATTTAATAAAATAAAGTAAAAGTAGGGTATAAACATTTTATGATATAGGTTTATCATTATTCAAAGTATTATATCTAAGTATAAGAAATTTAAGTTTGTGGTCAAAATAATCCTACACCAAAATTTAAAACTTAAAATCTAAATGAAATTCTAACTTATAGAATAAAAATTATATTTTATATTAAAAACTATTCTAATATAAAAAATTAAAATTAAAATATAAATATATATAATCTTAAAAATGATTCAACATAATCATGTATATATAATTTAGATATTATTGAATATCCGAGTCCTGATATAGTCTAGTTTTAAAATATCCAAATCTTAAAGTTATATTCTAAGATAATAATAACATAAAAGACAGTGAGGTTCACACATTAAAAGCCAAAAAATACAGCCGAAACGACATAATACATGGTTTGAAATTCGTTTGTTCCAGAAGAGAAAAAGAAAAAGAGAATTAATTTGGTATATTATTTACACTTAAAATTCAGGCACAAGATTAATTTATAAAAGAAGAATAAATTTTAATTCCTATAATTTAAATATTATTTAAGATCTAAATCTTAAATGTATTGTCATGCATACACTCTTTTATTTAAAATCTAAATCTGAAATTTATAATCCAGGATATAAGATCTTGTATATCTCACTCAAGATTAATTAGAGAATTTCTCTTGAAGCATTAGCAACTAAATAATAGCATAAACAACAATGAGGATATAGTTCACAGAATAAAAGCCTAAAATCCAGCCGAAACGACATAATACATAGTTTGAAATCCATTTGGTGGAGAAGAGCAAAAAGAAGAAGAGGAGCAACACTCTTACCCTTGACACTGGCAGCGTCAGTCACCTCGTGGTGGCTTCACCCGCTTAGACGGTGGTTCCCAAACCGGAAAAGGATCCCGTAAACGAATATCATCTTCGGGAACGGGGGAAGAGAGAGGAGCCTCAAGGTCCACCATATTCGCACGCGAAACCGAGGAACACTCGCTACTGATCTTTTGCATAACCTCTGGGCTCACGTATTGGGCCAGTTCCCTTTTCGCCTTCTCCAGCTTCTCTTTCAGGATTCGAACATTCTCCTCCTGATCCCATATCACCCCCACGCAACCGTGCACCGGATCTCTCACACGCGCCTCCGCTTGGTACGCCAGCGCCCTCACCACCCACTTCCGCAACTCCGGCTCCGTCGACTTCAAAATGTTACTCACGTTGCCCCCACCGAATACGTGGTGCACGTACGCGAACCGCTGAATGCTCTCCGCCGGAAAATACGGCCCCAACAGGCAATCCCTCCCGCACCTCCGCCGCTGGTACTTGCAAGCGCCGCATGGGGTCATGTCTTCTGTTATACACACAAAACTCCAAAATCAACACTTTAACTCAAATACATGCACTCTATGCAACAATTAATAGTCTATCACAATATATACCTGTTTTATTTTTTTTAATATTCATATTTTATATTTTTATTTTATTTATAAACAATATATTGTAATTCTTATTTCATTTTAAATAAAATTTGTTGCGTAACATCATTTTTAGGTAATTCATATCAAATTTTTAAAGTTGTGTTCTAATTTAATGAATAACTTTTATCGACACTCACACTTGTATTATTTTTTATTTATACTTTACCTTTTCAGAACTAAAAGGTAATTTAATTATTATAATTTATTCTATTTTTTCTTCTCAAGCACGATTTCTCGTAGAAGCAGTTACTAAAATTTTAAAAACTCTTATCATCATGTAAATAAGTTCCAATGTAATTTCTTGTAAAATATAACTATTTTGTGAAATAAGAGGTTAATGGATATGTTTTTAACTATATTCTAAACTTAAAAATTAATTTATAGGAGCTACTACTTAACATACTAAAATAATTATATATATCAATAACATAAATTTTCCAACATAATAATGTATTACAAATTACTTATTACTTTTTACGTAAGAAAAGTATAAAGTATTTCTTTTTCACTTATCAATAATAATAATAATAATAATAATAATAATAATGTATATTAATAATAAATAAATAAAAAATTTGCTTTTTTATAAATTTATTCTCTTAAAGCATGATATTTGTTAAAATTACTTATAGTTAATTATAATAATTTATTGTTAAAATTTATAACATAATATAAAAAATTATTTGTAACTTGTTTATAGGTGTTTGATAATTATTGATTTAAATATTATAAATTTATTCATATTTTACAGTTCTCACATTACAAGTAACTTATTAAAAATATTTTTACTTCAGTTTGATTTTTTCTTAAAAGAAGTAAACTAACACGATGTATTTAAAAAGTATTATATAAAATTGTTAATTTACATTTATCTATTTATTTTAAAAAAGTAAATTAATAAGTTATAATTTAAATGTATTTTATATAAGTTACATTATAACCTGTGAAGTTATTTTTCCTTTAAAAATAACTGAAGGAAGCAAATCTCATATAAAATAGTTGATAACAGCTAGAAAACGTATGTAGTTTAACATCATTTTGTATATTATTTAAAATTGGATAAACAGCAAAGAATTGAGAAAAAATGTAAAATAAAATAAATGATAGAGGATAAAGATGAGAGACACTATGAGAAGGAGAGAGAGCGCTTATTGTTTACTGAAATGGAGGATAGAGCAAGAGCAACAAGGATTTTATCTTGGCAACAGGCACTTCCTTATTTTCTTCTCCACACTAAAAGTTCATCTCCATTTCCATTTTTATATTAAGTGAGTATGAAAATTTTATCTCATCTTCATTTCCATCGGATAAGGGATATAATCGTATTAATCTTTTGTTATTCCAAATATTAATTAAATAATTATTTTACAGAGAAATAAAAATCATAACAAAAAAAACATGATATTATAAAAGAATCAAAGTCAAAATGATACATATATTCTTTTTCCCAATAATAATCATCAATAAAAAATTATAACTGCATAAATTTCAAATTAAAGTATCATCAAATAATAATTAAATATAGGTCAAATAATTATAAAAAATAAAAAAATTATCAAATATATACTATAAAAATAAATTACAAAACTAAGAACTATAGAAAAATTAATATAAATTTTTAAAATTATTTAATAAACTAAATGTGTTTTAGTAATTTAAAACAAGAATAAATATTAAGCATTAGAACGAGTATGAGAGTAGGGCACGTATGTACATTCTCATCCTCATCTCCATCTCCATATTCAATTTAAAAAATCGGGTATTCTCCATACCCATACCTAATCAATGCGGGAATTCCCGTTAAAATTGAGACGGGTTCGGATAATACCCACGGGAACGGGTGCATTTGTCATTCCTAATTTTATCAATAAATTTATAACTTTTATTCTTTTCCGTATGTAGATTGATATTTTAAATATACATTAATATTTTTGTTTCTTTATTAGTTTTATCACCTTTTTCAGGATAATAATATACAAATCTTATTGAATATTGATTACATACATATAAAATAAAAATAAGCATTTAATAATTCAAAAGATATAATAAATATTTACTGTATGAATTTTTTAAATTGTTTATTAATTATAATTTACTTTATATGTACTTTTTAAAATATAAATTATACACCACTATTATAATATAGGATTTTAAAATATATAATAAAGTGTATTAATAATTCATTAACCTATAAAGAAATTTAAAGTAATTAATATTTTTTAATATTTTATTATTTCATCTTTATAAACTAAATTTGTATACTATTATCTTCTCTTTCTATATTTTCTAGACTGACCATAATATTATCACATGTCCAAATAAAAAAATAAAAAAATACAATATTTCATAAAATATTGCAAAAAATAAAATTTTAAAAATGTGAAAATTTAGATTTGTGTTTTATTAATAATGTATTATTTTTTAAAATTATTTTATTAGTAATGTATTATTTTATTTTTAAAATGTTGTATTTATTAATAATGTATTGTTTTATATTAATTATAGATTTTATAGTAGAGAAACTTAAATAAAAAGAAAAATTATTGAAAGAAAAATTAATTAATAATATAATAATAAAATAAAAAGAAATTAATAGACATCAATATGTATATGAAGAGACAGGTTAAAATCTAAAACAAAACATTTTATTACATATATAATATAATATAATATGTAATTGAATGAATGCTTAATATATTTAATTCAAATTCCATACAATGTATATATCTAACTTTAATTTGAAACTTAATTATAAATTACTCATTTAATATGGATGCAAGTATTTGTTATTAAATATTTAAAGAAATATATAAAATAAGAAAAATCGATTAAGTTTAAAAGAAATTTGAATACTTGTTTTATCTGATAACTGACTGTTAAAAATAAACTTAACTATTTTATAATGTAATATTTATTTTAATAATATATATATATATATATATATATATATATCAAGTTTTGAATAAATTAGATATTTATAATTATGTAATCTTAATATGGCAATAAATATTCATTTATATTTTAAAACAACATTAAATATTGAAACAAAATTATTTGGTAAATCATAGATTTAAATTTTATAAACTATAAATTAGAATAAAACTTTCCGTAGTAAGATTGATACAGATTAAAATTTACAAAATCAATTAAACAAAGTAGATATAATTAATATAATTTATTCTAAAAAAAAGCTCCTCACAGTAAAAAAAAAAATCCAGATCCGGTATCCATCTTTCTTTTAAAAAGTGTGTAATGTCAATCCCTCATTTAATGCAAGAGAACATAATCATCAATAATTTAAATAAAATATAAACTAATTAATATTAATAATAAATATGAATTTCTCCGAATGGTATGTAACTTTATTTTTGAATTACACTGATTGATTCCATTTAATAAAGTAAAAATCCTCATTTTCATAGATTAATAAGTTTCATAAATATCGCATCTTTATTTTTTTAATAATCGTTTTATAAATTTATAATCATGAAATTCCTTATTTAAAATAATCTGTAAATAATTTCGAGTTTAAATCTAGAAAGTAAATATTGAAAGAAAAAACATTCTTATTTTTTACAAACAAAATGTAGCTTTCATGCACAATAATGGTGTACCAGCACGTAATAAAGGTTGATAACAACTCTTCAAATAGCAAGCAATTTGAATTAATTTAGCAAAGCTATCGAACCATATCATATATGTAAAAACAATGGTTCTACATTGTTAAATAGCATTGAATTGGTGTTTATAAAATCTTTTATTTGATTAATACAATTTTAAAAATAAAATATTGCAACATTTAATTAAGAATTAGAAAATAGAAGTTGAGTCTTAACAATACGCTAAACTGCAAATAAGAGAAAATCTAAAATTGTTCCAATATCTTAAATAGTGTTTCACATGTAAAAGAAATTACTCCAAATATATATCCTTCTTAAAAGTGTACGTCTAAGTTTATTTAAGTTTAGAGAATGACATTTAAAATAAGCGGAGATGAAAATATATTTTACAAAATATAAATAGGTTGAAATTTTGAAAAAGATTTAGGAATTTATGTGGAGAATTGAGTTTTTTTGACAAAATTTGGAATATTAATTTGTAGGTAAGATGATTAACTCTTTTTGTGACAGTTTGACTTAGTGCAAGTGTGAAATGTTTATAGTTAACTTGAGCTATTATATTTGTAAGTTCGAGTGAATTCAATGTGATGATTAAATGCGTTAAATAAGTAAAATTTGTTTATTTGGATAATATGGTTAATATGTGAGGTCATTATTTTTTAGTTTTTTCACATATATCACTTGAGTGTTAGATTGATTATTTAAATAACCTCTAAATAATGGTAACTATTGTGGGAGGAAAATATTTTTGGTTAAATATTAAATCATAGCCTAAGTTTAAGATATTAAAACAAGTATTTCTATTCTTGAACTCTAATATTTCAAGATGAGTGGTCGCTCATGTGATGAATAGTAAAAAATTTGAGATGAGTTCTAAAAGTTTGTGACTTGATGTAAGAAGTCATGTCACTCAAGTTATAATATAATGCTTGAGTGATGAGAGTTAGTATTAACCTTTTTTCAATGGGAGTTGATAATCTAGAATGTTCATTTATATGCTTAAGCGAGAAAGAGTAAAAATCAATTCTCTTTCCTCAAAAGATATATCACTCAAGTGTTAGGATTATGGTTAAGTGATATATCTTGTCGTTTTATAGTATATTTTATTGCTTAAGCATTAGTTCGTAGTTTGAACGAGGAAGAATCAATAATGATTCTATATCTTTTGGAAGAATGTTGCTTAACTTATGGTATCTCACTCAAGAAACATTTATATGTTTCTAAATGTATGTTTCCTTTATAAATTTAAGTGTTATAATGAGATTAATAGTAAAGAAATTTATTTAGGAAATGAGATATTGTGGTTTCATTCATAGTCTAAATTATATAAATTAAGATATTAAATGATGAGAAGTTGAAGAAGGTCTTACATGTTGTTAAACATTGATATACAAAGATCTATATCACATATGGAGCTAATGTTGGATTACTAGCCATGTTTCTACTAAGTTACATATTGGTCTTGATGAGACATGACTCGAATCTTTTAGAAAACTTCAAATTAAAACTAATTATTTGATTAGTCTTGATGAAAGATGATACTAATATTTTAGAAAATTTCAAATTGAAACAAATTACCTTAATTTAATTTGATAAATTAAGGATTCCTGTAATAATGGATTATAAGTCAAAGGTAATTTTGTAGTTTTTATAAGTGTTCTAAATTGAGAACATGCGACAATGTGTGTGTATCATTCTTTTATAACAAACTGATATAGTATGTACATCAGTATATTGATTACAAAATCAACTAATATGACTAGCACTTCACATTCTACATCGATTCTTTGTAACAACTGATATTATTAACACTTTTACATCGATTCTTTATAACCCGTATACAAAATAGATGTTATATTGATTCTTTGTACAACTAATATAATATATACTTTTACACATGGATAAAAACAATCAATATAAATTGTGAATATTTACAAAGTTATTACCATGTATATTTGTTATCGATGTAGATTGAAATCAACGAAGATCATAATGAACAAGGATTCAGTGATGAAGATCGAAAGTACAAGTAAAGAGACGTGGTTAAAGATCGAGAAAGCTGAGAATAATCGAAGATTATGAGAAATCGACATCAAGACATTTTAATGACTCTACGACGTTTGTCAAAGAAAGACACGTGGAAAAGGCGTTAAAGAATTTAAGACGTGGAGAATATGGGGAAACCGTTTTTGAACGGTTATTTATATGAATTAGTATAAATAGGAAGGGTGGGGAATAGAAAGGGGTTAGAAACTTGTAAGTGAAAAAACTAGGGAGCATACGAGAGCACAAATGGCGAAATACTGCATTCTTCTAACAGTTTTAGCTTTCATTGTTGATTTTCTGCAATTCTTTTGGTTTTACCCTGGTAATAAATAGATTTCCACCTTCTATTATTACCTTCTTCTTTATATTTCTGCATTTGTTAATGGGTTAGGATTTGTTTATTTCATTGAACGCTATTTATATTTACATTTACTGCATACTTTAAGAAAATTTATATAAAAAAGAAGATTGAAAGTGATTTTCACTGCTAGCATAAAAGAAACCTACAATCGTATTTGTGAGTAGATGATTTTTAAATTGTTCAATTTAGTTTAATTCATCGAACCAAAATTCATTGAAAACAATATTTTATATCAAACTTAAAAGGATTATGTTCATAAGCAATTTAATAGACATTACATTCCTTCCTTACATGATATAATATCTACTTTATATATTAATTAAAAAAACAAATATAATAAATTATCTCAACACTTGTAAAATCACCAGCATATTATTTTTATATCGGTTTCTTAAATGAATACATATTATGAAAGTAACTTCATGTTTTTGAATAATAAATCATAGGAGATGAAGATAAATAATGAATAAGATGAATAAATGAATAGCATGAACTCATAAAGCCTTGATGGAAATCTACCTAAATTCAAAATTACAATTTTGTTTAGAAAAAAAAACAGAGATAAAATATACTATGGCTTCTAAAAAGGGGAAAAGAAAGGAGCTTTCGTATATCTGTAATCCTACTTTTAAATATCTTTTAAAATTTGAGCACCTTAAAAACCTTTCCTTGTAGCAAAAAGTATAAAATAAAATAAATTATACACTGGATTATGAACATCCTCTCTATCTGGCTAATCCATCTGCAGCTACATGCCGGAAGCTGCAGCTAAAAACAAGAACAGCAGAAGATGGCCAAACACAATGTCATTGATGTTCTGATAAAAAAAATGATGTAATGGAATTAAATAGCGGCTGAAATTTGTGTAGCCATGGTTTGATACAGCAATTTCAGACATGTTCTCCAGGTACATAATTAAGAGCAATTCAACGTCTTGGCCTTAAACTAGATTCTTATTAATTAGTCACAACATGCATATAAAATATAAAAGAATTCGACATAACTTTTTATCTAAAACTTTAAATCAGTAGGGTTTATAAATCTTTTTCATAGAACAATGAAACTCAATTTATGCATACATTTTGAGTGCAACTCCATCCCAAAAATGTATACATGGCTACTGACGGGTGGCGGAGCTGATTAGGATAGGAAGAGTCTTGATCCCTAAAATATTTAGAATTCAATTTATATGTATAATGATAATTAAATAAAAAAAATTCAATATTTTTATAACTTCTGTTATTTAATATTAATAAATAGTTTCTCTTTCTGTTTAATAGTAACGTTCTTTTTTTTTTTAATTTTGCTTATATTTTGAAGACTATATTAATTATTTATTATCTATTTTATTATTTTTTAAATCAATTAAAGTTAAAATACTTTTCTTAATAGGATTGTAATTTACAACTAACAACATTAATATTTTATCTCATTATCTACATTTTATTTAATAACTCTAATTTACAAATATTGAGTGTCCTTATATCATGAAGACTCAATGAAAAGTAAAATTAGATGTCATTTTAAATTTTTTTTAAAAATTAAATTTTTCTAAATTTTTTTTAGAAATGTTTCTTTGATAAAAAGAAGAGAAACTTACATTTATTATTGAGAGAAAAAATAATATAATAATTTATTAGAAAAAAAATATAAAAAAACAATAGTATTATTGGAAAAAATAATAAATTTATTATAAATTATAAAATTTAATGATTTTCTTAATTTATGTAATTTAGCCTTAAATAATTATTAAACAGAGATAGATAGAGTACTAAATCATAAAATTATTAGAAAAGAATTAGAAAACTGATAAAACATTATATTCTCTTATCTCACTTCTAACCTATCTAATTATTCATATAATATTTGTCATACATTTTGAATTTTTCTCATGTAAAAAAAATATTATTTTGCATCTTTGTTTGAATTTTTTTGTCTTTTTAAAGTTCTTACAATCTAATTAATTTGAGCATTTTTATATTTTAAAATATCTTTGAATGAAAAATCTTTAGGTAAATAATAAAATTTTAATTCTTATATTTTTTATAACCTAAATCATTTAGTATTTAATTATATTCTTAGAGTTTATTTTTTAGTTTTTAAATTTCATTTTATTTAAATAGATATATTGATAAAAAATAAAAAAAAAGATTTATTTTTTACTATAAAGATTAGATGAATTTTTATATTAAAATATAATTGACAATTTTAGTTCAAATTTAATTGTGGATGAGTTCGAAAATTTAAAAAAATAAGAGAATCATTTAAACAAATATAATTTTTATAGTTATAATTATATTAAATTATATATTTATTTTAGTTGTATTAATGACAAAAATTAAATATAAATTTTAAATATATTATTTTGGTTTTCTAAAATTGTTGGTGAAAATTCACCATTATTACTAATAAACATCCTTCTATTATTAAATGTGACAAAAAATAAAAAAATCATTATTCATAAAAATACTTTCGAATCATATTAATATAATAATATAAATTGATAGTTGATTTGTATAAAATTATCACTTAATTGTCTATGAAAAAACTAAATAGAAAAAAGTTTCACGAAAAAGAAATTATATGATTTTTACTTTAATTTACTTGCACCACCAAATACTTTAATAAAATTGATAATATAGTACTAGTTATGTTAATGATCCACTAAAATAAATATGTTTCAACAATCACTCCTATTACTTTAAAATTTTGTATTAATGAATATCTAAGTCAATAACATACTAACATTATTTTTTCTTTTATAAAAAATTGATATTATTTAAATTTCAATTTATTTTATTTTAAAAAAATAATATTTTTAAATTAATATATATAGCTGTTTTTTAATATATTTTTTTATTACTTGTGAAAAAATTCAAGTTACTATTTAAATTAGTATATAATTATTGTTATATTCGTTTATTTTTATTATTTTTTATTTTATGTTTATGAATTAAATATTTTTATTAATTAATTTTATTTTTATATATGATATTTTGAATTTTTTTCACATTATTTATTTTTGTTTAAAATTATCATATTTTATTTATTATATAGTTTACTATATTTAAAATAAAATTCTATTCATTTAAAATAAATGAAAAATATTCACAATTCAAATCTCAATTCTGATAATTGCGTTATGTTGTATTGCAGATAAAAAATAGGTTAATGTTGAGATTCTAATCTATGGTTCCAAAGATGCAGACAAAACCTGTCGAAATATTGGTTTTTGTATTTTATCCTAGCTTTCTGTTGGCAAGTCATTTTCTCACTCTCTTTATACAACTCAGTGCATATAGTAATTTGATTAGGTGAAGGATGATTGTCATATCTTGATAAAAAAAAACTGAAATTCGAGTTTAAAACCTACTTATTTGAAAACTTTGTCATGTTGACTATTAAAATGAAATATGCACTCTATTTAAAAACTATAAATATTTCATATCTTTGTCATATTCACTTTTAAAATGAAATATGCATTTTGTTTAAAAATTATAAATATTTCATATCTTCATGATATTGACTTTTAAAATGAAATATGCACTTTGTTTAAAAACTATAAATATTTCATACCATTAGTTGGTGTGAGATTTCTAATACCTTTATCAAAATTATGAAATTAACTTTTTATACTTCTTTTCTTATGTTTTGAACTATGACATTAACACTCATAAAGTAGGTAAAACTAATTCTATCTTTATTAATATGAAGAACGATACACATTCAATTGGAGGAAGACTATTTACCTTACATTAAATTCTTAATACAATATAAGAATTGCAAGAAAATAAAGAGAAAAAAAGGAGAAGGTTAGAAGTGACTCAACTAGAGTGGGAGGCCCTAAGGTAGAAGGTTGAAGACTCTTGTCAACAAATGAAGAAAATCCTTAACACTTTGTGAAGCTTTACCTTAGTATGAATTATTAATATACAAATGTTATATTAACAATATAGAAGATTTTCTATTCATATAGTAAGTGAAAATCAAGTATGAATAGATTTTGTGAAAATATAATAAGATGTACAACACTAATGCATAATAAATGATGATATTTTCTTAATAAATAAGCAAATTTTTTATTTTCAAAAATTTAAAATTAAATTATATATATAAAGAATAGTTTAGAAAAACTAATTTTATATGAAGTTATTTAAAATTTTCAATATTTTAAAACTAAGTTGTAACACTCTCATGATAGCATATAACTATATTATATAACCTAACAAAGGGCATATCCAATTCATTTGGTGTTTCATAACAACAAAATATATTTATAGAATATTATACACAAGACATTCTAGTTAATTTCAAATTTTGTTCCTGGTTCGCTTTACAACCTGCACCTATATCTGCTCATGTACATAATACAATTATTGCAATTATCGCACAAACAACAAATGCAAGGGTAAACTATTAAAAGAAATTTTTTATCATAACCATATCATATCAAAATAGTAAAATTAGTCATTTGTAAATAATTTAATATTGTCATATAAACACAAACATCTCAAAAAACATAAATAATTTTAGTAATCAGAACTAGAATATCAATTGACGTCTCTTGGAAGACACGTATTAAGTATGTCTCATTAGAGACCAACTATCTGATTTGAGTCACGAGGTAGATTAGCTTACAAATCTACAACTCATGGATCAGAATAGGTTATTTACACAATATGTTGTGCTTCTACATATGTCACGATGCGTAAGAACTTTCTCTTACATAATATGTCGCGTATCTACATATGTTACAGTGTGTAAGAACTCCCCCTTCAACTTCTCACTAGTTGATCTCTTAGTCTATGTGACTTACACTATCAGTAAAATAAAGGATCTTTATTATAATATAGGTGTCATTACTTAATACATAACATTAAACAATGATTCACAATCATTTTAGATTTGTAACATCAAATCCATAGGGTAGTTCATTACCCAATATGTCATGCATCAAGTCATGTCACTATGTGTAAGAAATTCCCCTCGTGTTTCACAACAACATATCATGTTTTACAACACTTTTCACATTTTCATACAACACTAATAAATATAATTCATTATATAATAAGTATTAAAAAGAATAATTCCTACTTTGAATAACTTTCATTTTGTGTCGATTTTATTTTATCATAAATAAACAATGTTATTTCCTCTCATTTCAATGTTTTGGTTTTTCTTTGCTATAAATAAAACTTCAAGTATCATTTATTTTGAGTTCACTCTCTATAAAAAGAATATATATTGAATAAACATATATAGATTTTTCATTATATTACCATCCATGTATATCGATCTCACTTATATAATGTTACTTTATCATATTTTGATTCTTAAACCTTTCAGTATAAATGGTTTTGAATATGCACTAAACAGACAACAACAAATTATATGATCTTTAATATCATCCTTATGCCTATTGATTTCATTCTTTTAGAAAATATGAGTTGAAATAAGGCAATATTTGATCAAAGATTCTTTATATATCTCAGGTGTCGATTTTATTCCCTCGTTTGAAGTAAACTAGGTGAATTAGTCTTACTTTAATTCCCAGTTATTATATATATAAATATTATATTTCAAAAGATCCCATTTGGATTACTTACTTATGTTTCATTCTTATTCTTTTAATATAAACTTTTTCTATCTTGATGTTATTTCTCGATGAATTATACATGGTTTTCTCATCTAGTTCGATTCTCATGTGTTAAACCTTGAGATGTCTTTCTCGATTTTACTTTCCTGATGAAATGTTCAAATACCAAATTCTTTCTCTTGAGAAGATATTTGGGTTTCTTTGTCATGTTCAATTTTTCTAAGCATTTGGTTTATACATATATTTAATTTGGTTATTTAATACACATCTTCTTATGTATCAATGTTATTACCAAAATATTGATTAAATATTTCAATCTAAATAATAAATACATGGAAGAATACAATCGTTCATTCAATGCAACCAAAACTACTTCAAGAAAAGTATGCAGCTTCTTTTACCTGTAGAATTGTTCAATCTTAAAAGAAGGATTGGAAGAAATAACAAACAAAGAAAAAATTTTAGAGTGGGAAAAGACATAGGGTGATCTAAGTAAGAATTAAAATAGAGAGAGTGGGGGCAAAAATGGGTTACAGTTTCTACATTTCTCTTGTGGTGCAAATTTAAGTTCTCTCTACCCCTGTTTATACTAATTTGTGTAATGATCACATGGTTAGGGAAAGGTTCATTTTCAATTAGTTTGTAACCAGTAGTTGATTTTAGATAAGAGGTATTGGAAGAAATAACAAACAAAGAAAAAATTTTAGAGTGGGAAAAGACATAGGGTGATCTTAAGTAAGAATGAAAATAGAGAGAGTGAGGGCAAAAATGGGTTATTTCTCTTGTGGGGCAAATTTAAGTTCTCTCTAACCCTGTTTATACTAATTTGTGTAATGATCACTTGGTTAGGGAAAGGTTCCTTTTCAATTAGTTTGTAACCAGTAGTTGATTTTAGATAAGATGTAGTACAAATTTATTAAATGCTCTTAATGTAGGTTTTATCTTATAAGTTGTGATGTCATGATGATCGAAACACCATCAGTAAGCAATTTCAATATGTGCGAGTGTATGTGTGTACCCACCAAATGTCATGTATATTTTACATTCCTCTTGATAAAGGTTTTTCTCATCTTATTTTCTTTTTCGATGTGTGTCACGAAAAAGTCCAAACATCCTCTATAGTTTTAAATATATGCTTAAAAATAATGAAGTATAAAATACAAAAGATGTCACATTTGACAGATGATGCTCAGTCTGAGAGATGATGCTTAGTCGTCAAATAATGTTTTATCTCATTAGATAATGCATATATCGTCTAACAAACGATATGGTTCCACGTGATCTAGTCCTAACGACTTCTTAATCAGATGATATGCACACACAACATTAACTTTAACAAATATCCTTGTTGTGTAGGAATATTCTTCTAAACATCCAGTCCTTAACATACAAAGGCTATCTCACATCTCCTTTTAAGCACTCCTCAAAAGAAGAGTTAAAACTAGTCCAGTTCACCAAATTCTTGACATATGTAGTTTGTCAACCCTTGGAGTACACCTGCAAAGTGCAAAAGTCATCTTTCACAGAAATAGAAGTAAAGTTCAATGTCCAATGGAGGATAAGTGCAACAAGCTATCAAGAATTGTGCCAAAAGAAGAACATGCATTTATTGCATGAAGTATGACATTTAATGCAATCTACGTGAAGCCCCTACTGTTAGACAAATGGCATCAAGAGGGGGGGTGAATTGATGCGTTTAAAGATGTTTACCCTTTTTCGATTTACTTGATAACGTTAAACAGAGCGGAAGCAGTAAACAAAATAAAAGGGTAAGGGAAGAGAAGAACACAAGGATTTATACTGGTTCGGGTATAGCCAACCCTACACTAGTGCCCAGTCACCTCAATTCGAGAATGACTCCCCAAACACTATCTTTAGAAAATCAGTTACAACCAATATTACAATTGAAACATGTAAAAGAAAATCTAAAGACTGAACACCTCTCTTGAAACCCACAAGAGATGAAAACACTTCCCTTGAAAACTCACAAGGGATGAAACACTACACCAACAATGGTGTTTACAGATATACAAATAAATACAAGAACAATATAACCTGGAAAGAGAGAATCCAAAACAATGGTACAGATCGTCAGCTCCTTTCATAAGTGATAAAAGAAATGTTGTAGAACAGAGAGTGGAAACAAATATTTTTGTGCTCAAGGTTAGCTCTGTCTATCAACGTGTATTTTCCTCTTTATATAGGAAATAAATCTGAGAAAACTTTCACAATATTAAAAACCATTTATGAAAAAAAAAATGTTCACACATTAAAAAACTGTTTATGATGTATGAAAACGTAAGATCTGTATAATAATTGAAAACATTCATGATTTTAAATACCAGTTTGAATTTCAAAATACTTTTCGAAAAAGCTGTTGCACATAATTGATCACGTTATGTCCATAATCGATTCTGTGAGAGTTTTAGAAAAACTTTAAACAGCACATAATCGAATCGATTATATTATATACATAATCGAATTGACTACGTTGTATCCAAAAAAATATTTCCAAAAAGATATAATCGAATCGATATAAAAAGGTTTGTTTTGAAAAGCACGACATAATCGATTGAGTTAAGACCATCGATTATATTATATCCAAAATCGATCGATTAATAAAAACAGTTTTACCCATTAAAAACGATCACAAGTGAAAGAATGTTAGGTCTATTGTTAGTTTCGATTTCTCTGATTCCAGAATGATTTGATACAACAACTTCGGTAAGAACTCCATCGATTCTTCATTTCTTCATATCTTCGATCTTGATCTGGCTTACTTGAGAAATCATCAAAACTAGATATAGTCTTCAAAGAGTGATGACCTGATCCTCTTTGGTAACACCTACATACGATAAAAGATCAAGCTTGTGAAGCTAATAGAAGATGTCAAAACTAGACTCCAACGGTTAATTGCTTTTGAGTAGTATGTAAGAGCCTTTTTCAAAGAAGAAAACAAGAACGTGATCCTAAGTTATAATGAAAAAAATATGTTGTTTTCTCTACACATCTTTGTACAAGCTTTAGAAGAACACTTCTTGTGTTTGTTTAGCAAAATCTAAAAGGAGATCTTAATTTTATATACGTCTTTAAGATGCAAACACCTTCTAGATGAGATACTCTATGATTGTAAAATCACACTTTCCTTTGTAAAGGGTTGTTGAGCTGGGAGTGACCTATTAGAAAAAATACTTGACTTTAAGCTAGGAGTGACTTGTGTGAAAGAATACTAGGTTTGAGCAAGAAGTGGCTTACAAAAACAATGCTTGTACGAGTTAGCTAAAAGTGGCTATGAGCCGAAAAAATACTTTTATCTTTGTAGTGTAAGTCTGCTTAGTGAAACTCAATCAGGTTGATTGAGGATTGGACGTAGTCTATGAATTTCAGACAAACCAATATAAAAATCTATGTGTAGTATTTCTTCGTCTAATCTCCTTTCCATTGCATATTATTGTTTTTCTAACTACATTATAGATCTTATTTTCAACAAATAAAAATTTTCAACATCTTATAAACAATGTACATATATTGAAACCTAAACATTGTCAGACAAATATTTTACATCATTTTATATCAGACGAGATTTAAAAAGTTTTTCAAAAATTTATAAAGCATAATTCAACTTTCTGTTATTGTGATATACCTGTTTTCACATTATGTAATATTATACATATAAGGTTAATTACTTTTGATTATTTGAATTTTTCGATATATCCTATACTCCTTCCATCAACTGAACATTCTCATTAAAAATCTGATGGGAAGACCTTTATTCCTCATTTTCGATGATCGAGCATCTCCCAATTGAACCAACTAATTTTGATCGATCATCTTCATTAAATCTTAATTGAGTACTTCCAGTAATAATAGGGTGTTCTTATCGAACTTCAACCTTTATTCTCAATGGCCGAATGTTTCCATTGAAATTACTCGATCTTGTATTAGGACTTCTTGAAAATCGACAAGTTAAAATTCTCGATTTTTGTTTTCCCATAAAAAATCTTTGCATTTGAGGGAAATTACTCGATACTTTTAAAATCGAGAGAATTAAGTTTTGACTCCAATTCTCTCAAATCGAGACAATTGGTTATGGATATCTGATTTTCGATGATAATTTTTTTTTTCTTCATTGAAGATTAAGTCTCTCTTCTTTATATTTATCTAATTAATTAAATAAAATATTATATAATACCTCGAAACATAATATTGAGACTAACTCATTTGAAGACATTAAATTAAAAAAATGTATAAAATTTAGGATGTACATAGATTATTTTATGTAATATTCAAATAATAAAATAAAATTATTTTTTATATATTTTTAATTTCAAAATTTTAAAATTATATAATACTTTTAAAAATAGTTTAGAAAAGCTGATTTTATATAAGATAGTTTAAAAATTTTAATACTTTAAAAATAAATTATTTTATATGACATTGAATAATAAAATAAAACTATTTTAGTGTATCTTTAAAATTTTATTTGTTTCATATTTAAATTATAAATTTTTATCTAAACTTAATTTTAAATGTTTTAGAAATGATACATTAATTCTTAATGTAGATACAAGTAATTTACAGGTTTTATTTAACATTAAGCTAAGAACCGAAGATATCAAGAATTCTTATTAAAATTATTCTTAAGATTATATGACTTACTTCTATTAAAAACTTTCAATTTATTTTTATTAAGAAAAATTGATACTAACAGAAAAAAATTGTTGAAAAAAATTATGATATTAACATCTATTTTTTCGAATTAATAATAAATATTTACATAACATTATAATCAGGAGCATTTCTTAAAATTGTATGAATATTTATCAATAAAAATATTATTTTAACATAAGTATTTTTTAAAATTATTTTATAAATACATTTTCTAAAATTTGAAATTGAAATATAATATTTTTAAATATCTTTCTTGTTCTAAAAATAATATTATCAAATAAAGATGTTTAACTGGAATTTTTTAGTTGAGTTTTGCGTTTGTGGAATAAAAATATAAGTTTTATTAAAAACTTTATCATTTTGAATTATTTAATAAAAATATTATATTATCATTTTATTTCTTAAAATTTTGATTAAAAATATTATGAAATACTTTTTACTAGTTAAACAAATCTATTTATTTTTTCTTAAATTTTTTCCTTTTGTAAAACAAAATAATAATAATAATAATAATAATATAACTATTAAATTATGAAATAATTATAATATTACAAAATAATAATATTAATCATATAACTATTAAATTATGAAATAATTATAATATTACAAAATAATAATAATAATATCATATAAATATTAAATTATGAAATAATTCTAATACCAATAACGATTTAGCTAGTGTTATTAATCTCACGACATTCTATTTCTACTTTGAATCTCGTGCAAAAGATATGTATCCAATTTTATCAAATTAATTTCTTTTATAAAAATATACATGTTTTATGTTTTTTGAGTAAATAATTTAATGTGTATATTTTTAAGTTATATATATATATTTATATTTATATTTGTACTGTAGATTTTTAATTTTTTTCTTTATAGTAATTTCTAAGGATTGTTATATTTAATAAGTTGTATTTTGCTTATTTTATTAAGGATTATATAAACTTAGTTTTTTTCAAAAGCTTGTGATAAAAGTTACCAAGAGTGTATTTCAGCACAATATTTTTTTTTCAATAAATTTCTTTTTCTTCACTTCTTATGGGGTTTTAAAGAGGTTGGTATTGAAATAATAAAAATGTTGTAAAAATTTTCTAATGTAAATTAAAAAAATGAAAGAAGTTCCAATGGTCTTGGTCTTACAACAGTTTTAGTCCTAACTAAGATTAATGAGTAAAGCTAATTGGTTTTAGTTGTAACTAAGGTTGATGAGAAGAGTTACAATAGTCTTAGTCTTAACTAAGGTTGACGAGAAAACTACAATGGTCTTACTCTTAACTAAAGTCGACGAGAAAAGCTAGAGTCATCTTAGTTTTAACTAAGGTCGACGAGAAAAGATACAACGATCTTACTCCTTACTAAGACTAACAATAAAAGTTGCAACAACAATCTTAGTTTTGAAACTAAGACTGAAAAAATAACTACAACAATCATTAGTCTTAACTAAAGATACGAGAAAAGCTAACAGTCTTAGTCTTAACTAAGGTTGACGAAAAAAATTACAATGGTCTTAATCTTAACTAAAACTGACAAGAAAAGCTACAACAATCTTAATTTTAACTCAGAATGAGATGAAAAACTACAACAATACTACTCTTCAAATTAAGGTTGATGATAAAAACTACAACGGTCTTAGAAGGACTACGGTCAACCATAAAAACAATCTTTGGGTGACTACGGTTTGGCCTTAGAAGGACCACCATAGAAACAACCTTAGTGATTGAGATCTAGGCTTAGAAGGACTAAGGTCAACCATAAAAAAAGTGGCCTCAGGGTGATTGGGGTCCAACCTTAGGAAAACTAAGGTTAACCATAAAAATGGTCTCATGGTGACTAAGGTAGAAAGACTAAAGTCGACCATAAAGATGACCTCAGGGTGATTGTGATCCGAACTTAGAAGGACTAAAGTCAATCATAAAAAGGGCCTCAAGGGTGACTAGGATTTGACATTAGACTAAACTATGGTCAACCATAATAAAAACGACCTCAATTTTAATCGAGGTTGAACCTTGGATTGAATTAAGGTTGACCATAAGACAGTTCTAGCTGACAAACCTTGGCCATGCTTTGAACAAGATGATAACAAGGTAAGTTTCTGTTAATTAACATAAATGAGCGATTTGGTGATGAACTTCAAAGACATCATATACAAGATATTTGATATTTGTTTTTCTATCAGATAAAGATGTTCACGATCTGACCACGATGAACACAAGGTTAGTAACTTAATCTTAGATAACGAATGCCAAGATAATATACAAATATATAAAGATATTTTATACACAACGATTTTGGCTTTCAATAAGAGCATCTCCAATGGGAGTTGTTTGTTAGATTTGTTTATAGCTTGGGACTATGAAATGTGAATTATATAGCTAAACACCTCTGGTTAAGAGTTGCTTAAATAAGAAACTATCAAAAATAAGTAAATTTCAAAATATTACAAGCATCTTTCATGCCATGTCATTAGTTTTAATAATAACTTGTTATAACTAGCTATAAGCAACTCCTATTGGAGATATTCTAAGGTCAACTAATATATATATATATATATATATATATATATATATATATATATATATATATATATATGTGTGTGTGTGTGTGTGTGTGTGTGTGTGTGTGTGTACGTATGTATGTGTGTGTGTGTCTATGTGCGTGTGTCTTACCGATTTCAACTTAAATATCAAGTCATTATACATAACAAATATGCAAAAATATTATATGCTCGACCTTAATAAATGCACAAAATTCATAAGTCCTTACATGTCTGATCTCAACCTAACATAAGTAATGCAAAACGATTCTAACTTCAGTGAGGATCTAAAGTAATAAAATGATAGTATTAAAAAATCATAGGAATAGAACAAAATACATCCAAAGAAAATGTCTTTAAAAATGATGTAATAATACATGATTACAAATGAGAGGAAAGTTTCTCGAACACACTTGCCTTCATGAGTCTTTTTGGCCAGGGATTGTGTACCTTCATATGTGGGATGAGCAGCCCAAGGCTGACCAACAACTCTTTTAAAGGCTTTTTTTCCTAATGAGGCTCAAGGTTGGAGTTGTGTGTTCTCATAAATAGGGAAAGTCGGTTAAGGTCTGATAAGTCTCCTTAGGATAAGATCTAGACGTATCAGTATAACTAGGTCTTTTAGGATCTCTGTGTATTGCCTTAAGTATTAACCCCACTTTCTCGAAAATATGAATTAACATTTTTTTTGTTTCTTTCTCCTATTTTGAGTGATGTTGTGAGGTTATTTTCCAATAATTAGTTATTCATCCCAATGGTACTTTACTCATGAATTAAGAAGTTCATTACAACTCTAGACACTTCTAACTTAATGTCAATTAGACTTTGAACCCAAACAATAACCAATTCATTCTTTAATTTATTTATTAAAAAACTATATTTGAGCTTTTTTTTCTATTGATATTTTGTTATAGAGGAAAATTAATGAATTAATTACTAAAATTAACCACAAAAAGTGATAATAAAGAGTATGACTCTTGTTTTGGAAATATTCTAAGTTATTTTTAAAAAAGAATCAATTTAATTTCTTTATAAACTAAAATTAGTTTATACATAAATTGAAAATATAAAATTGGATAAGTTACAACTAGAGGTAGATATTTGGATAAAAATCTCTGAACCACCTATTCAACTCATGTGAATGCGAACTTCTATTTTTTATAAACTTTTAATGTGGGTCTTTTTATACGTGGATTAAACAATTTTTATCCATGTTCTTCGTCTAAAGGCTACCTGCATCACAAAGTTAAATTCAACTTAAAATATAATACTTCTTACTTTTATAAGTTATCACCAAGTCTAATTTAATCTAAAATCTAATACTTTTTGCTTTTATTAGTTATCGCCAAGCTCAATTCAACATAAAATCTAATTATTTTGTTTTTATTGGTTGTGCATTATTTGATAATTCGAGTAAATTGTTGTTATATAAATTAATCTTAAAATATCTGAATGTATCTTTCTGGATACAGATTAACCCATTTAATTCACAAATTTTACATGTCGGATGTGATTTATAAAGATTAAAAAACATTTAAAATACGAATTATATACAAATACATTTTTTATAATACTGATTTATGCAAATATATACTTAAATGGACAAATTTCATATTGTAAGAGAGAATTTCTTCCTATTGATTCATTTATAACTAAAATCTAATATTTCTTACTTTTATAGATTTTCATCAAGTCTAATTTAATCTAAAATCTAATATTTTTGTTTTTATTGGTTATCTTCAAGTACAATTTAACATAAAATCTATTTATTTTGTTTTTATTAGTTGTATATTATTTAATAATTTAAGTAAATTGTTGTTATATAAATTAAATCTAAAAAATTTAAATATATATTTGTGGATACATATTAACCAGTTTACATAAATTTTATAGGAGATATGTGATTTATAAAAATTAAAAATTATTTAAAATAAAATTATATACAAATAAATTTTTTATAATATTAATTTATGCAAATATATACTTAAACGGACAAATTTCATATTGTATTGTAAGTGAGAATTTCTTCCTATTGATTCATTCATAACTAAACTTCAATCATTCTTTTCACATAAAGTTATGAGAAAGTCTTACGAAACCATTAGATGAAATTTCATTAAGCAGAAACATATGATGAAGAAGATTAAAATAAAACCCAAGGCAATATTAAATATATGAATAGTATAGATGTGTCACTTAATTCACCTAGCAGAGAACACACAATAAAATATCAGTGTTTTCTAAATGTTACCAGTTAGAAGTGAGACTGACATTTCATAAATCCCACAAATTTCTAATAACTTGTAATTATAATAACAAATAATCTACAAAGAATACTAGCTTTGGTAGCATTCTTCTTGGCGTGGAGGGAAAGGGACGCCAAAGAAAACGAGAAAATATTAAAGAAAAAGATTGACGAACACCCTTAGGGTTAAAACTTTAAACGAGACAAGATTAAAAACCGATGTGATTAACATGATTAATAATGTAATAATGTATAGCGACAGAAAGAGACAAATAATTAAAAAGGGTTTAGATAGAGTAATCTAAGGATTTTGATGAAGTTAAGTATTTTACCAAACTTAAATGGAGGGAGGCAGAGAAAGAAATTTGTTAAACGAAAACACATACCAACACATTTAAATTTGTGTTCATTCTGACGCGAGAGATATATATAAGGAGAAAACCCAAAATCTAAGGAGAAAACCAAGTACTTGTTTGAACAGCGTTGAAGTTTAAGAAAGTGAGAAATGGGGACCATAACTACTTGATTGAGAAATCAAGCACATCCCTTCTTCCATCCTCACTTTCACACTGTTGTTGGTGATGGGGCTGTCCCTGCTGCGGCGAGAGGAGCAACTGCGCCTCCATCGGATGCTGTTCTCCTTGCTGCTGCATCTGGTAAGCTCCAACATTACCAAAATTTCCAAGAGCCAAAGAAGGAGACAACAATTCTGCTTGGTTCCCAAATCCACCATTACTAGTTTCAAAACCACCAAAGACTTGTTGCTCATAGTTTCTAAACATCTGTTGTTGCTCCCTAGTTGCAAGAACCATCTGCTGAGCTTCTTGAAAATCCTGTTGCTGAGGGTCGCGAACCACAGTCTGGCCACCGCCATGGCCAACCAGAGTCTGCGGCGGCGCCATGTTGTTGCCACCATGATTGAACAGAGGTTGATGCAGATGAGGCACGACAATCTCAGCAGGTGGCACCATCCCAGGATTGGCCAAGAGAATCTGCATAGTCTGAGGACTAACATAAGTGGAGAATTCCTTCTTCGCGCTGTGAAGCTCCATTTGGATTTGACGGAGCCGTTGCTGTAGTAACGAAATTAATCCCACACAGCCATACACGGGGTCACGCAAACGCGCCTCCGCCTCATACGCCAGCGACTTAACGGCGTCGTCGCGTTGCGCCACGCTGAGCTCGTTCAGCAGCTTCGACACGTTGCTCGCGCCGAACACGCGGTGCACGCACTCGAACCGTTGCGGGTTGTCCGGCGGAAAGTACGGAGCGAACACGCACTCCTGCGTGCACTTCCGGCGCAGAAGCTTACACGCGGCGCACGGCGAATTCAACGACGACATCTTCCCTAACCTCGCTTCCTCTCCCCTCACCGTCACCTGAATAAACGACATCAATTCATGATTAATGATCACTCATTTCGTAATGGCAATAGCGACAATAATTGCTGTGATTGTTATCAATTATCACTTAAATTAGAAATGATTGATGATTATTGGTTGCTTCATAATTGATTTCTCAAACGAAAAGAGAGATCAAAGGCAAACGGTTACAGGAATAATATTTATTAACCTATAAAAGGAATAGGTTATTAAAGTAATAGCGAGCAGGCATTTAAATTGATGAACACCGCGATAAACGATGATGATGAATTGACGATTAATCAATTTTCTTTTTGGGATTTAAGAAATGAGAGAAATGATTAAAAAAATCAGGTCATCAAAATAAAATAG
Organism: Lablab purpureus; assembly: GCA_030347555.1. Lineage (NCBI taxonomy): Eukaryota > Viridiplantae > Streptophyta > Magnoliopsida > Fabales > Fabaceae > Lablab > Lablab purpureus. The sequence continues at coordinate 19,194,354 of CM059256.1, read as the reverse complement.
GACGACATTTCGGATTTTAAAATTTTCTTTCGTCGTGAGTTTTTTTTTAATCGTGAAAAGTTGCAGCGCTATCCGCAATGATGAATGATAAAGGCGATGGAGAAAGGAGAACAGAACTCACCGAGGTGTGAAATGGAGACTTGGGCGTAGAAGAGAATTTTCACGGTGGTTAAGGTTGAAAAGGAGGAATGTGGAGAAAATGAGAGGAAGAGATTGTTGCAGTTTCTTCAATTTTCAGCGCTACTGCCACAAGCAACCCTTCTTCTATGATGCTATATGATTCTTCCTCAATCCTCTCCTCATTTTCTTGTTTATATATTATTATATTTTGTTGAGAACTTTTCACAACTCTCAGTATTAATTATTAATTAATTTGATACAGATTAAAAAGGAAAAGATTTATTAACTTAAAGAAAATATAAACAAAATTTTCTGGACCTTATCCGGCCCATTTTGGTCCACTAAGTTAAGAAACTAAGTATGATTCTTTTTCTATATCTATGCTTTCAATCCGCACCTCCATTATTTTAAAAAATTCTAAAAACACTTTTATATTTTCAGTAATTTTAAGTGGTATAACTTCATCTCTATGTAACGTTTTGGATTATGAAATTAAAAAGTTAAAATATATTTAAAATTTTAGTTTTCAGATTATATTTTCTAAAAGTTATTATTAATTTTCAGATGACTAAATACAAAAATTGACTATTTAAATTGTATAATTCAGAAGTTAAAATACATTTAAAATTTTAATTTTTGAATTATATAATTCAAAAGTCAAAAATAACTTCTAAATTATACAATCTAAAAGTTAATCAACTAGAATAATATATGAATTTAATTTTAATTTTTGAATTATGTAATTCAAAAATAAAAAAATGACTTTTGAATTTTACAATCTAGAAATCAAAAAATATTTCTCAATTATACAATTTAAAAACCAAAATTAAATATGCATATTTTCTCCAATTCATTAAAGATTGACTTTTGGAAAGGCAATGGCTTTCGGATGGAGAAAAATGAAAAATAGAAAGCCAATTAAAGATATAACAACAAATAGGGTGTTTTAGTCTTTTTCATTTTCTATGGAAGTGCAGGTTTATATGATGGAGGTGCAAAAAGAATCAGCCAAAAATTAAACATCTTGACCCATTATTAATCTCCTTGTGGTTGTTTCATCACCCTATACTTTCGAGCTTTACTTCCATAACATTCAAAATTTCTAAAAGAAAAAAATTTATGCACTTTTAATATAGACATTTTAGTATGTTTTTTATTTTTTTAATGTTTAGGAATTTTGAGAAACAGTGTAAAAGAAAATAAAAAAATAAATTAAAGAAAAAATAAAGTTAAATTTTAGATGGTTTGAAAGTTGTTTAGTTTGAGAAAAGAAAATTAATAAACTAGTAAAATTTTAATTAAGCATTGATGTTGTCATTCAATCCATTTGATACTTATGGTAATTGAATTTCTTCTTTTAATAATTGATCACTCTTTAAACCTGTTAACCAATTTTTCGTTTGCAATAGTCATTTTTCATTTTTATAATCAATTATTCATTTCTTTTAACCATTATTTTAATATGGAGATTTTAAACATAAGAATTGAGCTGGACTTTTTAAATTTTTAAAGATTAATTGTTAAGGTAGTTCTTTCTATATTAGAAAGCAACTTTTTACTAGTTTTTATTATTTATAAACTAGTGTATTGTGAGAAGGTTAATCTCTTTAACTTTTATCTTTTACCTTTTAAAGTGGTCATCTATTGGATAACTAGGATGATAAAGTATTATTGAGTGATTTTAAGCATACACTACAAATTTATTTTATCCGAGGATTCAAAGTCATCGAAAAAATAAATAATAATTTTTTAAATAAATTAAAAAAAATATTTTTTAGAATATTATTTAAAGATGTCTTTATTTTAATTTTATTATATTTTTTGTTATTTTTAATTTTTTTAATTTTTTAAATATATACATTTTAGATAAACTCGTATAAGTAGAATTCAAATCCAAAACCTTAGAGTTGAAAGTTATTGTTTGTAAATATATATATATATATAACTAAACTAAAATGATTTTTTAAGAGTTTGTAAATATATATATTTAAATATATATATATATATATATATATATATATATATATAAATGTATAAATATATGATTATATATATAAATATATGATTATATAAATATATAAATATATGATTATATAAATATATAAAAATATAAATATATATATATAAATAGGTTTAAGAGGATTTTTAGTTCTAATTTTTTGTGGGCTTTTGCAATATGTTCTTACTATTACTTTTTTTCTTAATGTAATCTCAATTTTGATTAAAATCAATCAATTTGGTCCCTTATGTTAAATTGGAGTGGACAACGTTAAAAGAGCGATGACGTAGCACATGACAGGACACGTGTCAGATGTACAGGATACATGTCAGAATATTATCTTCTTTTTCTCTTTCTCTTTCATCTGTCTCTCTTTGACACATGTCCTCTGCATATGACATATGTTCTATCATGTCCCACATCATCACTTTTTTAACGTCATCCACACCAATTTAACAAAAAGGACCACATAGATTGATTTTAACAAAAATTGAGACTACATTAAGAAAAAGAAATAATTGTGGAAACACATTGCAAAAATCCACAAAAAAATTAGGATTAAAAGGTCTATTAAACCTATATAAATATATATAAATATATAAAACAACTTCTGTACATGAAGTCAAAGTTTAACATGAGCATAAGTTGTTACGATCGAATGATTTTAATAATCAAAAACATGCTTCCAAAGTTAGAAAGTTACCTCAAAATTTGTACAGATAAAAAAATGGTTAATGAGTTGGAGTTAGGATATGAGAAAATAGAAGCATGTCCAAATCATTGCATGTTGTATTATAAAAAAAAATAGTGACAAGAATCTTTCTTTGGTATGTAAAGAATCACGATTTAGGCTTAAGACATCTACAAATAAGAAGGATGTTCCTTACTCAATACTGAGATATTTTCCCATTGTTCTTAGACTCCAACGTCTATACATGTCTAAAAATACTTCCAAATATATGTGTTGATATGCAGATGGAGTGTGTCAAGACGAATTAATGATGACACATCTAGCTGATGCAAGGCTTGGAAGCACTTTAACCATATACATCACATATTCTTAGAAGATCCTCATAATGTTAGGACTCGGGCTTTGCAGTGATGGTTTTAATCCATTTAGTAATACAAGTACCCCATACTCATGTTGTATTTTTGTCACACCATATAATCTTCCCCCAAGTATGTGTATGAAAAGGATATACATATTTCTTACTCTTGTGATTCCAAGATCAAAATTCCCTAGTCAAAGTTTAGATGTGTATCTTCGGCCTCTAGTTGATGAGTTAAAAATGCTATGGGACATTGGGGTTAACACTTTCTATGCATGGAAAATGTAAAATTTCATCATGAAAGTAGTATTGTTGTGGATAATAAGTTATTTTCTTACATATGGAATGTTGTCTGGTTGGAGCACTCATGGAAGATTTGTTTATCCATATTGTATGGAGAATAGTAAATCATTTGGTTTGAAGTATGGTACGCAACCTTGTTGGTTTGATTGCCATCGTTAACATTTTCTTATTGATAATTCATTTCGTCGTGATCAATGCTCTTTTAAGAAGTTCTAAGTGGAAAACTCTTTGCCTCCATAATACTTGAGAGGTATAAATGTCTTAAATAAAGTGAATCTGTTACCAAAGAGGAGAAAGTCAACACTCTTTGAAGACAAAAGTATAAGTTTTGATGAATTCTCAAGCAAACCAAATCAAGATCATTGAATAAGGAATTGAAGCTCAAGCTGAAGAATTTAGTCTGTCAAATCATTCTGGAATAAGAGAAATCAAAAGAGGAAAACACAGATCAAACACTCTTTCATTAGTGAACCATTTAAAAAGAATAAAATTGAATTTTTACACACATAATCTATTATGCTCATAACATAATCTATTATGCTCATAACATAATCGATTATGCTCATAACATAATCGATTATGATACTGTTTTTTTGAAAAAATGGTTCTGTTATAATCGATTACGTGGAAAACATAATCGATTATGTCGCAATTTAAAAATACCGATTTTGGTGCTCCCATAATCGATTATGTGCATAACGTAATCGATTATGTCAAACAAATTTTTAAAAGTAAAATATCTTTTAAATACAAACTGAATTTTAAAAGATAAACCTCTTTCTATATTCCCTCCTAAAGATTATTCTTAAGTTATTCAGAGAATTAAAACTGATTTTCGAAATTATTTTGATTTTATTTTTGAATTATTTTTATTAAATTAATTCAACATAATGTCTCTATAATTAACCTAATCTAAGAGGCAAGAGATATAAAAAAAACAGACTTTGAGCACGAAAATACTCAGGCTATCAATCTAAGTTCTTGAATTTTGATTAAGTCACTTGTGAAATGAGCTAACGGTTTGTGCTACCATATTGAATTCTCTCTTTCCAGGTGATACTGTTCTTATTATTATTTGATTATTTGTAAACACCGTTGTTGGTGTATTTTTCATCTCTTGTGATTTTTTAAGGGAGGTGTTTCATCTCTGGTGTGATCAAGAGAGGTGTTTTGTCATCCTTTGAAGTTTTTCAAAGGAGGTGGGTTTTCATCCCTTGTGATTTTTTCAAGGGAGGTGTTTCATCTCTTTGTGATCAAGAGAGGTGTGTTATCATCCTTTGAAGTTTTTCAAGGGAGGTGTTTCATCTTTTGTGGGATTCAAGACAGGTGTTCAGTCTTTAGGTTTATTCTTTTGCATGTTTCAATTGTAATACTAGTTGTAATTGAATTTTCTAAAGATAGTGAATGGGGAGTCATTCTCAAATTGAGGTGACTGGGAACTGGATGTAGGGTTGACTATACCCGAACCAGTATAAATCCTTGTGTATTTCTCTTTCCTTATCTCTTTACTTTATTTACTGCTTCTGCTTAAACACTCAATTAAAATAAATTAAGTAAAGATAAGCAAGAAAATTTAAAAAAGGTAAATTTATTTGTGACATCTTAAAAGCAACACTCTTCGAAAAATTGAGAGAACACGAGATGGAGCTACAAAGACTAAAGAATGGAGAAGAAATAGTTAAACTCAAAAACATCGCACTCAAGGTTAGTCATTGTTATATTCCCTGATACTAAAATGAACTTTTAATTATTAAATATTGATTTATTATAATATAATATATATTAATTTCTTTGTTTCAATAACTTTTTTTAGGTGCTACTTCAATTGAAGGTAATCAATGACCACCTACTACCCTAGTGTTTGATGGTGGCCAATCATATGTTTTTCCAACATCTGATGAAGCACAATCTACTCAAGATCTTTCAAGTGTAGATTCTCATAATGAAAATTATAGGGGACTTATCATATCTATGCAAAAAGTTAGCAACCCGTAAGTCAAACTACACCCAATCAAAGATTCAAATAAATGTTGTTAATTTATGGTTTATAAAAGTAATTATTTGAACTTGCAGAAGGAGGTTTGTTCAAGATTCTGTAACTCGGGATATTATATATGAACTATTGATGAGAATGCCTAATCCAGCTAAAAACTAGAAAAATTATTTTGTTGTTATGAAAGAAATCTTATTCAATGATTTTATGGTAAGAAACTACGTTTATCATCACATATATATATATATACATATGTATATACTTATCAATAATTTTAACAAATTTATATTGGTGTAGAACAAGTACCATTTTGCATTAGATTATGATCGTAGCACGGCAAGAAAGATTGGGAATTTGACATGTATGGATCGTTATTCTGACTCTTTGGCTAAAGCAAGGAAAAAGGAAAAAGAAAAGGCAAAAGAAAAGGCAAACTCAGATAATATGGAAGACTTAAAAGGTTTTGGGCCAAGATGAATAAGGACCTAGATGTGGGACGCTTTAGTTGACATATGGATAACAAAAGATTGGAAAAAAAATCTATTTGCTGGTAAAAACAATAGGATTGCTAAGCCAAACGCTATGGTGCACACTGAAGGGTCAATAAGCTTTGGACAACACTTGAAAAATATGGTATTCCTTATTTTATTTTCTAATTTTGCAATATCTTAAATAAAATGAATTATTTTGCTACTAAATTAGTTTTAGGATGCCTATATTTTGTCATATATTTGTTCATGGTAGATTTGAAGTTAATGTACTTCTAGTACTAAACTAAATTTATGATATCTATAGCTTTTTAATAATATTTATATGTTGTACATATGATGGATATTCTGGTTTCTAATAGGCAGGTACATATTTGTTCTTGATAAATTTGATGTAGATGTACCATGGTATTCTTTGGGTACTGAACTAGTTTTATGATGTTATGGATATAATGGTTTATTGGCCTGATATATATTTACATTTTTATAGTATTCATTCTCTATAATTACATATTACTTTACAAGTGGCATATCGCAATGGGCTTGTTTCGTATGGTGAACTATACAACAAAGTTCACAAAAAGAAAAGATGGCCAATATGTCTCCAATAGAGCAAAAAAATTCATTGTAAGTAAACATGTTTTAAAGGTAAGATTTTACTCCATTGATTGATCTTATCTTACAAAATGGTTGATTAATTATATAGGAATCATATGAAAAGACTATGATAGAAAAATATGGAGAAGATATATCGAACCATCCTAAAGTTGATTCAGACGTTTGAATGAAGATGGAAGGTGAAAATAAGAAAGGTAGAATTCACGGTATTGGTCATAGCTTGGATCTTGTCATCATTACTGTGAATGATTCATCTTCATCATTTGTAATCCTTCTACAAATACAAATCATGCACCTCCAACAGAAGAAATCACAACTATAGCTACAGAAATGTCTCAAATGCAACAACAGATGTAGAGAGAATTACATCTACAAACAGAATCTCAAAAGAAATTGTAGGTAGAACTATAAGCACAAATAAAGGCACAAGCACAACATATGCAAGCTCAATTAAAGGCACAAGCATATATGCAATCACAAATGCAAGCACAATTCTAAGCACAAATGCAATCACAGATCCGAGCACAAATGTAAGCACAGATTCAGGCTCAGATGCAGGAACAAGTAGAAATGCAAACACTTTTAGAACGATAGATGCAAACACAAATGCAAGCATAAATGGAGTTTTTATAAAGGCACAAGCACAACATATGCAAGCTCAATTGAAGGCACAAACAGATATGCAAGCACAATTCCAAGCACAAATGCAAGCATAGATCCAGGCATAAATGCAAGCACAAGTAGAAATGCAGACACTTTTACAACAATAGATGCAAACACAAATGCAAGCACAAATGGAACTTTTCAAGACACATATTCCCTACATTAGAGATACCTTCACCACCATTAAGCAAAAAGCATGGGGAGAATAAAAAATGAAGGTGATGTTTGTTTCTTTTGTTCTAGTGATGTATGTTTATAATTGTGATCCTAAAAGTTTACTTTTATTGGGTTGTTGACTTTAAGTATTTTTAATGTAGTAAAACTTAACATGTTTCATACTAACTATTTAGCAACATTTTTTATATTTTTAATTTAAAGCTTTATTTATTAAATAAAAATAACAAAATATAACTTTTTGCTAGAGCTATCTGATGCTCGTTACAATATTACTAGGGGTTAGCTAGGGAAAAGCTACAACAAATTCACTGTGCTATAGAAAATTTGCTACAACTTTGCTAGTGAGTAGGTACGAAGAATTTGTTATGGATTTGCTTGGGAATAGCTACAAAAAATTTGTTACAGATTCGCTTGAAACGAGCTAGCACATATTTGCAATAGATTCATGAAGGAGTAGCAAGGAATGATTTGTTATGGATTAGCTAGAAAATAACTAGGGAAATATTTGCTATGGATTTGCTAGGGAATAACTAGGGAAAGTTTGCTACAAAGTTGCTACGAACAAGTTTTGTACCTAATTAGCAAGGGAAGTGTTGTGTTTTCTTCAAATAATTAGCAAAAGATTTGGTGAAAGATTGGCTACCAAAGGTGCGAGTAGATAACGATAGAATAGTTTCCTCGTTGATTAGCTACATATATTTAGCAAAGAAAATTTTCTTTGGAATTCCCTCACTAATCTCTCGTATAATGATTTTGCGAGGGATCAACAAGAAATTAACTAAGGATTGTTTAGTCGCAAATACATTATTTTCTTGTAGTGGAAATAATTGCAATGGTGAGGTGGTGGATATGAAAGTGGAAGATGGAATAGAAGGGAATTGAAGAATCATTGAGAAAAAGGTTATTACTGACGTGGATGGTGGGTAATTGCTCCGTGTGTGACAACATTGGAGGGAGGTGCAATTTTGATGCAAATATGTACACTTTCAGGTGTTATTGCATTGACATAATTCATTCTGTCGAATATGGTGATGATCCAAGTCAATCATTTTTCTTCTCTTGCTTAATCTTTTCGCTTTTAAAATTTATTATGAACAGAGAAAATGGATGCCATTTAGGGGTGGCAAAGTGGGTTGGGCCCGGCAGGCTGGCCCGCCAGCATATAGGCGGGGCGGGCTAACATTTTAAACCCGCCAACCCGTATCAGCCCGGCCCGTCTAGCCCGCCAACCGGCCGGGCCAGGGGCGGGGCGGGGCGGGCTAGCCCGCTGGCCCACGAAAAAAATATAACATCTCATTCACTCTCACTCTTTCTCTTTAAATTTGGGAAAGTAGCTATACCTAGGGTTCCTTCAACACCTCACTGATTGCAATTTCTTTTGTAATAAACATTATGTCTTTTAGCTTGCACTTTTTAAATGCCAAGTCACCATATAAATCTTTAATATATTGTTGTAATTACAAAAATTCATTTAAATTGGACACAAACAAAATAGTTGCAAAGAAAAAAAAAGTCCAATTTAAAACCAAAGATCCAAAAATAAAATAAAAGACCTAAAAAATAGATTTTTCAAAAAAATGAAAAACAAAAAATATAGGCGGGTCAGCCCGCCAACCCGCCAGCCCACCTTATGACGGGGCGGGTTATAAATTTTGGCCGTATCACTGTGGCGGGCTGGCCCGGCCAGGCCCATTTTTGGCGGGCTCATGGCAGGGTGGGCCTAAACGGGTCGGGCTGGCCCGTTTTGCCACCCCTAATGCCATTTATTTGATTATAAGAGATCCAACTTAATAGGTTACCTTTACTCAACCTGCATAATTATAATGGTGGATAGTTAGAAAAGCTAATAGGAAATTATCTATACAGACTAATAAAATATTGAAATTTGGAATTAAATTTGTAGATTTAATAAGTTTGCAAATACTTGGATTTACATAACTGAGTTTTTAGACAAGATCCCATATACAAACATATTTCTAAGGATAATTAAGCATGTTACAAAAGTGAATTTCTTCTCTGAAGTAGGACTGGAAAACTTCAAACGAAAAGGTAGACATAATAGATTATGTATGTTTGGTGTGCTTTCTTAGTTTGTAGTTAGTTGTTTGTGCTAAACAGAACTGAAAAATTGACACTTTATAGAAGAGCAGGTTCATCTCCCCTTTCCATATTTTCAGTTGTAATAAAGTTGAAGTTACTACTTTAGTTTGGTTGGAACAACAAAAGATCTAATCAATTTCCAATGATGTGTATGTCCTTATCGACTATTTTTCAATTAATATATTTAATTATGGGTTACATATTTTATGGGAGAACTTTTTCATAACAAATTATCAATAGGAGATATACTTGGAAAGAGAAATATATGTTAATAATGAATAATGTTATATCATTATGAGTTGTATGGTTGACGAATCTATTAATCATATTTTATTCATTTGCAATGAAGCTTATTTAGTGTGAAAGGAATGGTATAGTTCAATAAAAATTACATCAATATCAATGCTTCTAAACAATCTAAAAGACTAATTTGACAACATAGAACTCCTCAGGGAGAATTGAGAAGCAAGTAAATATCCTATGAAGTGCAACAATATCGCCTTTCTCAAAATATAAAATTTATACTTAGATTGTTGTCTCTCTAAATTGTAAGTGTGTTTGCGTTCAAGATGATTTTGTTTTAAAGGTAGATTTTGTGTCTATGTTGTAGTAATTGTTGAAGAAATATTTATATATACTTTCAACAAGTAGTTATATGTTATTTGTATATTTTGATTAAACACTAAGCACATATTTGAAATTACAAAAGTCATTTAGTTACCATTTTCATTTATTCAGTATATATGCGTATTAAGAATACATAAAAAATTGTCTCAATAAGGGGGTTTCAAACCCCAAGGAACAACACTAGAAAACCAAATGTTTACCATTATGGAGGTTACAAATCTCTGGAAATTAATGGGGGTTTAAACAATTAAGAAATAGCAGGGTACACAACTGTTTAAAATTCAAGGGAGTTACAAAATCGTCAGGAAGTAACAAGGGATCAAAACCTCTGTAAAGTCACTATGATTTTTAAAATTATTGGTATGTTTTGATATTCCAAGGGTTTGCAAAAATTATGGTAATCTGTTAGCGATGTTGTTCTACCAGGGAAAAGTTAAAATGTGAGTAACACACTTAATGGGGATTAAAATCGTCAAAAATGTTATATTTAACCCCTGTTAAATACTCATTTTGTATAGTGTCATTATTTTCTTTTATATTGCTCTAGTTTCTTATATAAGAATTAAGAGGGGAAATTAGTTTTTCCTTTAAGGTTCCCGTAATTGTAATTTTTCCTATTTTCAAGAGAATGTGTTATTAATTCCTCCTTGGAAATAGAGACAGGAGGTATTGTAATTTTATTTCCTTCACTAAAACTGCCTTATTGTCTATTGTTTCTTTTGTTCCTCTTTCTCATCTCTTGTTTTAGTTGTGAGTTATTATGTTGTTACTCTAGTACCTAAAAGTGGTATCAGAGCTTAAATCCTAATTTTATTTTGCTACTATTGTCACTAGAATAGTGTTTTAGAATCTTAGTATGTTATGTGATTGCAGCTAGTATGATCTTTCAGATCAGAAAAAAATTATTCTTATCACTAGATATTAAGTTTGGTGGGGTGAAAGTGCATGTCTAGGAAATTTCTAGCAAAGGAAAGACTTGGTATTTAAGTGTGCCCACTAGTGAGCCACCTCTTTATCTAGGGAACTTACCAAATTTACTAGTTTACTATCTATCCTTGTTGTTTTAGTAGAAAAAAAATATGAGATAAAGAGGTTCAATGAGAATAATTTCTCGTTGTGGAAACTAAAGATGAAGAAAATTTTGAGAAAAGACAATTGTGTAGTTGTAACTAAAGAAAGATCCTTGGGCATCACAAATCAAAGGTGGAAAGAAATGAATGATAATTCTATTGCAAATTTGTGCTTAGCACTGATTGATGTGGTTTTGTCTAGCATTGTAGAGAAGATTACTACAAAGAAGATTTGGGATAGCCTCATCAAACTATATGAGGTTAGGTCACTTCAAACAAAAGTTTTCTTCAAGAGAAAACTCTATATTCTTCGAATGAGTGAGTCCACATCGATGACAAACCTCATCAATAGTCTAAACATGTTATTTGTCCAACTTCCAACGATATATTTCAATGTAGTTGAAAATGAGCATGCAAAGCTTTTACTTTAGAGTTTACCAAATTCGTATGATCAACTTATCATCATTATCAAAAATAACAATATCGATGGAAACCCACTCACTGAGGATATTGTTGGATCTATTTTTGAAGAAAAATCCAAGCAAAAAAGTAAGGACGAAAAGGTAGAAGTCTCACATCAAATAGATACATTAACAATGATGGTAGGTAGATCAACAAAATGTGGTTCTAGTGAGAATAAGAAGCATCTCAAATGCCATTTTTGTGGCAAGAGAGGGTACATGAAGAAAGATTGTTGGCATAGGAAGAACAGAGAATCCAGACATTGGAGTTATTCTTAAAGAAGAATCTAGGTGAAAAGGTAAGGAGAAAAGGGTGGAAATCTCACATCAAGTAAAGGCTTTGACAATGATGATAGGTAGATCAATAAAACATGGTTCTGTTAGCAGTAAGAAGAATCACAAATGTCATTTTTGTGGCAACAGGGCACATGAAAAAAGATTGTTGGCATAGGAAGAATGGAGAAAAGAACTCTAAAGCTTCAAACTTACATGGCTATGTTGCCAATACCTTGGAAGATGACAAGGATATTATGTTGAGCAAAACAGTAATAAAATTTAATGGTGGAAAGCAATTTCATAATAGGTGAATAGTGGATTCAGGTGCAACTTGGCACATGACTCTACACCAAGATTGGTTTTACACTTATGAGTCTATCTCGGGTGGATTCGTGTTCATGAGAAATGATCATGTCTTAGAGATTTATGGAGTCAGTAATGTCAAAATAAAATAAAAATTGTATGATGGAACTATTTGCATAGTTCAAGGGGTAAGACATGTAAAGGACTTGAAAAAGAATCTACTGTGTATTGAAAAATTAGATGACCTCAAGTGTAAGATCCATGTTGAAGGTGGAATCTTAAAAGTGGTAAGAGGGGATCTAGTAGTAATGACAGCAAAGAAGATCATGAGAACTTTGTATATGTTTTTGGGAGATACGTTACAACATAGACTTGGTCATATGTCAGAGCATGGCTTACAAGTCCTTACGAAGTAGGGATCAAAGAGGTTACTTTATCTTTCTACGAGCACTGTGTGGTAAGGAAACAACATAAATTGAAGGTTGCTAAAATGGATACCAAAAGAAAACATGTTGACAATGTGAAGGGGTATTGCCTCTAGGATCCCACTACCCACAAGGTTATTATTAGTAGGGATGTAAGGACTACTTTTCTTCATTGAAAAAAATAGGAGATATATATCCTCCAATTAAAAGTATTTAAAGAACAATGAAACTTAGTTTGCAAGTTGAAAAAATCTATCTATGATTTAAAGGAGGTTCCCAGGTATGGGTACAAGGGATTTGATTCCTACATGATTGGCCTTGGATACAATAGACTTAGTTTAGACCATTGTTCCTATTACAATAGGTTTGAGGTTTTTATCATCCTGTTTTATGTGGATGACCTGTTGGTGGTAGGTTTCAACAAAGCTTGAATACACGAATTGAATGCACAGTTGGCTAGGAAGTTTGATATGAAGGAGGGACCAACAAACAAAATTTTAGGGATGGAAATTCATTCAGACAGGAAAGATAGAAAGAATTAGCTTTTTCAAAAGAATTATTTGCTGAAAGTTTTGTGGCGCTTTAACATGCAAGATGGTAAGCCACTTTTTGTCTCAATTCCTATCAATTAGGCATGGTAACGAGGTGGGAGTAGGTTTTGGCTTCCTGGGCCCTACCCCTGACTCACTTAATTACCCATGTTTCATCCTGTCGGGAATAAAAATTTAGTCATCAAATTCATCCCATCAAAGGTCGGGAACCCGTCCCATCCATGTCCAATTAATTTTTTAAATATAATTTAAAAAAATGTTTTAAAATATAAATTTAAAAAGTATTTGAATAAATCTAAAAATTTCAGCATGACTATAATACATATATAACATTGTATATGTCACAAAAATATATCACTAAAGATAAATTTATAGAGATTAAATATTTTTAATATTAAATATCTTTTTCTTTTATATATTATTTTCATATACATAAATTAATATTTCCAATGTTACAAATTTTAAATTATTTTATTGATGAAGTATATTTTAGTTTATTATTTTTATATTAAAATATTTATGTAAAAAAATATTTGATCATGCTTTTCTTATTTTATACAAATCAAGTTTAATTTAGAATTCTTTAAAACACATAATATAATTGAAAAAATATCGTCTAAAGTTTATCAAAATGAATATCAAATACATATTTAAAAACACTAATAAGTAAATATTTTTCAATTATTAATATTTCAAAACACATTTTAGGGATTAAGAAAAGTAAATATGTGGAGCATGAGAGAAAGAGAAGAGTGTATTGAACTTGTTGAAGAGATTGAGGAAGTTAAAGGAATGAGTGAAGGATGGAAGAAAAGAGAAGAGAGTGGAATAGAAAGGAAAAGATAACCCTTTATGGTGAAAAATAAAAAGAGACACTAAGAATAAGGTTAATATTTTATGGTTTAAATTTAAAGACAAAAATATGGATGGGTACAGGGGTGGGGTGGTGATTGCATTATGCATCTTGAACCCTAAACCCGATATCTTAAAATGGGGAAAACCTGAACCTATTCAACTCGGGTTTTCTCCCTCAAACTCGGAATAGGTACAGTTCAGTCTCCATGGGTGCGAGTTTAATTTTCATCCTTACTACTAGTTGTAAGTTATCCTCAAGTATGAGTATAACAATGAAGCAAAGAGGATGAAAAATGTATTATGTACTATATACATTAGTGGTGGGAAGCTTTATGTATTTCCAAATTTATATAAGATCGAACATTACACAAGCAATGCAAGCGGTTAGTAGATTCATGGCAAATATTGGTGGTGAGCACTGGAGTGCTATTAAGAGGATCCTTAGATACATTAAAGGAACTTCAAGTGTTGCATTATATTTTGGAGGATCAAAAGTAGTTGTCGAGGTTGCGTTGATTTAGATTTTGCAGGCGATCTTGATAAAAGAGGATCTACTACTAGTTATATATTTACGCATGCAACAAGAGGAACAATAAGTTGGTTACCAAATTACAAGATATAGCTTTCTCTACTACAGAAGGTGAGAACATAGCAACTACCCAAACATGCAAGGAAGCTATATGAATTTGAAAGTTAATGGAGGAACTTGAGCACAAGCAATAAAATATTATTGTGTATAATGACAGTCAAAGTGTTTTGCACATTGCAAGGAATCCTATATTTCATTCTTGTACAAAGCACATATGCATATAATATCATTTTGTTTGAGAAGTAATGAAACAAGGAAATGTGGATATGCAAAAAGATTCACACAATGAAAATTGATAGATGTTATGATAAAACTGGTTGTCTTGGACAAGTTTATATGGGTTTTTGGAAAAATAAGCAATATGGATGACAAAAAATAAAACATAATGTGAAGATTTAATTAATTTAATCAAAATCTTCAAGTAAGAGATTGTGAGAAAAGAAGTCCTATATTCACATAAATAAACTTTGGTACTTACTTTTGTTGTTATAAAAAGAACCTAATGTTGTTTAACCAATCGTCCCAAATTCACTTTTTTTTTTATTTTACACTCCTTTAATCTTTGAGAAAAAAGTTAAGAGAGAAAATTAATTTTTTCTTTAAGGTTCTCTAGTAGTAATAGTTTTTCCTATTTTTTAGTCTTATTGTTTCTTCTTTAAAATTAAATAAAATTGATACTATAAGTTTTTTTCTTCACTAAAATTACATTATTATTTATAATTTGTTTTGTTCCTTTTTCTCATATTTTATTTTAATTGAATTATTATGTTATTACTTTAATACCTAACAACCAATAACTACATAATTAATGTATTAAAACAAATTTAGTAGAGATTAAGTCACATTGTCTTATATATTAACTATAAATTATTTTCTTTAATAACTTTTTTCGCTAATTTAATAAATTTTGAAAATAATTCCATATTTTTTTATATTTTTACTTGACATACATCTATCATGACTTGACATATATCTATTATAATTTGAGTCGTGAATCATGACAAATATTCTTAAATATTAACTTAATCTATTTTAAATTTAAATGTGTAATGAGGTGTGAAGAAAGTTTTTCCATATTATGTTTTGAGGAGGAAAAAATTAAGAAAAAAAATTAAAATCAACCTATCTATAAGTTAAAAAATTAATTTATGAATGAAATAATTTGTTAAAAATATTTTATATAATTTTTATAATATTTTATTTTAATATGTAATTTATGAAAAATTTAATATTTTTTCCTACCTAAAAAAACATAGAGAAATTAATCCAAATATGAACTAAAAATAGTTAACTTTTCATATTTATTAACTAAACTATTTGTCGTTCTTACAAATAAGCAATGTCTTTATGTTAGGAAAAATAAACAAAACTATCAATAAATAATTTGAACTGTTTTGGTTGTTTTTAGAATTAATTAATAATAGTAATAATTTAAAATATTTTGCATCATTTTAAAATTTAAGATCTTAATCATATATATATATATATATATATATATATGAATGAGTGAAGATCAACTTATTCTAAAAACAAGTGGAATAATTTATTCTTAATTATAATATTTTATTTTATTTTATTTTAAATAGACAGTTTAAATTAGTTAGGTAACAAATGTATTTAATTTTTTAATAAATTATTAATATTTTTTCTGAAAATTTTCTTTCTTCTATCTTCATTAATATATTTAATATTTGTTCTAAAATAAAATAGTGTAACATAAAAATCTTATTTATTATATATGACACCTTAAATAAAAAAATTATGTTATAAAAGATCTGCTTTTCTTAATAAAATATAAAAATTTATTTATTTTTATTATAATTGAATAAGAATGTTTATTTTTTCATTTATTCTAATTAAAAATATTTATTAATTAATAAATATAATATTTTTATTCATAATTTTATATATAATTATTATACTTATAAAATAATTAAATAAAAAATTGTATAATTATGTTTTATTATTTATTATATAGCTATTTATAAAATATAATATTTTAAATAATTAAATTTATATTATTAAAAAATGAATTAAAATATAAATAAATACTACATACATAAATAATTTTAAAATTATATAAATAAATATATCCAAATATTTTTAATTTTAATTATTTATAAATATAAATTTTATTATTTATATATAAAATTAATTAATATTTAAATAAACAAAATTTGTATAAAAATTAAGAATAAGTCATTCTACTAAGTCTAAATAAGTGGATTCCTTCTCTCTCTATATCTATATATATGTAACTTAAATGTTTTGTAAACTTTTAATCCTCATACTAAATTTCGAATGTTATTATAGTTTTCAAATGCATGTAATAAAACTTTAGTATTTTAACCCTTCATTAAAGTTTAAATTATAATAATTGTTTTATTTGATTGAATAATATTTAGCATTAATGAAAATTCAATTTGTGTACTTCAATCCTATTTATCACGTACTCGCGGTATACTCAAATGAGAAACATTTCTATAGATGAATTCTGAACACAATTAACTAAAACTTATATTTAATAAATAAATGTAAATAATATTTTTTCTCAAAATATATTCTACATAAAAAACAAAAAATATATGCATATTTGAAAAGAATATACAGATCTATAAATTAAAAATAAATAAATTCTTGTAACAGTCTTTTATATTTATTTAAAAACTAATATGATATATTTAAGTGTGTTAATTTTTAATTAAAAGAGTAATTTAATAAATAAATATACATCACACATTTAAAACATTTAATTAACTGATACAGTTATGAATGCATAACAATTGTTGTTTTTATTTCGGCACACGAGTCATACAGTTTAAAAGGAAAAATTAACTGCCTAAAATTACAATCGAAATTGCTATAAGGAATACAAAAAAATTAAAACAATCATTATCTTAAATTTAATTAAAATGATTGTAGAATTATTCTTCAATGCATGAACTATAAATTTTAAAAAATATTCATCAATAAAATTATGTATTTTTTTTCTCTACAGTCATCTGCATATTATAATGTACTTCCTCCAACCATTGAAAATAATATTTTTATTAATTTAAATATAAAAATAAAATATATTTTAAAAGTGCCAAATTAACTGATTTTAGTTATAAAAAATAATAAAATTGGATTATTCGTTAGCGCTAATTTCTCAAAGAGGTATTGCAGAAGGAAAAATATGCGAAATCTAATAAATGGGTGCAAAAAGTGATTGCCCCAATACAAACTTACCAAGGTCCCAGCAAGGCTGATTATTTATGCACCCCCTTTGTTACGGTCTAGATTCATGGAAAGACTCAAGCTAAACAGAAGAACAAAACAAGAAGTGGAAGCGTGAGATAAAGGAGGAATGAAAACAAGTAAAAGAAAGGATTTCACCGATTGAAATGATGAAAGATGACTTTGGAATCAAAGAGAGGAGTTCTCACGCCCAGGAGAACCTCTTGCTCATGCCTCTTGCTCCATACACTCAAGAACGCATACACAAGGGAGAATGCAATGCCAAACTCGCACTACAAAATCAAGAAACCTCTCCAAATTCTATTAAGATCCAAAAGTGTTTGTACATAGTGTGGTGGATCCTATTTATAGGCTTAGGTCCACTTCTAATGAAATGCATATGCACTGTAAATGAAATGTTAAATGCGCAAATCAGTTATAAAAGGTGCCAAGCATACAAAACACATTAAACATGTGCTAAATGTGCTCCAAGGGAGGAAAGACGCGCTCCATGTGCCACAAAGTATACTCCATGTGCTTCAAAAATCTTCATGTGATGCGCCTTCTTTAGCAAATGTTCCAACACAATCTACAAAAAAAAAAAGGAAAAGAATTTATGAGAGAGCAGAAAATACAACATATGAAAATATTATAAAGCAATAGAAAACAAAGACAGAGGTGAATTATTAAGAGGACTCTCTCTAGTCATGCTCCTAGTCACCATCCTAGGAGAAGGCTCATCTTGGTCTCCATCATCATCCCCGGGTGGGAGTGAATTCGACCACGAATTCAAAAGTCCTATGTCAAAAGGAACCAAATCAACCACATTAGAAGTATGACTAACAGTATATTTAGCTGGAAGATCTAGCTCATAAGCATTATTATTTATTCTCCTTAAGATTTGAAATGGACCATCGCCTCTAGGACTAAGTTTGGATTTTCTCTGAGTAGGAAATCTATCCTTTCTCAAATGTAACCATACCCAATCACCAGGAGCGAATGCCACATCCTTACGGCCCTTATTTGCATACTTAGCAACTTGGGTTGTTTTCTTCTCTATCTTAGATCTAACCTTTGAGTGCAAAGTTTTTATGAATTCAGATTTATCAAAACCATCTTTACACCACAAAGAGTTATCACTAGGAAGGGGAAGAAGATCTAAAGGAGTAAGGGGATTAAACCCATACACAATCTCAAAGGGGGAATGGGAAGTAGTAGTATGAACTACTCTATTATATGCAAACTCTACATGAGGAAGAAGTTCCTTCCATTCCCTAGGGTTCCCCTTAAGAACACATCGTAGGATTTGAGCTAAAGTTCGATTGACCACTTCTGTCTGACCATCAGTTTGTGGATGACAAGTGGTAGAGAAAAGAAGTTTAGTACCCAACTTGTTCCACAAGGTCCTCCAAAAATGGCCTAAGAATTTAGGATCTCTATCGGATACGATGGTCCTAGGCAAACCATGTAACCTAACTATTTCCCGAAAAAACAAGTTAGCTACATGACATGCATCATCTGTTTTGTGGCATGGAATAAAGTGGGCCATTTTTGAAAATCTATCCACAACCACAAAAATAGAATCCCTACCTTTTCTTGTCCTAGGTAAACCCGAAATAAAATCCATAGAAAGATCAACCCAAGGAGCTAAAGGAATGGGTAAGGGCGTGTATAAGCCATGAGGTTGAGCCTTGGACTTAGCATTTCTACAAGCCATACATGTAGCACAAAATTTTTGAACATGTTTTTTCATGTGTGGCCAAAAGAAATGTTCCATCAAAATATCTAGGGTTTTAAGAGCACCGAAATGCCCCATCAAACCTCCCTCATGCGACTCTCTAATTAATGATTCCCTCAAAGACCCAATAGGTACACAAAGGCATTTGTTTTTAAAGAGATATCCATCATGTAAGAAAAACCCTTTATGTGCCCACTTTGGGCAATCATTAAAGATGGAAGAGAAATCATTATCCATATGATATAATTCCTTTATGTGATCAAACCCTAAAAATTTAGTCTCAAGGGTGAGAACTAAAGTATGGCGCCTAGATAATGCATCCGCCACGACATTACCTTTGCCACTTTTATGTTTGATCACATAAGGGAATTGTTCGATGAATTCTACCCACTTAGCATGTCTCTTGTTGAGCTTGCCTTGACATTTCAAATATTTGAGAGATTCATGATCACTATGTATCACAAACTCTTTAGGTAAAAGATAATGTTGCCAAGTATGCAAAGCCCTAACAAGAGCATAAAGCTCTTTATCATATGTTGAGTAGTTGATATGACTTCCCTTTAGCTTTTCACTAAAGTAAGCTATGGGGTGGTTTCCTTGGAGTAAAACAGCCCCAACACCGACATTAGAAGCATCACATTCTATTTCAAAGAACTTAGAAAAGTCTGGAAGGGCTAATATTGGAGCATTGATCAACTTAGTTTTTAAAGTTTCAAAAACGAGTTGTTGATCTGTGCCCCAATGAAACTTAATATCCTTCTTGACAATGTCATTCAAAGGTGTAGCGATTGTACTAAAATTTTTCACAAAACGCCTATAAAAGCTAGCCAAACCATGAAAGCTGCGCACCTCATTAGTATTAGTAGGTGTTGGCCAATCTTTTATTGCTACAACCTTTTCTTCATCAACATGTACCCCTTTATCACTAATGACAAACCCTAAGAAAGATACTTGATTCATCCCAAAACTACACTTTTCCTTATTGGCAAAAAGTGTGGCATTTCTTAAAGCTTGAAGCACCTCTTTTAAATGAATGAGGTGTTCCTCTTTTGACATGCTATAGATTAAAATATCATCAAAATAGACTACAACACATTTGCCAATAAAAGGACGAAGTATATGGTTCATCAACCTCATGAATGTGCTAGGAGCATTAGTTAGGCCAAAGGGCATGACCAACCATTCATATAATCCAAACTTAGTTTTGAAAGCGGTCTTCCATTCATCACCCTTTTTAATTCTAATTTGATTGTACCCGCTTTTCAAATCTATTTTGGAAAATATGCAAGAACCATGCAATTCATCAAGTAGATCATCAAGTCTAGGGATTGGATGCCTATATTTGATAGTAATGTTGTTTATTGCACGAAAATCAATACACATTCTCCAAGAACCATCCTTTTTTGGAACAAGTATGACCGGCATCGCACAAGGACTTAGGCTATTTTGCACCCATCCTTTTTCTATTAATTCCTCTACTTGTTTTTGAATCTCTTTAGTTTCTTCCGGATTGGATCTATAAACCGGACGATTAGGAAGTGATGAACCCGATATTAAATCAATTTGATGTTCAATTCCTCTTAAAGGTGGTAATCCTTTAGGAGGATTGGAAAAAACGTCTTGGAATTCATCCATTACTAAGTCTAGACTCTTAGTCCAATTGGAAGAAATAATTTTAGAAGAAGTCCTTAAAGAAAGACTAGGAGAAGGAATAATTAACTCGCTTTTTATTGTAGCTAATACCTTAGAAGTAGTTGACAAAAGTTCCCTTTTGCCTTTCTTTGCTGGTTTAAGCTCACTCCTCTCTTCCTCACGCTTTTGCTTCATAAGAAGTTGATCTTGATTAACTTCCTTAGGTGTGAGGGGTTTCAAAGAGATCTTGCGACCATGGAACATAAAAGAGTATTTATTGGTTAGACCATCATGATGGGCATGTTTGTCAAATTGCCATGGTCTACCAAGTAATAAATGAGTAGCTTCCATAGGCACAACATCACATAAAACCTCATCAACATATTTTCCAATTGAGAAGTTAATGAGGACTTGCTTATTGACCTTTACTTCACCATCCTCACTTAACCATTGTAGCTTATATGGTTTAGAATGAGGGATGGTAGGTAACCCTAGTTTATCTACCACTCTCGTACTAACCACATTAGCACAACTACCACCATCAATGATGAGGGTACAAACTTTATCATTGATAAGACATCTAGTATGAAAAAGGTTTTCTCTTTGAGTGTTCTCAAAGTCCTTAGATGTATGTCCAAGGAGGCGTCTTATCATTAATAAATCTCCTCCACATGGAGAGATATCCTCATCATCACTAGAGGAGCATGAAGTAGTGGATGGGGAAGTACTTCTAGAAGATACTTGAACTACCTCTCCTTCTTCTTGTAAAATCATGGTTCTTTTATTTGGACAATTTGCAAACCCATGTCCATAACCAATGCATTTAAAACATTTCATTGGCCTTGTTTTAGAAGAAGAAGAAGGTACGTCTTTACTACTTGAAGTAGGTTGTGGGTTAGGAAGAGGTGTGAAAGGTTGTTTGGAAGGGCTTTTGTTCTTAAAATCTTGTTTTCCCCTCCAAGTTGACCTATAGTAGTTGTTATTTGAATTATGCTTCCTTGAATGCTCTTTTCTCTGAAGTTGTTTTTCTATCTTTTGAGCCAAATGTAAAACTTTTTCCAAGGAATCAAACTCATATAACTCTACTTGGTCTTGAATATCCCTTTTTAGACCTCCTACAAACCTAGCAATTTTAGCATCTATCAATTCATCATTCATTGCTGCCCTAATTAGCAAAATTTCAAGTTCTTTATAATAATCATCAACACTTAAATTCCCTTGTTGAAACCGTTGGAGTTTCAACAAGAGTTCCTTCTTATAGTAAGAAGGCACAAACCTAGCGCGCATGCAAGACTTTAAATCCAACCAAGAAGCCACGGGAGGCAACTGATTTTGCTCAATGTCCATGAGAGTCTTATGCCACCAAGACATGGCATAGTCCTCAAAGTCCATAGTTACAAGCTCCACTTGGGCAGTACCATCCAAGGGATAAGATCCTAACTATTGATCTACTTTCAATTCCCAATCTAAATATACATTAGGATCATGAGAACCATGGAATTTAGGAAACACTAATTTCTTCACTGTTTGAGTGCGCCTAGGTGAAATGGAAACATTGTGGACAGCATCTGCATGATGATGGTCATATCTTCTATTATTGTTTCAGCCTCTTTGATCTAACAAAAGGGCTTGCAACATTTCTCGCATTGTCCTTTCGGACTCCATTCTATTTAACTCCATTTGTCTTATGAGATCCATCCACGGTTGTTGCTCTTTGGTTGTTGTCTTGTTGTTTAATTCATCACAGACGTGGTTGGCTGTTCTAGGAGATAAAGGAGGTGAACTGTCATTTGACATTGCTGCAACAAAAGAAAAAAAAACAAATACACCACAGCTAGAAAAAAAAACAGTTAGGGATTAGAGAAAAACACTCAAGTGTTCCGGTTTGCATACACAACAGTAGGGAAAAGTTCACTCACACTCAAGTGTTTCGGTTTGCTCACACAACAGTAGGGAAAAGGTCACTCACACTCAAGTGCAAGAATTAACAGTGAATTATCCTCTATGTGAGCAATCAAGGTGTAGTGGAAGCAAGAGAGTATGTACACAAGGAAGAGATCAGGAGGTCAAAGAAAAGATAACCAAGACAAAACTTCAAGGAAAGAAGAAAGACAAACTAAAAATGCTCAAAGAAACAAAAGCTAAACCAAAGTGGAAGAAAGGAGAGACAAAAGCAGGATGTAGAAAAAGAGAAAAAACACCTTTTAAAAAAATACTAGAGAAAAGCATGTATGCGTCAATTTAAAGTCTAGTTTAGAAAACTCAAAATCGAGAAGAATAGAGAACCACTTAAAGCTTTGAACTAATTTGCCATGATCAACACTCTAGCACACGTGATTGTAATTGTTACTGTTATGAAACCGAATGCGGTAGTAACACGGAAAAAAAACAGTCACAATAGCAAGTATTAGAACTGTTATGGCTTAATGTCAACCGAAATATTTATTTTATTGTTTTTTTTTATTTTTTATTTTTATTTTTGCATGGTCAGCAAAAACTCTTGGTATTAAGGTTGACAAAGCACGTTTAATTTGGAAACAAAGTTCTAATACTTAACTATGGTTGCAGAGATGCACAAGTGTGTTCATGATCACTTAGTTCTATTTGTTTGGTTCAATCCACTCAATTCAAGATAATAAGCTCAAAATCCTAGCATTTAAATCAACACAAACACACTTAGAATGAACAGAAAAGGACATAGCAGACTTAATGAACATATGACGCAAAATCAACGATAGCAAAGCAAGAAAGACTCAACAAAAGAGAAAGAAACACAAAAGTGTGCAAGAACCTGGCTGGTGTGTTACTTAACAGATTTTATGACAGAGCGCAACAATGGCTGCCATGAGTGACCAACTGCTACAGTAACTGCTTCAGAACTGGAAAAACCTTGGGCCAATTCGTCGTGGTTCAACGCATCAAGTTTGAACATATATATGTAACTATCACGCACTGTAGCTCTTAGTCAAAGGTCAGCACAACATGGTTCAGAAAATTGGATTCACAAGTAACCGACCAGAAAGGTAGATCTGGTCCTTAGCACCAGTTCTGTGACAGAGACGAACAGTGTTCGCGGTTAGCAACTGCAGATGTGGGTCTTAGCACCAGTTTTGGAACAGAAATTGTAAAAAAAAAAACACACACAAGAACAAGAACTAATATGAAAGTGAATCTAAACCGATCAAAACCTGAAATCGAAAACCAGGCTCTGATACCACATGTTACGATCTAGATTCATGGAAAAACTCAAGCTAAACAGAAGAACAAAACAAGAAGTGGAAGCGTGAGATAAAGGAGGAATGAAAACAAGTAAAAGGAAGGATTTCACTTATTGAAATGATGAAAGATGACTTTGGAATCGAAGAGAGTAGTTCTCACGCCCAGGAGAACCTCTTGCTCATGCCTCTTGCTCATGCCTCTTGCTCCATACACTCAAGAACGCATACACAAGGGAGAATGCAATGCCAAACTCGCACTACAAAATCAAGAAACCTCTCCAAATTCTATTAAGATCCAAAAGTGTCTGTACATAGTGTGGTGGATCCTATTTATAGGCTTAGGTCCACTTCTAATGAAATGCATATGCACTGTAAATGAAATGTTAAATGCGCAATCAGTTATAAAAGGTGCCAAGCATACAAAACACATTAAACATGTGCTAAATGTGCTCCAAGGGAGGAAAGACTCGCTCCATGTGCCACAAAGTATACTCCATGTGCTTCAAAAATCTTCATGTGATGCGCCTTCTTTAGCAAATGTTCCAACACAATCTACAAAAAAAAAAGGAAAAGAATTTATGAGAGAGCAAAAAATACAACATATGAAAATATTATAAAGCAATAGAAAATAAAGACAGAGATAAATTATTAAGAGGACTCCCTCTAGTCATGCTCCTAGTCACCATCCTAGGAGAAGGCTCATCTTGGTCTCCATCACCCTTTATTTCTATTTCTATGTGCACCTTCATAGAAGTGGGTAAAAGATAAAAATTATCCCACACTTAGCCACCACCTTTGTTGTCACTGCTCGCCTCTGCACGCCTGCTACCACTTTGGTCAATGAAAGAGGAAAAGAAGAATCAAAGTCGAAAATAAAAAAAAAATAATAAAAATAAGAAAATGTTTTTTGAATTACACAATATGTTTTGAATTGTATAATACAAAAATATTTTTATGAAAATCAATAAATTTTAGATTATATAATTTTAAAAAAAATTTAAATTGTATAATCTAAAAAATAAAAAAATATTCAATTAGAAAATATTTTTTAAATTATATAATTTAAATTTTTTTATAAAAATATGACATTAAGATTATATAATTTAAAAATAATTTTAAATTATATAATTTGAATGTAAAATTTACTTTCGAATTACATTGTCCAAAAGTTAAATTGACTTTTTAAAAGTCAATTTTAATTTCTAAATTATATAATTTAAATTTTAAATTATATAATTCAAAATCAAAATACAATAAAAAAAAATTTCAATAATGAAAAGGAAATTTTTGTATAGATGAAAATACAGGAAGAAAATCCGATTAGCAGAAAGAATCACCCAAACCAAAACTAAGGCCCATGGCCACTTAACGTAAAAAAGCCGAATAGGCCCAAACCCCAAAACCCCTAGACACTAAACCCCATTATCCGTGCCAGGGACGTACACAGATAAAACAATCATGGCGCAGTGGTGGCGCTCCGCCGCCGGCCACCTCCCAACGGTGGCGGCGAGACGTTGTTCCTTGTGGGCTTTCCGACGCAGCCATTACCATACGATTCAAGCCATCCCAAGGGAGTGCACTGGCAGCAAAGTCTCAGCGAGAGACCGAATGCAAGGTCGAATACCTGCCGTAATTTTCTTCCAGAACCTTCTGGAGAAAAACCCCGACGGTCGATCGGAATCGAAGAAGCACTTGCTCACAGTCGAGAAGAAGCAGATTAAGGCCATTCTCGACTCCGTGGACGCTCCTTCCTTCTGTGCCACGCGCTTCCCGCTCCAGATCCGTGCCGGATCCGGATCGTCTCATTTGGTCGAATCCGGAACCGTGTTACCTATCAAGGTTTTCTTCTTTCATATTTTTATTATAATTTTTATATTCTATTTGAGTTTTGAGTTTTGGTTTTTGGTTATGTAGATTCATAGGGACGAAGAGAGTGGGCAAATTCTGAATTTGGTGTTTGTTTGGGCTGAGGACGGAATGAAGTTAAAGGTGGATGTGCCTGTTGTTTTCAAAGGGGAAGATGTTTGTTCTGGTATTCAGAAAGGTAACTATTTTTATTTGATTTCTCTAGAAGTCGTGGTTTATGCTTTCATTACATGGTTTTTTTGGGTTTGTAAGTGATGAAATGTGCAATGCACGAAGAAATGGCCCTTGTGGAGCTCTCTAAGCTGAAATAATCAATACTTCTAATCCTTTTTATGCCTTATTTGAAGATTCCTTAGCAGAGAGACTATGGCTTTATAAACTGTTGAGCTTTTTAGTTTAATTTTCATCTCAGTACAAAACTTTTTATAATATGAACTGATTAGAAGTTATTTTGTGTGTGACTTTTAAAGAAGTTATTACAAAAACCATCAATCTAAGTATACATGGTGACACGGGTGAGTGGATGATAGCGTATCCTTTACTTCTGTATTTAAATTAATTGTTTTTTCCTTTCCAAAAAGAAAATAGCAATTGAAGTAGAAAATATTGCCAAACATTAGACTGTCCGTCAATGTGAATTTATATTTATGCAACAACAAATTATCATCCTACTCGGTGAGGTTGGTTACATGGATGATGGATCACTCAGTTTCATTTGTCACTGTTAAAATTCAAACCTTTTGGAATATTATTTAGCTTAAGTCTCCCTGGACAACTTTCTCCAATGTCTGTCTTGTCTCCTTCCCCTCCTTTCTGTAGGGCTAAAATATTGTAATCTACTCTTATGATTGTTTCCTCTTTTGGCCTTTTTTGTAAATATCAAAACCACCTTAACTGATTTTTTGTCATACTTTCTTTAATTGTTGCTACACTAACCTTATTTTGTACTAATAATTTTTCATTCTGGTCACAGATCCATCTTAATATTTTCATTTTTTTTTCTCTCACCTCTCTCTCCTGTACTTGTATCCTGAGTGTAACATCGTCATTGATTTTTCCATCATTTTGTAAAACTTAGAAGCATGCTGTATAACATCCCATTTCACTTCCGCATCATATTCCTCATCTCTTACTAGAAACTGCAAAATATACACATTGTTATATTCCTACTTAATTGAAAATCTTGTATTTCGAAGTTTGCCTCTAAATTCAAACTTAATGTTAACTGTTTCCCTTGATTCCTTTATGATTATATCATCCGGAAAAAAACACACAATTACGAATACTCTTTTGTATGTTCATGATAAATACACTTAAGACTAGATTAAACCAGAAAGAACTTAGGCTAAACCTTGATGTAACCCTATCTCAATTCGAATTTTAGGCATATCCCAAATTTTTTGCACTAATAGTTATCCTTAATACATGTCTGTATAGCTCAGATATCCATCATCACCTATTTTCTCTAAAGTGTTATGCAACACTTCTTTTGATTCTCGATACTAAGTATTTTCGAAATTGATGAAATTCGTAAGTTTCTTTCTTTACTTTACCTTTATATCAACCTCCATAAATGATAAACGGTTTATGTTATAGGCATTCCTGATATAATATTAAATTGTTTTTTTGTCCATCATCAACTCAAAATCTTAAGACTGAGTTTGTGAGTCTTTCTTTTTATATGTTCATCTTGATCATTCTAACCCAATATGGATTTTCAATTCACTTGAATTCCTAATCGTCTCCTTTTCAAGTATACGTCTCTTCTATATTGGTATACTTCTCTTGAGCAAAAACATTTCTAACTACGAATACCTCAATTGTAACCTTACTTATATCACCGTATACCACAACACATTGATGAGGGCATGAGCAAAACATAGGAATACAAAGAGAAGAAAAGGGTGGAATCAGAATAGAAACAGAGGAGATAACAGAGAAAAAAGGGTTTAAAAATGGTATGAATTTGAGTGGTGCTTATTCTTGTGTTTTAAGAGGGTTTGCAATTTTCTCCTTTTAAAAATTGCATATTGAGTCAAGGATTTTCTCCTTGTAAAAGTTGTATGTTGAGTAATAAAATATTTTGTTGAGTTTGTAGATCTAGGCCTTCAGGTGCCAAACCATATGGAATTTGATTGCGTACTTTTATTTTGTTTTTATGTGGGTGTGCTTTCACTTGAAGAGATTATTTGTTATTGGGTGATTCCCCACACAATCCTTGTTTATTGCTTATTCACCTTTTCCATAAACGAAATTTATACTAATGTTTACTACTTTTCATTTTTTTGTTTAAGAACTGTAGCTGGAAGTTTGGTGTTCGTAGTTAAGAAATTATCAAATAATTTGCAAATTCAAAAGTTATTTTTGCAGTAAGCAAAATGACAGATTTTTGTATAGCTTCAAAAATATGTAACCTTTTATTTTTTTGAAAATTTGGCTTAAAAGCAAATAGAAAACAAGGGATCCTTTTGGATTATCCAGTCCCCATCAAGAAATTCAAAATGCTTGCCTCTAGTAATTAACCTCCCAAGTCAAACATTTCAAAGGACTGTGTGTTTGCTTGCTTCCAAGTAAAAACAGGGGCAAAATAGACATAACTGGTTTGACATTGCTTAATAATTCTAACATCTATAACCATTGATGGGGATGGTTTGTTATAATTTTTTATATTGTATGGAATGTTTGTCTAGGACTCTCCTGTTGATAGACTCATTGCATCTTGTCTCTTGCAATTACAGGGAAAATATATATTATTATTTATGGTTTTTGTTGTTTGTGTACATTTCTTTCTTCGCTCGTAGTTGAAGATCATTCATCATTCTCGCCATTTGTGATTAAAATACGGTAATCAGCCATCCTCAGAAGTGTGTATATGTTTTAGTATTTTTTTTTCTTTTGTTCTCATACTCTTCTGTTTTGCCTGTAATGGCGGACTGAGAAAATTAAAAGCCCAGAGGCTATGTGACTTTTTACACTGTTTCACCTACATTTACTGTTTCTTCTTTGAATGGTCAATATTTCCAGAAAAATATTTTGAATTTGAAAAACAAGGAAAAAACTGGAGGAAGAATGGGTGACTATACAATTTTGTTATTAATTACATTACATCTTTTTGTGAAGTATTATTTTTGACATTATATATTAAAGATCACTGTTCAGCCTTCCAGCTTTCAATAGTCGATGATTTTTGCTCGTTATGCCCTGGGAAGACTGCTGTTATGTTTGGTCAATTGACTTATATTCCATGTTTTGTTAAAATATGCCGCTGTCTTACTTCTTCTATCTACATTCATAATTCATGTCAAATGCTCTGTATATCATTATTTTTGGAGGATGGCAAGGGGCGGTTGAGAGTTTTGTCTAATTAAATATCAGTATGAATTTTGGTGGTTCTAATAATGCTAACACGGTTGACAATTTTATGCTATTACAGGAGGAATTTTGAACAAGATCAGACCTAGTCTAAAATATCTTGGCCCATCTGAGCACATTCCTTCAAAAATTGTTGTGGATGTGAGCAATCTAGATATTGAAGATAGAATATTCATGCGTGACATTGAGGTTCATCCATCCTTGAAGCTTCTCAGTAAGAATGAAAACATGCCCATATGTAAAGTAGTTCCAACAAGTTTGGGAAACAAAGAACCTATTTTGAAGTGATCACTGAAGATGAGTACGAGCACATTGGGAAAAATGGGGAAGACATGCAATTTCCAAATAAGCAGGGCAAACACCTTATTTTGGTGATTTTTCTAGTATTAACTAGTGCAAGCAGTGGCATATCAGAACTATGTTGTGTGTTTGACGTAATTGACGTTTCAATATAGGACTGTTTATTTCTAATGGATTGTTGATTTCCTGCTCGTAAGAGTTAGATATTCAAGTTGTTGAACGTGACTAAGGATATAGTAATTTAAACACTCATCGATGAGCAGCGTTTGCAAGTGGCATATTTTGGAAGCTTAAGCATAGATTCACTGAATTTCCCCTTGTTAGTATTTGTGTTAAATTATCTAGGAAGTTATAATATTCGGTCTGCATGAGAATTGGTCCCGTTAAATTCTTGAATATTGAGTAAGAAATAGTGATAGTTAAAATATTCGGTCCGCACGAGAATTGGTCTCGTTAGATTCTGACATGTCTCTTGGCTTT
Source organism: Lablab purpureus (assembly GCA_030347555.1). NCBI lineage: Eukaryota > Viridiplantae > Streptophyta > Magnoliopsida > Fabales > Fabaceae > Lablab > Lablab purpureus. The sequence goes on along the minus strand of CM059256.1, from coordinate 19,163,862 downwards.
TATGTTGTTTGAGGATTCATCTTTGTTTTTCAAGACTTATTATAACTTTTGTTTGGTCTTTCCTTTTCACTTGTAGTCTGCAGTTGAAATTCTTCCGGTCAGCTGCATATCCATCGATTCCTGAGTCATTAAAACACTTGGCTGATGTCAGTTACAGTTGGCACTGTACTTCGCTACTAGTCTTCGATAAGAAGCTGCAAAACAATGTTGACAAAGTCTTGTAAGATAGGTTTAGCTCGGGAAAGAAAGAGAAAAAAAAAGAACGAATTAGAAAGTGAGTCTGTAATTGTTAGGAGATTATAAAAATATATTTTTTAGTATTTTTAAGTCGGTTATATATTTTATATTTGCAGATGAAAATTATCATCTACAATAACTATTTATTACCATTATTATTCTACTTTCTTTCTTTTTCTAACTATTATATGTTAGAGAATCCGATTCTTAACAGTAGAGTCATACCATGACAAAAAAAACATGTTCATTGAAATCATCGGTTCTTTTAAGAAAAAACAAAGAGAAGAAAGCTAATATTTTCTTCTTTGCTTGTACGAAAAAAAAAATAGAAGGTCGTGAATAAAAAATGTGAGTGAAATAAATAAAAAATTCTTGTATAAAAAACTTTTTTTTTCTCTTTTTCATAGTTTAATAGGTTAATAGTAACATATAACCACTTGGAAAAGTTTTCTTCTTCTAGTGCACTTGTTCAAACAAAGAAAAGTGTATTATGCATGTGTTCTTTGTAATCATTCCCATATTAATTATGATGTGTTTGGATATGTTTAAAGTTTTTTAAACAAAAAATTCCTCTTCCCAAAGCAACAAACGGCGTAGTAAGAAGAAAGATAGATTTACGTATTGAACTCAATTGAGATTCAACATGCACTCCATCTCTTATCCAGTTATACAAACAAAGCATTTGCATCAACACGTCTCTTTTTTGCTTAAAGATCCATAGGCTAAAATCATATTTAACACTAAGTGAAATAGAAAGGATTTAAGTTTGTATGTATATTTATTTGTATGATTCGTTTATTATCTTGTATATGTGATAATATATTAGTCCTAGAATGGTGTGATTAACATAAAGGTTAAGTAGTTATACTAGAGTTTTACTGAGGATAGGATGGTTTAAGCTTGAGTTGGTTAAGATATTATACTGTGAACTTATTAAATATGGAGTGTCATTTGAAATATGAAGATTAAAAGAAAATCTTCCTAAATTTTTGTTGCAAGAGTTTAAAAAATGCATTTTTTGTCCTTTCCAACTTTTTTTTTTCATTTCTTCCTCCTCTTCCAAAGTTTTATAATTTTAATGTTTTCCATTTCCTAGATTCATGTTCTAGAGCACAACCTACTTAGGAAATAAAGTGGAATAAGGGTAAGTTATTTTCTACCCTTCTCTTCAAATCTTCTTGCTAATAAAAAAGGAAAACAAGCAAGGGTTAAAGAAATATTACATGCATGGTTTTTTTCTCTTATTTAAAACTAGATTCTAAACATGGGCATGTGTTTCTTAGATTGATTTTAATTCTTAGTTGATCAAGAGGAGTAAGGGAACGTTTTGTCCTACCTTTTATTTTAAATCTTCATCGTGGTGATCAAAGAGAAAAACATGTAAGGGTCTGAAAAGCACGAGTCTTATTTTTCTTGTTTAAAACTAGATTCTAAACTTGGGTATGTTTTCTTGAATTGATTTTAATTCTTAGTTGATCAAAAGGGGTGTGGTAATGTTTTGTTTTAATAAATCATCCTCAACCCTGTAGCTCCTATAACCCTAAGTCATTTTAAGGTAAGTGAAGCTAGACTATTTCTTGACATTCTTGAAAAATTTTGATTTAAGTGGATTGATTTTTAGTTTTGCTCACAATATAAATATGGTTGTTGCATGTAAAAAATATGTAGAGTTAATTTGGGATGGAGTAATGAAATTTTAATTAGAGTTAGGCCCTAATAAAGTTTAAGTTATATTAGATGTATGTTTTATGTTTTAAAACTTAATAAAACATGTGGAAGTTTGATCTGTCATGATTTTGGTTTAATTATGTTAAACATTGTTCGGAGTCGTGTTTAATATGATAATCATTTGTTTATTTGAGTATGGAATTCATTTGTGGAATTGTATTGAATTTTTTTTTTAAGAATTTTGAGGTTAATATACCATATTTTGATGAAAATGTGGTATTGGTTGTGTAATAGGTAGAAATTGAATCATATTACATGTTAAAATTGATAGTAAAGGTCAGGGTTTGATTTTGGGGAAATATTGAGTAGTATGTTAAATTTCAATTTTTTTCATTTTCTCTAAAGTAAAAGAATTTTGCTCAAACTATTTCTAAGTAAAAAAAAATCCCTCAAACTAAAATATTGGCTACATTTTTTTTTCTTTTCACTTAATTTTTTCCTCAAGTGAAATCTTTTAGATCAAGTGATATATTCCCTTAAATTATATGAATAAATTAACTTTATTAAATGTTTTTTTGAATTTAAATTGTTGTGTATACTTTTTTTTTCTATGTTTATGAACTTTTTTATTAGATGCATTAAATTATTTTTCATGTTCAAATCAAGAGAGTTATAGAATAATTATTTTTCGTTGAATTTAAAAATATTTTTTCACGATGGATTTTTTTTATTGAAAAGTAGAATATATAAAATATCAATGTAATTAAGAAAATGAAATTACTATAATAATTTCTTAATTATAAATGACGATATTGAAGGTGATAATTTGATGGAGGTTCATATACACTATACTCATGGTAGTTAGTGTAAGTTATTTTAATATCATCTGAAGTATTTTATGAGTGAATAGAATTTTATTTTAAGTGAGATGTTAATATTTAGTGGACATACTTAATATATACTTAGTAATAAATTAAGGTTGATATTAATTAAGATTTTTCATGTTAATGTTTGATTTTATGATCCTTTTCAATACTTGAACATGGTATCTAGAGCCTAGATTAGCTCTATGTTTTTCTGATTAATCTACTGTTTATCAGAGTAAATTTTTTTCCATAAATCATGTCCCATGTCGATGTCCGGCCACCTTTGCAACTTTCACTATTGTTGCAGTGCTTACCACTATTAGAGAATCATCGCCAAATGTCGTGGTTCCATCCAATGACACCACTACGCGCGTATACGCGCGTCATCTCTCTATGTGCCCCTCTCCCCAACCTTTGCCGATTGTCGCATATGGCGACACGTCTGGTCACCTTTTTGGTGATGACCACCAACAACAACCATCAACGTTAGTCTTGTTGTGTTGTGTCGGTTCCAAATTTGGTCTCAGTTCTATGATCGGAGCTTGATTGTTGCTCATCACCTTTTTTGGGTTGCTTTTTTCTCTTCTATAGTAATTTCTTTGTCCTCCACTACCATGGACATTGCTGGTGTTGCTTGGTCTAATTCTTCCATCTTTACTAACAAGACCAACTATGATACTTGGGCATCAAATTTGAAGCTTTAGCTTCCGGACCAAAATTATGTTGACCATCTTACTCAAATGATCCATTGTTGAAAAAGATCATCCTCACTGGTCTTAGATTGATGCTTAACTTTGTAGTGTTCTCAAGTCAACTATTACTCCCTCCCTCAAACAAATATTTCGTGCACATGAGACTTCTTTTGATGTTTGGGAACAGGCACGACTTCTCTACACAAATGATATTCAACGTCTCTATGGCGTTTATCAAAATATCTCTTGAATATCGTAGTCCTAAAGGTTCCATGGTTGACTATTTGGGCAAAGTTCATGGTCTTCTCCATGACTTTAATGACTTGCTACCTCCTGCCTCCATGCTGCTCAAGAATTAGAATAACACCATATGTTCTTCATGTTGCTGGCTCTATTTGGTCTTCCTAAAGAGTATTTGGTTGTTCATGATCAGATTCTAGGATCTTCGAATGTGTCCACTTTGACCACTATTTGGTCCATCCTTCTACGTGTGTCGTTCAAGTTATCCATTAACTTCCCTTCTTCTGTCTCCACCGGTGACTTTTTAGCTTTAGTTTCATAAATGTAATTATTGTAACTGCTTTCGCAAACCTAGCAAGAGTCATCTCAAATGTGATTATTGCCATCGACAAGGACATACGATGGACAAGTGTTATGCCCATGGTTGTCCTTCTCGGTCAGTTGTTGTCACCCAAACTACTTTGTCTCCCTCCCATACTTCATGCCCCAACCTTCTACTAGTCCTAGTTCACCTGCTATCTTCCATGATTTCATGAAATGGTACGAGGAATGTTAGACATATGGTTCCATTGCTTTTCTTGCACACACAGGTCCTTCATTTGCTGGTATCACCAATTCCATCTCTCTTGGCCCTTGGATCCTCGACTCTAGGGTCACAAATCACATATTTGGTAATTAATCCCTTTTCTCTTCCCTTGTTACTTTAGGTATTTTACCTTTTGTCACCATGGGTAATGGCTCTCAAGCCCCATGTCATGGTGTTGGTACTATTCATATTTTCCTTACTCTTTCCATTGACAACATCCTCTATGTCCATGGATCTCCTTTTAATTTATCATCCATTAGTCATCTCATTTGTTCCTTTGATTGTGTCATCTCGTTTAATAAAGATTTTGTTTTCTTATAGGACCGAAATTTAGGATGGATGATTGGCACCTGATGTGAGTCACATGGCCTATACCATCTTCGAATCTCTACTCATGGCTCAGTGGTGGACTCCTCTTCTCTCATCCATGCTTAGTTGGGTCACCCTAGCCTCGTCAAACTATAAAAGTTTTTCCTACATCTATCTAGGTTATCCATCCTGTCATGTGAATCATGTCAACTTGGCAAACATATGTAGTTCTTTCCCCAAGAGTGTCTCCTATGATATTTGGGGATCGATTTGTGTCAAGTCCACTTTAGGATTTCTATATTTTATAACTTTTATTGATAATTATTCTTGTTGTACTTGGTTTTTCTTAATGAAAAATCATTCTGAGTTGTTTTCTATTTATCAGTCATTTTACACTAAAATTAAAAATCAATTTGGTGTTTCTTTTCGCACACTTTGTAGTGACAACGCATGCGAGTATCTTTCTTATTCTTCTTAGACCTTTATGGCCTCACATAGTATTCTTCATCAAATCTCATATGCATACATGCCTTTACAAAATGGGGTTGCTCGACACAAAAGTAGACATCTTATTGAAACAACTTGAACCCTTTTACTTCATGGTCAAGTTCCTCAACACTCTTGGGGTGATATTGTTCTCAATCCTCGGTTTTAGATGACCAAATCCTTTATTCTATTTTACTTCCTTGTCAACCCCTCCACTCCTTACTCCTTCAAGTTTTCAGGTGTACATGCTTTGTCTATATCCTCACTCCTGGCCTTGATAAGTTGTATGTTCAATCTCAAAAAGGTATCTTTTTAGGTTTCTCTTAGTCTAAAAGGGGTATAAGTGTTTCTCACCTTCCATTCATCACTACGTAATCTCTGCTGATGTTACCTTCTTTGAGTCTTTTCTCTTTTTTAAGTCTACTTCTCTCCCTTCTCATAATCCAACTATCACCACCACCACCCTCTTGTTTTTTATCCCTTAGTTGTGTTAGATATACTGCCTGATCTACCATTGTCGCCTCCTCTTCGAATGTACCATTACTGACAACCTCTGCATCCTGTAGTAGGCCACCTACTGACTCTTCCTTGGTGCCACCTACTTCATTCCCTTCGGCCCTATCTCTTGACCCTGATTTTCCCATTACTCTTCATAAAGGTATACGTTCCACTCATAACCCTTCACCTTATTATATTCATTATATTACTATAAGCTATCACCGATTGTCTCCACCCCTTTATACCTGTATTTCTTTTATTTCTTGTGTGTAGTCCTAAAACTTTAGGTGATGCTTTAGCTCACCCTGGTTGGAGACAAGTTATGATTATTGACCTATGTGCTCTTTAGAAGAGTGAAGCTTAGGATCTTGTTCCTTTGCCTTCTAGCAAATTTGTTGTTGGTTGTAGGTGGATCTTTGCTGTTAAAGTTGGTCCACATGGAACTATTGATCGGCTCAAAGCTCGCTTGGTGGCCAAAGGCTATACTCATATATTTAGATTGGACTATAGTGACACCTTATCTCCAATTACCAAGATTGCTTCTATTAGAACTTTGCTTTTAATGTTGTCCAAGTTCATCGTGTTATACTTGAGACTGTAAAATCAAACAGTCACATCACTTTAGTTAACTATAAAAGTAAATGATAGAAGCGTAATTGAAAAATATAAATATTTTGAACACTTAATAGAACACAAATTTTTAATAGGACTCAACTAAAAATATCCAAATTTATGAAGGACTTGAAACTTAATTAAGTTTTTTTTTTCATGTGGAGATACATCAATAATAATTATGTAAGTTAACAATCACATCACCCCAGTTGATAGTAAAAGTCAAACGGCAAAATCTCAAATGAAAAATATAAATATTTTGAGTACTTAATAAAAAGAAAAGTTTTAATAAAAACATGATTTAAAGTATCCAAAGAGTTAAAATTTAATTAAACCTATTTGTTTTGTACACTCATCTCTTTAAAATATGATAGATTTAATTATTTTATATTTAGTTACCTAAGTATGTTTTATTTTGTGATGTCGAAAAAATGATTGAGAGAAATGTTATCAATGTTAAAGTATGTTTAAATCTTAGAAAAATAGAAATCAAGGATGAAGACATATAATAGAAAGATGAAAGATCCAAGGAATGAATAAACAATGAATGTCATTTAAGTGAGAAGTATCGATGTTAAAATATCGATAAAAGGAGAAAAGACAAACGGGGTTAATATATAAAGAGAAAAGTTAAAAAAATGTTGTTTACTACATAAATGTTATATTATGGACTTACTAATGTAATTGGAATGAGAGATATTCAAAGTGGGAAAATTTTGATAAAAGTAAATCAAGATAGTCTACTAAAAGCATGGATGATATTATATCAAAAGAAGGTTATTATTTTGAAAGGTTAAAATATCGAGGGAGGTGCATCCAAAAGAGGTTACAACGGCAAAAGATTGAAGCATTGAGAAAAATATATAGAAGAGAAATTATAACCATAAAGGATTGTTTTTAGCCGTTACATATTGATTGTCCATTGTAATAGTTCAAATTATATACAATATTTTTATATAGTATTTTATGTATAAAATATTTTGTTGACTTAATTATTTTGTTATATACATATATATTAATGTAAGGGAAGGAAGATATGACACTTATGATGAAAGTTATGAGAAAAAAGTAAAAAAGTGACAACAAGAAAATGGGTAATTAATGTGTAATTCCTTCTATTTTATTATCTTAATTTATTTGATTTATTAAATTAGATAACAAAAAGTATAATCGATTATTTATATTATAAATAAGGGTGAAAAATTATATTAATAAAGAAAAAGACAAATGACTAATTTAATCATCACTTTAATTTATTTCTTTTACCAATTTCTATTTTATCTTTGATAATTTATACTTTTACATTTACTTTTTTTCCGTAACTTTACACATTTAGTTTATTCTGCAAATTTACATCATTTCAAACACTTTATTTTTTAATTATTTATTTTTCAAGTTATTTATATTTTAAAATTATTTATTTTTCAAAAAAGTTATTTTTCAAGTAAGTTAAATTTCAGGTTATTACGTTTTAAATATTTTATTTTTGGAAACAAGTTATTCATTCAAGTAAATTTAATTTTTAACTAATACGCTTTATTTATAGTGACTTTTATAAAATATAATTTAATATTATTTTTTTTTCTTATTCAATATTTTTTATTGGTAAAATGTAGAAGTTTCTAACGAAAATTCATATTAAAAACTAGTTGGAGAAGTGGATATTTTTATTAAATATGTTTTTATGGATTTAATGTATATATAAACTTTTTTTATTCATAAAAGGAAATATTAAACGTTCATGTGTAGTTTTGCTATTATTGTTTTGTATTATTATTGTTGTTATTTACAATCTTTTTAGATTTAAAAAATTAATATTTATTAATTAAAAGAAATTCACAATGACATGTTGATTTGACTTAATTTATTTAAGATTTATCATCAAAGCAAATCGGCGAAAAAACTTCCTATTATAAGTTAGCATAATTGTTAATTTAAATAAATATTTATGTTTTTGGGAAGTTATAGAAGCAAAATAAATATATTTTTATGGTTCTTGAATTTTAAAGGAAGGGATATTAAAATTATAAAATAGAAAGAAAGTTCTTTTAGATGACTTTTGTAGAAAGAAAATAAATTAGAAAGGTAAAAATAGGAGATAAAAGAAAGTATTGCATGGATGAAATGAAATGGAAAAACTTATCCCACTTGTTTGAATGAGCATGAATAAATAAATTGTATAAAATATTTTTCCTATAATTTTCAATCCTATAATTTGAATATAAAATTATTATCTCTTTTTACAAAAAAAAATAAAAGAAAATATAGTTTTCTTTCAATTTGATTTCATTATAACTCAGAAGGAAAGTGTTTGCTAATAGATCCCATGAAAATTATTTTGCATCTTTTCAATTTCTATTGTTTGAACCATTGACGAAAATATTATATTTTTATCATATATTCCTCTTTTCTATTTCATCTACTTCATTTCTTACCAATCAAACAAGTTAAAAATTATAAAAAAGTCAAATTATAATCTTGCCATTTATGATTAGATAATAATAACATGAAAAATATATTTTTACATGTTATTTATCATAAAAAAATTAAAAAAATGATCTTTCAGAAATATTTGAATTTTATGGACTCAATCCTACACTGTTCCCTTTTTAATTTCTTTTCCAATATTGTTTATAAAAAAATGGAACTCTTTTATAAAAGATATGATGAATATGCTTTATCTTATGTTTTTCCAATATATCTTTTAAAAGCCAAGATTTTGTGAGCATTGCCCTTTTCAATTTATGTTCCTTTGTTTCACTCTTTCCCCTGTAACACCCAAAACCATGAAAAGGTAGAGATAAGGTTGAAGAGATTGAGGATGGTCAAGTTGGGTGACCTCTGACCAAGTCCAGCTTCGACACGTTTCTACTTTGGAGTAATTGAGATTATTGTCTCTTTTTCTCTCCTCCTACTTCAACCAATCCTCTGCTTTCTCCTCCTTCAATTATCAAAATGCTTCTATACCTTTATGGAATGTTGTTGTTATAGCAATCATGCTTTTTTGACCATTTTGTTTCATATGGTGGCCTAATAATACTTAAAAGTAATGCATTACAACTTTTATTAAATCAATAAACAATAAAAGCACACTCCTAAGTCTTTCAATTGTTTGAAATAAATAGTCTATTATTTTGTTTCAATTTTCCTTACAACAAGAATAGATTGTCTAGAAGGAATACAAGATTATTCCAAGCTATACAATATTTTACTCATAACTAATTGTTTTTTTTTCTTCTATTCTAATAGATACTTGTCACAACTTCAGAATATGTTGGAATAAACATATTTGTAAAAAGTTTTATAAAATGAATAAATATTTTTTAATAAAAGTTAAGTTTTTTATATAAGCTAATTTATAGAAACTTCTTCGTATTAGGTTTTATAACAATTATTTTAATTATAGAAGTCAATTTTGACTAATATGTATTTTAATTTTTTACTATTATAAATGTTTATAGATAAGTTTATCCCAAATAAAATGATAAACTATTCAAATGAGATATTATCTGAAACCATACACACGAACTTATAATCATATAATCACTTAAGATTAATTCCAACATATTTCAAACAATATATAAACTCTTTTTAATGATACCATTAATCTTCCAAAAAGGTTATAATACTTTTTCTTTTCAATTTTTTTATCTAGTTTGATGTGTTAAAAGAAAATATTTTTTTAAATTTTAGGTCTTGTACGCTGTTATGTATGGATAATTTATTTTGTTATCAATTATTTAACATCCACTTTTTCTATACCATACACAAACTTAATAAAACTTATTAAACTAATCGACATTTAATATGTATTTTCCTTTTAAAAAATAAAATATTATTATATAACAATTATCATTATTGTCGTTTTTATTACTATTACTGTGGTTGTTATTATCATTATTATCATGATTCATATCATACCATTACATTACTGACAATATTATTATTATTATTATTATTATTATTATTATTATTATTATTATTATTATTATTATAATAATAATAATAATAATAATAAAAGTATACTTTCTCTCTTTCAAATTATAAGGTATATTTTACAAATTCTCACATACTAATAAAAATAATTAATTTGTTCAATTTTTTATAAATCTTTCATTTTTACTTTTATTAATTACTATTAAATAAATTAATTAAAATTTAACTAGAAGTTTTTATAAATGAATTAATTTCTTAATAAAATCATAAATTGATTGAGATTAGAATTTTAACAGTTTTAAAATTTAAGAATTATTTTAAAATAATTTAAAATCTACTAGTTATTTTAAAACAATATTTCAATCAAAATTTTTAATTTCCACCAAATTACAAATGAATATACTTAAATTTTATTTTAAAATTTCAATAAAAAATTTTAATTCCCACTAAATTACAAATGACTATGCTTAAATTTTATTTTAAAATTTTAATCAAAATTTTCAGTTTCCACTAAATTGTAAATAGAAATACTAAATTAAAATTACTTGATGTTGCAACTTTAATAAAAAATTAGAACATAATATTAGTAGATGATAGTGAAAGATGAAGAGTCAGACTAATAAAAGGAAATTAATTTTTAGTTCCTGATATTTAATTTCTTTTTCTACTACGTAATGTTAATACAAATAATAATGTGATTAATAGGGGTATATAAGGAAAAAAATAAAATTATTTGAAATTCTAAAACGTCTTATATTATGAAACAACTTTTATTTCGAAGGTACATCTTATAATTTGAAATTGAGAGAGTATTATTATACAATTTTTATCATAATAAGTGACAACTAATAAATATTAATATTTATTTTTATTATCTTATTGTAACCTTATTAGATATTCATCTCAATATATTATAATAACCATTCTAACCATAAAATAAGTATTTAAAGTATTTCATGAATAAAAGAGTCATGTCTAATTTAAGGGTTAAATATGTTTTTAGTCCTTTAACTATTTATCAAAATTATCTTTCATTTTTAGGACACATTTTGGACATATTTCATCATTATACTTTATAAATAGGTGTAAATGATCATTTATGACAAATAAAAACATCTTTAAGGGAGGAAAATGAAAAAAAATAGAAGAGAAAAAAATGAAAGAAACTTATGAGACAAATAATAGTAAAGTAGAAAACTATAAAAAAGAAAAATAAAGAGATAAAAACTAATTATGATAGATCATCAGAAATCATTTACACAAGTTTATCAACCACAAAATAAATTCAAGGACTAAAAATATATTTAACTTTAATTTAATTTAAAGTTATCAATCAACTATTAATATTATCTAAAACCATACCACCTTAGTCATGGTCATGGTGTAGAAGGGAAGGGAAAAGAGAAAATGCAATAGGAAGGGATATACGGAAACAAGAGAAAGGTTTTTCAATTTTTAATTGTAATTAAAAGTTGTGGATAGTGAAAATATCTCATAAAAAAAATATTGATTTGTGACATATTTAATTGTTAATATTTGAAGTGAGTAAAGAAATTAATTCTAAAGTAGCAAAAGATGATAGAAGCAGTTTGATAATACATGCAAATGATGTTTGTTTGTTTGTACTATTAAATTAGATGTTATGAGATGAGGCATCTAAAGTAGTTTGATTTATTATTAAACATTGTTTGTGGGAGTCAATGACTCAAAGCGAGTATACTTTATATTAATGTCAATCTATCTAGAAGGAATGATTATGGAATCGAAAAACGCGCAATCATCGATCAAATAAACTCTTGAAATCAACGTTGCTTCTTCACTTATAATCAGATCCAACAATAATGGAATAAAAATATGCTTTTACTTTTTTCTTCTCTTATAAAAAAAATATGGTTTTACTTGGCAACAGTCTTCTCACTTCTCACCAACGTCAAACTCCATATTTCCTCATTCAAATATCCTCTAGTCAATACACAACCACATATAATAATGACAATACTGAAAATTAGGATGCATTCAGTTATAAATTATTAATTTCTATTAACAGTGTGAATATTTTTATGAGAAAATGATTATATATGTACGATGATAATGCGATGAAAATGAAGATAGAAATGAATTATACAGCTTAAAGAAGAAGGTAAGAAAGGAAACTGAAAACGTAGTTGTGTTAATTAAGGGTTGTTACCTGGCGCGAGAGCCTAAGCACATAACTACCATATCTAAAATAGCACACTCTTTCTGTTGGTAAAAAAAAAAAATCTGTTTTCTGGGGAGAAAAAATAGTTTGAAGATTATTTATATTGTGTCTTCTTCTCTCTGTTGTGTTGTGGCAACAGAGAAAGAGAATAGAGAGAGACCTTGACTTAGTTGGAGGGAAGGAAAAAAGGAAAAGAAAAAGAAAAGGTGCAACATTGACTTTCTGTGATATGGTTCTCGTTTCTTTCTGGAACCGCCAAGGTGCCAACGCCAGCGTGGTTAACGATTTACATTGCGCTTCCAATACGTCGTCGTCGTCGTCTTCTTCGCGATCCTCATTGTGACTTGAAAGTTTGTTTGATTCTGTGTATTCACGCTGTCATGCGGTGGTTACCCACGATTTCCTTCTCGCCTGCCACTTCCTCCTCCTCTTCCCCCGCCGCCGACCACCGCCGGAAGGCTTGGATATTCGGAAATTCGTCCAAGAAGCGCGCCTGCCCCGTCGGCGGCGAGAACGATGCCAGGTGGCACGATGATGATTCACCCTTCCCTTCCCCCGGCACGCCTCAGCCCTTGCCCCTGCCGGAGCTAGCCGCCTCCCCTGCCGTGCTCCGTAACAGAGACAGCGAGTGCCGTCTTCCCTCTCCCAAGGATGCTGCTACACCCACCTCCACCACCGGCTTTCGGATGCGGAGGTCGATTTTTCAATTTTTCCTTTCCTTCCTTCAACTAGTTTTCTTTGTGGCTTTTCAATTTTTGTTAGGTGATTGCTTAATCAATTCAATTATCACTACTTGACAATCGTTTCTTATTTTTCATTTTGCTTGTTTGTTGTTGTTTCAGACTGAATTATAAGATGCATATATTTGTACTTGTGAAATGAAAGTTTATGACACTGCTTGTATAAACTTCTCCTTAAACACTTACTAGAAAAAAAAAATTAAATGAATTTGAGTTTATTTGACAAGTTAAAATCTATTTATGCACCTCAATTTTAAAGAAGTTTTATCAGGTAGCTTCTATAAAAGTTAAGTGCGTAACTTGATTTTAATTCATGAAAAAACTCAATTCATTTTACATTTCTTATTTTCTTGATGGAGAAAATTATGAATTTGCAGTTTTGTACTTGCCATGTGTTTGAGGAATCAATTGTGAGTTTGCTGAACTATTTGGCCGAATCTTGTATTGTAACAGTGTTTTTGCTAGCCGAGACACGAGAAGGAATATGGAACAGGCTGAAACTAGGTCATCGAGAATGGTGCATCAAGATGCGAGTGGTTGTTATGAGAGTAGTCGAGATAATAGTTATACTAATAATAGTAACTTCGAGAGCGTCCCTCGTCGGAGGAGCATTTCAAGTAGTCCCTTCGCAAGTCCTTCAATGAGTCCGCAGAAAACAAGTAATGGTGAATTTGTGCCACATTATAATGCGAGTCCCAAAGGAAATCAGTTCTGGTCTGCACCAGAAATGTCTATCTGTGAACCAGGGTTGCTACCTCCTGCCTTCTTTGATTTATCCGTGTTAGGCACAGAAGCTTCTCCCTCTCCCACCTCCCATCAAAGTCCACAGAGGAAAAGTCCCCAGCAACACGTCAGAACCTTGAGTGGACCTCCATCCCCTATAAATTCCAAGTTATCACTTGAAATCTCAATGGTGCGCCGTGAAAGTAGTGCTTCTCCTGTCTGCGTTCACCCCTTGCCCCTGCCTCCTGGGGTCGCGCTGCCCTCTCCACCAGCGGCTGTTACATTTTCCCATGCTAGGTCAGAACCATTGCCAATGAAAAACCAATGGCAGAAAGGGAAACTTATTGGGCGTGGGACATTTGGAAGTGTTTATGTTGCAACCAATAGGTATGTAATGTTTCCTGTGTATTTTAGGATCATCTTTTGTCTATTTTCTTAGACTCTGAAACATATGTTGGTTCTGGACAGGGAAACCGGAGCATTGTGTGCGATGAAGGAAGTAGAAATATTTCCTGGTGATCCAAAATCTGCTGAGTGTATAAAACAGTTGGAGCAGGTTGGTTGTTCATTTCTTGTTTGTTACCACTGCCTATTTGTTAACTGTGTAAAATATACAAACCGCATAGAGTGAGGAGTCTCTTTTGTGTGTTATGGCTCATATATCTTATTAGAACTTTGAGACTGTGCTAAAGAAGTCAGTGTGGTAAATGTGAGTCAATTTTCCAATCCTGAATGAGAGCACATTTTTAGTCGCTTTGAATTCTCTTTTTACACATGAACACTAGGAACTGATGGCGGCATGATTAATAACATCTTGTAATTATGCTCAACAAATTTGCTTCTGAAATGTATTATCTCGAAACTTTTAATAACTAATGCAACTACTTTGTAATTGTAATTGTAATTGAAATTAATTTTCTCATTGAACAGTAAAGATGCCCAGCTCAGATTAATTAGTCTACTATTTCACGTTTGTGCTTTTTTCTAAGCCTTGGCCAATATACACTTTGCAGTGATGACTCCTAAATTTCGATGTAGTGTCCATTATGCTTAAATACTTTGTGAGGTTGCTTTGTTTGTTTATGATTTGCCTACATATTTTACCCTCCCCTAATTAAGTATGAAGATATTTTATTCTCTCTTATCCTCTTTATCCTTCTTACTAGTTTATTCTCTTTCTCCAGGAAATTAAAGTTCTTAGCCAACTAAAACATTCAAACATCGTGCAGTATTATGGCAGTGAAATAGTAAGCAATTTCCTACTGCATAATTTGCTGCTCAAGATTATTCATTATTCTGTTACAGCCTTAAAACCTTGTTACATCTTTGGATTATGTGTTTGCAGGCTGAGGACCGGTTTTATATTTATTTGGAATATGTTCATCCTGGTTCAATTAATAAATACGTCCGAGAACATTGTGGTGCCATAACAGAATCTGTCATTCGGAATTTCACGCGACATATTCTATCAGGGTTGGCGTATTTACATAACAAAAAAACAATTCATAGGTACATTTACAACCTTGAAGTGCTTCATAAACTTGAACTCAAAACCTTTATATTGATACATATGCAACTACTTTGTTTTTGTTGGAAAACGATTGTTTTCTAGAACTTTTTATTCATTTTATTTTGGACCTTTTGGTCACATTTTTATTGTTTATATTTTACTTGTATGCATACAGGGACATCAAAGGGGCTAACTTGCTTGTTAACTCTGCTGGAATTGTTAAGCTTGCTGATTTTGGGATGGCTAAGCATGTGAGTTCCAAGTGTCCCCGTTTCTTTAATTTACATTTTCTAGTTTCAGTTCTTTTGTCATGCTGGCTGTGGTTCTCCAATTCCATAAAATCTCTGTATTTCTTCTTGTTAATAAGATTATCTATTTGTTGTCAAACTTCCCTAGAAGAAATTGGCATCAGAAGCACAGGCCTTAAGTTAAGCTCAAAGTTATTGCTTTCAAATTCCTTTCTTTTGATTGAGATCAGCAATTTTGTCTCCCCTTAAAGTAGATTCGGTTGTTTCTGAATAAACGTCTTGCATAATAATTAGGTGCTTCAAGCATTATTCTTGAATTTCATTGCTTGAATTTGTATCTTCAGGCTCTGGTGCTTATTTTGTGCTGTTGAATCTGTTCATGAGGTGTTTCATTAAGTTTATAACTCGGGATTCCTTTATGTTACACAGCTAACTGGGTTCGAAGCTAATCTTTCTTTGAGGGGAAGTCCAAACTGGATGGCTCCAGAGGTACATTATTACACTACACTCTATCCTGTAATGTCTCATACACTCCTTACTAACACTTATTTTCATACAGCTTTTGCAGGCTGTGATGCAAAAGGATAACAACCCTGATCTTGCTTTTGCTATTGATATTTGGAGTCTGGGTTGTACCATCATTGAAATGTTCACAGGGAAGCCTCCTTGGAGTGAATATGAAGGAGTAAGCACCTGAAGAAAATTTTAGTTTGCCTCTTTTCAACTTAGTTATTCTCATGCTACTTCAATACCATATTGATATGGTGTAGTAGTATAAGAATTCTCATTGGTAACAGAATCCCAATGGTTTCCAAAACTACTTATTCAAATATGGTTTTATATTGGCTTATGTGAGAATATGGGATTCTGAAGTTTGGTAATGGAGAGTAATGCGCCAACCTTTTACTTATTTTGGCCAACCTCAATATGAGCTAAGGCATCTCTGAGCCAACCTTTTTCTGTTTTCAGCTTTTTGATTTGGCAGAGATACTGTATGTATGCATACGGGTACTTCATTTTTTTAGCTTGTTAAATAAATTTCTTTTCTAATTATGCAGGCTGCAGCTCTGTTTAAGGTTATGAAGGAAACCCCTCCTATACCTGAAACATTGTCACCCGATGGTAAAGATTTCTTGAGGTGCTGCTTTAAAAGAAATCCAGCAGACCGGCCAGCAGCTACAGTTTTACTAGAACATCGATTTTTGAAAAACTCCCAACAGCCTGATGTTTTATCTCCCACTCAGCTGTATAATGGAACAAGCTTCATGGTGAATACAGTTGTGCCATTTTATATTTGCCAAAACATGCTATTTCTTTGGTACTAAAATTTTCTTTTTTTGGCAGGACAAACCACATAGTCCCATTAAACAATCTGAATATAAACAAGATCAGTTGTCAATCTCCTGTGCAAAGATTGCCAAGGGTAAAGCAGCTTACAGGCGAGGATTTCCCATTCCTTCGTTGGATATTCTTCCTGCATACTTGAACCAATAACGTAATCCTGCTTTTAGCCTGGTATGATCATTGCCCAATTTCTATGCGCCATGCTTTTTCTTTGCTGAAGTTGGGAATCATCTCACTATAGCCACATAGCAGTGGTGTCATAGAACTTTTTTTCTTCCCTCCACAACGCACCCGATCCAGTACCTTCGATTGTCTGTGACTGTCAAAAGAAGAAAAAGAATTATCTTTTCAATTGACTGAGCTTGGGGAAGTTTTCATTTATGCCAATGACAGGGCCCTCATAGTAGTACTATAGTTTAAGGGACGCTCATGTAGTGACTTGCAGCTGTTGCTGTCATAGGTTCTCTCTTAGAAAGTCAAGAGCTTCTTCAGTCTGTAAGTTATCCTGCGCGAGAATATAATAGCAGTTTTAGACTACTAATATTATTACTACACTAACTTAGAGCGACGAAGCAATTAACTTTCTAAGGTGCATATTTCTTCCTCTATCTATATTAGGATGAAGATAATTTTTATGTAGACTTAGTGTGCATTCCTCTCTGTTTCATGGGGATTCTAATTTGGTTGCGTATATTAGATATGTCAATCCACTCCAGATGTGTTGTAATTGTAATAGACTCTCTCAAAATCTTCAGTTTTGGATTATAAAAACCGTACTTCCACAGAAACTGCCACATGTTAATAGGCATGGCAACGGGGCGGAGCAGAGGCGGGTTTCGCCTCCCCACACCCCCATCCCTGATTCACTTAACTATCTTCGTCCCCACCTCCGATTCCGCCGGAGATAACAATTTAGTCCTCACACCCATCCTCATCGGGGTTGGGTTTTCCCGTCCCACTCCCATTCCCATTCCATTTTATTTTTTTAAAATATAATTTTAAAATATTTTAAATAAATCTAAAAATTTAAGCTAACTAATATATATATATATATGTATCGTATCATGAAAATAAACTATTAAAGATAAATTTATAAAAATTAAGTATTTTAAATTATTTTCTTGATGAAATATATTTTAGTTTATTATTTTTACATTATAATATGTATGTAAAAAAATGTTTGATAATTTCTTTTGTTTTATAGCTATCAAGTTTAATTTATCAATCTTTAAAACACATAATATAAAGTCTAAAATCTTTCAAAATGAATATCAAATATATATTTAAAAATACTAATAAATAAATAATTTCTAAACTAGTAATTGTTCAAAACATACTATATAAAAGAAATAGATTCCAAATAAACAAATATCAAATAATCTAATAATCAATCATCTTCCAAATGAGAAGTAAGGTCATTCTTCATCAGTTTACCTACATAATTCAAAATAAAATGTATCATTAAAAAAGAAAATAAATAATAGTACTTTGACAAGAGTAAATAAATAAATAAACAAAATAATATTATCTCTTAAAGCAGAACCTTCATCACCAGAATCCATTTCATTGAATAAAATAACATAGTCATCAACTAATTGAGAATACACATAACTTAAAAATAAAATATATAAAAATTAGTTGTTAAAAATAAAAATAAACAAAGACATAAAATATATTTAAAGAAGTATTTAAAATATTACCATTATTTTCATAACTCCACAACCAACTTCTAGCACACATCAAAGCCTCTAAAGTAGTCTAATGAAGTCGACTGCGATGAGGACTTAATATTTGACCACTAGTGCTAAATGCAGATTCAAAAGCCACAGTAGAGACAGAAATAACTAATATATCTTTAGCAATTGATTGAAGTGTTGGATATTTTACTCCATTCAACTTCAAATTATAAAAAAATGATAAAGATAGACTAAAAAATTAATAGAAAAAATCACAACAATTATACAGTTAACAAATAAGACTTTTAAAATTTAATTTTGAGGAAAATCAAAGTTAAGAACATGAAAATGAAAACAATTAAAATAAAAATAAAAATATGCTAGAAAATGAAAATAAAATAGAAATAAAAACACCAGTATATAAACATAACAAATTTATGCAAAATTATACAAAAAATTATGTATCTAATCATCATAAATGTAACAGATTACTCACAAAGAGACTACAAATTCTAAAAAAGACGGATAAAGATAGATTCCAAAATTAATAAAAACAATCACAACAATTATACAGTTAACAAATAAGACACTTTTAAAATTTAATTTTGAGGAAAATCAATAAAACATGAAAATGAAAATAAAATAGAAATAAAAACACCAGTATACAAATATAACAAATTTGTGAAAAATTGTACAAAAAATTATGTATCTAATCATAAATATAATAGATTACTCACAAAGAAACTACAAATTGTAAAAAAGACTGATAAAGATAAACTCCAAAATTAATAAAAAAATCACAACAATTATACAGTTAACAAAGAAGATACTTTTAAAATTTAATTTTAAGGAAAATCAAAGTTAAAAACATGAAAATAAAAATAAAAATATGCTAGAAAATGAAAATAAAATAGAAATAAAAACACCAATATACAAACATAACAAATCTATGCAAAATTGTACAAAAAGTTATGTATCTAATCATAAATGTAATAGATTAATCACAAAGAGATTACAAACAAAGGTAATAGGGTTACATAGATTACAACTAATACACTTTTAAAATTTAAATATAAAGGTAAATAAGATGTCAACAAACAAAATAGAAATAAAATAATACTAGAAAATGAAAATAAAATAAAAATAGAAGTATGAATAGTCAAAAACCAGTATACAAATGTAGAAAGTATGAGAGAAATTGTGCAAAATGTTATATATCTAATCATAGATGTAATAGATTAGCCACAATAAAATTACAAAATATTGCTCAGCAAATCTCTCCAATGAAATCCTCACAAAAAATTTCAGAGAATAAAATAATAATAGATGTTATTATGAATGCACAATATTTAGAAAATTGATAAAGAGATAAAGAACTAACCTTATGCGTTCACCAAATTGGTTGAAGGGACTAAGAAAAGTAAATGTGTAGAGGATGAGAGAAAAAAGAAGAGTATATTGAAATTGGTTGAAGAGAAGAAGTTGAAGGAATGAGTAAAATGTAAAAGAAAAGAGAAAAGTGTAGAATAGAGAATATGGTTTCAGAGAAGACACTGTAATGTAACTCTTTATGTATGAAAAATAAAAAGAAACACTAAGAAGGAATATGGTTAGTTTTAGGGTTTATGTTTAAATTTAAAGATGGGGCGGGAATGGGTACGGGGGCGGAGCGGGGATTGCATTACCCATTCTCGACCCCGAACCCGATTGATTTAAACGAAAAAACCTGAACCTGATCCCAAACCCAATCAACTCAGTTTTTTCCCGTCAAACTCGGAACGGGTGTGGTTCAGTCCCACGGGTGCGGGTCTAATTGTCATCCTACATGTTAATGTCTATGGGATGGAAGCAGAGGCGGAGCTTAATAGCAGCCGGTGGGGGCCACGGCCCCCCATACATTTTTATTATACATATGAATTTATTATATGGGTCCACACAATTTAATAAAATAAATTTTTACAATTAATAGATTCTTTTAAGATGTATACCTTTTAGAGTTTTCATAAAATTTTATAGATAACAGCTATTTACATTTATTTTTTTCTTTAAATATAAACTCTTAGTATTCTTCTTCTATTTATGTTAAAGATATATAGAATTCTTTTCTCTTTTATGTCCACGTACCTACTATTATACTATAACTTTTTTTATTTAATATCATTTATTTTCTATACTTTTATGTGACTATTGCAAGCAAGTAGATTACATTAGATTCTAGATTATATTTTTTGTTACTCTGTAGATTAGATTGTAAATTATCATTTATTATAATTTTATATATTTTAAAATTAAATAATTATTTTTTAATAGGTACAATACTCATGGTTAAGAACAAGACAATTTATTTTTTTTCAAGAGGAAGATTATTGATAAAAATAAAAATGATATTTCTTCAACTTCAAATGAGCAAAAAGTTACATTAAGCAAAGAACGTTTTAATTTTTATTTTCAGAAGTGGAAAGATTTTAATTTTTAATTATTTTTATTAGACTTAAAAAAATTTAAAATTGTTTAAGGTTTAAAAAAAGTAAAAACAATCTTCAGACTTACATGTTAAAATAACCTCTAAAAAAATTATTCAACTCTTAAATTAGTAGGAACAATATTACTAAACATTAAAAAATATTAAAAACCATTAAAAAATTAAAAACTGTTCAACTTCTGAATTAGTGAGATCAGTACTCAATGTTAAACAATTCAAAATTATTAAAAGAGTTAAAAAGTATCCTAGATAAGTGGAACATGGAACAATGCTCAATATTAAAGAAATTAAAACCAATAAAAGAAATTAAAACCCATTAAAATGAAATTAAAACTCATTCACTGTCTGCATTTATTAAAATGTTAAAATTTTTTATTCTACATTTTTTCCGATTTTTCTCTACGTCACCGATTAGACTACGATTATAAGTATACTCTAACACGGAATTAATCTTAAGATTTTATGAGTAAAATCTCGATTTTGACTACATTGTAAACAAGTATATTGAATTAATGTTTACAAGTAAATTGAATGTTATATTTAATGTTAATTTTGTTTATTAAGTTGATCTTTTTTATATATTATATTATTTTATTTATAAATTTTTTATATTATTTAATTATTATTAAAATATTAAATTGATTTAATATATAGTGACTCTCCTAAAAATTTAGTCAACTGTATGGAAGAATAAACATTGTTGATACCTTTATCGAAGAGTATCTGATACTCCTCTTTCCTGCTACCTCTGGTCAAGAAGACTATAAATAATAGAGGTGAGCATGGTTCGGATTAAATCCAATCTAAATCCCAAATAATTGTATTGTAATTGAATTTAAATTCATATTTTTCTAAAAGAAATTTATACATCCTAATCCAAATTTATATTTTCTAAAAGAAAATAATTTAAATGTTTATAAATCAATTGATATTGATTTTGAAATTGGTATTTTTTTTTCAAAATCAGTTGTAAATCCAAACTAATTTAAAACTATTATATATCTTCTAAGAATATGTTTTTAAATGAAAATTTATTGGAGTCTTTCTTATTTTATAAAATATGCAATTCATTTCTGACAAACAAACCAATTTTGGACATTTGTTATATGTTTTTTAAATAGTTAGATATACTGTTTGTTTCGTGTCACAAAATGTGACTTCCTGATAAAAATAACTGGTGTTTACTGAAACGTGAGGATTAAAGGATACCAATTGTTATATTTTAGAATTACAAATATAAATAAATATAACAATAACTGTATATTTTTTCATTATCAAAATATTTTTAGTTAGCTTAACTTTTGGGCACTAAAACAAATATGAATAATGTCACTACTAACTCTTGGTTAGTTTTTTTTTTCTCTTAAGAAAAAAATGTTATACACTTAGTTAGAAAAAAAGACATAAAGCAAAAATTTTAAAATATTTTAATTTTAGTCTTGCACTAAATTAAATAAATGCAGCACATAACATAATATAAAAAAGTGAGTACAATACTTATGATATATATATGTGTATATAGATAGTTGCATATCTATTTTTTATTTTCTTATTACTAGTAATTATAAAATTGAATTAGGTGAAATATTCATAGAGAAATTATTCTCAAATCATATTTAATATATTTTTATTAATATTTATTTAAATAAATGATATTATTCGTCTATACGTAAGAGTTTCAAACAAATATGTTTCACACTAAATATCATTATTTTTTCCATTATAATATTTATTATTATTTGAATATATTTTCTCAGCCATATTTTTTATTCTTGATGATAAATTATTTTGAATTTATAATCAATTTAAAAAAATATTAATTTAAAACATATAAATTACTTTTTCATATATATGGATTTGGATTTCAATCTAATTATTTAGTTTTGAATCTATAAAAAAATTAAATTAGTTTTTAGAAAAGATTATAGAATTAATTAAATTAGTCAACATCCAATTTTATGAATTTGTTTGTCCATCACAATGTTGATACAAGAGTAAATAACCTCTCTCGCTTACCGTTTCAGCGGGATAAGTTTCATTTAATCCACAAGTAAATTAGGCGATTTTTGTGGACACACCATAATGATCATGGGGCTAAAAGTAATAAAAATATACCAATTATGAAATTACTTTTTAATCCCCGTGATATCTTACCTTAGGGTGTTGGAAAAGTTTAAAATGGTCATGTTTCACATTTTTTATTATAAAATTTGAACACATGTTTCAATTTCATAATTTGAAAAATACCTTTTCAATCTAAAATTACATTCCAAATTTCTAGATCACATTATCAAAAAAATATTTCCTAATTCCATAATTTAAAAATATATTTTAGATTATATAATCTAAAATATATTTACAAATTACAAAATTTAAAAATGTATTTTTAATTATATAACTTATAATATATTTTTAAACTATATAATTTAAAAATATATTTTAAATTTTAAAATCAAGAATATATTTTCAGATTATTTAATTTAAAAATGTATTATAAATTATAATCTAAAATATATTATAAATTGTGAAGTTCAGAAATTCTTTATTTAAAAATATCTTTTATAATTTTAAATTATATAACCTGGAATAAATTTTTGTATTGACAGTCCCGAATGTTTCTAACATATGAGTGAGTTGGATTTTTCTCACACCCATAAAGATGAAGAAGGTATGGAGATGCTAAAGGAGATACCCTTCATAGTAATTTCAAATTTGGGGCCTTCAAAATTTCTAAGTCTAGAAAACCATGTCACAATCTAGAAAATTACATAACAGAAACGAAAAAGCGACATTGATTTAATTATTTTATGATAATTTGTAATATTTTTTTTTAATTGAGTTTTAAATTTTTTTTAATTGAGTTTTAAATTTCTTTTTCAACTGAATCTCAAATTTTATTAAATTTGTTAATATGATTTTTTTATCAAAAATTTATAAATTGTAATGTTTTTTATATTCGTACATTTTTATCATTATTCACGTGTCACGAATTAACTTGAACCTGTTACGTCTTATATAGTTAATATGATTAACATTAATCTATCAGAAGAAATCATATTGAATATTTTAATAAAATTTAGGATTTAATTGAAAAAAAAATTAAAAATAAAAAAATATTACGAATTCTCACTAAATATTAAAACCAAAATACTTATTAAATTTATTATAAAATATGAAAATATATATATAAATTGTTTATCCTTAATTTTGAAGAAATATATCGGACTAACACTCTTCTATCCTTTTTAATCAAAGACAGCAAAGTACGTAAATTAAAACGCTAAACGTAAAAAGTTCAGCAAGATGTCTCCATTTAATTTAAGCAGTTAGAAATCTCGGTTTCCATTGTAAAAATAGTCTTTTTGAACTACTATCATGGTTGACAGACAATTTTTGGCAATTTATTTACTATATATATTTATTGATTTCCCAAACTTTTGTTCATGTTGTAGTTATATTAAATACTGTTTATGTTATTAATCAAGATGAGGCTTTAAATTACCACATTTTATGGATCTAATGTTTGAAAAGTAATCATTTATTGGAGCCATTATATATATTGATGAAAAGGAAAAAAAAATAGAGTTACTTTGACAGTATTTGCTACAAAGAAGTTTTTCCAGAGTTCAAGAACCATGATTCCTATAT
This sequence comes from Lablab purpureus, assembly GCA_030347555.1. Taxonomy (NCBI): domain Eukaryota; kingdom Viridiplantae; phylum Streptophyta; class Magnoliopsida; order Fabales; family Fabaceae; genus Lablab; species Lablab purpureus. Next base: position 19,139,161 of record CM059256.1, on the reverse strand, counting down.
CAATAATTAAAATCTATTTGATTTGTCATAAGTATCTCTAAAAATACCCGTATAAGTTTACAAGAACAGAAAAGTAACATACTTTTTAATCACAATTTTTTTTTTAACTCTGAAAAAGTTAAATTTTCGTATTTTCTATGACAACAATTTTATTAGAAACTTAGCCTAAAGCGTTTCCGAAAAATATAATTTTCTAGAAATGTTATCCCAAATAAATAAGAAAAATTATGCCAAATGGTTGAAGTAATTTGATCCGTTCACATGAATTAAACAGTGTTTAATATGAGTATTAGTGATGAACTCTATAATAAGTTTAGTACTACCAACTTATTATGTTTAGAAGGCAGGCATGTTATGCATAGACAAACACCAAAACTACTCATGCGAGTGAACCAGTCACTAATAGACTGATCAAATACCAAAAATATACGATTTGAGTATGTTAAAATCAAAGTAATACTATTAAGTGCCATTGGCTACATTTTGTGGTAAAAAAACCATACTATATATATGCTATCATAAAGGATGATCAAATACTTTTAGCATCAGAAATTAATGATGCCTTTATAAAAAATATATCATTTTCCACTATGCCTTGTAAGTTATAGTTTTCATACATAATTCATTTAGAAAAACTACAGGATCTTAGAATATATGATTCTCACATAAACAGAATGATTAGAGAAACTAACCTTAATCCATGATAAGATTGATGACTTTGAATTTTGTAGGATTGAAAGAAAAATTATTTTCTATTTCTTTCCTCTACTTTCTTGTGCTCTTCAATTATTGATGGTGAGTTTAAGAGAACAAACTGATATAGGTAGAGATAGGGACTATCCATGTCCTTTCATTATATATACTGTTTCCATCAAACAGTATATCTGTTGGAGTGAAAAGTAACAACTCCTTTCTAAAAATAACAACTCCATTTGAATGAAAAGTAATAACTTCTTCCCAAAAGTCATACCCTTTCATTTAAATAATTGATGAATATATATTCAATTATTTAATTTATTAAAACACATCACATTTGCCTTGTACATGAGTCATTAATTTCTTACATTCTCCCACTTGACTTATGTGACAAATTAAAACTTTACAATTTTAATAAAGTATCAATCATAATGCACATTTGTCATACATTTATAACATCATGAGTCATAATTAAGAACAAGAACTAATAAGAGTCATGACGGTTCTACATCACTTTTATTTGACACATTCCCTTCCATGTACTACTATATTAGCCTTCTTCCAAACATGACACTTTAATAGGAAGTACATAGTTTTGTCTAACAATAATGTCATTTCTTCAAAGTTATAGACTGTTTTTCCAATATATTTATACATGTGCACATAAGTTTGGAAACAGAAAATATTCAAAAACTTTTTCATTAGTGAGCTCAGAATGTCAAACATACTATAACTTTCATCATTCTCTAGCTAACATAATGCCCATATTTTCAACATGACCAGTAAATGTCTTGGGCGGTAACCCTTTAGTTAAAGGGTCTGCAATCATAAAATTAGTGCTAATGTGTTCTATTGACACTCTACGTTTCTGAACTTCTTCTTTGACGGCAAGATATTTTAATTTCATGTGTTTAGCACCTTTAGAATATTTGTCATTTTTAGAAAAGAAGACTGCTGCGGAATTATCACAATAAATTTTCAGCGGCTTGGCAATACTGTCGACTATACCAAGTCCTGAAATAAAATTCCGTAGCCATTTAGCTTGAACCATGGCCTCAAAGCATGCCACAAATTCAGCTTCCATAGTGGATGCAGCAATGACTGACTGCTTTGCACTTTTCCATGAGATAGCTCCTCCAGCTAACTTAAACAAATAACCAAATGTAGATTTTCTTGTATCTACACATCCGGCAAAATCTGAATCCGAATATCCAATCACCTCAAGATGATCAGATCTTCTATAAGTAAGCATGTGATCCTTTGTACCTTGTAAATATCTCAGAACTTTCTTTGCAGCTTTCCAATGATCTATACCAGGATTACTTTGGTATCTTCCCAACATCCCAACTGCAAAGCTAATATCTGGTCGCGTACAAGTCTGAGCATACACTAAGCTCCCAACTATAGATGCATAAGGAATTTCTTCCATTTGTTTCCGTTCCAAATCATTCTTTGGACATTGCATGAGACTAAATTTGTCTCCTTTCTGAATTGGAACAGGAGATGCCGAAAATTTATCCATTCTGAATCTTTCTAAAATTTTATTAATATATGCCTTCTGAGACAAGCCTAGCAATCCTTGTGACCTATCCCGGAATATTTCTATTCCAATCACATAACTTGCCTCACCCATATCTTTCATTTCAAAATTATTAGAGGGAAACTTCTTAGTCTCATTTAAAAGACCAAGACTATTAGTTGCAAGCAAAATATCATCAACATACAGAACTAAAAGAATAAACTTACTCTCACTGATCTTTAGATATATACACCGATCAACAGTGTTTTCCTTAAATCCAAAGGACACAATGGTATCATTGAACTTTAGATACCACTGTCGGGAAGCTTGCTTAAGTCCATATATTGATTTCTTTAGTTTACACACCATGTGTTCTTTTCCTTTCTTTATGAATCCTATTGGTTGATCCATATACACATCTTCCTCTAATTCCCCATTTAGAAAGACGGTTTTCACATCCATTTGGTGTAACTCCAAATCATAATGAGTCACTAATGCCATGATAATTCTGAGAGAATCCTTTTTAGAGATCGGTAAAAATGTCTCCTTATAATCAATGCCATCCTTTTGAGTAAATCCCTTAGCAACTAGTCTAGCCTTGTAACGTTCTAAGTTACCATGAGAGTCACGTTAGGTCTTAAAAACCCACTTCCAACCAACTCTTTTACAATCTTCTGGTAACTCAACAAGATCCCAAACTCCATTATGTTCCATAGATTTTAACTCATCTTTCATGGCATCTAACCATTTCTCAGCATTATCACCATTGATGGCTTGTGAAAATGTAACTGGGTCATTCTCAATTCCTAAATCATTTTCTGACTCTTGTAGATAAACCACATAATCATTAGAAATAGCAGATCGTCTTTCTCTTTGTGATCTTCTTAATACTATTTCTTGTGGTTCTTCTACCATAGGTTCATTTACTTCAACCTCATTGTGAGTAATGGGATCATTGATTTGTTGTTCTTCATGATTATTAACTGGCTTAATAACTTGAGGAACAAAAACTTTATTAGAGATACAAGTTAATGGAACTTGCACTCTTAATTCTTGGATTTCCACTTTGCGTGGTGTTTCACTCCCATTAACTTCACCATTTTCAATGAACCTAGCATTCCCAGATTCAATAATCCTTGTAGTATGGTTTGGACAGTAAAATCTATACCCTTTTGACTTTTCTGGATAACCAATGAAATATCCATTGATCGTCCTAACATCTAATTTCTTTTCTTGTGGATTATAAAATCTAATTTCTGCCGGACACCCCCAAACATGTAGGTGTCTTATACTAGGTTTCCTTCCAGTCCACAGTTCAAAAGGAGTCTTTGGAACTGCCTTACTAGGAACCCTATTCAATAAATACATGGCAGTTTTTAAAGCATAAGTCCATAATGAAATAGGTAAAGAACAGTTACTTAGCATACTTCTAACCATATCTAACAAAGTTCTATTACGCCTTTCTGATACACCATTTTGTTGTGGTGTACCTGGCATTGTGTATTGCGCACATATGCCACGTTTCTCAAGGAATTTAGCAAAAGGACCAGGATGTTGTCCTCTTTCATCATACCTTCCATAATACTCACCACCTCGATCAGATCTTATAATTTTCACCTTTCTGTCTAATTGCCTTTCGACTTCTTCAATGTAAATCTCCAAAGCGTTTATAGCTTGAGATTTATCATGTAGCAAATAAATATAACCATAACGTGAATAATCATCGATGAAGGTGATAAAGTATTTCTCCTTGTTGAAAGAGTTCACATCAAAAGGTCCACAGATATCAGTGTGTATAATTTCAAGAAGCTGACTACTTCTTGTGGCTCCTTTCTTTGTGTGTTTTGTTTGTTTACCTTTAATACAATCCACACATATATTCAGATCAGTGAAATCTAAATCTGGAAGGACTTCATTCTTCACTAGTCTTTGTAATCTTTCTTTAGAAATGTGTCCTAAACGTTTATGCCACAAGTAAGCAGAACGTTCATTTTCTAAACCATGTTTAGTGCCAATATTATGATGCAAGGTCAAAAGAGTTTCAGCAAAAAGATTATCAAGATTTAACTTATATAATCCATCACATAATATACCACTTCCAATTAAATGGGTATGTTTATACAAACTAAAACACTTATTACCAAATTTAATAGAGTAACCAGCAATATCAAGTTTAGATAAAGAAACTAAATTCCTAGAAATACTAGGTACATAAAGAGTTTCAAACAAATCTAAATGATGTTCAGTGTCGAGGATTAAACGATAAGTCCCGACTGCTTCCACTGGAGCTTTCACTCTATTTCCCATAAAGACAAACTTTTCATTTGGCTTTGTGGTTCGGGTCGTAAGGAATCCCTGCATCGTATTAGAAACATGAGTTGTACATCCAGAATCAATCCACCAAGTATTATAAGGAATTTAAGCTAAATTTGATTCGAAACATACATAAGCACTAGGCTTACCTTTCTTTTCAAACCAAGCCTTGCGCTTTGGACAATCCTTTTGGAAATGGCCATTCTTTCTACAAAAATGACATGTGTTGCCATGATGTTCCTTCTTGTGGATTTTAGAAGAAGAGGCCTCATTTATCTTCAGGGGTCCCTTCCCTTTCTTGTCATGTTTCTTGCCAAATTTCTTTCTAGCTCCTTGATGGTTGACATAATTAATGGAATGATTTCCTTGATTCTTAAGTCTGTTTTCCTCTTGAACTAACATGCTATGCAATTCATGCACATTCCATTTATCTTTCATGGCATTATAGTTCATTTGGAAAGGGCCATATTCAGACGGTAATGAATTCAATATGAATTGCACAAGGAAATTTTCATCCACAGTCATTCCTAATGACTTAAGTTTTGCTGCAATGTTTACCATTTCGGTAACATGTTCATGCATAGTACAAGAACTATCAAATTTCATGGTGGTTAGAGTACTCATTAATGTCCCGGCAAGAGACTTATCGGCAGTTTGAGAGCGCTCTTCCACAAACCTCATCATTTCTTCAGCACTTTCTGTTTTAGGAAGGGCAGACTTAATGTTGTCAGCAATACTTATCCGCATATACATTAGACTTAATCTGTTTGACCTTTCCCAATTCTTAAAATGAACTTCCTCTTCCTCAGTGCTTAAATCAGTAATAGCACTTGGTTTCTCTTCTCGGAGGGCCAAATCCAAATCCATTACCCCAAGGTAAAATTGAATTTGCTCACTCCATTTCAAGAAATTAAGTCCATTAAACATTGGAACAGATGAGAAGTGCGAATGAAAGGCAACAGGTACTGTATGCAAACAAAATAAAAAAAAATATGCTTTGAGTTACATACTAACATGCTAAATAAATTCAGAACATTACTTCATATATTGTATATTGGTGTTCACCTTTGGGCAATCCAACAATATACCATACTTAACATAATGATGCTATAGAAATTGTATACATAAATTTGGCAATCATATATGCATTAATTTAGAAATACATATTATCTTTGGATAAATAAATATAACTAACAATACATTTATACTACCAACATTTATGTTTATTAATTATAAGAACAAATAATCAACCTTTGGGTGATCCTTAACTATCTTATAATAATAAACTTTCAATATACTCATATATCAATTATTTATAAATTAGCATCAGTCATTGAAATAAATATTCATCATAATTTAAAATTAAATAAAACATAAAGATTTGTTCACTTTGGTGATTACAAATCTATCATACATTTAATTTTAAATTAAATACAATTAATGAGCAATTGGGTATTAATTTAACAAAACTAATTGACTAAAAATTGAAAGTTAATATATATATATAATTGAATTCACCATTCCAGTTTTTAATTAAATTTAAACATAATTCAATTTACTCTTAGCATTTCATCATGTGCATCATCAACATGAATTCAACATTTCATAATAGCGGAAATGTAATTTAGAACTTTCTTGAATTTAATTACTAAATCATAAATAGGAGAAAACATGGAGAATCCTATATTCAACAACCTGGCTATGATACCACATGTAAGTTATAGTTTTCATACATAATTCATTTAGGAAAACTACAGGATCTTAGAATATATGATTCTCACATAAACAAAATGATTAGAGAAACTAACCTTGATCCATGATAAGATTGATGACTTTGAATTTTGTAGGATTGAAGGAAGGATTTTCTATCTCTTTCTTCTACTTTCTTGTGCTCTTCAATTATTGATGGTGAGTTTAAGATAACAAACTGACATAGGTAGAGATTATATATACTGTTTCCATCAAACAGTATATCTGTTGGAGTGAAAAGTAACAACTCCTTCCTAAAAATAACAACTCCATTTGAATGAAAAGTAATAACTCATTCCCAAAAGTCATACCTTTTCATTTAAATAATTGATGAATATATATTCAATTATTTAATTTATTAAAACACATCACATTTACCATGTACATGAGTCATTAATTTCTTACATGCCTCACTTCGCTGTCACATTCTTCCACCGAGAAAGAAAAAGACTCGCTGAATGAACCAACGATGTAAACTTCCATCACGACCTACCAAGCTAGGGATGATGCACATCTCAGGATAATCAATAAGTGGTAACTTGCTATTTGGTTTACTGTTACTTTATTTCACATGTTCGCTGTTAATAATATATATAACTCTTCATATTGTAAGAAATATAAGACTACTATGATATGTATCTGCAATGTTCTTGAGATTGAAACCATTCTAGACCATTGTATGAAAGATGTTAGAAAATAGAAAACGAATTTGTATGTTACTTTCTCTTTGTAGAAGCCCATTAAGTCGATTAATTCCACCTCTTCATTCGTAAGATTTGTCGTTTCCCTCAAAAAATGATCCTTATTAATTGTCTCTTGCTTTATTAGCTATTACATGAATGTAGCAGATACTCAATCATAGCATAGATCCATAATGGCACTCACTTTCAGAATTTTCTGCTTTGACCTGTTCTCCCATCTACACGACTTATCATCAAAGTGCAATACCATTTTTGCAGATGAGAGAAACAAGTAAAGAATTTTCTGTATTCATTACACTACTATTTCAAGTGTACTTACTCTTCACACACACGAATCTGAGTCATATTGAGTGTATATATGTTAAGAGTCTCCGGAGTGTTATGCCAAAACCTACGTGATTAAACTATTGATCTAATCACACAATGTTGCAAATTATATGATTTTTCCTCGCTAATAATCTTATTTAAAGAAAAATCCATAGAATTATTAAGAAAAATCACCCAACGAAAATGTGGACCAGAACAAAACGCAAGTGATAGAATTTGGATAGTAACTTACCAACCTCCACAAAAGCAAAATAAACAGGTGCCTTTTTCTTTCTATAAAACGCTTGATTTTACAACGTATTGTCTCATAGTAACAATTGAAACTGAGTTGTTACTTGTTGGCTTCAGATTTTTTTCAACTTATGGAGTGCAGTTGCAGTTCCAATAAGCATTATTCTTTTTTTCCCTTGATTTTGCTCGTACTCTTTAGTCCTTTAGCACGCTGCCAACTTAGAGAGGACTTCTATTATGCAACATGTCCAAGCCTGACTTCCATTGTTCAAAAGTCACTCTTGTTAGCTATGGCCCATGAACAAAGGATTGCAGCTTCTCTTTTGCGCCTTCACTTCCATGATTGTTTCGTCAATGTAAATTATAATAACATCTCATATTTTTAGTCATTGTTTGATCTTGGTTAGTTAATTATCTTTTCTGCATATATAGTTTAAAAAACAATATATATCCCTTGATCAAAATTGTCAAAATTTCATGGTAAAACTGATTGCGCGAGTTTCTGTTTTCTTCCTTCTCTCTTTCTTTTAATTATTGTTTACACAGGGATGTGATGGATCTGTGCTACTTGATGATACCAGCAGTTTCAAAGGGGAGAAAAATGCATTGCCTAATCGAAATTCGCTCAGAGGATTTGAGCTCATTGACACAATTAAGCATGCAATAGAATTTGTATGTCCATCCACAGTGTCATGTGCTGATATACTAGCTCTAGCAGCAAGAGAAGCGGTTAATCTTGTAAGAAACCCATGTACCTGTTATATATTGATAATAATCAGCATTATAAGGACTAAAGTACACAAAATACTGTGCAATTTTTTCAGAGTATAGGACAATACTGGAGGCCTGCACTTGTTGGTCGTAGAGATGGCACAACAGCAAGCGTGAGCGAGGCTAATAAGTTGCCTTCTCCCTTTGACACGCAACAAACCATTACCAACAAGTTCATTGCCAAGGGTCTTGAAATTAAGGATTTAGTTGTGCTCTCAGGTTCGCTTCCTTTGACTAACCAGTTTTGATGTTTTAGGAGTTCTCAGTTTCACATTTAACCACCTTGAAAGAGTAGGGAAAGTGTATTCGTACTTCGAAACAGTAAGATGTTATAGCTAGTTATAAAATAGTGATACTTTTGACTAATACCAACACACCTAATGAGTTCATGTATTTCTATAGGATCATGATAGATGAAGATCCAAAGACATTATACTCCTATTCCACCTAAATTCTTCTTTTTTCACATGTCAAAATTTTTTAACAAAAAAAGGTGATATGAAGGTGTGATAAGGTATGGAAGAGGAGTACACCAATCATTTTCTATTTCTATATTCCAACTCAGTTCATTTTAGTAATTGTAAAATAACATATAAATAGACTTGACGAAATGTAAATATTAATTGAAGCATCATTGGATTTAAATGGAGACATGGTACAACAGCTTTGTTTTAAGGGAGGGTTTTCAGCATTATTGCTGCTATACTCAAATCATGGTACAAAGATATCTTGTAAAGGAAAAATATCAAAGTACACCCCATATTCTAGGGGTATGGGTGGAAGAAAGAGAGGGGGAAAAAATATAATAATAGATGGTGAGATGGAAAATAAAGAGAGAGACAAAAGGAAAAATAAGGTGAAAATGTGTATGATAGTAATAATTATCTTGTGAATAGGAAAAGGAGATATAACTTAATAAAATGTATAGTAAAATGTGTTTTAGGTCTTCAATTTCTGTCAAAATGATGTTCAGTTTATACTTTAAAAACAGTGATTTTGTTTGAATGTTTTTGATAATTCCATCCCCTTGATAAAACTTAGAATACTAGAACGAGGGACAAAATTCACAAATTATAAAAATAGTTGAGTAAGAAATCATTATTTTCAAGATATATACATTGGTCTAAAACAATTTTGAACTAAAATTAAAATAATTTATCCAAATATACATGTGATGAGGAAAAAGTTGCTAAGTACATGTTAGCCATCAGATAAAAAGTGTACAACACTCGTATCATGTCATGTCTATGTGATGAAAGCAGGAGCCCACAGCATAGGCTTTGCCCAGTGCTTTACGTTCAGCAGAAGACTTTTCAACTATAAGGGCACTGGAAAACCAGATCCATCACTGGATGCTTCACTTTTACAAAATTTACGGAAACTGTGTCCAAATGGGAGTTTTGACACCAACTTGGCTCCGTTGGATCCAATCACCCCAAACTCATTTGACAACATGTATTTCAGAAACCTTGTGAAGAATTTAGGACTACTGCAGACAGATGAGGCTCTTATGAGTGATAACACAACTGCTTCGTTGGTGGTCAGGTACAGTGAGTTGCCAACTGGTCTGCTAAACTTTTATCAAGACTTTGATGTTTCTCTTCAGAAAATGGGGTATATAGGTATACTTACAGGACAACAAGGGGAGATAAGGAAAAACTGCAGGATGGTGAACTAGAAATCTATCTATATAATATTACAAAACGCATAATAGAGTATCTAGATACGACAGTTTGTGTCTGCACTCTTTTCACAGATGATGAATATGCTCTCTCTCATTGGTTGAACTTTATTAAAAATCACAAAAATGTGTGTGAAACTGCTGTCTTATATTACTTCATGATTCTCTCTTTTCATTTTGTAGTTTCTGATAAATTTCAATTAATGAAAGTGAGTATTTTTCCGATACTTCATTTGTTTTTAAATAAGTATTATTTAAAATTTTATAAAATAAATCAATAAAAATAATAATTTTTATAATTTGTAAGAAAAATTTAATATATTAATATTTTTAAATAATTAAATATAATTTATTAATTAAATAATAAAAATAAAAAAATTAATTAATACAAAATACTGATCTATTAAAATTTTATAAAAATAATTATTTAATTATTTTTATATTTTTAAAATAAAAATATAATCAATAGACCACTAAAATTTATAAAAGGAAAATAATATAAAATAAATTTTTTTCTTAAAACAATACTTATTTAATAAAATAGAGTAATATATAACCTTTTACACAAATTTCTCTTCTTTTACCTTGCAATGAACTATGTTATTTTGTATTGGTAATATAAATTTATATATTTAATAAGTTATGCGGTTTAAGTAATGCATTCATTTCATGTCTTTAATTAATAATCAAATTAATTCTATTAACACTATTAAAGAACTAAAATTTTAAATAAAAACATTACATTAAAAACTAATAATTACCAAGACTAGTAATTTGAATAATATCTAAATTTAAAAATGTCAATCTTTTTCTATCCAATTTATTTTAAAGGGAAAGCTAAAAGCATAATATATTAGTATTGTATTTTATTGGCGACAATTACAATATTTTTAAACTCACATTATTTATATATTAAAGCCATCATTTTATATAATATATTAAATTATAGGTGTATTAACCGTTCAACTTAAATCACTATTTTATACTATATAACAATAATATTTATTTTCGTACATTTAGTGAAATAATAGTGACATTTAATTATTTTTTTATGAAAGAAACAAAAGAACTGTTAAAGTAATTAACATTCTTTAAAGTTATATAAAGATGATCAAATTTAAATAAACCCAAAATAAAATCATAAGAACTCAATAAAAAATTTATTATATTTATGTTAATTATTATTTAAGTTGTTCAGTCTTTTTTTCACCTTTAATTGACCATATTTGACAAAAAAAAGTTATTAAATAAGTAAACTGTTTTCTAATTTAAAATAGATTTGCTAACAATTTTTTAACATGCACTTATCTTTCCATATTAAGAAAAAAAATTAGAATACTATATTTCAAATCATATTTACCATGCTACATAATTAATTTTATGCATACTATTCATTTACTAGAAATTCAATATTTTCTTATTATAGTTAGAAATTCAACATTTTCTTATTATACTTAGGAGCAATAAAAATAAAAAATTTATATAAGAAACAAATGACCTAATGTCAAAAAATATTTATGTTATTTGTCTTAAGAGGAGATAAAGGATGTAATTAAAAATAAATTTGTCCATTTATTATAAGTCACAAGTGATATTGAAAATATTCATGTAATCAATTTTATTATAGTGCAACACTTTTAAAGAGTTTCTTTAAGGAAGTTATTAAGAAATCAATCATATTCTAGTATTATTGTAATAAAATATTATAATTGTCCATCTTATAAAATATTATTTGTACATAATAATAGAAAAAAAAGTAACATAATTGTAGGAGCATAATAACATAATTATACATATTTTTTCTTATATATATTCTTGATCTTTTCATTCAATTACAATATGAGATATAATTTCTTTTTTTTCTTTACATAGTATTAAGAGGCATAATGATTCTTCTGTTTAATCATTCTCTTGCCTTAATTTTCCTATCCTTGTTTCCTTATCTAATATTACATGTAATGTTATTTTCTTTGACATTGTTTATGAAGTTTGGAAAGATCTTCAAAATTGTTTCTCTAAACGCTATGTACCATAAAATTTTCAAATTAAGAGAGACTTGCTTGCTTAGCTTAAGATAAAATGATTCTTGCAACCTATGACACAAAGATAAAAAATTATGGGATGAGTTAGATTCTTATAGTAATGCAATCTACACTTACAAAGTAAACAATAAAAGGCACAAATTGATGCAATTTATTATAGGATTGAATTATTCTTATAATATTATTGATGATCAACTCTTTTTATTGATGTTGCACAAGCTTATTCTTCCAACATTGAAGAAGAAGGAGAACAATGACATTTGCGCACAACACGTGAAACAATAAAAGTTTCTATCATGGTTGTTCAAAAAAAGAACCAACAACAATCATTATTCGACATAAGCATGGTCATTCCTCTCGTCCTAATTCGTATAATCATAAGTCGTTGGCTTGTTCTCATTGTGACAAAGATCATCATACAAAAGAAACATAAGTTACAAGGTTATCCTCTTGGACACCGAAAGCATATGTCAACCAAGAACACTTATGCTAATCACAATCGAAGTAGTCAATCTTTAGCTAAAGTGTAATAGAGGCTACAATTTTGCAACATTTGCAATTTATAATGAATGGAATAACTTAACTTTTACTACAACAAATGTTGTCTAGTATGCATGATAACAAGTCATCTCAGCCATTAATCTTAAGGAAAAGAACTCAAATGTTTTTTAGGGTTTTCACCATTTTAACTAATAATTGATAGTGATACCATTAATTACATTATTTATTTTCTACCAACCTTGCTTGTCAGCAATAAAGAAAACACTTCTTTACCACTAGTTCTTATGTGAATTAGGAATCAAGCCTTGTTTTTATTGGATTTCTATCTTTGAGTCTAATTATTTATTTAAAAAATGTGTTTGGGTGGCATCTTGAAAAGTAGATTTGATGTCAATGGATTCATTGGAAATTTAATTTGTTTAGACACTTTCTCAACCACAATAAACTCAATCATACCTAATATTATCCTAGATAATCTTACTTTAGAAATTGTTTCATACATTCAACCAACACCTACAAAACTCGTCCCTATCACTTTTGTTACTCTCCCACCTATGGTTTCTTTGCATCATTCTCAACAATCTCATGATTCTCTTGTAGCTTTGCATGATTATATTTGCAATGAGACAATATCTCCAAACTCTTTATCATCCTCGTCATCTTTTCCAAACAAAGGTACACAATATTCATTTTGTAATTTTATCACTTATGGCCTTTATACACCTCAACATCAATATTTTATTGACACTATTATTAATGATATTGAACTTACATGTTATGTTCAAGTTGTTTCTCAAACTCATCGGCCAAAGGCAATAAAATCTGAGTCGGCTACTTTTGAGACCAATAATACTTGGTCTATGTCGCTAAACGATGGCCGACCAATGAGCCTCACCCTTTAGGAAGGGTTTTCGAAAGGGTTTTTGGGGTCACCACCAATATTCTACTCAAAACAATGGAAAAAAGAAAAGGTTTTCAAGAAAGCAAACTTAGGTCGTCATAACTACAGTTCGGGTTCGAGGATCTCATGTGTGGGGAAGGTGTTAGACACCCCATAACACTTGTTGCCGATACCTTACGATGTCGTCTGCAAATATAGAATATAAACCTAATTACTACCCCTACCCCGTACAAAGCGCATAAATAAACTACATGATTATTATTCTAATTCTACTCTACTATACTACTAGAAAAATAGTAAATAAAACAATAAAGAGAGAGAGAGAGAGGAATAATGAAATGATAAAACTATATTACTCAAAGAGGGAAAGAAGAATATCATAGCTATAATTTCCATTTTATACTGCATTGGTTCATATTCTGAGTGATGTGTGAAAATGACTGATAGACTGCTCTATATATACACATTTTTCGATGCCAAGAATGGTCTTTCTCAAGGGAGAATGGTTCATTCTCAATGTGCATTTGATGCACTGAGAACGACCCGTTCTGGGTTGAGAACAACCTATTCTCAACATGCACTTAATGCACTAAGAACGAACCTTTATGGGTTGAGAACGACCCATTCTCCCTTTACAAGAAACCCTTTTTTGCATTTCTCATTTCTCTAAATGTTACACAAGTTTCTTCATGAGCTCCTCGAGATTCTTTAAAGATAAGATTCTATTTTGAAATCTGCTTCTTTCTAGTCCTCTCTTCATTGTACTATGTTGTCTAGACAAAATAAGTGTCTACAATCTATTACAACTCTTCTTCATGGAAAACAAACTATTGGTTGTCATTGGGTGTACAAAATCAAATAAGAATTTAATGGTTCTCTTGAATGGTATAAGGCTTGCTAGTTGCAAAGGACAACTATAAGGTATCGATTATCATGATACTTGTTCACTTACTACTGAAATGGTTACAATGCACTACTTATTAGATTTGGTGATTGTTTAATATTGGTCTCTTCATAAACTTGATGTCCACAACGCTTTTCTTCATGGTGATCTTTTTGAAGAAATCTACAATTGAATCATAACACTTGAGTTATTACGCTTTTAAGTAGAAAGAGTTTCACCCTGACTAAAAATTATAGTTTTTTACCTAGTGGTGAATGCTCAATCTAGCATATATTTTCTCTTCACAAAAGGATCTATCTTTGCTCGAATTTTGTAATTCAAATATGGAGCTTTCTTGATATCTTGAAAAATAAAATACAAGTTATTGTGTTTTGTAGGATCTTCCCTTATCTCTTGGCAAATTAAGAGGCATAAGATTATTTCTCTATCCTCAACAAAAAAAATGAATATAAACCTTTACCGGTACTTGTTGTGAGTTGTCTTGATTATGATCATTGTTGAGGGATTTATGAATGTTTCATCCAAAACCAACATCGTTGTATTGTGACAACAAAGCAACCTCACATATTGTAGTTAATTTGTTATTTCATGAAAGAACTAAAGATGGAGATGGAGATATATTATCATTCTATTCATGATAAAATTCAAGATGGTTTAGTCACAACTAAATATGTTCCTTCAATTGAAAAGCTTGTTGATGTGTTCACCAAATCATCAGGCAAAGAAATTTTCTCTATAATGAAGTGCATGCTGGAAACGAATTTAAGACTATAATAAACCAAAAGGGGGATCAATTGGTTTTTAAAAGTTTATTGAATTATTTACCCCTTCTTATTATCTTTTGAAAACAAGACTTGTTAAAAATAAAATGCAATTAAATTTGGAATCAAAATTGATAAATATCACACAGTATTTTCACAAACAACAAGTATAATGTGTAAAGATTAAGAAAGGAGAAGAAAGATTACCAAAATATTTATATTGGTTTAAATTAATCATATCCTAAATTAAATCTTAGTTGTTCAACCATAGACTAATTGAATTTCACTATCTTTATGAGCTTTTATAAGCGCACACACATGTGAATCACATACAAGATAAACAAAGAACAAATAAACTTTTGAACATAGTCAAGAGAATATAGTTCAACCCTTAGATCACACCAAGAGAAAACAACTCACAACTCTTGAAGAGGACAACAATTCAACCCTTGAAAACTCAAGAGGATACAAACGAGATCAATCCCACAAATTCAAAAACTAATAGAATGAAAAGATAATACTAGAGTTTACAACAAAAGTATTCTTAAGTAATTACACAACTCTAACACATAACTTTTAAAAAATCAAGAAGAGTGATGAATGAGTTCTTGAAAAGATTTTTGTTGCACTCTTGAAACTACTTGAAAAACGCTTAGATAAATCACTTTAATAAATTAAAATTGCACATGTAAAATTATTCAAAAGTTCTTGAAATATGAGTGAAAGGTTGTGTTTATAAATTTTTTGAAACTTATTTTAAAACTTATTTTGTAATGTATAGTTGTTAATCAATTATTTAAAGAGAAAATATATTCTAGGAAAATATTAAGAGTACTTTAATAAATTATATTACCATTTAATTAGTTAATTTATTCTTATTTTTTTCAAAAAACTCTTAAGAACATATTAATGGATTAATCCATATTTTAATTGATCAAATTATTAAAGATAATAATTTATCTTAAGTACTTAACTAATTATCCTAATCTTTGAGCAGGTTTAAACAAAATAATTAATTATAATTTTTGTTAATTAATTAATCCAAAATCAAGTTAAAACACATATTTAGTTATTTTAGCATTTTAATTAATTATGAAAACATATTAATTTATTATTATCTTTGGTGAATCAGAAAACATATAAAAAATGTCATTTTTATCCTCGTGTACTTTTTATGTTATTTTATTCATACCAACTTTTGTTAATCTTCACAAATTTTATAAAAATCTTTAAAAGGTTATTATTTGAAGTAGTAAATGATCCTCTTAAATTGTCTAATTGTAAAAATATTTTTAAAATATTTTTTAAAGTTTAATTATTCTTCTTAAAAAATTAACCTGAACTTTTTTATTTATTTATAAAATTCATACTTATTCTTTTATAGGATCCATAAAATAGCAAAAACATTTATCGGTAACTTTATATAAAGAAAGTAGTTGAAAGTGATTATTCTATTTTTCAGTCATAATCTCTAACATTTTTTTTTCTTAAACATTCTATTCTACACACATATAATTTTATATGTTTTTTATTTCTTAAACATTTTATTTGAATATATTAATTATTATTTTTAGTGTTATAACATAAAATAAATATTACTTTTTCTAATTAATCTGGAAATTTGGAAATAATCAAATAGGAGGTTACATAACTTGTTACTATAATAGGACTAGAGTTTAACATACGAACAAGTCTACCACCTAAACATGTATTTGCATAAACTTGCACTATAAAAACTCGTGTGTATATCTCATATCTTAAATGTTTTTTAATTTTATAAATCATATCTTTTCTGCAAAATCTGTATGTTAAAGGGGTTAACCTTTATTTGCAAAGATACATTGAAATTTTTTAGCATTCATTTACATGACTACAATTTTCTTGATTTATTAAATAATGCAAAACCAATAAAAACAAAATAAATATATTTTAAGTTGAATTGAGCTTGATTACAATTAATATAAGCAAAAATATTAGATTTTAGATTAAATTAGATTTGATAATAACTTATAAAAATAGTAAATATTAATTTTAAATTAAATTTGACTTGATGATGCGAATTGTGAATAACTCGTAGAGACATTAATAAAAATTGTTTAACGTGGAAATTGTGCAAGCTAAGTATAAAGAGACTTACATTAAAAACTAAAAACAAAATCTATAACTATACCTGATAATAAGCTAAGTATAAAGAGACTTACATTAAAAACTAAAAACAAAATCTATAACTGTACCTGATAATGGATTCTTCACTCACTTTTAACAAAATATTCAACTCAACTCTAAATATAACAGTAATATTAAGTATATTTTAAAAAATATTATTAGATACTCATAATACTTCAAATTAAATATTAATAGTTATAAATTATTCACAAAAGTAAATAATCATATGGACAAACAACATTCATTCATTGAAGTCCTTTCCTTCCTTTTTTTAGGAAATGTGAACATGACTTATTTTTAAAATTTTCATCAACATTTAGCTTCAATATAAGATGAACAATATACATTTTTGTGCATTTCTATGTCTTCATTATTATTTTGTTAACTATACCAAATGAAGCACATCATAATTCATAGATAAAAAATTGATGGATTTCTTATTAACTTTTAAATAATACTTTCATTTTATTTTTTAATTTTTTATTCTCAATTATTTTCAATTATCCCATAAAAAGAATGAATTGGATGATGAGTGTTGGAAAATGTACATTATATATTTATTATCACCTAATTGATAACTAGTTTAAACAATAAAACTATTAGTATTAATTAAAGTTTGGACTTGAAGTATTTGTTGTTCCTGATTGTGGCGAAGACAAAGGGAAGAAGAAAAGGCGCGATCAGTGACACGTGTAATGGTTAACCGTAGAGGTTTTGTCGCTCCCGGCACGAAAACAAACGAGTTTGAAATTAAAAAGCGGGATTAGGGTTTTGTGCTCATCTTACCTGCTGCTTCATCTTCCTCTTTCCATTTCTCTCCTCTTCACCTTCCAAAAATGGTGAACCCTAAATGCTTCTTGGACATTAGTATTGCCGGCGAGTTAGAGGGCAGAATCGTCATCGAACTCTTCCACGACGTCGTTCCCAGAACCGCCGAGAATTTCAGAGCCCTTTGCACCGGCGAAAAGGGTATAGGACCCAACACCAACGTTCCCCTCCACTACAAGGTCCTTTATTTTCTTCTTCTTACTCTTATTCTCTCGTTTATTGTTCCAATTCTGAAAGGTTCTTCATTTTCTGCTACTGTTAATGCAGGGCGTAAGTTTCCACCGTGTGATCAAAGGGTTCATGATCCAAGGCGGCGACATCTCCGCCGGCGACGGCACGGGAGGGGAATCCATATACGGCCTGAAGTTCGAGGACGAGAACTTGGAGCTGAAGCACGAGAGGAAGGGCATGCTTTCCATGGCCAATGCGGGACCCAACACCAACGGTTCTCAGTTCTTCATCACCACCACACGCACCCCTCACTTGGACGGTAAACACGTCGTTTTTGGAAGAGTTGTTAAAGGAATGGGCGTGGTTCGCTCCGCAGAGCACGTTGTTACTGGCGAAAACGACCGTCCCACTCAGGCTGTTGTAATAGCTGATTGTGGGGAAATTCCTGAAGGGCAAGATGATGGAGTCGTTAACTTCTTTAAGGATGGTGACACTTATCCTGATTGGCCCGCTGATCTTGATGTCAAACCTGATGAGCTTTCTTGGTGGACGAATGCAGTGGACTCTATCAAGGCTCTGGGGAATGAGCAATATAAGGTTAAAGCTTTTGTTTATTATGCCTGTAATTGTTGTGATACATGGTATTATAATGTAATGTTTTGAGCAAAAAGTCTATGCACTTATATTGTAGTCTCCGACAAGATACTCCGGAGCAAAATAAATAATCGTCATCTGATCACAAATTGACATGTATGCTAAATTTGTTGACTTTTACTATAATTATCATGAAATCACACCTATCATAATTTATAATCGGATGATAGTAAATTTGTTTACACTAATAATGCTTATATATTAAGCTAATGTTTTACTCGTGCTTGCCTGTTTCTCACAAAACAGAAGGAAGATTATAAGATGGCTTTGAGAAAGTATCGCAAAGCGTTGCGCTATTTGGATGTGTGTTGGGAGAAGGACGACATTGACCAAGGTCCGCCTCTTTACATTTTGACTTTTGCGTTGAACCATTTCTTCTTTACTATCTCACATCTTTGCTCTTTTTTAACTTTGCAGAGAACAGTGCTTCTTTAAGGAAGACAAAATCTCAAATCTTTACCAATAGTTCTGTAAGTAACCAATACTTCTGCCATTAGTTACGAAGACTAAAAATTATTGTTTAATGTCAAGGACCAGCTCAGTAAAAAGCTTAAGATATTTAGCTAGAGGCCCAGGGATGATTTTATATCTCTTGCATTTGCTTATTTATAATTTTGGGGAATCATTAATGTATATTCTATTAGAAAAAGCTGATTGATGATTGATTGGTAAGTTGAGGATCAGGCTACTGCCTCGTGAATGCTTGTTTTATTAGTGTTTGCATGTGTTTTACATAAAAATTACTCTCAGGCTTTCAGGGTGGGTTATTTGAGACTGGAGATAATAGATATAACCATGAAAATGTATTTTAATTGTTACCTTCCTGTGTCTGGGTCTGCTAGAATCAACCGGAAGCCTTTCAGCTCTCTTTATTTTTTTCCCAGTGTATGGCTTTCATAAAATATGTCATGCACTTGGACTCTGCTGTCATCTTATTTTCTTTGATCTGGCACCTTAAACTAATGACCTTTGTCCTGCTCTTTTAATTTTTAGGCTTGTAAATTGAAATTAGGTGATCTACAAGGAGCGCTACTGGATTCAGACTTTGCAATGCACGATGGAGATAATGCAAAAGCCCTGTTTCGTAAAGGCCAGGTTAGTTGACATCTTTTAATGAGAATAAGAGGCTGATGCTGGAAGTACTTGATACTGGCTAGTGAATTGTGTGCCCTGTAGACTGTTTTAATTTTCCATTGTGCTTTTTAGTTTGAGATAATCCTTCCCAATTATTGTAATTCTATTTTGATATATGTTAATTTGGATTAGACTTATGTCGTTAGGTGTCTGGACTATGTTCACATTCTTGTAATGTCTACTTATGTTAATTATTATGCCTTTCACTTAGGGATAACAAATGAACCGTCCTCGTGAATATTACCCGAACTTGGCCTGATTTTAAAGGAGAATCTTCGCATTGATTGAATATGGATATGGGTATGGATAATACTCATTTTTTAAATTGGGTATGGGGACGGGATGTGGATGTACATATCCGCACCGTCCCTGCTCTCATATCCATCCCAATGCCCTATATCCATGTTTTAAATTTTTAAAATGCATTTAGTTTATTAAATAATTTAAAAAATTTATATTAACTTTTCTTTAGTTCTTAATTTTGTAATTTATTTCTAGGGCATATATTTGATAATTTTTTCTACTTTTTTTATAATTATTTGACCTTATTCAATTATTATTTGATGATACTCTAATTTGAGATTTATATAGTTATAATTTTTTTATTGATATTTGTTATTGAAAAAAAGATGTGTATCATTTTAAGTTTGAATCATTTATAATATTATGTTTCCTTTGTTGTGATTTTTATTTTTTTTGTAAAATAATTATTTAATTAATATTTAGAATAACAAAAGACGAATACAATATGGGGATAATCCGTACTCGATGGAGATGAGAATGAGACAAAAATTTGATACTCGTTGGATATGGGGACAAGGATGAAGATGAATTTTTACTATGGGGATACTGATGATCTCCGTTCCGTCGTGTTGTCATCCCTACCTTCACTTCCTACTACCTATGGGGATAACTAATTCATGTGTTTTGCTAGCTGAACATTGTCTCATGTTTTTATCTTGTAATTTGTTCATGTTTTGTTTGCTTAATCTCAGGCATATATGTTACTCAATGACCTGGATGCCGCTGTTGAAAGCTTCAAGAAAGCATTAGAGTTGGAGCCTAATGATGGTAGTTGTCTATTTAAATTTGTTGAGTTTTTATTTCATTCTTGCTTGAGCTTCATGAGAAGATTTCTTAAATCAATGGATTTGTTGTTGAGGAATGAACATCCTGGGTTCTTGATAAACTTGTTTTGACTGAGAAGATATTTCTCATTTAGAAGTTTTATTCATGCCAGGGTTGATGTACTTCATGATTAGATACAATGCTAAAATGAGATCATGGTTTAGTTGGCTAGTAAAGTACGCTTTCTGTTTCGTAATGTTTGTCTTGAATCCCTTTCATTTTTCAGTATTTTAAAGTCATCCTGTTTGGGCAAATGAGTCCTCTAGATCAAATGTTTTTTGCGATCACTTGAGTCTGAATTCCGATATCTCTTGAAAGGAAACTTAACAATATTAGTGGGAATGAAATTAATTTTTGCTTTTAAAAATTTGTGATTCTCGATGTTTTATGTGAAACAGAAGTAAATATATAGAGATCCTATTAATCATTAGACCATGACTTTTTATTTTTAAAGTTTACTGGTGTTGTGAAGTTAAACTATGGTATTTTTAATAAATCTTCATCCACTTGCTACACTGTTTTTCAGGAGGGATTAAAAAGGAGTATGCCACTGCCAGGAAGAAGGTTACTCATTTGACATTTTGTTTTCTTCTATCATCTCACGTGCCATTTATTTCATTGTGACATGGAATTTATTCTGAATGCATTTTTTGGATACAGGTTGCCGATAGACGTGACAAAGAAAAAAAAGCTTATTCTAAAATGTTCAAATAGAGCTCTTGAAGTAATGGTGCACGCGGCTGAAAAAATCAGATATCTATGGGGGAATGCAGATTACACTGCCAACAATTTCTGTTTTTTATTGTCAGTAGTCTATGAAAACATCAGATATAGTGTATGTTTTCGAATTTATGCTTTCTAGATTGTGAAGTTGTGACAGAGCTATCCATATCATACTTTTTGTTATTCTGTCAAACTCTATCATCAACCGCTAACCGGTGATTTTTTTGTAAAAGAGATAGGCAGTTTGAGACATCTCACATAACGAGACTTCCCGACAACTCACTTGCCCTGTTTTTCTTTGCTTCCTCCAGTGGTATATGGTCAACCAGAAATATTTCTGGCAGCGTGTTAATATAAAGACAACAAATCAGTAAAACTCCTGTTTGGTGATTTGAATGATATCAATTTTATAAAAATTTAAACCTTGCATCCTTCTATGTAACATGGCTTTATTGATTCATTCAAGAGAATGTGGAATCATCCACCTAATTTCTTTAACTTCTATAGAGACATTTTCTTATTTTATATAAAATGGATGATTTTTTCCTTACACATTTCACATTATTACTTACTGTTTTTCTGGACTGTTGTAGCTTTCCCCCTTTGGACTTGGGTAATGATTCCTCCGCAGAGGATTCAAGTGAAACATTTGTTGTCACTTCCTCTTCAATCGTGTCTTGGCTTTTTGCATTTCTTTCTGTGTACCGTTGCCTCATTATGTTTCTTTTGTTCATACTCCATAATCTACTGGAATAAATCTGGTTCAATCTTGATAACACTAAATCACGGGTGGCCTCAGCTGCATGTTTCTGCTCCATGGAAACAGAAATATATGAATTTGCATGAGTAATCTTTTCTCTGGCTCTTCTTGTTAGGGCATAGTAGTTTTCATTAGTAAGCTGGACAACATCTCTTCGATTTTCTGAAAGCTCGATCTGATGAAGAACTTTGGCAGAAGATTCTTCCACAGCATCTGACTCCAGTAGTACAGCTTGAAGAGTGAGCTGCAAAGTTTGAAGTGACTGCTTCCTTAGATGCAGGGTTTGCCTCAGTTTTGCTAGTGTTTGCTTTTCTTTGTTTCTCTGCTGTTTGAGCCTTTCCATGTCGTTACGCATATGATCCAAAGTTTGATTGGTTTCTTGGATCAACAACTCTGTCTTGAGTTGATCCTCTCTTTTGGATTTGATGCTCTTGTGGATGGTCTCTAGCTGGGATTCCAGCTTCTTAGTGGCAGTTTTTGATGCATTTTCACTTAGTTGAGCATCAGCAAGATTGGCTTTCTGCTTCTCAAGTTCATCTATGAGAGGCTCCGAGTCAAGCCAGGATTGCATGGAACTCTCCTTGGCTCTGTTTAGCTCTTCCTTTGCCTTGGCTAGTTCTGCTTTTGCTTTCTCCAGAATAATTGTGTCGTTCCCTTCCCCTTCTGGATCTTTGTACATGACTCTCTGATCTTCCATTGTTTTACATGAAGCCTTGGATAGGCATGATGTTCAATCATTTTTGGTTTGGAATGCTTTTTAATGGGTTGTGATGCGTGGCTAAAAATATGATGAGGCGACAATTGTGTAGAAACCGAACTGTCATTTGAGATTTCCTAAGACTAGTGTCGGTACGTTGCATGTTCATATGAGATACCTATGAAGCACATTGTTTATGACGGTTCCTTTGTCCTGTATGTTTGTACTTGCTTCATTTCATATTGTGCTATGAATGAGGCCAGTGTGCGAGCGTCGTTTCAGCCCTGACCAATTTACCCAGGATGGGTTGGAGTCACGTTGCATATATATATATATATATATATGTATGTAGATGTGTATGTACGTATATATATATTTTTTTATAAAATTGTAGAAGAATTTCCTTCTAAATCTTGAATATGTCTTATCCTTTTCGTTAAAGTGGAAGTAAGTTTCAAACACTAAAGTCGTTTGGTTGATGTGCACCTTCGTAAAAGACGTATGTAGCATGTCTAATTTGTTGAAACAGGTGAAGCTTTGAGATAATTATTTATGGTGTTTTTCTTTCTTCACCTCCATTCTTTCAATCTATACTCCCCTAATATTAAAGAATTCTACTATTCTTATGTTTTCAGTGTGCTTGAGTGTTATGAGCTTATTTCGTATCACCCATTTTGGTAATATTTTGAATTATATAATTTAGAAGTTATTTTTAATTTTTAAATTAGAATCCATAAATAAAAGTTGACTACTAAATTATATAATTAAAAAATTAAAATATATTTAAAATTTTAATTTTTAAATTACATAATTCTATTTAATCTTTTGGTTGATTGTAGAGTCCGAAAATTAAAAATAATTTTTGAATTGTATAATTTAGAAATGAAAAGTAATTTTTAAATTTTATAATGTAAAAGTTAAAATTAAATGCACAAATTCTCCATTGATTAAGGGATGATTTTTATATTAGAGGCAAAAAGATTTGGCTTCTCAATGGGCCAAAAATGAGAAACGAAAGAACCATTGAAGTACAACAAGTTTAAAATGTTTTTGGTCCATGGGAGTATAGCACGGAGGTGGAGAAAGAAATATCCTTATTTATGTAACCACGGTTGCCAAGAATAGTTTTGGATGTGGTACACGTACACAACAACAACATTCGATGATGCTAGGTCCACTGTGGTGAAGCATATGAATGTTGTCAGAATGGTTTTGGATCTCTTTTCCCCTCCACCCTTCCCGGAAAGTATATTAATTTTGCTTTTACTCTATAATTTTCTTTGTTCTTCTGCTGAAAAGAAAATAATTTTCTTTGTTCGTTATAACTTATATAACTTTTGTAGTATCAAAATTTTTATTCCTTTTTTGTGATTATATTTCTTTAAGTGCAATGCCACGTTAACATGTTATAAAAGATTATATGTAAACATTTGTGAAACTAACTTATTATATAATGCTAATCATTCCTTAAAGTAACATACTAGTGTTAAACGACTAAAAAGAATTATAGAAACCATTTCGAAAAAATAAACATGGAGTTCTAACAGTTCAAAAATAGTTGGTGTAAAGCTTTAAGCGTGTTAAATTGCTAAGTAACTTTAGGAGATATTTACAATGGTCTAATCTAAGCGTATTGATTACAGTAATCGAAGTTGGTTATTTGCATCATTTGTAATTTTAAGTTGTGTTTGTAGATTGGCACACACTGAAATTAGGTTTGGAATGTGGTAGAACACAATCTACTATTAGAATTTCTTATAAAATATAAGAATTTTTTTATAAATTTATTATAAAATTTTATATGGAAAGAGTTTTTTTATTATTTTTTTATAAATTAGTTGAAAATTTTTCATGAAATATAATAAATTTTAGTAGGGGATGATTTCACTTGTAAGATGTTTGATGTTTAAGTCAACTAGAGATGAAGGAGATAGAAATATAAGTATATGTGTGAGAGCTACCCACATGCAATGATTGTGGCTTTTGAGGCATAAGAAATAATTAACTAAAAAATTAAGCTGGAGTAGTGAGACTTCAACCCAAAATGTATAATATATTAACCAAACACTGTTACCAACGACAAAAGCGAAGCAACCAGGAACTCAACGATGAAAATATTAAAACACAAGCGAAGGAACGGGGAAAGGAAAGTACAAACTATACAAAACAACCACATTAACATTCTCCTACATACCTCGTTCTTTTTGTTCTTTCTTCATCTTAATTTCTGGTTCAGATTCTTATAGTCGCTTCTTCTCTCAGAATGGCCGACTCTTCCTCCACCGTTTCCCTTTTCAGGTTCCTTTCCTCAATTTTCATTTATGGTGTGTTCATATATCATCATGTTTATCCATGTGTGTGCATGTATCTGGGTTTCAAAATTGAAAATGAAGGACGAAAATCAAATGAATTCGATATATATTTTCTTAATTGGTTGTTGTTGTCCTCAAACTAACTGGTAATGTTGGTGTTGATGGTTATAGCTATCCAGATTCAGATTATGCTGAGATTTTTGTGGTGCGTCATGGTAAAACAGCATGGAATTCTGAGGGAAGAGTTCAGGTACTTCATATGAACTTCATATGAACTTCTTTTGATTCAATCATTTAATACTCTGAGAAATGTGAGGGTTTACCTTTTCTTATCTCCATATACTTTTTTAATTAATATATTCTATGCTCGTATATGGGTCCAAAATTAAGGAAGAAGAAAGGAATCAAAACAGCAATAAAAACCTTATTATTAACAAGTTTTTTACGTTGATTTCCAAGACTATTGTCTCACCTTTACTCCAGTATGGCGTCAACATGAACTCACAGTTGACAAAAAAGAAGTGAAAACTTAAATAAATTTTAATATAATGAACAATTTTCATGTCCATTGTTTTGGTGTTGTTAATTTAAAATTTAAAATATAAATTAACTAATATGTACTTTATGCCCTAGTGTTAACAAATTTAACACACTATTAAATTGGAAAAAAAATTTGATTGACTTCTTGTCAATCTCCAAAAAATGTATTTAATTTTTTTTATTTTCAATCATTTTAAATTATGTCATGAATAAAGTGAATAGCATGATGATATGATAGATATTAGATGGAGGTACATGGATTTTAGTGATCACTGTATCATCACTCATCAAATAAATAATATATTCATTTGACTCATAATATATAAATTAACATAAAAATAATCATTTTAAACAATAAAATCAATAATAAATATTTTATTTTATTTTATCATGAAAATATATTATTATTTTTAGAATTGAGAATTTTTTTTAAAATAAATCGTGTCAATTCACTACTATAACTGAATATAGTGTATCTAGATTTAAATGGGTGAACTATATATTTTACAAATAAAAAACCTTCTAGTATTAACAATTAGATAAACTAGAATTGGAATTCAAGAATATAAAATAAAAAAATGTGAGATACTAGATTATGACAAGTTCGAAGTTAGAAAAAATATAGAGAGAAGAGAGATTTAAATTTGATATATAAAATTAATAAATTAATTTTTTAATAAATCATGTTAGACAATACTAAGAAGCTTTATCATCTCAACAAGGTTCACACTCTACAATTTCAATAATAATTCACCATGAACGTCTACAAAAGAAAAAAAATACAAATAAGTATAAGAGGCTAAACCAAACATATGAAAAAAAAAACTATCATAAAAAGTTAACAAAACTTAAATCCTGGAATTTTAAAATAATTCCTAAAAAAATTAGTGTTTACCATACTGGATAAATAATTAAAATAAAAAAAGTTTAATTTAATATTAATCTATATGTTAGATATAAGATCAACACGACTATTATTCTTTTAGAAGATATGGAAAACCTTAAAGTCAACAATAGCACAAATCTTTAATATTTTATTCTATTGATTTTTTAGAAGTCAAGACACAATAGAAAAATTATTAAGACATAAAAACTAAAAAAAAATCACATTCCAACCACACTTTTGACAACTCCTTTTCACTCGAAATCTCCATTGGCAACATACAACTCAACATATAAAATATTATGAATTCTCAGGTAAGTTAAAAAGCTCTCAATATAATAGTCTCTTCTAACCCTGAAGATACCACCACTAGCAACAAACCTTAGATTATCTTTAGTTGTACTATCCACTACAACTTTATAAACCAATCCAGGTGTGGGCATCATCCAATTAACCTGATTAATCCGAAGAGCTTTTCTTGACTTAGTCTGTATATAAAAAAACTTCAAAATAGACAAGTCAACAATATTATTATTCATATTCTTACGAGAAAATTTACCTATCTTTTATATATGTCAATTTTATCAAGTGTAGAGCATAATGAAATGAAAACGGTTACTTGAATTTCTCATGATTTCTAAATTTCAATATAATCCACCCAATGTAAGTAATAACCACAAACTTAATCTCACGAATAATAGGACTTTTGGGGGAAAATAAAGCAAAGGATGTCATCATTAGAATTCCAAACAAAACTATGAAAAATTTGAGAAATCAAAGACCAAAACCTAGAAGAGTTCAAATCCTCAAAATAAATGGTGTTTACTATCTTGGACTGATTTGCAAAGATTGCATATGGAATTAAGAAAAGTGTCATCAGACTAGATATGATCATGGGATGAAGAAGATTTCAAGAAACAAAAATCTTAGTCGAAGTAATGTTAGAAGATCATATCAAAATTTCCCAAGAATTAACCACCTAATTATCTTGAAGATAAAACTTGAACAAAATTCATATTAAGAATGTCTAAATCATTGTAGTCTAGACAACATGATCTTTCTCATTATTAATCACCATATTATGAAAAATTTAAAATGTTAAACAAAAACAGGTATAGAACATCTAATACCATTTCAAGCATTAGTTATCTTAGGTTTTAAATTCAAACTAAAATGAAAGAATGAACAGATGCTCAGAAAAAGATTTTTTTTTTAAAGTCACAAGTCATTCCAGAAATTCACATTCTATTTATTCTAAATAATAAATTTTTAAATAATAAATTTAGTATTATCCTGAATAATATCAACACAATCTTTAATACCTAACCAAATAGAAGAAGATTTGTAAATTACAAGCTGTTTTCGATGATTTTTGGTTCGATAGAATCGAACGTAAACTTAATGTTTAATCACCTACTCGCAAATACGATTTGTGGATTACTTTTTAGGCTAGCAGTGATTATCACTTTCAATCCTTCTTTTTTATTTCTTTTTTATTTTTAATTGAAGAACTTGCAGAAAGCTTAAATAATGTTAATGGTGAAAATAAACAATCCTAACCCATTACCAAGTACTTCATCAAACCCTTTTGACCCTTCGATGAATGAGGATGAATTTGACCCTTACGAATTTCAATCATCTTTTCTAAATTCTCTATTGACAATTTATACTTAGATGCAATTTGTGCTAAATCGTTTGTCTCTACATTAAATTCTCGATGAATATGTTCAAAGTGTACTTCATCAAACCCTTTTATTAGCTCATGTACCTTCGATAAATATGGTACTAGATTAAGGTTCAAACACTTGTATTCTCGCATTACTTGTTTAATCACTAGCTGAGAATCTCCTCTTACCAAAACATTCTTAGCTTTCATTAATTGTAAAGTTTCTAAACCCACTATTAAAGCTTCATATTCAGCTTCATTATTCAAGCAACTCGGGATTATTTCAAACAATAATCTTGTAGGAACATGACTTGGAGATATTATTAAAATTCCTACTCCCGTTCCTTTATCATTACTCGATCCATCGAAATACAACAACCATCGATGAGTTTCAATGTAACAGTCGATTAAGTTATTAATGGTATGTTCTGCCATGAAATCGGCAACTATTTGTCCCTTTACTGATTTTAATGGTTTAAAATTTAAAGTGAACTCAGTAAAAGCTAAAGACCATTTACCAACTCGACTATGTAAAATGGATTTCGATAAAAGAAACTTCAACACATTGTTTTTTGAATAAACAATCACTTCATTAGGTCTCATAATATTTCAATTTACAACATGAGAAATACAAACAAAGACCTAACTTCTCGATAGGAGTATATCGAGTTTCAGCACTAACTAACAATCGACTTAAATAGTAAATTGTGCCTTCTACTCCATCTTCATCTTCTTGAGCTAACATGCTAGCTATAGTATCTTCAGATGCTGAGATATATAGCTTTAAAGGCTTTCCTCGATTTATCGGCTTCAGTACCGGAGGATTTCTCAAACTTTTCTTAATCTGCTCAAGAGCTTCTTGATGTTGAGTTTCCCACTTGAATTTTTCTTCTTTCTTCAAACTCAACAATGGAGAGAACACGCGCGTCTTTCCAGTTAAGTTGGCAATAAATCTCCTCAAGTAATTTATCTTCCCCAACAATGATTGCAATTGTTTTATGTTCTTTGGGAGAGATATCTCGAGAATTGCCTTAGCCTTATTCTTGTCGACTTCGATGCCTTTCTTGTGAACTATGAATCCAAGAAATTCTCCTGCATGTACACCAAAAGCACATTTTAGTGGATTCATTTTCAATCCATGCTTTAGCATTCTTTCGAAAGAAAATTTTAAATGCTCAAAGTGAGCTTCTTTCGATTTGGATTTCACAATTATATCATCGATATAAATTTGCATAAAATCATCAATTAAATCATGAAAAATTAAATTCATGGCTCGCTGGTATGTTGCCCCAGCATTTTTCAAGCCAAATGGCATGACTAACCATTCGAATGTTCCCAATGCCCCCGGGCATCGAAATGCGGTTTTCGAGATGTCATTTGGGGCTATAAAAATTTGATTGTATCACGAATATCCATCGAGAAGACTTAGCATTTCGTTGCCTGCTGCGGAATCGATTAACATTTCCGCTATAGGCATCGGATATTCATCCTTAGGAGTGGCAACATTTAGATCTCTATAATCTATGCACACTCTCATTTTGCCATTTTTCTTAATAACAGGAACTATATTAGAAATCCAATCGACATACCTGATTGTTCGGATGAATTTTGCTTTCAGCAGCCTTTCGATTTCTTCTTTGATCTTGCTCAAGACCTCATGTGCAAACCTTCGAGGCGTTTGTTTAATAGGCTTCTTTCCCTCGATTAGAGGTAATCGATGCTCTACTAAACTTCTGTTTAATCCGGGAATTTCATCATAATCTCATGCAAAGCAATCTTTGTACTCGGTTAGAATGCTGATTAACCTTTCTCGAGACTCTTGGGTTAATAACCTACTGATGAATGTAGGTCTTCTCACATTCTCGTCTCCCAAGTTAATCTCTTCAAGAGGATCTTGAGCCCCGATCTTACTTGTATCGGTGATTGTCTTTTCAAATCCTAAAGGAGAATGATCGTAGATACAATCTAATTTCTCCTCTTCATTATTGAAAGCATCAAAACCTAAGTCGACTTCAGTATTCGACTTTATTTCCTCTACCCTACTTATTTGTTCTTCTTGACTCGATTCATTTTCCCTTTCATTAGCATATGCTGCTAATCGAGCCAAGAACTTCGACTATGGTTTATCTGGCATCATCATCGGCCACTTCGAGGTTGGCCCCTCTTCAATAAAAAAACCTCGCTCTAAGTCCATTTTCAGATGGCGAGGTGCAAATGACTTGCAATTAAAGTCACTCGTATCTTCAAATGTAAATGGCCTTGTCACGGCCATTGTCTTCAACGGTTGGTCAGCCGTCGAAACAAACACAGTGTAAACACACTGGTCTGCTTGCACCACCTCAAGCTAACCCTCTCGATTCCACAGGAATAACTTCTGATAAGCAGTCGATGGCACTACCCCCACCCAGTGAATCCATTCTCGACCCAAGAGCACATTGAAATTTGCCCTTGAGTATAAAACTACAAATACAGTAGGCCTCCTTACTGTACCTATAGTCACATCGAGCGCAATCATCCCTTCAGAGTTCGATGCCTTTCCGCTAAGGTCGGAAACCATCACATTATGAGGAATTAAATCCTCCTTTGTCTTACCAAATTTGTGCAGCATATTACTTGGTAATATGTTAATAGCTGCACCTCCATCAACGAGAATCTTGTCAACTTTAAGACCCTCGATTTGTGCTGTTAACATAAGAGGTTTTAAGTGAAACCTCATCTCTTCACTCGGGGGATCTATAAATGCTGCATCTCGATCAGGCGAGACACAGGCTACTTGAGTCACCCACACTGCATTGGGTTTCAATCCAGGCTCATAGTAGTCTTCAGCTTCTTCGAACATCCTTGTTGTTCGTCGATCCCTCTCTACTATTGGAGCAAATTCTGATGGAAGTATCGAGATGACTCCCATGTTCATGTCTCCTTCCAAGTCATGATATGAAGTTTTCGATGGTCCTACCCATTCCCCCATCTCCGGCCTCATATACCCCGAGAAGTTCCTCTTGTTGAGCTTCTTCCATTAGGTTTTAGACATGTTCATTTGCTCCCAAGGAGCCTCATAGTAATATTAAGGTTTTTGATAACCTCTTCCTCTAGCATAGGGTATTCGATATCCTCTTCCTCTCGGAACTTGAGGAAAATATGTTTCCCTTCGCACCCATTGATTCAAGGGTACTCGAGCATTCGACATATAAGTTCTTGGAGATGCAACCTGAGGGTCAGATTGCACCTTTTTCCCTTTATCTGACGCGACCTTCGCGTCTTCGATCTTCTTCTTCTTAGACTCTGCAAATGCAGTAGCAGCTGATTTGTCAAATATTGCATTGCATCGAGGACAAAGAGCGACCGTCTCTTCCTCAGTCTTTTTCTTGATTAAGAAGTCCAATAATGTATCCCCTGCCTTGGGATATATTGGCTTCTCATAGAGCTCAAACTCCTCTAGCTCTCGATCAATCTCGTCCATTTCCATATTGAGATGTTCAGAGTCAACATCATCAGTAACGTCGACCATGAATGCCTCGAAAGCATCAGAAGATCCAACACCTTCAGTAGTGTTGGCACGTAGCACAGGTTCCACTACGTTGATTTGGACTTTAAATAGATCAGAATCCACGTCCATCGGCTTTTCTTCGAACTTGAGCCGCCCTTGCTCAATTGCATCCTGGATAACATTCCTGAAATGAATACAATTGTTAGTCCAGTGTCCATATACATTATGAAATTTACAATATTTTCTTCCTTGTCTTTGTTCTAGAGTTGACAATTTATGTTCTTCTGTTAATTTGATTTGCTTATCTTTTAACAGAATATCGAAAATTTTGTCAGCCTTAGTTACATCGAAACTATAGGTCCTATTAGCGAGTTTATCTTTTACTCGCCCTTGTTGTAATAATTTACAAATATAGGGCTGACCTACTTTTAACTCTTCCAAATTCGCCTCTTCCTCACATATTGACTCTTCCTCTATTGAATCTGGCACTTCGACATATGTTACTTTTTCTTTCTTATTAGGCCTATCAAATTTTGGATATCGCTCATTTTCGTATTTTATTTGTTCGATTCTTCGAACTTTATCGGCCAATTGAGTCATATCCCGTAAAGGTAAATTGACTAATTTCTTCCTAATCGGGAATTCTAAACCAGAGGCGGCCATTCTCACCAACTCATACTCTGGGATTTGAGTAAAGCATCTCGATTTCATTTGTCTAAATCGATTAAGGTAATCATCTATGCTTTCATGATTGTACCTTTTGATGCTCATTAAATCGACAAGGCTAACTCTGTTTTCACCCCTAAAGAATTGGTCATGGAACATTCTTTCGAGTTGGTTCCAATTATAAATTGAATTAGGGGGTAGTTTCGTGAACAAAGTGAATGCATTTTTTGTCAGAGAACTTGGGAAATATTTCATCCTTAAGTCCTCTGTCATATTGATATTACCGCATTCTATCTGGTATCGAGCCACATGTTCCATTGTGGACTCTCCAGTATCACCAGAAAACTTGGTAAATTTTGAGATTTTGCAACCCCTAGGCAATTCTGCCTCTAACACGAAGTTAGGGAAGGGTGATATAAAATAGGGCTGTTCCACACGCCCCATTTCTAACCATTGTTGGTTAAAAAACCTGTCCAACACTTGATTAATTTGTTCATGTTGATATGGACCTCCGAGCCGATTTGGCTCTTCTACCACTTCAGGTCCTCGGTCATTTTGTCTTTGACCCACATTATCAAGTGTTTGACCTCTTCTTAACAATCGGAATTCACCCAATCGAATGTGAGGTCCTTGGTTTTGATCATTTACGGGAGTTCGATCCCTCACATTTTCTCCGACTCTAGGGACAGCTAGTGCATCCCCTATTCGAGTCATTTGATCTGCCAACCTTTGAAAACTGTCGTTAGTAGTTTGCACTAACGGGTTGAGCACAGTTGTTATTTGTTGAGACAACATGTTAACCATTTCGAAATTACTATCATCCATCTGTTGTCTTATCACATCGAGCGATGCACTCGATATTCCAGTATTAATATTTTCTAAGTCCAGATGATTTCTTTCGAAATGCTCATGATTTAGAGCGTATCTTCCCTCTTGATACCCTCTTTGATTGTCTCGACCCGATCTTGGAGTCGGCTGCCATCTCGGCATGCCCCAAGGGAACCTATCATTATATGATGTCCCTGTTGTCTAGGCATCGATGTTCCTGCCCCCGTGCTATTGTTAAACACTGGTGGGGGTATCGGTTCTAGCCTAGCAGATACATGGGGACCAACACTAGTCGTCACCGGACTAGTGATTGATGCACCCTGAGTCGACACAGTACCCTGTGTCATGATCGGAGTATTGATATTACTGGGTGGCCCTTCAGGCATCCCAGTATTCGCTAGTTTACTCCCTTCATTTCTATTAACATCAGTAACGACGTTATTCACACTATTTTGATTATTCATGATTACCCTACCACTTCTTAATAACATGCAAACAATTAATACTACCAAAGTGGATTTACGGAACTAGCCAATTAAGGTGTCCCACTGGGCATGCCAATTTGTTTTCGATGATTTTTGGTTCGATAGAATCGAACGTCAACTTAACGTTTAATCACCTACTCGCAAATACGATTTGTGGATTACTTTAGGCTAGCAGTGATTATCACTTTCAATCCTTCTTTTTGATTTCTTTTTGATTTTTAATTGAAGAACTTGCAGAAAGCTTAAATAACGTTAATGGCGAAAATAAACAATCTTAATTCATTACCAAGTACAGGAAATGTAAAGAAAGGCAATAAATGAGTGCGGAAAGAGTAATTTTATTAATTACCAGGGATAGAACCAACACAAATGCAAGAAATCTAAAACGCAGGCTAAAAACGTTAGAACTATGCAGTGCTTTGCCATTTCTGCTCTCGTTTGCTCTCTGGCTTTCACTTACAAAAGTCTAACCCCTATTATGTTCCCCGCGCTGTCTATTTATACTATCTCATTACAAATAACCGTCAAAAACGGTTTTCCCCACGTTCCCCACTCTTAAATTCTTATACACGTATTTTTCCCTTTTACAAGAATGACGTGGAAATACCCCAAGTGTCTCGATGTCTATCCTTGACATTCCTTGATTATCCCAGCTTTCTCGATCTTTAATCACGTATCTTCATCAGTGCTTTCGATCTTTTACCACATCTTCATCACTGAATCGCAACTAAGTCTCTTTGCTTATATCTTCGATCTTTTACCACTGGATTCTGCCGGTCTCGATAGCTATGTTGATGACTTTCGATATTTATCGATTTAAATCACCATCGATAACACAAGTTCATGATAACTTTTATTAAGGAACCTAACTCTTATCAACAGGCACGGACTCGTTGAACAATAAACAAAATCCCAAACAAGTCTAAGCAAAAAATAATTCAAAAGTTTACTAATTTTGTCCAGTTCCATTTGGTTTGAATAGTTCTTTCTTTGCATCGATTACCCCAATAATAGTTATATATTTATGTATACAGGGACAACTGGATATTGAATTAAATGAAACTGGAAGAAAGCAAGCAGTTGCAGTAAGTTGTGCTTATTGGATTCTCTAATTTCTTTATACAAAACCAAAACCTGATCATTAACTAATTTGTTTGTTTTTTATGCCTTCCTTACCCTAATTCCTGTAAATTTTATCATGTAGGTGGCTAATAGACTTTCCCGCGAATCAAAGATCTCTGCTATATATTCTTCTGACCTGCAACGCGCTTTTGAAACAGCACAGATAATTGCAGTGAAATGTGGAGGACTAGAGGTTTGAACGCACAACATAAGCCATATTCTTCAAATGCTGCATGCATTTCATTCATTCACTTGGCACATTCATAATAACCTAATCATTCATGATATTTTAACACCACCATCAATGTTTCACTAAAAAAATTATCTATAGAAACTGAATTAATAATCTCTAAATTTAAAAAATTAATCACTAAAATCAGATAGTGATTAGAAGTTAAATTCAAAATAGTTAATATTTATCAATAAATTTATATAAACTAATTTAATTAGTTAAAATAACAGTACAGTGTATAAGTTGAAAACTAACCACACTCAATTTCTTAACTGTGGTCTAGCTAGCCATCTATGTTTTTACATGATATAACTTTGATTTAGAGTACAGTGCAAGACCATTTGATGAAAAACACATTATACCTGTCTACAGTATTTAGACTGTATACTTTGTTAAATCTTTTAGTATTTTAGATAATATCTTTTTATAACTATCTTAACGCTTTTATGTTAGTTTGTCTTGTATGTTTTCCGTATATAAAACATATTGTATATATGTAGTTGAAACGTTTGGTGTAAAAGCGTGAATTGAGAATTTTGCTGATACAATAAAGCTTTTCTTATCTGTATTTTTTTGTTATTGTTACACCAAACTCAATATATAGGTTGTGAAGGATTTGGATCTACGGGAAAGACACAAGGGGGATCTTCAAGGCCTTTCTCATCGTGAATTATCAAAGACTAATTCCATAGCTTATGAGGCTTTGATGTCTAAGGATGATGATCGAGAACTCCCTGTAAGTATAGCAGAAACCGATTTGTTAGCACAAAATCATTTGATTATATGCAATGAAATTTCTAGTAGCTGAGGAGTGTGCATTGGATTAGGCTACCAACAAATAAGAAAAATGATTTGATAGAAATATGAATGGTTTATTGGACTATGCAGATTGATGGAGAGATTCAGATTATGTATGCTTTACGAGTATATAATTGGAATGATGAATGCCTCAAATCTTGCATATGCATACATGCAGGGTGGTGGAGAAAGTTTTAATCAACTGTTCGAACGCTGCAAATCTGCATTGCTCAGAATTGGAAGAAAACATAAAGGTTTTGCTACTATGAGACATTGATTAAAAACAAGTTTATTCTTAACAAAACTCAAGTACAGCCTTTTAGCTGCCTTTTGGTATTTTTTTTTTAAAAATGACAACTTTATTAAATAGAGAGTGTTCTCAGAGTCCCTGAAATATATGTTGATTATCTTGTTAAATTGCAGGGGAAGGAGTTGTGGTTGTGACTCATGGTGCATCCATCGAAACACTGTACAAGTGGGCCAATGCAAAAGGAAGCTATGCAGGGAAAATAGACAATGGATCAGTGGCTGTTTTTCACTTGTATGGTGAGGATAATTGGACTTTAAAAATGTGGGGTGATGTTAGCCATCTCACCCAAATTTGATTTCTACACTCTTCTGCTTCTGAGGTTCACACAATTTCTGGTTAGGTTATAACCACACTTGTCACTGTTAGTTAATAAAGATTCTGAGGAATCATGCACTGTTACGACAAATGGTGTAATATAGTGTAATTTAGTTGTATACTTTTTCATTTTCTGCATTTGTTTATTGTCTGAAAAAGATAAATCACTCCTATTATTGTCCCAAACACTTATCTTATATCTTTATTATAACTAATTTTAAAAAACTAAAAAAGTAATAAATAAAGTCATATAATTGAATGTTTTGTTTGAATGGTTGATAAATATGAATTATATTTCTATTACTATTGTGTTGATGAA
Organism: Lablab purpureus; assembly: GCA_030347555.1. NCBI lineage: Eukaryota > Viridiplantae > Streptophyta > Magnoliopsida > Fabales > Fabaceae > Lablab > Lablab purpureus. The sequence continues at coordinate 19,101,840 of CM059256.1, read as the reverse complement.
TAATATTGATTTTGTTATATAATAATCTAAAATAGTTTTATATTTACTTTTATTTTGTAAGTTTGTTCACGTTAAGGATTACTAAGCTTCAGTAATTTTCAATTCAAATAGTTCAAAATTGATAGTTGAATAATCATATACTCGTTAAGTTATTTGAGATGATAAAATATTTAAATTCAAAATTTAGTTGATGGTATACTCTTCTCTTCTCTGTTAGAGTCTATTTGGTTGGAATATCAAATTGGTAATAAATAAGATAAATATGAAAGGTATCACATTATTGGAGTTAAAATTAATAATAGTTTATAAATATTTTATTTCTTATTTTACATTAATTCAAATATAATTTATGTGAAATCACAATACATTACAATGCTATTTTTACAATTTAAAATTAACTATATTCAACTAATTTAGATGGTGTAAAATAACTATTTTACAGTTATTTTTATTTGAACAATTGTAAAATGAGTCATTTTGTTATTGCTTCATATAGGAACAAATGTATAATAAATTTTAAAATACTTTAAGAGACTAAAATAAATAACAATAAATAATTAAGTTTAGTCATTAAAATGACAGTTAAATGACTAGTTTCACATAAAAGATTTTCTAAGCACAGAAAAAAAATACGTTTTGAAAAGTTGACAGCAATGAGTTAACCTTTTGAAATTAAAGTGATTATTTACATGTCAAATTTATTTAGACTCTCTATTTTACAATTAATTAGTCTTTTTATAACTGGTTGTTCTATTTTGAAAATAAAGTTGCAGCTTCAATAACTTCATGATAAGTGTCAAAATAATGGTTGTCACGAGAACAATTTGTTCCATTGGAAATTGCTTGCTTGTTTGAATATATTGTGGTGCAAAAGGTGTTATATTTTGACACTCTCTTTCAAAAATATATTCATTTCACAATTTAAAAAATTAATATTTTAATTATTTGTTTTCAAAATTTTAATGTAAAATATTAATATGTCAAAATGATAATGCACAACATTGATATCAAATCCGCACAAAAAAAACCACCTAAAATATTAATAATTTTCTTTATTTTATATATGAACTTATTAAAATTTAAAGTTAATTAGTAAACATATTTTATTTTAACTTATATACAATGTTAAAAACCTATAAACTTGCGTTTTATTTTAAACACTTATTACAACACGCTAACTTCTGTGGCAATTGTTTTGATCTAAGCTTTGTCAAATAGGAAGTGTTTCATTAAAAATGTAATTTATGGTATGTGATACCTAATATCTAAATAATTTGTAATCATAATTTATTTCAACAATGTTTTTGAAAATATTCGCACTTTTATCACTTCTTAATTTAAATTTAATCATTATATATTATAAAATTTATTGTTGAAATTATTAAAGTAATATTTGTTATTCTGATAAAAAAGTTGTTGAACCAAGCTTAAGCATCTCTATGCTCTTATCATTTTCCCAATTTGGCGAAACCACGCAGCTTCAGTGGTTCAACTCTGATTCACTCGCTCGCTCGCTCGCTCGCTCGCTGCAACCTCAGATACCATGGCCGAGTTTTCCATAAACAACGATTCCCATTCCAGGTTTCCCCCTTTTCTTCTCTCGCTTCATCGTCTTACGTATCATGCCTATGCTTATGATTCTGAGACCACAAAACCACTTATTTAAATCAGCATTTCCCAATTTAAAGGAATTTCCCAATTCTCTAATTCAGTTTTTCATGACCCTTCATTCTCAAACCAATTGGTGACAAGCAGCCCCCATCCTGAATATGCGGAAATTGTTGTGGTGCGTCATGGCGAAACAGCTTGGAATGCTACTGCAAAAATCCAGGTCTTTTCTCTCTCTTACCAAATGGGTTTCATTATTTCATTGAATATTGCATTTTTCACTTAAAACAGAAATACAAAGATGTTATGAAAAAAACTAAAACTAGGAGAACCGAGGCACTAGATGAAGAAGAAGAAAGTCCAAGAAAAGAGGTTTCTCATATTATTCAAGAATGAGAAGAAGAGTTACAAGAAAGAATGACGAATTGTTTTCCAGCTCCTCTAAACTCTGGAATTGTTCCCTTTTATAACAACTAACTATTAAAAGAATCAGTTAGTTGTTTAAACAGTTTTCTTAAACTTGAAAGGTATGGCGCCAACTCAGCCGCACCTATAATATTTCATAGCAATGCTCCCCTCTTTACAACATCCTTGTCCTCAAGGATTAAAGTGCAGATATTTCTTCTTAAGATCGTAACAGAATTCCCAAGTCGCCTCCTCTGGTAAATGATGTTTCCACTTTACCAAGACTTGAGTTGCAGCAGCACCTTTTCTTTTGGCTGTCCTCCGCTCAATGATGTAATCTGGTTCCTTCTCTTCCATAATGGCTTTTGCTTGATAAGGAAGGTTACTGGCGGTGATTGAATCTCCTACATGTTTCTTGAGTTGAGAAACATGAAAAACATTGTGCACTTTAGACTGATGTGGCAGATCCAGTTTATAGGCTACAGCCCCTATTTTGTCCAAGACCTTACAGGGACCAAAGTATTTAGGACTGAGCTTCATGTTGGCCCTTCTTGCAACTGATACTTGTCTATATGGGTGGAGCTTTACATAGACAAAATCTCCTATTTGGAACTGTTTGTCTGACCTCTTCTTATCTTCTAACTGCTTCATTCGGTCTTTAGATCTTCGCAGGTGGAACTTGATCAGTTTAAGCATTTCTTCCCTCTTTACTAAGCTTCTGTCAACTAATTCAACCTTGGACTCATTAGGTAGATATGGTAGATGAATGGGAGGTGCCTGTCCATAAACAATCTCATAGGGACTAGCCTTAGAAGCCATGTGATAGGTAGAATTATACCACCATTCAGCCAAAGAAAGCCACTTACTCCATTACTGAGGTGTATCAGCACACATACACCTAAGGTAGGTTTCCAAACACCTATTGACCACCTCAGTTTGGCCATCAGTCTGAGGGTGATAACTGGTAGAAAGTTGGATCTGAACTCCTTGGATGGACATGAACTCCTGCCAAAAATTGCTGACAAAAACCGGGTCCCTATCACTAGTGATTGTGCTTGGGAAACCATGTAATTTGAATACATTATCCAGAAAGGCTTGAGCCACTTCTGTAGCTGTATAGGGATGAGATAAAGCTATGAAGTGTGCAGCCTTACTAAGTCTGTCCACCACTACATAGATAACTTGCTTCCCAAAGGAGTTAGGTAACCCCTCAATAAAATCCATAGTCAAGTGTTGCCATACTTGATCACGAATGGGAAGTGGTTGTAAGAGACCTGGGCTAGCTGTGGTTTCATACTTGTTCTGTTGGCATACTGGACAGTGAAACACATATTTCTTAACATCCGTAGACATTCTCTTCCAGTAAACTACTGCTTTAATTCGCTATAGAGTTGCATTGATTCCTGAATGACCTCCCACACCTGTATTATGTAGCCACCTTAAAAGGTCTTGTTTTAATTTCACATTACTACCCACCACTAGCCTTCCTTTCCTTCTAAGCTCCTGATTATGCCAAGTATAATGTTTATGAGGTGCAGTATTCTATTCTACCTCCCTAACCAGTTTCTGTAAATTAGCATCAGAGGTCCAACTATCTTTAATTCTTTCTACCAATTCAGATTGTAACTGATAAGTGTTCATAGTGCAGCATTCCAATTGTTCAATTCTAGAAAGAGCATCTGCTGCTACATTTTCTTGGCCTTGTTTATACTCAATTGAAAAATTGAACTCCATCAACTTCGCTAACCATTTTTGCTGAAAAGCTGTAGTGAGTCGTTGGTCCAATAGGTACTTCAAGCTGTAATGGTTAGTTTTTACAGTGAAATGTCTATTTATCAGGTAATGTCTCCACTTTTGTATTGCAAATACTACAACAAGTAACTCTTTTTCATAAGTAGATAGAGCCTGTTGTTGGTTAGGTACCCTACTTATATATGCTATAGGGTGATGAGATTGCATTAGTACTGCTCCAATACTATGACCTGAAGCATCCACCTTGACTACAAACTCCTTTGAAAAATCTGGTAATGCTAGCACAGGTGCACTAGATAGCAAATATTTCAGTTTTGAGAATGCCTCCCTTGCCTGCTCAGTCCATTCAAATCCATCCTTTTTCAGCATGTTGGTTAAGGGTCTAGCTACAGCTCCAAATCCTTTTATAAAACGTCTGTAATAACCTGCCAAGCCTAGGAACCCTCTTAACTGTTTGATGTTCTGAGGTAGGGCCCAATTTTTCATAGTTGTTACCTTATCGGGATCTATGGATACCCCCTCTACTGAGATGAAGTGTCCAAGATATTCCACTTTACTAACTGCAAAAAAACATTTAGATTCCTTGGCAAATAAGTGGTTAGCTCTTAGAGTCTGTAATACTTCCCTTAATTCTTTAACATGATCTTGCAAGTTGGGGCTGTATACCAAGATATCATCAAAGAAGATCAGCATAAATTTTCTCAGATATTGTTCAAAGACTGAGTTCATAAGCCCTTGAAAGGTAGCTGGGGCATTGGTCAACCCAAAGGGCATGACCACATACTCATGGTGCCCACCATGAGTCCTAAATGCATTTTTATGTACATCTTCCTTATTCATTCTCACCTGATTATAGCCAGCTCTAAGATCAATCTTAGAAAAAATAGTTGATCCATGCAACTCATCCATCAAATCCTCCACCAGAGGTATAGGGAATTTGTTCTTGACCGTGTTTTGGTTTAATTCCCTGTAATCAACACAAAGCCTCCAAGATCCATCCTTCTTTCCTACTAGTACTACAGGACTAGCATAGGGACTGGAACTGTTCTGAATTACACCAGAATTCAAGTATTCTTTCACAATTTTGTCAATTTCATCCTTCTGGTTCTTAGCATATCTATAAGGCCTTTTGTTAACAGGATTTGCTCCCTGCACTAGAGAAATTTTATGATCAAATCCAGGCCAAAAAGGAGGTAATTCATTAGGTTCTTCAAAGACATCTGCAAACTCAACCAGTAGTTCCCTAATGCAGTTAGGCACGTCTTGTTGACCAGCATGAGTAGTTAAGGATTGCAGCAATCCTTCCCCATCCCTCTCACAAAGTTGCAACATAGAAAAATGGACACCCTCACGCAGTGTCTTACCTACCTGTTGTTTTCTTACAAAATGTATGGCAGTCGATTGAGAACCCTTTAACACTACTCTGTTTTTATTGATAGTAAACTCCATCTGCAACTTATTAAAATTCCACTTAATATCACCCAATGTCACCGACCATTCAATGCCCAAAACTAAATCACAGCAGCCCAAAGGAATTAATAGCATATCTGAGTGAAAGATAGTATTATGTACGGTCCAAGCAAAATTCCTTACCATGGATGTTATACTTAGCTTATTTCCATCAGCTACTGTTACCGTAAGTGGGTCAATATTTTCTATCGTACAACCAAATCTTCTTGCTGCCTCAATGTCCAAGAAATTGTGTGTACTACCACTATCAATCAATATATGTAATGAGTGCTTTCTAACATGACCAGTTACACGCATGGTGTTAAAACTAGTAATACCTGTTAGAGCATTTACAGAAATTTGTGGGTCCTCCAATTCATTCCGAGCACATTCTCCAACTGATGCACCATGTTCCTCGTCCTCATCATCCAAGACTTCTAACACGTGAATTTGAAGTTTCTTGTGTGTCAAGCCATGTTCAAAAATATTGGGTTCATCACAAAAATAACACAACCCTTTAGCCCTCCTTTCACTGATGTATGCTGGTGTTAAAGTCGTTGTAGACTTGGCCGTAAGCTTGGAAGAATCTCTGTGAGATTGAATCACTTACGGTGTTTTATCAAGCACAACTGGTTTGGTACCCAAAATTCCTTCATAGGCCCTGGGAATTGAAGTGCTATTAGCAACTTTGGAATGTTGTTTGGACATGGTTAAATTGACAGGGGAATTTGCGGCTTCATACATCCTTGCCAATGTAAATGCTCTTTGCACTGAATTGGGTTGAAACATGCGCACTAACATTTGAATATCTTGTTTAAGGCCCCCCAAAAAACAACTCAAACTGTATTCTGCCGATAGATCTAAACGGTTTATCAACGCCTCAAACTCTTCATGATACTCAGCTACTGTCTTCTTTTGTCTTAGCTTCATAATATCTGCCATGGGATCCTCACATATATCTCCAAACCTTTCCAAAACTAGCTACTGATATTCATCCCATGATAATAGAGAACAATTTTTGGTTTTATATAGTGCGGTTTGCCACTGTAATGCGCGACCTTCCAAATGTACAATTGCCAATTGGACTTTTACATTATCAGGTGTACGATCAATTTGAAAGAAATTGGTGCATTGGTAGAGCCACTTATTCACATTTTCACCATTGAAACGGGGAAAATCAATTCGAGCTAACCTTGTGCCGCAAATGTAAGAAGACGATCCTGTAGCATTTGCATGGAACGAGTTTGTAGTATTGGTTCCATTGGAGGATTGACTCAGTAACCCTGCTCGGATCTCTGTGCGCAAAGAATCGGCTAGCGTTCGTTGGATTTGCCCTGCGAAACTAGCCAAACGAACCTCCAAATTTGCATCAAACGCTTGTGTCTGATCCGCAAAACGTACTTTCAATTTTTCTTCAAGAACGCGAGCCTCTTCGGCTAAACGTCCCTCTAAACAAGTTTCCAATCTTGTTTCCAATTCCTTGATCAATTGAACTGTTCGCGTTGATTCTGCCATTGAAATCGCCCAAAGAATCGTGCAGGTTGATACCACTTGTTATGAAAAAAACTAAAGCTAGGAGAACCGAGGCACTAGATGAAGAAGAAGAAGAGAGTCCAAGAAAAGAGGTTTCTCATATTATTCAAGAATGAGAAGAAGAGTTACAAGAAAGAATGACGAATTGTTTTTCAGCCCCTCTAAACTCTGGAATTGTTCCCTTTTATAACAACTAACTATTAACAGAATCAGTTAGTTGTTTTAACAGTTTTCTTAAACTTGAAAGGCATGGCGCCAACTCAGCCACACCTCTAATATTTCATAACAAAAGATTTAGATTTTCCAAACAAATGTTTTACAAAGGAAAGTAGCATTTCCGTGTGATGACTCGATTCTCCACTTCTACTTTTGGTACGATAGAATCATCAATAATAACATAATTCATGTTTCTTTTATGTGAAATAAAATTGGGATAAAGTCTAATGACGTTTTTTACTGAAAAAAAAATATGGAGTGTTCATCCTTAATGAACTGCTTTATGTGCTTTTCACTTCAATACGAATTTTGGTGATGTTAAGTGTTCACCTGATTTAAGTAACATTTTCTTTAAATATATAAGTTGTAAAATTTTATTAAACTCATTAGGATATTTATTGGATACTATCTGTGGAACTATTTTCTGATGACTATTTGGGTTGCGGCGGACTTCAATATAACCTGGATAATAAAAAGACGATGTACCATCTCTAAAAGTACTGGTGAAATTGAAATGGGGTGTGTGTGGCTCCACTCTCACACACCTCATCCACTTTCATGCCATACATGGACTGAAAATACTCTAAATTGAAAGAATACAAAATATATCTTTGGTTGTGATCTAATTTCTCATATTTTCTTCCCTGTAATATCCATCACTTTGCTTTAAGGCTCCTTATATTAGTTTGCATGATTAAGATTCTAAAATAGGAGCTTACTACGGTAGATAATTAAAAGGGTAGTATATCGGTGGCTTATTTAAAACATCATCTAAACAAATTATAATTTCTGGTTTTTCACAAAAAGGTTCTTCTATCTTTTTTTATTTTTCTGAAAATAATGTGCTTTGTCTCTTTCACATAAGATCAAAGTGTTAATTTCCGAAAGTTACAAATTTCTGCATTTGCAGGGAACGATCAAAGTTACACACCTGTTAATAATTGAAAGATAAAATCATAACTTTTAGAACAAATATCGTGCGTTACTTCTGGGTGTGCCAGTGGTTAACCTTAAAAAGGGCAATTAGTATAGCTTATTCATTCTTTTTATGCATAGTAATAACGAGATGCTTTGTAAGGCTCCTAGTCTTTCTACAGTGATTAAATATCTATCATCTATGTCTTTATATTTAATAATATATTTTCTTTTTGTGCATTACTTATATATGTGGTTCCTTTTGGAATTTTCTGGCCTTGGTATATTCAAATTTCAGTCGTATGTAAACAGGGACATCTGGATGTTGAATTAAATGAAATTGGAAGAGAGCAAGCAGCTGTAGTAAGTTGCACTTTTTACATTCATTCATTTGCAGGAACATTTTTTTTATTTATGCTTTTGTGACCCTAATTCCTGTAAATTATAAAATTAAGGTGGGTGATAGGCTATCCAGGGAATCTAAGGCCTCTGTTATATATTCCTCTGACTTGCAACGAGCTTTTGAAACAGCACAGATAATTGCATCCAGGTGTGGAGGGCTAGAGGTTTGAGCTTAAAGGCTTTCATGTTGCATAAATTATTTCCGTTTTATCATGTTTTATGCTTGAAGTCATTGGCTTTTTTTGGCTTATAGGATTTCAAATGTTTTGCATTTCATCAGTATCTGGACTAGAGATTGACTATTGTTGAAAAACTGCCATAGTTGCAGTCACCCCTAGGCTTTAGTGTCTCATAAAGGACTATTTACAAAAGGACTAACTAGAGAGATTGAGTGAAACATGGTAGAGTGGAACCACTGAGATATCAACTCTTTGCAGGTTGGGGATCCCACATGAGTAGAGATATGCCCTAACTAGTGTTTATAAGGTTTGAACAGTTCTCATCTTATAAACTGATTTTGTGGGGGTTGGGTAAAGCTCTAACCCAAATTCTGAAAACTATGCTTGAAGTGATATTGCTGTTTCTTAGTAACTATGAAGTACACAGAGATGGGTTATTCTTTTTCCTTATATTGAATTGACATTATTGGGTTCAAATAAAAAGATTTGACTTGTCTAAAATGGTAAAGTAAAGGCATGTTCACACTTGATTTGAAGTGGATTAAATTTATGTTGTACTTTAGTTCAAGTCAAACCCTTAATTTTTCAGTTTACACATTTTCTAACATCAAAAGGGTTAAATCCTAGATAGGACTCTTGGGCCTCCCTTTAAGTCCAACAACTTCTTTTTTTTGTATAAAACAGACCCAGCAACTTCTTTTTCATGTAAAAAGAAGCATATATTATCATATATTCAACTAAAGTAATGATAAATGAAAAATAATATCAAAAGATCTAAAAAAATATTTTAAAAAATAATAGGATAAACTAATAATAATATCATACAATCACTCTTTTTAATTAAGTGATTGTTATTAATTCATATATTTTAATATATTTATATTTAAATTTATGTTCATTCTAAATGTGTATGAATCTTACGATTCACTGAAATGATTCACAATTCAAAATATAAGCTCTTCGAAACTACTTATGTATCTCGATTCAACTACCATACTTGTGATCACCTATTCTTTTTCCTAAATCCTAACAATATTTTCCTTTGGTTGAAATTTTAGGTTGTCAAGGATTCTGACCTACGGGAAAGACACCTAGGGGATCTTCAAGGCCTTGTTTATCATGAAATAGCAAAAGCTAATCCCATAGCTTACAAAGCTTTCATGTCTAAGAATGAAGATGAAGAAATACCAGTAAGTTTCATAGAAACCATCATGTATGCATCAAATTCCTAATAATACAGGATATATGTAAGGGTAAATTTGGAGAAGGCTCGCTAGTAATTTTCTCAAGTTCAGTTGGGCATGTCCTTAAAGTATGGAAGATGAGTATAACTGACAGTTCCCTGAAATTGCATATATTTGTGTGTATATGGAACTTGAACATGCAGCCAAAAGATGCCATAACGTATGGCAAAGTATAGTAGGAATGAGACATACTTGGTTAGAGAACATAAACTATAGTTGCTTAAAGAATGGTTAGATCATCATCCATTTTAAAAGCTCTAGACATGCAAGGGGAAAATTGATAGACTGTGCTTGCAAATCTTGGGAAGTCTGCGTTATATTTAGATGCATGACATGCTTGTTTATCATTATTCTACTTAGTCTTATGTCGTTACTAAATGTTTGCCAAGTAGTCTTGCCTGTATCTTGGTATTGCCTTTCGTTACAAATGGGCTTCTGATTATGTCATGGCCTCAGTTATGACTAAAGAGAGAATTGAGATTATATAAGTAAAGATTATCTGTATTTCTGGTTCACTTTATTTTGAAGTGTTAAACTTTAAGAAAGAGAGAAACATTAGGTTGAAGCCTTGTGTTTCTAGGATAGTATGGGTGCTTTATTTATAATGAAAAATAGGAATCAACAATAAATAGAAGAGATTTCATATCCTCTAATAACAAAGATATGATGATATGGAAATCAATAAACATGTTCCTAATGATACATATATAATCTAAATATTCCTAATTATATATGATCAAGTATTTATTTCTATAACTATAACAAGAAGAAATAATCACTTATTTTTATAAACTCTCCAAGAGAGCTTTTGGAAAAAATAAGTGATTATTTCTACTCTAAATTAATCAGTTATCAAGCATGGGCTAATATCTGCTGCTCAATTCGGAAATGTGGATACAAACATACATGTAGATTACAACTTATGACTTGATGTTTGTCATTCAGATTATAACTTTGGCTCTTTTGTTTTCTTTGCTTACCCAAGGTAGAATCACACTTTCCAGGTCAATCTTTCCTAAAGCAAAAATTTTCTGCAGTAGGCTATCCCCGTTTGACTCCTGATGCAAACAGACACTTTATGAATATACTGAATGCCTTAATTTTTCATATACATAACATTGATCCATATACAATTGAGCAGGGCGGTGGAGAAAGTCTTGTTCAACTTTTTGATCGCAGCACATCTGCATTGCTTAGAATTGGCTTAAAGCATAAAGGTTGGCTACTGGCACATGATGACATAGCATGGAAATTATGTTTTTCGTAATTAATAATTGGTTTGATATGAAATTATTTTAGTTCGTGAAATAATCTCAATACATTACACCCTGTTTTCCAGTTGCCACCCAACCTAGCCAGATTGATTTTTGATGCAATAATCTCATTTAGATACACCATAACAAGTTTTTGTAGATATTCTATACCTTTTCAAAGTCCATTCACGGCTACATTAGGCTGATGTTAGCCTTGTTAATTGCAGGGGAGCGAGTAGTCGTTGTCACTCATGGAGGATTCATCAGAGCTCTTTACAAGTGGGCATGTCCAAACGGAAGGCCCGGGAAGGTACTCAATACAAGTGTTAGTGTTTTTCACCTGTATGGTGAGGACAAATGGACCTTAAAAGTGTGGAGTGATGTCAGTCATCTGAGCAAAACTGGATTTCTAGAGTCTGGTTTTGGGGGTGATAGAAATTCTGGTTAGGCCATTGTTTCCCATTAAAAGCCATGATTGTTTCCCATCTGAAGTTAATAAAAGATTAGAGTAGGAGCGGAAATGGATATATTAAAAAGTGATGCTAAATATGATTTTTGCCCCATTTATATTTTGTATCTTAACTTGCAAAGGTTTGGTCACCATGGACATGCCTAAACTAATTAATTTTTGTGGTGGTGGTGCATCAATCCCCATTACAGAACGTTCTTTTGAAATCTTTTCGACTGTTTAATGTAGTGAACATCTGTACCTTGACTATGGTAAACGCTGGAAATCTAAGGTTTTACTTTTTTGTTTTTGTTGTGTTCTTGAGCTCTTTGCATTTGAAATATTATCTGTTTTTTACTTTCATGAGTTTTCATGATTATATATTCTTTAAAGGGTGTAGATGGGTCAAGAGAAAGAGGATTTATGAATTATCATTAGTTTTTATTTGTATTCAATGAGTTTTTTGTTGGAGATGGAACATTATTTTCCAGTTAAGGACTAAAGAGCTGGAGAGTCTTGTGACTTGACGTGTGGCCAGGTTTTTCATTTAGCACAAATGTTTTGATGCATTGTTAACGGCTCTTTAATGTGAAAGTTTTGGTGGGATGAAATAATTTTAAAATATAAATTGTAAGTTATTACTCTTGTAGTGATTCATATAACGAATTAATAATCCCTGTTTATAAATTTTGATAGAGCTCAATAAATTTGATGTACAGAGAGAATTTTAAAATATTTTCATTCTACAAGAGTGTTCAAAATAATTTATTTAAGCCGTGACTAGAAAAATAAACTACATTAAACCTAATTAGTAATATTTGAAGCTAAGATTTGAGCTGGTTTTACAAATTAATAACAAAATAGTATAATATATTTTATTACTCCTTCCGTTTCAAATTGTAAGGCTCTGTTTCAAATTATAAGACGTACTTTGTAAGAAAATCTTGTTTCATAATATAAGGCGTTTTAGAATTTCAATAACTTTTTTTTTTTTTTCCTTATATACCTCTATTAATCACATTATTATTTGTATTAACATTAAATAGTAGAAAGAGAAATTAAATATTAGGAATTAATAATTAATTCTCTTTTATTAGTCGGACTCTTTATCTTTTACCATCATCTACTAATATTATGTTTTAATTTTTGTATTAAAGTTGCAGTAGCAATTCATTTTAATTCACTATTTCTATTTACAATTTGGTGGGAATTAAAATTTTTGATTGAAATTTTAAAATAAAATTTAAGTATAGTTATTTGTAATTTGGTGGAAATTAAAAATTTTGATTAAAATTTATTTAAAATAATTAGTAGTTCTGATTTTAAATTATTTAGAAATAATTTTGAAATGATTTTAAAACTGTTGAAATTCTAATCTCAATCAATTTATAATTTTATTAAAAACTTAATTCATTTATAAATACTTCTGGTTAAATTTCAATTAATTCATTTAATAGTAATTAATAAGGGTAAAAATGAAAAATTTATAGAAAGTTGAACAAATTAATTATTTTTATTGATACGTAGCGTTTTCATATTTTCTAATTATTTTATTATAGGGCTACACTTTTTATAAAATAGTTGGATAGACTAAGACTTGCAAAGATAAAGATAATAAAATGAGCTTTTATAATACTAAAATTATCATGACACGGCTTTTAATATTTTTATACGTGTGTTAAAGTCAATATGATAGGTTAAATTTATATTAGAATCCCTATTTTAATTTATTTTCACATTAATTATTTTGAGTGCGTTTAATATTTTTATACATATGTTAAGTCAATACAATCGGTCATATTTATATCAGAATCCCTATTTTAATTTATTTTCACACTAATTATTTTGAGTGCACTTGATGTTGATGAAAAAAGAAGAAAAAAATGAAATCTTAAATTGAGTATTATGAGAAATCAGTTCCATTACAGTTTCAGTTTTCTCCTTTATTAACATGTTGAATGTAGATTTTGTGAATTGTGATTTGGCTAATGTAGGATGCATGAAGGAAAATGAAGAAAGAGAAAGAGCAAATGGTGGTTGTGTTGTTGTTGGTGCATATATTTATAATTAAGTTTGTTCCATGGGTACTTGGAGATTAAGCAACTAAGCGTGGTCTTTAATAGTGGAGTGATTCATAGGAGTGACCATTGCTAGCTTGCAAAATGAGCATAGAATTAGCATCAACGTGCGTCTTCCATGGAGAATATTGTCCCCTTTATGCAATTCTCACTTTTCTTTATAACATTTTTGGAATGGAAATTTTATCAATGATAATTTATTTATAAATAGTATAAATGTTTACGATGAAAATAAATTTAAATTTTTAAATTTTATGACTAATTGAATTAATTAAAATTAGATAATTTCAAAATTCACATAAAATATAAGAATTTAAAATATATTCATGTTTTTTATTTTTATATTTTTTCATCGTGAGTATGATATCATCGACTTGAGTAAATTGTTATTGAAGTACTACTTTTCTTGTTGAGATTTTTTTTTCATTTACACGGACATGAGTTTTTTTTATTGAGATTTTTTTCATTTATGTAGTCATGAGGTAATTTTTTTATTTATATTGTTAAGATTATTTTTTCATCATTCTGAACAACTTTTATTTATCACTTGAGTTAAGATTTTATTTAATTTGGAGATTTCTTTTTACAGATACAACTACTTTTTTTAACGACAATAATGTTTATAGTGATTATTTTTATTTTTAACACCAATTTTATTCACTTTCTATATTACCTACAAACAACTTATTTTGTCAACTTATTTTGTCAATAGAGGAATGTTTTAGATATTGATTGGAAAGTTAACAAAAGATCTTCAACGAATATTTTATAAAAATAACTTAATCTAAAACAGTATTACGGTTAAAATAAAATAAAAACAAATTTAACTAGCATTAACTTAAATAATTGTGAATTACATAAAATAAAATTAATTCATGATAATAAGAATGAACCCAAAAACCTAACTTGTTAAATTCAACTTGAATGAAAACCCTTTTTATTATATCCACATTCTCTCTCAAGAAAGTTATGTAGGAACTTACCAATTTATTCACCTTCAAAGATTATTGTTTCACATGCTTGAAATTAAATACCTTTCACTTGACATAATTTTGTATATACTCTCACCCTATGGAACCATCCAACACAAATGAAATTATTCATTTCTAAAATTCAACCAACTCCTTCCTAAATTATTTAAATTTAGTCAAATTACCCTTAATTCGATCCAACCAAACTAAATTTAGATGAAAATCAAAATTATACTAAATTAAAAATAACTAAATCTAACCAAACTAAATTCAAAAATGTAAAAAGCATGTTTAAAGTTAGAGTTGGACATGTTAAAGTCCACGTACTCCGATAAATTAATTGTGTTACAGAATTTTTGTTTGTGTAATCTACACTTTAAACTATTTATTTACTTAATTTATTAAATAATCCATAATTAATAAAAAATAATGATAAATTTAGATTGAACTAAATTTAATAATAATTAATAAAAAGATAAATTTTAAATTTTAAATTAACCCAACTTAGTAATATGAATTGCAATCACAAAATTTACTAATAAAACTATTCAATTCACGAGCCAATGTAGAAAACAATTAAAGATTTACGAAAAAATTGTTAACTCACGCAGCAAACTTTTCCCTCAATAACGAGCTCTATTTTAAATAAATTATTTTCATCTAATATTAATAGTTTATTCTTTTTGTTTTCTCTGATACCATTTAGAAAGTCTGCATAACTTTATTGAATTTACAACATTCCAATTGACTTGGAAAGAATATTTGAGAGGATATTACGTACACAGAAATGAACTGGGCAAAGTGACACTATCTGTCTCATATGGCTCCAAATACTGTAAGACACTGACACAGCTCTTTCAGCTAGTCATTTTCAGCATCATCTATCATCATTATAAAACATAAGTCAAAACTAGAAATCAAGTGCAGCAAATAACATAATCATATTGTGCAAGACTTTAGCCATTAAGTATCATAATAATCACTGCCATAATAGCAGTGGCTAAAACCCTTTTGGGTTTCTGATATCAGTGGCAATTATCTTTTGCAAATCAACGCAACAACTGACAACATGAACATCCTTGCAGTGGATAAAGTGAATTGTGCTTAGCATGATTCTAAATTTCTGTGTCCAGATTTTAATTAAGTCTGCACTTAAAATATTTAAAACAATTTGTGCATTGTTTTAACCAAGGTTAACTTGTGGCAAGTGCTGATTAGAAGGTGACATGTCACTCATTACATGCCTAACAAACAGGGAAGAAATTAATTGGAGACAGTTGAAGTAGAGTTTTTGTTTTAATGGATTGGTATAATTTCATATTCAAACCAACCATATTTGTAATTAATCAGAGGGAGCCATCAAACAGCGACTGAAAAAACAAATGATCAAGTTCTGACGAAGTTGGTCATCAAGTACTGAAACATAAGGGTCAGATACGTGTGCTGTGTTGCTTTATCCCTTTAAAAAATCAATATTCAAAGTCTAAAGTAAAAATGAAATCGCAGAAGCACGTTTACGTGGGGAGCTGAATTATGGTGATGACATGGTAAGTGGGTAGCAAGAGAATTCACTATGAACTTCAATTCAAAACAAAGAAACAAATAATGATAATAATAATAATAATAATAATAATAATAATAATACCGTAAATTAAACAACAGATATAATAAAGAAAATAATGATCCATTCCACATACCATATCAGATTCAGACAAAAAAAAAAGTATAAAAAATATCATTTAATTAGTATAAGTTGCATCGTGAAAGAAAGCGCTTTCTCGTTCTTTACTTTCATAAACTGTTGCTTTAGTATTATTTTCAGTACGTTTATTAATGTCTCGTATACTGAAAGAATCAAAATTCAAGTTTGCTTTGGTTCTGCACGAGTAAGTTCAAATTTCTGTTCTCCAACAACGTGTGACAAGAACACCTTTCACCTTACAAGTATATATATATATATATCAATAATAATAATAATAAAAGCTTTAGCACAATAAACGCGCAAAAACGATATGGTTAGAGACACACGGTGTTACTATATAATGCTAGCACGTGACACCTTAAAAAATTTTAGAATTTGTAAATAAATGTTATTTATCTTAAAATAAATATTAGAAAACTAAATAATGATTTGAAATTTTAGAGATATGAAAATTAAAAAATAAAATTTTATAATTATTAAAACCGGAATTCGTATATTTTATAAGGACTATTAAGACAACTTTCAAGTTATGTAACGAAAAACAAAAGAAAAATTGTTTATCAGAACCAAAATCCAAACTCAATAATCAATTATAAAATACATAGATCTATTATGTAAAGAGAATATATATAAGTGTGTATATATATATATATAGAGAGAGAGAGGGAGGGAGAGAGAGAGAGTAAGTAGGGTGGGGGCATGTGTCCTTAATATCCTTACTGTCATTTCACAATTTGAGAGGTTCCATTTCACGTGGCTTACTCACAATTGGATAATCTCACATTAATTTCTCATGCATTATTCAAATATTAATACCATAATCAAACACAATTTCTAAACTCCTACGATATCTATTCATGCAAAAACAATTCTTTTATATTCATGAAGTATTAATGTGCTCGAATGTTTACTTTTTATTACCAACAACGTTTGTACTCTCTCTTACTTTGTAAAATAAATCACGCATCCTAAGAAACATAACAAAAAAAAACTTAAATATGGTTTTATTAATTATATTTGTTTTAAAGATTTATTATCAGAAATTTTTAAAATTCTAAATTGATATATGTTAATACTTAATTAGTAATATGGATTATATGAGAATAAGTATGAGTTTAACATAGAAATAAATATATTGAAAAATATATAAAAAAATTCATAAATTTATTATTTTAAAGTTTTAAATTAAAGATAATATCATAATCTTTATGAATTAGGTAGTCGCTAGTTAATGTTGTATCTTTTCATATATTTCTAAAAAATCATTACAAAAGTAGCTATACATATTATTATTTTGTAAATTAATATTAAATGGATAAAAACTAATATAAATTGAATCACAACTACACGAAAATTGTGTTTTAGAGACTAAAAATACTTTTTCTGAAAAAGGAAAAAGTCTTGAGTTGATTTTGTTTAACCAAATGAAGGAAACATGTAGGTTTTGAAGAGCAAAATCTTTGTTTTTGAATTAGATTTTCATTACTTGTGGACAAAGCATATAGCTAGGTGGCTATAGCATTTAAATACTTTGCATTCCCTTCATTTTCAACCAGCATTGCAACTACACCAATTTTATTTGTTTTGATTAAGTTTTTAAATGGATCAATTATTGTAGCATATACTCCACACACTTTCGGTTTGATAAAATTAATAATTGAAATTTACATAAAGACAAACAAATATTCAAATGATTAACCGATAATGACATAAAACCACAATGAGTTTTCTTTGTCCCCTCTACACCATACCATCTAAAAAAATTGGGACTACTTTGTCTTCTTTTGATATCAAATTGGGTGCTATTTTTCCAGTGAAAAAGGTGTATTTTTTTCTCTTTAATTATTTGTTTTTGTAAGAGACAACTTATATCCAAATTATGGGTGGCTATTAGTCTATTATTATCATAATTATTATTGTAGATATTCATGATGAATGTGATTAGTAAACTTAAAAAACTAGTAAATCAGAGTTCAGATATAAAGTATTCTACACTTTCAGCTTCATTGCATACTTTTTCACAGTATTATTTTACAATATAACAGTCATTAAAATTTTAATTAAGAAACTTATTGTCATCCATATAAACCTTTTTTTTTATAAAGCTTCTCCATATTTTAAAATTCTACAAAAGCATAAGGTGGTTTAGAAACTTCAACTGTTTTTGTTTTTCACTACGGTTCAATGAATTAATTTAAAAACAAACAATGAAAATACGTTTTAGATGAAATTAAGTCGTCAATTACTTCCTTCATTTATTTATTTTTAAGAGTCTTATTTTTTATTTATATTTTTATTCTTAGTTTATAATATATATATATATATATATATATATATATATAACTTTTTGTAACGTAAAAGTAAAAATAGCTAAAAAATTATTAGAAATTAAAAAATATTGTACTTTTTTGTAATTTATTAAATGAAAAAATAATAAAAAATTAACAAAATTGTTAAGATGATAAATGAACTCATTGACAGAAAATCTTCTCATTAACTAAGTCTGATTATGAATAATTTATGAGTAATGTCCAGTTTTTAAATTGGATGAGAAGAGAAAAAAAGTATATATATACTTTTCTTAATACTTGTCTTTATCCTTAATAATATTATATTTTAATTTATTAAAATACTTTTAGTTTATTAATTAATTTAAAAAACTTATATTAATATTTTTCTTGAATTTTTAATTTTATAATTTATTTTTAAAATATATATTTTATTATTTTGTATTTTTTTTATAATTAATTGACATTTATTTAATAGTTATTTAATAATACTTTAATTTAATATTTATGTAATTATAATTTTTTTATTGATATTTGATATTAAAAAAATAAGATGTGTATTATTTTAATATTAAATTATTTGTGATATTATGTTTTATTTATTATAATTTATAAAAAATTAATATTTAAAAAATGAAAAAGTTGAATTAAATAAAATTTTACCTATTACTTGTTAAAGATGTATATGAAATAAAAATTTCATAGTTATATAGAGACGGAAATAAAGATGAAATTTTTATGTTAAGAAAACAAAACTCATTTTCTCTCGTTCCCATCGTAAGAATTTGACCCATTAACAAATTTTGACTTTGGGTAGATTCTGCTGCCTTGTTTGCATTTTCCATTGGTACATCCCTCCTTTGCAATGAAGGCATTTAGACTATTGGGATTAGGTCAAATATAAATTAAAAATTAAAAGATGAAAGATTCTTTTTATGATTAGTGGAAGAATTTATTCTTTTCTGCTTCTGAAAAGTCACTTCTATTTACGTACCACAACAATATTATTAACTATCATTTACAAAAATTCACCAATACTATTTCGTCAATAATTATTCACCTCACTCAAATCACTAGTTGTTGACAACGGCAAAGGTTAAACCATGAACAATTTTTTATGCTTTTATGATAACTGGTGGGTCTATTTTTTACACTAACTTCGACTTCTCAATGTTTTTTAATATGCTTATTTATGTATATATTAGTCATAATAATATAATAAGTAGTTATTTTCATCATATATTTATATATATATATAATAAATTTGAATATCATTTAAGTTATAAGTTAGGTTTAATTTCATCTTATAAAATTGACTTAAAAAATAAGAATTTTTTAATTATTTTTAGATATCATCTATAATTGATATGAAATGTATTTATTTTCAAACAGAATAAAAGGTGAACGTGATTATCGGGATCTTAATTAAGGCCATGATAAGTTCAAATGTCTTTTTAAAAAAGGATGTATAAAAAAGATAATTGATTGAGAAAATAAAGTAATTGAAAAAATATAACATAAGATGAATAACTTTTCTTTTTCTCCCAAAAGAACAATGTACGACGTATGGTATATGTAATAGCCCACATTAATATTGCAGGTCAGGAAAACAGAAAAAATAAATTTAAAATATTGTTGAGTTATCCCTTTAAAAGCTTCGTAACAAAATTGTTGAACTAATATTATATTTCTTTAAAAATAAAGGTTTAAGGTTGTATAATAAATATTTACCAAGTGCATGGTGGAAATTGGAAGCAAATGAATGTTTTTCCTTAATAAATATGATGGTTATTTCTTTGTGTTTTTACACTCATGAAATATTGGATTTAAAAGCAATTTTTGTATGTATGTATCTTATAAAATCATAAATAATAGTAAAGAAAAAATTATGCATCACAATGAATGGTATTAACATAATTAAATCGCGTTAAGATCAAAATATTTGTTAAACTTACATGTATTAATAGGAAAGACAATTTCTTTTAAACCAATATACATAAGGATTTCTAGATTATTAAAGCGAAATTAACTCTACTAGAAGTTTGTAACTTTTGTTGAATAAAATTTGGTGTGTGTTCCTATCTTGAGTGCATCATATGGTGCATTAGAGTTTCATCAAAGTTTGGGAAGTACAGAGTTTCTTATCTTATGAGATAGGTCATTCTCCATACTTGTTTATCTCATAGAGTTTAGTGATGGAAGGTTCTTCTCAATTTCTAGCATTCTTGATTCTTATCTTGTGGGCTAGGTTACAAGTGATGAATCACCATCTTGCTTATCTCTTGGAATTTGAGTGGTGCAAGGTGTTGTTCTAATTCATAGCACTATCTTAATTTTTGTATATTTTTAAATATTTTCTTATCATGACTTTCACAAAATTAAATATTACATGTTATTTAAGAATTTTTCAAAGAATTGTTCCAAGAGTTCTTTCTTGAAGCTTGAACGGAATGATCCTCCAAAACCAGACAATCCTCTCTCAAGCTATTCACAAAAATAATTAATTTTTCATTTCATCTGAATTTTATCTCTCTAAAAATCTAAATTCTATGAACTTTATCTAAAATTAAATTGATTGTTTATCTTCAAATTACATTGTTAAGGAGGTAGTTCAACATAGATATAGACAGGTCAACTAGAATTTTGGTCTAGGTACGTTCCTATTTATCCTACGATTGATTTTATTGCTTTTCTCTTTTTTTTTTAAGCTTGAGGAAGTTTTCTACTCAGTTTGTTTGAATCAACTAAGAAATAGAAATAATGTTCTTGTAATATAAAAAAAATAGAGATGTTGGTTGATCTAGGTTGAAGTTTTAAAGAACTATTAGCTTGATTGTTTTCCTTGCACAACAAACTATCTCCATGTAAGAGGAGTTAATTGCCTATATTTGTTATATTGTTTTAACTTAAATGTGTTGGAATTGTATTAAACATTATGAAATTAAATTGGTGTTATTAAGATTGAAATATTGTAATTTTGTTAGAAATGTATTATTTCTTGTTATATTATTGATGACTCAACTATGAATGTCAAGTAGTCATAATTCACTTAAATTATTATCTAAACAAGTTAAAGTTGAAAATGAGTTTATTATGATGTTTCAATTTATTAGTGGAATTGAAAGTTTTAATGGTATAAGTGTTAGTTGACTCTTGTTGCTTTTCTAGCTTTTGCACATCTCGTTTGAATGTTTGGTTGGACACTCAAGCAATGTCATCATTGCATGTACTAAGCATGGTTGCTCAAGCACCACACTAGTTGCTCAATCATCATCATCTTGCTCAAATTATCACTTGAAGTTTGAGTGAGAAATGTATTCACACAATTCTCTTTCCTGTAGAACTCTCATTGTCCAAGTGAAAAATGGTTGTTTAAGTAATATATAATCAAATTTTGGAGTATATTTAGAAGTTGGTGGCTTGATGCAACTAGTCACATCGCTCAAAGAGGATAATCAATGTTGATTTTCTATTCACTATGACATAATGTGCTAAAAGGATGATTTGGATGTTCAAATGAGAAAAAGACTAAATCAATTATTTATCTTCTAAAATTGTTATCACTTATGCATTGTTTCTATCCGAAGATGAATGTGCACGAAAAAAAACAGACAAAAGAAAGTGTGAAAATCGAAAAATAAAATAATAATAAAATTAAGAAACAAAAACAAAAAACAAAAAACGAAGTAAAATTTGAGTGACGCTCTTTCTTCACAAAAGAGTGAAGATTTGTAAAGAAACATATAAAAATATAATAAAATATTATACATTAATAGATTATATATTACCTAATCGATTATACAAACTGTATAATCTTTACACAATTGATTATTATGATCGATTATACGTATAATATTTTATTATATTTATATTATATTATATTATATTATTTATTTATTATTTTTATTATTTAATATAATTAATATAAATATATAATTATAAATAATAAATTTATCAATAGTAATAAAATTTTAAAAAATAATAAATTTTTAATAAAAATAAAAATATTAAAATTATAAATAATAATAATAATCAAAATGTTATAATAATTGATTATGTTATACCATTATTAATTTTATATTATAATATATAATAAAAATATGTATAAAATATATTAAAAGATTATTTTAAATTAAAAATTTAATTGTAAAAATAAATTTTTATAATAATAAATATTAAATGAATAAAAATAATGTAAATAAATTTGAATAATAATAAATAATAATACTATTAAATAAAATATTTTATATATAATTTAAAATTTAATTAAAAAGTAATTTTTTATATATTAAAGATATATAATAATTTTTTATTTAATTTAAATTTTTATGTTTAATTTATATTTTAGGAACATTATTTTTCATATTAAATTACTTTTAAATAAATTATTTTTAAAATATATTAATATACAATTAAATTTAATTTATTACATCAATCAAATCATTCACAAATTTTTATAAATTTTCTTTTCACTTTCTATTATTTTTTCTTAAAACAAATAACTTCACTTTTTAGTGTCTTTCTTTTTAACTTTACTTTTTTTCTGTTTCTCGAATGTTTTTTTAAAAAAGAACAAAGACTTAAAAAATATAAAATGATATTCAAGTAGTGATTTACAACTTGAAATGATCTTTTTCGATTTAATAAAAATAAATGGTTTAAGTAAGATTGTCTTGTTTAAATAAATAATATATGATTACAAATACATGTATCATTTGTAATGCGTGCTTTATAAAGTTGAACATGTGAATATAATATTAAATATATAAACTCAAAAAGAAGATATGTTTAATTTTATTAATAGGCTAAATCGAATATATTAAAATATCATTTTATAACAAACTAAATCAAATTATTATATAAATTGTTTTATATAAATATGTTTAACAACGAATGTTTAGATTAAATTTTAAGACAATTGTTTTTTTTATATATATATATTATAAATTTAAAATTTTAAGTCGTTATATAAAAACAATTGTATGAATAACAATCAATTTTATGTATAAATAAATAAATGTATATATTTCGAGGCATTATATTATTCAAATTAAAATTTAATTAATAACTATTATTTATATTTAAAATATGTTACTAAATTATTAATTTTTTTAAAATGTGACGACAGGTTCTAAGAATGATTTTTCTTAAATTCAATAAAGCTCAACAAAATAGTATTGAGTTAGAAAAGTTGAAACTCAAACATATTCCGTTTATTGTGGGGGACAAAGGTTAAAGAACAAACTTAGATGTTAAAGAAATAAGAAAAACAAAGTTAAAAACATTTTAATATAATAGACTTATATAAAACATTTATTATTTTATATATTAATTGAATGTCTTATTAAGAAATACAATAATTTTACTTTTTAGTCTCGAATAAATCTATTCTTGCCTAAATTTTAAATTTTAATATAATAGACGTATATTAAACATTTTTTAAAAATGAATTTAATGTCACGTTAACAATGCATTTTGCGTTTTATTAGTTAAATAAGTTTTTATTCTCTCAAATTTGGGATACATTTATTTTTTTCTGTAATTCAAAAAAATGTAGGTTGAAAAGAAAAACATAATTTTGACCCTTTGTTCAAACACCCTCTATCCAAAAGTTATTAAAAATAGTACTTTGAAATTTAAACACACGTGGTAGAGTATTTGATAATAAAAATGTAAACTCAACAAATTAAAATTAGTCAAACAAAATTTCTAACTATGTTTAAATTATGGGATTAAAGTAGGGTTTTTTTTTTTTTGAAATTATTGGATCTAAAAGATCAATTTTAAAATTAGAAGAGTAAATCAAAATTATTCTAAAATTGAGAGGCTAATAATATATTTTATTTCTTTTAATAAAACTGTAAGAAAACACAAATAAAATTAAAAAAAAATCACATATTTTGTAAAAGACTAAAAACTTATTTAAATAGTAGTAGTATTAACATAGAGCCAAAATTCAAGTAAACTCCTGTCAGAAACAAAGGAATTCATTAGATAAAAAAAATAATATTAATCTTTTTGTCAATTCATTTACAGTAATATTCTGTTCTTAAATTGCTTTTATCTTTCACGAATTCCCAATTAAAAAATGAAGGAAAATAAAAAATAAAAAATAAAAAAATTTGATTAGTGAAATTATGAGCAGTTGCTTCCCTCAAACCTTTACACATTGATGTGACAAGGTGGACCATTCAATGTCCCCCATGTTCTCTTTCTTACAGCTTCAACTTCACCACATCATAAATCTGAACCCTTCCTCAATTTTATCAGTTAAATAAAATAATTTGCAGCAGATGGATTAAAACACCAACAAATGTCTTAAATGCAGTACTTGAAATCTTTAATAAAATTTGGATACTGAAAATACGTAACAGTGACATTATTTACGTTCTTACATTTTCGTACAATTAAAAGAAAACACAACACTGATACTACGTAGTTGCCCAAGAAGAAGTTAAGAAGAATAGTTATGGATGTAACTACGTCACTGCCCATAATAACAATAAGATACAAATTTAATTTGGTTGTTTCCGTTGGGTGCAACAAAAAAGGCGAAACTCTCGTTGTTTATTTCTTATCACTTTCCTCAGATCTCTTTCTTACACATCTTCCTTTCTTCTCCCCAAACCATTCTCATTCTTGAACTCTGTCACCAAACCAACCCAACCAGACCTTAATTCCCACAAAACACAACCCTTTCATTTTCCGAATCTGCTTCAACTCTTCAAGTTCACTCCTTTCACTTTAACCTGGGATCATATCACAATGGGTATTTGCAGTTCAAAGTCTCGTGCAAATCCCACACTCTCTTCTTCTCCCAATTCCAACACCCACTTCCCAGACACCAATGCCACTGAACAATTACCTAAAAATCCTATTCCCACTCCAAAAAAATCTCCTCTTTTCCCGTTCTACACTCCGAGCCCGGCCCACCACTTTTTCTCCTGCAAGTCTCCGGCGCCAACGACTCCCCGGCGGTTCTTCAAGCCTCCGTCCCCAGCCAAGCACATTCGGGCAGTGCTGGCCCGGCGTCATGGGTCTGTTAAGCCCAACGAAGCTACCATCCCAGAAGATGAAGTGGTTGCTCTTGACAAGAACTTCGGATTCTCGAAACAGTTTGGGCAAAAGTTTGAGATTGGGGACGAGATTGGACGAGGACACTTTGGTTACACTTGTTCTGCGAAGTTTCTTAAGGGCCAACTCAAAGGCCAACACGTCGCCGTCAAGGTCATCCCTAAAGACAAGGTTGTCACATAACCATTTTCTGTTTCTGATTTCAAATCTCTGTTATTAATTGGATTTGAAATTAACTAAATCCAAACCCAAAAGCTACTTCATGTCCTTGTACTTTTATACGTTATTTTGGCTGTATTAT
Organism: Lablab purpureus; assembly: GCA_030347555.1. Taxonomy (NCBI): domain Eukaryota; kingdom Viridiplantae; phylum Streptophyta; class Magnoliopsida; order Fabales; family Fabaceae; genus Lablab; species Lablab purpureus. The sequence goes on along the minus strand of CM059256.1, from coordinate 19,076,022 downwards.
TAGTCAACGTGGTATGTGTAACGATTTGAGGTGAATAATGACTTTATTTGAATTTATTTAAGATGACAACTGCAATTGCAATTGAGGATGTGAGGAGGGAGGTAAAGATATTGAGGGCTTTGACTGGACATAAGAATCTGATTCAGTTCCACGATGCGTATGAAGATAATGACAATGTCTACATAGTAATGGAGTAGGTTGAATTAATGTGTTATTTTCGATCTTTTGCTGCTTTCCTTTTTGTGTGATGAATGTTGAAACTGTTTTTTCTTGCTCTCTTGTGGCTCCCAGGTTCTGCGAAGGAGGGGAGCTTTTGGACAGAATATTGTCGAGGTATTTGTTTATTAAATGTTTGTTCTTTTGGATGTGAATTATTTGGATATGGGGGAAAGGGGATGAACAAAAATTATTAAAAGGGAAAATGTGTGATTATTTACCGGTGTGAGAAGTTTGTTTCCTTTTGCAGAGGAGGAAAATACACGGAGGAAGATGCAAAAGCTGTCATGATACAAATACTAAATGTTGTTGCGTTTTGCCATCTACAGGGTGTTGTCCATCGTGATCTCAAACCAGAGGTGAAGTGTATTTGCAATTTCTTTATGCTTTTTTAATCTGCATCATAAGATTGAGTGTCATGGCCTCCCTGAAAAAGTGGGGAAAAGAAAAAAGATTGAAATTGGCTGGTAGAGGATAACATAAGGACATGTGATCATCCATTAGGATGGTTTCCTACTAAATGAAATGGTCGTGTTTATGTTTGGTTTGGTTATTTGGCTTTCTCTTACTAATTCTTATCAAGTATGACTTCTAACGATGGGTTATTTCCGGATCAGAATTTCTTATTCTCATCCAAAGAAGAGAACTCTGAGCTGAAGGCCATTGACTTTGGATTGTCAGATTTTGTCAAACCAGGTATGTTTGGAGTCCTTTTATGCATGTTGCCAGTTTTCAGTCCACTTTGGTTTGGGTTACAATTTTTGTTTTTCATGGCCTTACAGATGAAAGGCTTAATGATATTGTTGGTAGTGCATACTATGTGGCTCCTGAAGTTTTGCATAGAGCTTACAGTACAGAGGCTGATGTCTGGAGTGTTGGTGTGATTGCGTATATTTTACTATGTGGCAGTCGTCCATTTTGGGCACGGACTGAATCTGGGATATTCCGTGCCGTATTGAAAGCTACTCCAAGTTTTGATGAACCTCCATGGCCTTCTCTATCAGATGAGGCAAAGGATTTTGTTAAGAGACTTCTAAATAAAGATCCAAGGAAAAGAATGACTGCAGCGCAGGCATTGAGTGAGTTTCTCTTCTCTCATTTTAGGGTATTGATTTTTCTTATATTCTACTCTGTTCCTTAAAGGCGTATACTGCAGGTCATCCATGGATTAAAAATTATAAGGACGTAAAAGTACCTTTGGATATTCTAGTGTTCAAGCTCATGAAGACATACATGCGTTCCTCCTCTCTACGAAAAGCAGCTTTAAGGGTATGCATATTTCTTCAGAAATTGCTTCAAAATCTTGATGTTGGATTGAAAAGAGCCTTTGGTAAACTATACGACCTTTTGTGTGTCCCCTCTTAACTCAATTGGTTTATAATCTTCACCTTATTAATACATGTACTACATTGAAGAGTTTAACTGTATGTTTAAAATCAGGCTGAGTTGATTGTTGTTTGAATAATCTGAGTGATAAAACAGTAGAATTTTGTTTTGCAATTCCAACTAGATGGACTTAAATTTAGTGAACTGGTGAAATTCTGTTTGGAACTTAGAAGTTAAAGATGATAAAATATTTTGATAAGCACCCAAGCATTTGGAGAGAAATAAAGTTGGTGTCCTACACTAAACAAATCCACCTCTTAGCGACTTTCATTCTACAGTACTTGGTAATATTTACTCAACTTTGTTTTTGGTTAGAACCCTCTATAGATGCCCTTCTCTTGACTAATAATTGGTTCTAATACCACTTGATAATCACTCAGAAACTAGGAAAACCCAGTTGTTAAGAGGAGAGAAAGAAATACTTAATACTTCACCCAACATTTCATGCGACTCGATATGAGATTCAGATATTCCATAATACCTACGTTCCTATCAAAATTCTACATATGCATAGTTTCTATTTATAACTGCCAAGGTAAGACTTACACATCCATAAGACCTAATTCTTTATCAAAATTCTCTGTGTAGAGTTTCTCTTTAGGCCTGCTACGTGTGTCTTCTTGTTTTTAAAGTATTTTTTCTCTCTAATTATTTTCTTTGCTACTTTTCTATTGTACTCCATTGTTTTTGTTCATCAAACTTCCTGTATGTTTCCCAATAACTTACTAGCTATATGATGGCCATTGGAACAGGCTTTGTCTAAGACATTAGCTACCGAAGAACTGCAGTATTTGAAGGAGCAGTTTGCACTTTTAGAGCCAAACAAAACTAACACTATTAGCTTGGAAAATATCAAAGCGGTTGGTTTCTTTCGTGCTCTTTTTACATACTATATTAAGAGAATAATGTTTGAAATCTCATAATTTGAGCTGGCCAGGCTTTAATGAAGAATGCAACAGATGCTATGAAGGAATCACGCATTCTAGATTTTCTGGCATCAGTAAGTGCTTGATTTAGCTTTGGAAAGCCTATATATATATGATTCAAATGATATTTTGTGCATATGCTGGTTGTTGATAAAAATGATTTTGGGTGGAAGCTTAATGCATTGCAATATAGAAGGATGGCTTTTGATGAGTTCTGCGCGGCTGCACTTAGTGTTCATCAACTTGAAGCACTTGACCGGTGGGAGCAACATGCACGCTGTGCCTATGAACTTTTTGAAAAGGATGGAAATAGAGCTATAGTCATTGAGGAACTAGCTTCGGTATGCTTGATTTGACTATGACTTTAAATAGCTTTGGAATTCTTTAGATGAATAATTTTAATGTGTCAACTATTTTGTAAATGAAGATATCTCACAATTTACCCTAGTTTAGTTTGTTCCAATTTCTGGCAACATAGAATTCTCTAAATCAGTAGCTGATAAATTTCAACATTGGACATATGGCGAAAACTTGGGGGTTGATTTAAATTTTCTTGTTTCGCTTTAATCATAAAACCGTAATCTTTTCATTTTCTTTTTGTTTTTAAAGGTTTGTGCAGGAAACATTGAAAACAATCTTTACATTGTTCTTTGTTTTCAATTTTAACTCACTATTTCTTATATAAACTTTTGGAAAGAAAGTTAAAATACTAACATTTTTTGCATTTAAAAAGGAAAATAGAACATTTTATGTAGCTTTTTTATTAGCAATTTTGTTATTTTCTTGTTTGGGTTTGAATTTATCCACAACCAGTTTCTTTAGTCAGGAAATGCATTTCATTCTCATGTCTGGTTTTTGACTAAACAATCAGGAGCTTGGGCTTGGTCCATCTGTCCCTGTTCATGCTGTTCTTCACGACTGGATTAGGCACACTGATGGAAAGTTGAGCTTCCTTGGATTTGCTAAGTTATTGCATGGTCCATCTCGAAGTCTTGCAAAACCTCACTAGCATGTTTAGCTCCATCGAAAGATCCAAGCGTGCTCAATTATACTCATGATAATTAATCTGGCCAATCAAATTCTGGTCCACACATCACAGTCCTATATCATCATCATCAAAGGATATCTGCCACTGTTGAATTATACTCAACATAAATCATCTGGGATTTCGTCCCTTGTTTTATACCGGAGCCCCTCTACACTTGAAGCGGAAGTAAAACTTGCTTCTACAGGCATTAAATTATGTTTTCCACTGTATGTAAAGTTGTAGCATGTTTAAGGTGCAGGTGTCAATGTTTTGTGGTTGTTGTAGATGATTTTACTCTTAATATTCTAACAGGGGTATCATTCATGTCTAAGTGCAAACTCAATTCATTGCATTGCTTTTGAGTTTGAATGAAAGAAGTTTTTAGAACTTGAGGTTTCTCTTCATCTAATGATGCTAACTATGTTGGTACTGGTAGGTTCTAATGTTGAGTTTCTCATCTAAAGTAGAGCTATGTCTTCCATTGATTAATGATAAACTCCACTCTGCATTGTGTACTATTCATAAATTATTGGTAACCAACAGCAGGGTCTTAGACAAACCAGAAATGTTCCCAGATTCATCAGAAGGGTCTGTTGAAAGAAAAAAAACGAATATCTGCAATGTGAATGCTTTTTGTCCATTTATTTCGTAGTTTCACGTGGAATTCTCATGTGAATTACGTCAAATAGTTTTAACATTCTCATTGAATTTTTAATCGGATTGAAATTTATCAATTAAAAGAAATTGAGGATTTAACTTCAGATACATTGAATATATCAGTAACCCAGTTCCCTGTTCACTTACAACAAGTTGAACACAAGTAGTACAACAGTGTCAGGAAAGATAACACCATGCGTTAAATTAAGATCTAAATCTCAAGTTGAAACTTCAACTTACAAACAAATTTTCTTCTGTAACCTTTTACCTCTATTGTTAATTTTAAGTGGATTACAGGTATAGGTAAGATGGTTAATTTTTTAATATTAATAAGTTAATTTTAATTTATAAAAAGGTTTATTTATTTATTTCTAGGGTTTTGAATCTGATTCCTCCTTTAAGCAGGCAATCTTCTAATTTATCCAGACAAATATACCAATTAGAAGTTTATTTGGCAAAAGTAATCGGTCTCTCAGAAATGAGTTCTAGTTAAATAAACTTGTTTGTATTTAGGTTTAGTTCTAAGTTTCGTTTCTATAGTTTACAAAATAGCAAATTTAGTCTTTTTTTTTATAATTTTAATTTTTTAATTTTGAAGTATTCATAATTTTTTGTTAATTTGAATACTAAAGAGATGGAGGGAGAACGTTAGGTATTCAGTGAATTTTGGATATAATAGGAAAGGATAATAGCATTATATGAACTTATCACCAAATAAAATTAGATAGTAATTCAGTATATTTTGAAAACTAAAAGTTAAACAAAGTTTACCATAATTAAAAATTGAGATTAAAATTGTGTGAAAAGAATTAGGGACTGAAAAAAATTCAACTAATCCTCAATAAAAAATTACGAATAATTAAGCTGAGAATTGAACAAAATTATGTATAATTAAAAAATAAATAATAAAAAATTATATAAAAAGAAATTCTAGAACAAAAAAGCAGATAATTAAATATTAAAAGACTAAAATTGTGAAAAGAAAAATAAAACCCAAAACTACGGAATTCATACAATTAAGTGGTGATTATTTCTAAGCAATTTTGTTCTACTAATTAACCAACCATAATTCTAAAAAAAAATTTGTGAAAGAAGATATCCATGAGAGAAAAAAAAAATTATATGTATACGGATTAAATTCTGAATTTCATAATGATGGGATGAAGAGTACTGTACTTTGCATGGATATGGTCCATATGGAACCCTATGTTTCTAGACATCACCTTTAAGTTGTCTCATTATCATAAATATGTAATTGAATGAGTTCTTTTTCTAATCAAAGTAACTTATCTAAATTCTTCCCCCGTTTTACAGTTCTTTTTTTACAAAACCAAGAATTTATTTCTTAAACTTACACAAAATTTCTCATAAACATAAACATATTTCATATAAACCTAAAATTTTAAGTTTTATGTAAAACTGGCAACTACTAACTTTGGTTCATTGCACAAAATTCACTTTCTGAAAATTATGCATTTTTTTTCTAATTTTACAATAATTGGATAAGAACTTACAAATTTTGTTTGCTAGGTGAGAATATAATGTCTGAGATTTTGTATGTATAGGACATGTATTTTTATTACAATTAAATTGAAGTAGTCAATGGCTATTGTTAATCTTCTTGTGATAGATTACGTTTTCAAGAAAAATAATTTGTATATCTCAGAGTAATGTAGAAACACATAAGAATTTTTAATTGAAATTAAACAAAATGTAACTGTAACTATATTTTAGAAATGTTAAGATCTTTTTAACTCTTGAACTCAACAAATGGTTTGATATGTATAGACTTCGTTAAGATTTATCTTTTCTTTAAGACAGCTTAGTTGAGTTTTCATCTACATGTATCAAATAAAATATATAGAAAATCAACTTTATTTAGATAGGAAAAATCACATGATTTTGTGAATTCATCATGAAACTTTCTCTAAATTTATCAAGAAAGTTTCACACTTGACTTAAGCACTTAATATTGTATCAGATCATTGATATGTGATACAATACAATGAATATGTACATGAATATGTACTGCTATTGCTAACCAGAGGGCTTTCTAGATCCCAACATTAAGTAGCCATAACTTTTAGCAGACACAGCTTTGAACTGAAGAATTTGAACGTAGAAAAAGGAAGACGGTCCACTGAATTAAGCAGACCTCACAGTGAAGATTCAGACTCCATGCAGAGTTTACATTCACTTTTCTCACACCTAAAACAGTTGTTATTCTTTAGCGACACTATTTGTTTGGGTGGTCACAGAAAGAATGAAGGTGGGAATTTCATGATAACAGTAGTTAGCTAGTGGAGCAGAGTAAAACTTGAATATTTGGGTTGCAGGTTTAGAATTATATATGGTTTTGTGTGTACATATATTAGCTGGTTCCCATATGTAGTAAGTAATTGATGTAGACCATACCCTGATGAGAATGTTAAATATCTTCCTCTTGTTTTGTTCTGCTACAGAGGATTAATGCAATGGTCCCCCAATGCATTATTTGAGTCTGTAGTTGGTTTTATTTTATTCTCAGTTCCAACTCATAAAGCTTTCTCCAATTGCTTTGCACTCAGTCAAACACTTCCTTTCTCCTTCTTTAGTTTGCAGATAAAAGAGTGTAAAGTGTGGTCCTTGTTCAATACACACAGTTTCTATTAACATTTTTTATAATATTACTTTTTGCACGTTTCTCTCTTGTTCTTATCTCTCTCATACATTTTTGTGCTACAAGAATATTTTTTAACTTTCTATTGAACTAGAAATTTCATATGTGAGAACTAAATCTTTTTGTATACCAAACCTTGCATATAGTTGCAAAAATTCTTTCTAATCCTCAACTTGACTTCATTGGAGACCTATTTTTTGGAGTGGAGTATGGAGACTCATGACACACCTTCTCATATTTGTATCACCATATGTTGTGTGTATATAGGTCATGAGTTCTACATCTATATACTTATGAGAATTGATACATGTAAGCTGCACTTCTGCGATACTACACGTAACAAACTTTTTTAAAAAATAATGATAAAGATGTTTATACACTATATTAACATTATTTTATTAATATTTTATATTTAATTTATTATGTATTTAATAAGATTGACACAAATTTATTTATTATAAACAAAGTATAAATATGTTGTGTGTCATTTGAGATTATATGTTTATCATTTTCTTAAAACATTGAAAAGAAAATAAAAATGATATAAAGATGTCTTTAAATCGTATTTTAATTAAGAAAACTTTTTCTATTAGAATGGGAAAGAAAAAAGAGTTAAAAATAAAAGTATTATTTTCATTTTGTTTACCTAATTCAGAACGAGTTAGGAATGTTGTACATGAAAAGTTATTAGTTTTGTTGAAAATAAATTATATGAATAATTTGATTGATTTAAATATATTTGCTTACAATTTTGTCATTAATTCTTTTAGTTTACAATGTTGAAACTAATATTTCCTTCTTATACACATTATTTATTTTAGGTTTTCTTGCTTTTTTTTCTTTTAAGTGAAGTATATTTTGTGTATTAATTTGGTTTTAGGTCTTTAATTTTTTTCTTTTAAATTTGAAACTAATTTGGTAAACAAGAGGATAAAGGAAGGTGTACAATTTCTTCGCTTACAAGTCACAAACTAAGTGACTTTCATCTCAAATCACACACATTCAAAGTGAAAAAAAAATGGTAAAAATTTGGCGAAGCACATCTAAAGTTTCAATTTTCTGTCCAATATGAGCAGATGGAATATGGCTAACTCATTAAATTTCAACACCATATGTGATGAATAATTTATTTATTATCTCTAAAATTACATGAAATTTTTTGTTAGATGAAATTATATCATTTAAGAGTGGATGAATTTTAAAAAAAAAATTTGAAATCTGAAATATATTTCTCACTTCCTTCAACAATACTACATTCTTAACCTATATAAAATATATTTTCTTTTATCAATTATTGGTAAATAGAAAAATTATAAACTAAATATACTTAAAAATATAAAAAATAATTTTGGAAATCAACACGGTTATTTTTTTTTATATTTTTTTATCAAATTTTCCTCGTATTTTTTAAAATATTACTAATATTTGATACATTATATTTTAGTACGCAAAAGAAAGGATGTTCAAAGGTACTGGAGGCTTAAAATAAATTTAAGAATGATGATTTTTTTATTTTAGTAATAAAATAATTTATGTTAAAATGTATCATAATTTTATTTAAAATTTATTTTTTAAATTTTTTGTGATAAAAAATTATCTATTAAATTGTCGTAATTAATTTTGTTTAATATTTTTTTAATAGATAATAAAGTCAATTCATTTAATATTTGTTGAGACATTATTGATCTTAAATAACTTTTTTATTATCTATAGTTTTGTAAAACTCCTTTAGGGTGGAGCAATTGAAACTAAAATTTTTAACATTATTCTATCCATTTGGGAAAAAATTTATTCTTTTTATATAAATAAGAATGTTAATTGGTTTATCTAATTAGTTTTTCTTATCTATTTTTATAAATTTACCCATACTCCTTATTGTGATACAATTAAAGTCTCAACTCTCTTTTTTTGGAGTTTTGAATAACATGATTCATAATTTCTACTTGATATATCTATATATTTTTATATGAAATAAAAATTATAATATATAAAATACTACTAAAGATAAGTATATATAAAAAAGAATGAGTTAAAATAATAAAACTTAGTTCTGGTTGTCAAGAAAATAAATTCAATGGTAGACTCATAAAAGTCTCAAGTATCTTTCTTTTCTTTAATAAGTGCTTAAATTTCAACTTTTTCATAAACCTCAACAATTTATTTTGAGATTAATCATTAAGAAAACAATTAAAAAAAGTTATTCTGAAGATTAATCACGCAACTGATTAGGATTTGAGGTAGAAGCTTAATATATATATAAAACTTATTTATACAATGAAAATATTACGGTATAAGATTTAACATTACTAAATTAACACTTTTTTAATAGAAAATACAATTATAATTTGGCTTTTAGCCTTTTAGCCTTTTAGCTTATATTACACAATATCTCTCACTGAAAAAGAAGAAATGCCAACTAGCTGCTTCTATCACTTAAAATAGAGACAATGAGATACATGTAGAATAAATAAGAGATGAGAATAAACTAATGAGTATTGACTAATGTGTTAAACTGAACTAATATCTTTTTCTTGAACAAAATTATAATTTATTGAAAAAAGTTGTCAAATCATTAAATATCATTTTTAATATCAAATTAAGAGTCACTTATAATATTTTAATTAAATTTTGTCGGAAGCTTTCTTTAGGGAATCTAAAATAAAGAGCTTTATATACTTGGACTTTAAGTGGGTCCTGTTTGGAGCAATTAATTTCTTAAAAAAAATAAGATTACTTTAATAAATATATATTAAATAAATAAAATAATAAATATGAAAATTTGAGCAAAAATAAAATATTGACAAATATTTAATAATTATAAAATAGAAATTTTACTTTCAAAAATTTATTATAGTTAGTTTATCAATATCAGACAATGTAAAAATAATACTTTAAATTGAACTCATTTCTAAATTTAAAATCATATATCTCATTTTGAAATAATTTTTGTTGTACCAATCACAACGACTAATTAATTTATTTTTAAAAATAAAATATCAAAATTGTTTAATTTAATTTGAGTAATTAATTTAAAGAAAATAGAAATTCTTCTTAAAAAGTTAATAATTGACTTTCATTTTTATTAGTCAATAAAAAAGACAAAATTTTATATTAACTTATTCTTTTAACAACATTTTATATTAATATCTTTATATATATATAGTGTATACAGAGAAAGAAAGTATGGGATTGGTAATGATTGTTCAACATACTTGGCAAGCAAACCAAGTTTTGATCTAATATTTTAGATATCGTTCTTAGGAATTTGGTTACATTAGTAATTTCCTATCTTGTGTGTATAGAGAAAGTAGAAAGATGGTTCACATATTGCTTTATGATAGAGTAAATAAAAGCAATAGCGAAAAAAATAATAGAAAGTCTTATATAAGAAAGAGATTGGACTCAGATGCTCTTTCTAATTCTTGTACCTTCATTGAAAAAAAATATGATTTCAATTCTATTACTTTCATGTTCATTAAGTAACTCAACCAGTTCTCTCAAAATTGAGTCTTAAAGTAATTAATCCTAAACATGATTCATCTATGATTTAAGATTAACACCCTACATTAAGAACAATAAGTTGAATAAAGGTGACTAACAAAATCAAGTCTACTTTTAGATTGTTAGGTGTATGATTCAATTAACGTTTTCAAAAATGTTTCCCAAGAAAGTTCAAAAACTAAATATTGTAAAATTGTGATCAAACTGAATTAAGCATTAAGAGAAGAATCAAACATAAGTAATGAAACTGAATATCATATAGATTCAAAAGGAAATAGAGTCAGTAGTTACACTGAATCTAATCCAAGAGAATTTAGCTACTCATGGTGAGGGTCATATCAAAATACTAGAGATTACAAAAATAGAAAAGGAAGAAGTGAAGATGTGATTCTCATCCTTAAGAAATTCGTTCTTCAAATCCTTCGTCGTGCTCTGTTCTTTTCTCCTTGATGTTCTATCTATCCTCCCTCCTATTCTTTCTCCTTGATCCTAGGTCTTCAAAAACAAAGATTTTCTTTATGAATTTTTAACTCTACCGTTATAGCTATGAAATAAAGGCTGTAGCTGTGGAAGGTACTTTATGCTGAAGGAAGCTTCAAGGTTGCAACCATGAAATGAGGGTTGCAGCTCTAACTCTCTGAATTGCCTCAATTGCTTTGTTTCTTCATGGTTGCAGTAGTGAATTCATAGTTGTAGCACCAACTCTCTGGATACCACTTTTATCGTTGTAGTTGTGGATTTGGGATTGTAGCTCTGGATCTTCATATTTTATCAAATTCTACACCAAAAAGAGAGATTTTAAAAAATTACTACCACTCTCTCAACTTCTTGCAATAGATTAATTTCTCCATTTGAAGGTTAAATACAGCTAATTTTATTTACATATTTCCCAAAAATCATGTTAAATGAAGGATAAAAACATGAATATATATCACTTAACAACTCTCCCTAACTTACTCTTTTGTTTGTTCCCAAACAAAATGTCATCAATGAATACACAAAAACCAAACTTTCCAATCACAAGTTGCTTCTATATCAACAAGAGAATATCAATCAATTTATCTTAAAAAACAATTTTGTACTCACTTGAAGTGCCCGCTTGATATGATCCTGGATGAAGAAGTATTTTTTTTGAAGATAGAGAAAATGAACTTGAAGAATAAATACATGAAGCATGATAAAGGAAAAGAATAAAAAGAAAATAAAAAAGAAGATTCCAGGAAGATTCTCCAAAAGATTCACAAGAAGGAAACTCATAAAGGAGGGAGAAAAATAAATAAAGAAGAAATTTGAAGGAAGATTAACAAGAAGAAGACTTCAAGTTTTAGAAAAGGAGATTAAAAGAAAAATAAGGATATAAGATTCTAAGGAATATTCCAAGAAAAATAAAGTCCAAAGTTTCCTCTAGTTTTGAAGTGAAAAAGTGTCTTTTGGAAGGCTTAATAAATGCATTTCAGAGAGTTACCCTTCAAGTTTTGAAGAGTCATTTCTCTAATGACTCTTGGTACATGGCACGCCATTTTCCATGTCTCTTGAAACTCTCTTAACCTTTCACACATGCAAGGGTCAAGTGTCATCGATGTAAATTTACATCGAGGTGTGTAGCCTCAGACGTAAATTTTGTCCTTTCTTTTATTTCAAAAATGTAATATTCTACATTGGAAGTGTTGTTGTCTAACGTAAATTTACGTCTGTGTGCTATGCTTCTGACATAAATTTATGTCAGTTAAAAGAATGGACGTAAATTTATGTCTACGAAAATGACGTCGGAAGAGCGTCGGACGTAAAAAGACCTAAATGACAGAGGTAAAAGTTCTGCAATGCACTAGTAAATTCATCACACACAATTTTTTTTATGCAAGATCTATTAGTAATATGAGAAATAAATTTTGAATCTTTGTATGAAAATTTTCTTCTATTTTTTTAATTATTCAGATAAATAGAAGAGACATTTATAATTTTTTTTATATTATCTTATTTATTTTATGTTATTCTTGTTTCTAACTTTCTTTTGATTTATTATATATTTCTTATAACTATAATTATTTAGCATAATGTCTCTAAATATTGTTTATATTAAGATGAATATAATAAGTAAAAATTTTAATTACTAATATTTATATATTTGAAATAAATGTATTATATATATATATATTATACTATTTAATTATTTATACATATACTAATTCAATAGTGAAATAAGGAAATTAATTTTATAATTTATTTCCCGTTGTAAACTAAGAGAGGAATAATTAATAGTATATTTAGAAAAATTTAAATTAACTTGAAATGTGTAAAAGATATTTGTTCACTTTCCTTATTTTTTTAGTCTTTTTAATGAAAATGATAAAAAAAATTCTCGCATATGTAAATAGATAACTTCTTCATATATACCATATATCGAACAATTATCTACTATAATATAAGTAATTTTTCTTGGACAACAATGAAATATGTGCAAAATAATAATGAGTTTTAGGGAACAAAGATCGTTGTTATATATGTTATAACACGTCCTCATCTTTAATAGGTCCTATTATGGTTATATTAATAACTCCCATAACAACTATTCACAATAACACGTTATATATTATGTCTCTTGACTAATTTTGTTAAGGAGTATCTAAACAAATTATAATTTCACTAGTAGAAAAACATATGTGTATAATTATATGTAAAACCTTCTATACAATAAAGATCTCAAATAAAAGTGTATACAGGTATTATGTAGAACAAAAGTGGTATATTTGATCTCAAAAAATTACAAAACAATTAAATTAAATGATTAAATTTTAAAAAGAATAACAAGATTATAACATACAAATTAATTTATTAATTTAATATACACGACACAAAAATTAAAATATTTTTACTTCTTAATTTATCAAATATAATTAAATTAATCAAATATAATTAAATTAATCAAATATAAAAAAGTGTTACTATTAGATGGCATAAAAAAATATTTTATGTGTGACCTGTAAAGTGAGTTATCTATACTTCAATTTTTATAAGATTAATTAAATACTTTTAGGAAATTTCAATATTTTTTATTTAATTAATATATGTTTTTTTATGTGATTTTAATATACAATATTTATGTTCATAATTATAAAATAATTAATTTTATAATATAAGGTCATATTTAAATAAATATTGAAGTCTTAGGTCATTACTTTGAGAGAGAGAAAGAGAGAAAATCATTCCCATTTTTCACAGGACTGCTACGGTAAAACTATTGTTGTAAATTCGTTGACCGTTGGATCGATCTGGAAATTTAACAGGTGATTCGTGACATCTTTTTATTCATTATGACCGGTTGGATCATTGATACAAGGTTTTAGTAGGGAGATATTCAGTTCGCACAGTAACAGTAATTTGGAGTTTTTCATCTTCTTTGTTTTCTATTTAACAAGGAAGAAGAGACGAGAAAGAGGGAAAATTTTAGAGTATTGGGAGCATCATCTGCACATAAAAAAGGTAAGGGAGGAGTGAGAACTCGCTTTGGAATGTGAGATATTTGTTGGGTAGGGAAATTGGCCCTCAATTCCTTAATTTGGATGTGTTCTTGAAAGAGAGGTTTTTCTCTTTCATCTTTGTATGATTCCTAATTACTCTTGTATATTCTTTATGATGCGAATTGAAGAATAATATGTGTAATTTCTTAATTTGATAATATCTTTATTTTTTTGACTCAATTTATTATTTTAGGTGTGTTATTGAAAGAGGAGTTTTCCTCTTTCATCTCTGTTTGATTCCTAGTTACTCTTGTAGGTTCTTTATGATGTGAATTGAAGAATAATATGTATAAATTCTTAATTTGATGATGTTGTAACTTATTTGGAGCATCTTAAGGATTCTTGTGATACCCTAGAAAGGGGATGAGTTAAGGGTGACATAGTTTTAATGATGAATGAAGGATAATGTGCGTTAATTGAATATTATTATATTGTTTTATCCATTGATTATGATAAGAGTAATGTGTTAAGTGATTCTGACTGTAAATGTGAACTTATATGAAGGGAAATGTGTATGAGTGTATAAGAAGTCCTTGGACTTATGTGAACATGCATCATAACGTGAAATCATTGTGTATCACTTTTGCGGTCAAGTGTGATATGTGATTGGCGTTACATGCATCATAATGTGAGATCATAACGTGATATCATTGTGTATCACTATTACGGTCAAGTGTAATATGTGATTGACACCACATGCATTCATCATTATATACGGGTACAACATGCATTGCATATGATGAAATTATGATATGAATATGTTGAGCTTATGGATGATTCCTGTTGAAGTTAAATTAATTTTTTTTCTCATGTTTGGATATGGTTAAGTATTGATTAATTGTTTGTTGTGTAAAACTATCATGCAGTGTCTTTACACCGCAACTTGAGTGAGATATTTCTCACTCCCTTTGTTTCCTTGTTGTGTTTTTTCTTTCGTATTGCAGGTGATCTCCAGTTTGGGGTGATTTTAGTGGTGAAGTTTAGTGTTCATGAGACTGTTCTGATAGGATATGTGACATCGGGATAGGACTAGAAAATTAAAATTTTGTTTATTTATTTTTAATTAAGATTTTAGTTGGTTTATCTTACTTAATGTAATGTTATTAGTGAATTTGAATCATTTATCCTATGTACACTATTATTATATATTTTATTAATTATGAGGTTACTTATAAAATGTGTTACTTTTATTGTCATGATATATGATGTGGGGTAGAGGATGTCACAAGTTCATCATAAATTTTTTATAGACTTTGACTTACATAATTCCATATGAAAAATAATGGAATGAGTTAATAGAACTAGCAATAGTACTAGCCATTAGATATGGTCATAAAACTCATAAAAAAATCTAAGACATGGATGACTTGTTGAATTACAAGGTTTATATGAATTATAGAAACAGAGAAAAAAGATTTTATGAATTGTTCCGATAACCAAAAAAGTAAATTAAGTTGTTTTTTATGTTAGTAGGAGAAGTTGAATATTGGTGAATAGTGTTAGGAGAGATTATTGGAAGGAGGGAGAATAATTATCACCCATTGAAAAGTATTTAAAGAAAAAAAAATTAGCAAAATATTTCCCTAATGGTGTAAAGAGAGCCAAAAAAATAGAATTTATGCTATTAAAATAAGAAAGTGTGAGAATAAGAAAATATGTCTATAAGTTTGAAGAGTTATTAAAATAATTCACTTTCTTTTATCACCAAAACAAGATAATGAAATGTGTAAAATTCAAAAATGGACTTAAACCTAAATTAAAAATGGTGTAAGAATATTAGAAATTCGTGATTTTCTTACGCTTATTTGGAAGTGGCATTTTCTGAAAAGTTATGAAAATAATCAAAATATTTTGAACTATGGTAAAATGAAAAGATAAACAACAAAGAAAAACCATATAATCGCTCCCGATGACAGTTTCAATGCACTCATTTTTCTTTAAGAAATTCTAGCAAAATTATAAATAATTTAATTAAGTGTCTTGATTGTGGATATGATAATTATGCTAAAGATTATCATCTCAAAGGATCTATTTGTTTCAAGTGTGGAAAACCTAGTCATGTACTCTCTAAGTGTGGACAATAAAAATCATATTCCAACCCTTGTACACCTAAGGCAAGACAACAATTGAGAAAATGTGCACTATAACTAGAAATGAAGTTGTTCAAAACAATGATCAAATCCTAGGTACATGTTTTATTGAAGGTAAAAGTTTAAATGTGTTATATGATTCAGATACAACTTATTCATTTATTTTCTTATGATTGTGTTCAACACCTTGGATTGTATGTTTCTTCTCTAGACAATAGTTTAATTATTTCAACCCCTAAGTAAATTTGTGATTATCAATAATGTTTGTTTAGATTGTCTTTTATTAATTGAAAATACAAAATTCTTTGTAAATTTAATTAGTTTATCTGTGTCACAATAAAATGTAATATTGGATATGGAATGATTATTTCCAATTATAATATTTTCTAATTGTGAACATGTTTTGTATTTATCTACCAAATCAATAAACAAGCCTTTCAAGAAAGAAGTTCAATAATTTTTGTTATGAGCTTATATGAAAACAAAAGAAAAAATTTATTTGAATAATATAATAATTATTTCAAGATTTACTCAAAGTTTATCACCATGTCATTCCTAGTTTGCCACCCAAAAAAGGATTAAATATTTAATTTATTTAATACTTGTAAGTTGACACTTGGGAATTAGAAAAAGTACATAAATTAGAAGAATTACTTGTAAAATCATTCATTCATCCAAATATGTGTCAACCAAATAATTTTTCTTTAGAAGTTCACCAAGTTAAATTAAAAGAAAAAATTAGATATGAAAATCACATCAAAACTTTTTATATCCCTAAAGGAAATTTATTAAATATAAATTAATTTAAAAAAAATAATTAGTTATTATATTAATTAAAAATTATAAACTAAACATTATTTATATCTAAAATAATTTTTATTATTAATAATATAAATAGAAATTATTTTTTTTGAAACTATTGATATTAAAAAACTATAAATTAATTTTTATAAATTAGTTTTTTTAATTAAAATTTCAATTAATTTTTAACATTAGATACCAAATTTTAATTATTTAAATTTTATATTAATCTCTAATTAAATTAATTGTCAATTTAATTATTTTATAAATTGATAATATAATTAGTAAAAAAAAATTAGTGTATAAACCACTACTGTTACACCAAATGCTTGTTTCTCCATCCACATAAACATGGCCAAATCACCAAAATTTGAACACCATATCTATAACTCAAGAATTGTTTTTATTTTACAAATGACGTGATATTGTTTTGTTCAATGAATTTCAACCATTTAAGTTTGTACGAAGTTTAAATACATGACTTACTCCCCAAAAAAATTAAAATGTGAAATATATTTATCAGTTCCTTCAACAGTAATATAACCTCCACCGATAACTAATCCCGTTAAAAACCGGTTCTGCGGATTAAGAATTGAGATTGAGTTTAGTCTCACGCACTGGTGAACTTACATTGCAATGAAAGTGAATATCTCAATTTCTAAATTTATAATTCGGTTCATAAAATTTATTTCACCTATCTTGATTTCATTATCAAGTGACACTTGTATAAATATAAAATTCTACAGGTTAAGATATTATATAATAATATTTATTATTTTAAAAATAATTATCGCCATAATTAATAGCAGGAATAACGAAAATATGAATAGGGAATTCGAGTATGATCTATTCGGGAACTATTTATGTTAACCAAAGATGTACCAACAAAACCTTAAAAACAAGAAAGAGTGATGTGTTTGGGTTTAATTTTGAGTTTGAGCATAGGCTTAGGGTTTAATTTTGTTGTGTGCGGCTGAAGAAGTATTAATTGTTGTGGATATTTTATTTTCTAATAGCAGTAGTAGTTCAACACTTGTCTCTTATGAGAGAAAGCATGAGCTAGGACCTAAGACTCCAAGACCTAAGAGGGATGGGGTGGTGTGAGAAGTCAACAGCGGCATTGATGAGGTATTGTGGCGATAGTGGCAATGACACGTTGCTGTAATTAAACTTTTCAGATACGGGTTGGGGACCTCTTTTGTTGAGTAAGGCATATGATATGATTCATAGCTACCTTACCAATCATCATATCATATGGTTGTGCAAACAAACAAAAGCATCTCCAATCATGCAACACGCATCATCGCACCAACCATTTCATGTGGTGGAACCCTCCCTCTCGTCATCAACACCTGTTCCTATTCCCATTCCTGCTCATATTCCTATTCCTTGTAGCTGTCAATGCAGCTGCTAGCTAGTGCTAGTGCCACTGCTGCACCCAACATCTGTGACGGCTCCTCCAATGACTATCCTCCCAACTTGCCACATTGCTCCCTCTCTTTTTGACCCATTCATCAACTATCACTCTTCCATTTCCATTCTTTTTGGAAAATCAATTCAAGACCAGAGAATATATATTGCGTTTTCCCTCTGTTTTTAATTTATTGTTTACATACACTTGCATAAATTTATCCTATGAACCACCAATCAAACAATTCCCAGACAAGAATTCAGCATAATAAATTCTCTGCATTAACATAATTATTCTTTCGCAAAAGAGTAGTATGAAAATAACAACACTTGAACAAGCTTTAATATATATATACTTTTGGAGATTCAACCGAGTACGTACACATAGTTTTTTTGTGTCCAAAATTAGAACACGACTTCCTGCTATTATCCATGCAATCATGTCCCCATCCACTCCTTAACTTTTCCACCCCTGGGACCCATACCTCCCATCCAAAACAACTCAACCCATTACCGACAAATTACTCATTAACCACGATTTTGTAAACGACAAATATATTTTGACAAAAGAGAATGATCCAAATCCAAATTAACACACAAAGGGATGAGATGATATACTAATATAATACATCCTTTTCTTCTTCTTGTTTTTTCTGACTCGATCTCTACAAAAACAGTAATTACTTAACTGACCCAAATTAACAACACACCCTATAATCTCTGTACACATAATTTAGGTAGCTAGCTAGCAAAGCAAGCACACAGCGAAGCCCCAACAGGTGATTGGAAAATCATAGATGAAATGATTGACATTTGACAGAGGAGTGGAGGAGAGGAGAGTATAGTATAGGATAGAGTGAAAAGAAATAATTGAGGGGGACATGAAATTAATAGGAACGACTAGAAGAATCTGGCAGAAGGGGAACGAAGATCCATCTCCTGGGTCCATGCGTTCCGGTCCTGGATGTGCAAGTGCCAGAAGGTTTGAGCCAGTGCGTCCGGGTCCATTGTACCCTCACCTCCTCCTCCCACTACTCCACTGCTTTGCTCCCCTGATGAATTACCCCTTTGCAATGACGTCGTCAATGTTGCTCCTCTGCCCCACAACATGCAAATTCATCCGTCAATACCTCAACTTCCCTTCACATCATTTCTCTTTTTAAGTAGTGTAATTTGTAAACGTACTAGTTAAAAACAACTTCTCTGAGAAATTAACAAAATAATTGTTGTTGGTGGGCTACTAGATCCCATGTCAGCAAGCCATTTCCAGACTATCTAGATATTTGATATACTGTAATGAAATATATATATATATATATATATATATATAGGAGTCTAATATATATATATATATAGATAGATAGATATTTTCTACTATAAATAGTGTGTAAGAAAATGAATTAGTATGCAATGTTGCCAAAAGAAAAGAAAAGAAACAGAAAAAGTATGCAAGTAGATTGGAGATGAGTAAAGACGGGAATGTATGTGGATAAGCGAAAGGGTTGTGTATATAGGGAGGAAGAAGTAAAGAAAGGAACCTGGGTGAGCCAATAAGACCGTCGATGATAACATGAGCTACGTGCACTCCCTGAGGTTGAAATTCCTTGGCCAAACATTGCGATAGTGCTCTCAAAGCGAACTTCCCACAGCCTGTCTCATCTCCCCCATTGGGTCCAGTGTTCTCACAAATTCAATTAATTCAACTCAATATACTCACTCTACAAATAACAACAACAACAATAACACTCAAAAAGTAAGGATATATAGTTGATATTTACATAGTTCGGAGTATCCGACAATGCCGTTGAGAGACGCGGAACAGCCCGTGAAGAGAATGGTTCCCTTTCCTCTTTCAACCATGCCCGGAAGCACCTAATAATAGAGTTGATGAAAGAAAAGTAGAGTGAGAAGATTAATTAATGAATGAAGGGATTGATATATATACATATATATATAAATAAAAGGGTGGTTGTACCTGTTGAGCGCAGTGGAAGGCGCCGACAGAAGAAACGGCGAGGGATTTGTGGAAGGAATCGATGCGAAGGTCTTGGAAGCAGGTGGGGTACAAAGGGATGGGTTGGTATGCATTGTAGACGAGAATCTCGACGAATCCCAGAGAGAGCACTCCCTCGAATGCCTCTCTCACGCTTCTGGAATCGGAACAGTCTATTCGTATGGCGAAAACCTGAGCCTTCTCTTCCCTCGCGATTTCGTCCGCGAATCTCGATAACCTCCCTGTACTTAATCAACAACTTAGTTTGCTTTGCATCTATCTGTCATATCATAGCATATCATTTCACATTAACAGTAATATAAAAGTGGTTACAGACCGAGGTCACGAGCGAGGATGGCGACGGTGTAGCCTTCGTGAGCGAACTTGCGAGCGATGGAGAGGCCGAGGTTGGGGCCCACACCCACGATGGCCGCAATGCCTCGTGAGGAAGCGGAGCTTGCCATGTTTCGCATCTCTATATCTCTAATGGTTGAAGAAATGGAAGTTTGAAGAAATAAAGAGTGGGAATATTATGGGAGGGTTTGGTGGAATGAATGGATGAATAAATATAAATATAGAGAGATATTTAAGTAGTGGAGTGGAGTGAAGATGAGTGGTAGGGTGTGAGATGTGGTGGTTGTGTCTGAATCATTGCCTCCCTTACAACCAGCATTCGCTTTCTTTTCTCTTCCCTCCTCTCCTTTCTTGCTCTACTACTTCTTCTCAACCTCACATGCCCCGTTCCCATCCACAAATATTATGCTTATTTCTTATATTATACACCTCTTTTCTACAACAATACAATCTACTCTTACTAATCATTCACTCATACATTTCCATCTCGAATCTCACTCCATACTTCCTCTACTGGGTAAACAATATTTCACAACAAACAAGCAAGACACAACAATTATAAATATCATGTTACTTCATCTCAAAATGCGTTAATAAAACAAACATTATTTACTTCCATACAAATACATTGGATAGGAATGATCGATTCACACTTGAGAAGAAGATTGTTAGGATACAAGTGTGATGTTAGAGTCTCAAATTGAGTGGGAATGAGTTAGTTGAGCACTAAGTGAAAAGACCCATAAACCTATTGTTTTAAGGTTTTGGATTAAAAGTGGTATCATATACACTTGTGTGATTGTGCTTATAGTTCATTCTCCTTTTCAAAATCTCTCAACAATAGATACGTATTTCGTGTTTATATAAAAAGGCCTTAAATAGGATTTTATTTTTCCAAATACTATGATACATACTTATCTCGTACATAAATTTAGCTAACTTCACTCCATTTTCTTAGGTGGATGATGAAATGAATGGGGACACGTTTGGGATGTTGGATAACGGCAGAGATTATTAGGAGTTGGTAAATTAGAAGAGACTAATTAATTCCTCACCACACCACTTGTGGTTCCAGCTCGGTGGCAGGAACATTACAGATGTGGTGTTCCCGTTCAATAATTATTCACAACAGAACATCATTCATGTCTTGGAACTCAAAGACAACACTACTTCACTCAAAGTCTTGCGTATGTGAACTGTCGGTTCATGCCCTCGCTCCATACAAATACTTCCATGCAACTTGGACAAATACAACTCTAATATATTGTCCAACATTCACACCCGGGATACTCATTTCTATTCTTATTTGTTATATATATAACTTATAACTCATTACAGTTTACAAGTAAATATAAGTATTTTTTTAATATTTTTTGTTTTTTTCTCAAATTCTTAATTTATAAATGAAGTAAGAGACTGTTAGATATTAAAATAGTAAGTTTTAATATATTAATTCTAAGTATTTGGTGATAATATAAGAACAAAAAAGATTTTGATTATCAAATTTTGATAAGAAATTATAAAATTAGTTTTTATCTAAAATTGTAATGAGTTTATGGGTATTTTAATATATTTTATTTTATGTGGAATTTTTAAAATTGGTATTTCTTTAGTATTGGGTTAATCTAATCACAATAATAGTAATCATATCTATATTATTTAGCATGTAATTTTTTTATTTTTTTATAAATTATATAAGAAAGATTTGATACTAATAAATAATAAACTCATGTAAAAATCTACTATTTAATAAGACTTTAACTCACACTTATACTTTTAACGAAATCTAGTAGAAGAGTTAGGTATAAGACAAACTCTACTAAAAAACTTAAAAAGAAGAATTTTTCTTTCATTCATTATTTTAAAATTGTTTGTTACCATCATATTTTATTAACTTTCTTTTAGTTGAATAAAATCGATCAACTATATTGGTTTAATCTATTAATATATATTCAATTCATTTGTATTTGTATGAGTGATTCAATTTCTATGATATGATTGAAAAATTGTTATTTGCTTTTAGACATAAAATATAACTAAAAACATTTTCTATATTTTAATCAAGATTACACCATATCACAAATAAGATTTAACTTAGTAATTGTTATAGATTGTGAATCTTAAATATTAGTATTTAACGAGATAACTTAAAATCTAAATATTAAAAAATTAATAATTAGTCATTTTTATCTGTACATTAAAATGGATAAATAAAAATCAATATATAAATTATTGAGAGACATAAGAATTAGGTTCTAGAGTTTAATCCCAACATTTTAGTTTATTGATCTTTTCTAAACTTATACTTGTTGTAGTATAACTTAATTCTTTTTTCTTTTATATTTTAATCAATTTGAAATGAATTGGATTATTATGAATAATTTTTTTATTACTTGAAAATATATAAGTGATAAACAACACACTATTACACAAGTCCATGTAATTTGACATTATTATTATCACTCTTTGCTATCAATTCCTTAACTAAGTAATTCAAAATTTGATTTCTATTAGAAATATGGTGAATTTAAGAAAAAAATTAAGGAAAGTGGAAAATCAGATTATTTTTCTTAAGAAAAAATAATAGAAAGTAAAAAAAATTGTGAATAATTTAATTGATATAATAATTTAAAATTAATAATAATGAATTATATTAAAGAAATCAATTAAATTAAAATATAATTATTATAATATAAATATATCTTGATTAATGCATTTTTTACTTAAATCTTCTTTTAATTGTAGAAAAAAAATTTAAAGAATTATTTTTTATATTTTATATATTTTCTCTTTTTTACTAACTTTGTTTAACATCTTTACTCTTTACTCTCTTTTCTTTTCTTTTTAAAGGAAAAGGGTTAATGTGATTGTTGAGAGAAGATATTATCACTTAGTATGTGTGTATACTTAAGATACTCACCATATTAGTCATTGTTTGAATAATTTATACCAATAACATAGTAAAAAAAGGCACGATTGTATTAAATAAAAATGACTTGTTTTTATTCAAACTGAATTCAGATATGAATATGGTTTTCTATTATCTCTCTCTCTATATATATATATAATATTTTTGTGGACATGGCATAAACTGTTAAGCTTTCACTGCTTAGATTACAGTGAGCCGTGGTTTGCGTGCGGGCAGCTTTCGATCATGACAGATTAATAATTGATAAATCCAATCTTTTAAGTGTAGCATATGAGAGAAATAAATCCTGTATATACTTGGGGTGTTAAAATTATTCTACTTTAAATTATTTATTTAAATTGTAGAAAATTACTTTTTTCAAGGTCGTGAAATGTTTAAACAAGCCTTTTAAAGAATAAGTAACAAATAAAAAAAGCTTTAAAATACATTTTTATCTTCATTTTTATTTTTTGCTTTAACTTGATAAAATTAAAACAAATTTTACTTTACCTTCAGCTTAGATTTTAAACCTTCACGGGTTTATCTAGATTATATATTTTTAAAATATAATTAATTGATTTTATTTTTTGTTAATATTTCTAAATATAATATATACATACCAATGTTTTTAAGTTATTTTTATCTTAAAATGATGAAGAGCGAGAGAAGAAGTGTTTAAACCAAGAAAATTTGTGTTAAACAAATGAAAATTAGTTCTTGGTATTTATATAGTTTATATAATAAAGAGAAATTATATACTATATTATTATATTTTTATTGAGCATTATGATAACTAGTTGTTTTACATCGATAACAATATAACTGTTTTTCTGGTTGATTTCTACTTTGTAATATATAATAATTTAATATTAAAATGGCGCATTTTAATATTTTATGACTAACTTGTTCTTGGAATTTATAGAGTTCTAATTATACACTATATCATTATATTTTTATGTGAATATTGTGATAATTTTCTTCTTGGAATAACCGTCTTTTTATTTTTCAGTTTATAACTAATATTTGAATGGATGGTTAGAAAAATCATTAAATATAATATTTAAGAATAGTAAATTGGATTACTGGTCATTTATACTAAAGTTAAAACTTCAATTTTAGAAAAACTTCATGTTCTAAAAACAATGTAAAATAGAAGAGGGATGAATAGTGTTTTAACAGGCTTTCAAAAACTTTCTTCACAAAGTCATATATAGTCTACCACATATTAAAAAGAATATTATTAAACTTAGGGATTAAATATTTTAATCATATATAGTCTACCACATATTAAAAAGAATATTATTAAACTTAGGGATTAAATATTTTAATCATGTGTCAAAATTATGTTTCATCATTTAGACAAACTTTGAATTTATTTTGTTTTTATATTTTATAAACAAACGTAAATAATTCTCAATAAATAAAGAGATGATAATAGTGAAATAGAAAACTATGAAGAAAGAAAATAAAAAGATAAAAAGAAATTCTGATGCATCATCAAGAATCGTTTACACGAGTTTATAAAGCATAAGAACGAAATAAGTCCAAAGTTTGGCTCAGGAACAAAAACACCATTTTAAAAAATAATTCTAAGAACTAAAAACATATTTCACCCTTAAACTTAAGTATCATAACAATAGAGATTTTGAACAGAAATAAACAATCACTTTAAAAATTATTGTACTTTAAAATTATTATTATATTTTAAAATCACAATTGAATGTTTGTTAAAAAAATTAAAATAAGGACAACAAGAAAGATAATTTCTATATAATTTTGAATTCACCTTTTAAAAAATTTATCTAACTGCACTAAAAAACTAAAACATCCATACAAGAATTTTTTATAGTTTTTTTTTTCTATTTTTTAATAAATACTTTTTATAATAAGATTTCTCAAGTTCTATTAAGAGTATTTTGGCAAACTTTTTTAGACTTTACAACACATAAATATTAATTACCCAATAAACTATTTTTGAATTATAATACATTTTTTATAAAGGATTTTGAAGACACATATTTAGGTTGGACAAAACTTCTAATATCTTAAAAAAAATATAAAATAAACTTTCTTAGTCTAAATTATACTCTTAAAGATCATAATTGTACTTTTAAGAGGAGAATGATTGAAATGAAAAGCAATTGGTATTTGTACAATATATTTTTTCAGCTTAACTTTTCTTTTGTATTTACTTGTGTAAATATTTTCTTCTTCTAGTTGCCACGTCTTCTTACAACAAAAAATGTTACATGTATAACCATTTGGACTTCATAGTAGGGTGTACACGTTAACAAACTTTATTGTAAAAGAATTTGAACATGGGAACATTAGAGAAAAAACCTTTTGAGATCTTTTCTTCTTAGGCATTCCCTAGAAAAAGGAATCATAGATGCAATGCATTAACTCATCTTTAAAAGATAATAAATTATATATTTCTCAAATCATGTTATTGAAATTACACATATGATAGTTTTGATAGATTCTAACACCTCTCATATGCATGATGTTGCATAGAGAAATAGATTAGATGCATGGTCTATATCCAAGACAAATACTCAAACTAATATGCATTTACATGAATGTCATGAAGACATACTTTAGGACTTATGAGTTGTGTTGCATTAGTATACAAATTAATCATTGTTTTACACTAATCAAAATCATAATTGAAGTTTAATAAACTTTCATCTAACGCATAGATGTAGAATATTTTTTTAATGAAATATACTTACATAATTTCCTTAAAACCAAAACCTCAATGCAAGGAATCACATTAGTAAAAGTGTAAATGTTGTGATAAATTGAAATTATCCTAACTAGTGGATAAACAACCACATTATTATGTAAATTTAAACAAATTCTATTTATAATTTTGATTATTACTTATCTTAATTACTTATTATTTAGTAGAGAAGAAAAGTACAATATTTCTTTTAATTAATCATTTATTACATCACAAGTCACAAGTTTCATTTTGAAAACATTCTGGTATATTTAAATATAATGTCATAAAAAAACTAAATACAAGCATATATGTTATGAGACATCCTATAACTACATATTGATAATAAAGTAATAATGATTAATTACATAAATAGAAGTCCAATGATAATTGTTACTCCTTTTGAGACGTCTCCATGATTCTTCTTTATCTTTGACAAATGTTCAACAATCTTCTCTTTCACCCTGACTCTTCTTCATGTCCTTTTCTTCTTATATGTCTACTATTGATTGAAGTTGCATGTCAGTTCTAGAAAGAGAAAGTTGAATAGAGCTTATTTAAAAACACATTAAGGAATTTTTTCGCAATGGACCTATTATATGCAAGTTAATGTTGTTTAATGATTTTATAATAATTTTCAAGATCCTTTCTATAAAGGGATATTCAAAAGAGATATTCGATAGATAGTGAATGAGTAAAAGAGGTATAATAATAATATTAATTTGTGTTGGTTCACCCAAACAAGGCTCCACCTAGTTTTCCAAATGTAATCAATAGTAAGTTCCACTCTTCAAAGTAAATTACAATTATCATTATTGTCACTTATAGCTTATAACAAGTACATAAAGTCACTCTAGGTTATTTGAGTACACAAGGCCTCTCAAGGCTATCCATTAAAATTTTCCTAAGTTTAGCACTATGTACACACCATCTCTCCATGCTAAGTAAATAATCCACTTCATGTTATACAATAATGAAGTTGTTTGATTATAAGGTTCACCCTCTCTGAAGTGAATATGAAATATGTGTTCTTCTTGCTTTAGAGATTGCTTCACACACATGAAGTACTTACAATTAGACATTCTCTTTATAACTTAGTCGTCTAGAAGATGATATTCAATTTTAACACTTAAAACTTTTAGCATTTTTTTCGCATGTATGAATAATGTGTTTCTCAAGTTTTTTTTAGTGATACAAATAAGAAAAACTTTCTTGATTAATTAAGTAAATTGAAAGGTAAACACAAATATATATATATATATATATGAATCTATATAGTCTTTATATATATATATATATATAAAATAATGCATAACATAGTATACAAATTGGTGGTATATTATTTTTTAGTTTTGTAGACAATTCAATTTTGTAATTTATTTTATTTTATTTTATTGCAAATGGGTATAAACATCCATTTTATTTTTTAAATTGTATTGCGGTTGCTAACTGAATGGTATAGTACTCGACTTTTAAGAGAGACTTTATTTTTCACAAATTTCTACGAAGCAATCAATTCGTCGAGACTATTAGTTAAACTTGTAAAACCACAATTGATCCAAAAGGAATGACATCTTTTTTTGTTAAATGGTTGTGTTTTACTTGTATAAGTGCCCAAAAATTTATTGTTGAAATATGAACGCTTTTAGAGTCATTTCTTGTCACTCTCTTTTTATCTATGTGCTTGACTATGTAGTAATGACAATACCAAAAAGGATTTTCATACATTTATAGTTGTACTTGTGTTAACATCTTTATAAGATAATTGTCCTAGGTCAATTGCAGATATTGAATGATATAACATGCTAAGGATGTGTCTAGCGTAAAACACTTCTAAGGTTGAGTACATTCTACATGACTTGAGTTGTTTGAAGTTAATGCTTGTATAGCATATGCCTATTTTTTTATCTTGATTGTCTTTAAAAAGTCATTAGTTCCTCATAACTCAGTCTCTAACTCTACATCCATATATATATATATATATATATATATATATATATATATATATATATATATCTTTCGTTCTTATTAACTTGAATGACACATAATTTATATCATAAAGATAAACTTCTTAGGCCAAGAAGAATATGATTGTTTGTAGATGACATGATCATGTGACACTTAACTTCTTTATAACTTACATTTGATGTTTCTTGTTTTTATGTAGTGGCATCTGATCTACTTTTGTGGAAGATGTTTTCATGGTCTCATCTACCCTTTACTTCTTGTGCATCTTATATAAAGATTTTCCTTTTTATCATGATTAAGTATCACTTTAAGCTTTTTTTAAGCTTGTTCCACACTAGATGGACATATGAGACACACTAAAATTGTCTTATTTGTTATCATCAATAAAAGTTAAGATATTTAAAACTTTCGTCTTATATGAATTAAACTTGTCATTTCCTTAACCCTGATGTCATCATTGAGAGGAAAAAAAGACTATAGTTTATGTGATGTCTTGGTAGCAATAAATTGAACATTGTATTAGAGTCAAGTAGTGGAAAAGCTAAATCTAGAATCACATTCTTTGGAAACTCTGATCATATTGGAAAACTCAGTGAAGTAGTTGAGCCAAACTTCTTTATTGAAGGTTGTCTATGAACCAATACCATAGGAAATGGAAAGGCATAACATTAGCTCCCTTTGCTGCAATTGAGAAACTTAACTACATGATATGATTGAACATGTCCTTTTCAAACTGGGCTTCGTGAGTCCATTGATTCTTATTGGGTTGCACCACCTTATTTGAAAAGTAATGTATGGATAAATCTCTCCCAACTCTAATACATCAACTACCATTTATCACAACACAAATATGCACATACACATCAATTACATACATTAATAAATTAGTTGCGACATTTTTCACAAGACTCAGAATATCTCATGAACATAGTTTGGGAAAGTCTCAAACCCTCTCCATCATAATTACATGACATTATTTCACCATTCTTGAGTAATAATTGCGAGTTTTAGTCCTTATATAATACATGGATCAAACTTTGTCAATAAGATATGTTAATAATAATAATAATAATATGTAATCACATAAAAATTATATATAATTAAATAAATCTCACATCAAAATGTTGTCTAAGTCAATGTGTTAATAAAATTTTCTAATATTCTAAAATTTCTAACTAATTCATTTTTAAATATTCCAAATTCTAATTAATTATAAAATATTAAAATTCAAGATAAAAATAACGATTAAGTCAAATTATATATCTATTAGAATAAAAGTGCAGGTAAAATAAACCAAGAGGGAGGTGAAATGGTTCTTAATAAAATTAAATATTTTTTGAATTTAATCTTGTTAAAATAGAGTTTAACAAAACCTCCAATATAAATTTAAGTTCTGCTAGATTAAAATCAGAGTATAAAACAAATAAGCAGAATATAAGCTGAAAGTAAAGAGAGTAGGAATAAAGAAAAATACACAGAGTATTTATACTGGTTCGGATCAAAGCAGATCCTACATCAAGTAATTTATCACCTCAACATATAGTGATTTCTACTAACTATCTTAATAATGAAGTTTACAAACTTATAGTGCAACGAAATAAGAAAGACAGCAGGAAGATTTACAAGATATCTTCTTTGTACAAAACAAAGGATGAAACAACACCCCTCTTGAAAACACAAGAGATAAATAACACCTTCCTTGAACACCACAAGGAATGAAAAACACCTCCTTTAAATAACCACAAAGATGAACAACCACTTCCTTGATCTCACAAAGAATGAACACCTCCTTTGAATAACCACAAAGGATGAAACAAGTTTGAACACTAGCAGCAGAACAACTTTCACTTTGATCTTTATAGGTTTCTTTTGAAAGCTCTGGCCCCTTTTGTATTTATAGGAAAAGAGGAGCGCAAGATTATGTAGAATATGAAAATGTTTAGAGTAATCAATTATTACTTGAGATAATCGATTATTTCAGAGAGTAATTGAAAAATAAAAGTCTGCCGATCATAATCGATTATTTCGCAAGATAATAAATTATTTTAAGTATGATAATTGATTATTCCAGCGATTATTTCAACTTTAAAAAGAGTTGAGTACATGTTATGATCTTCAACATAATTCCTAACTATTATAAGTAAACATATACACAAAAATGCAAGATTTAAACTTTCACTAGATTTCAAGACTTCAACCATAAAAGTTCATCTTTTTCTTTTACAATCATCATCATTCAAATAATTATCCTTTAAATATTTCTAAAAATACTTCTTCGTTCTTAGATTAATAATATCAATAATCAATAATTACATATATATATATATATATATAAATTAATATATAAATTAATAACGTTTGACAGTCTAACATGATTATTCTAGAAGTAACCGTGAAATGTCAAACTCATTGCTAATTTTGCACAATTCATTCCCTGTTATTTTAATTTCCTCTTTCCTTTAACATAATATATTACCAGGGAAAAATAATTGTATGACCCCATCAAACACTTATAAGTGAAATTAAATATTCTAATTTTATATAAATCTAATGACTAATAAAAGTCTCTAATACAAACTTCACAAATTTTGAAAATAAGAATTAATTCAATAAAATTTATTTCTATCTAGTTTCGACATCTTTATGTTCCTAATTCATTCAAACTTTATGGAAAAATAATTAATATAGTCAATTTTAAAAGCGTAATTACAGTTGAACTAACTCAAAATGTAACGAGATCATTCCAATATTCGGGCAAAAAAATTAAGAGGTAACTAGGTGATTAAGACCATAATCAAATATTAAGGTCATATTAGACACCTAACCTGAGAAATAAAAACCCATTAAAATATGGATAAATGAAAACACATTTATTATTTCATTAATTACTTATTTGATTAAGCATCAAAATGTCTTTAGCAAGACATCTTGCAAATTCATAACTCAAATAAACGAAATGATATATCCCAAACTTAAATTAGAATCATCTTGAATTTGAATTAGAAAATGTTTTACCAAAAAATTAGAAACACGATAAGTCAAAAGTAAGAGATTTTGTGGCCTTGTAAAAACATGAGTTAAAAATGATATTTTGTAGCATTTTTTATTCTGGAAGAAAAAATGGGAATATGAACATTTGGAAGTTTTCAATTCCAAACTCTACAACAATTTCAATGGTAGTGCCTAGCAAAAAAAGGCATTACTAAGTGGATTTATATTCCAAATGTGGACATTCCGATCAACTTGGAGTGACTAATTCCTTTACGAGTCCTTTCGTTCTAGGATCCTTAGAGTTGACACTTTCATATTTTTCACATTTATATTTATGGGTTGCCTAAATTCCAGTAATATTGGGAAAAATATAATTAAATTATATATTATTTGAGATATTTATAATGTACCGTTAAATAATTAGTCCAACTTGTTGTAAAACAAATACTAATATCAAATGTTAAAAATAATTTTTTTTTTCACATTATTTTTATTATTTTCAAAAGCCATTTTAAGTTCAGATGTATCCGCAAAGGGCTAGAGATACCCATTTATCCATAAAGATGATATTTAGGTAGCCCAACAGGAATAAGATTCCACACACCTGCCCTGTGTTATTGTCTACATATAATTCTATTTTGACCATAAAATTGTGCTTTTTTTCATTGACCTTTCAAGTTTTAAAGGGCTAAAAAGGATCACAAACTAGCTCAAAATTATAGCAGCTGATAAAAAGAGGCATGTATAGCAAGTTTGGTTTGACATTCTAACCATTAAATGTGAGTATTAAGTAAACAAATACAGTGTCAATAAATCAGGGGGCTTCATGGGTTCAGTTGGGGACAAATTTTGCCAAAAAAAAAGCTTGCAATCAAAAGGAAAATAAAACTTATGAGCCAAACTTAAACCTAAAAGGAAGGAGGAGAAATGTTATAGAAAACATGTAAAGTAGACTTAGAGCATCAAGTTGACAACATAATATTTTAATTTATATTTTATGGATTATTTTGTTTTTTTTCTCTCTATTTAGAGATTTTATAATAAATTATTTAAATTTTAATTTATTAATTCTTTAACATTACACTTATATATAATTTAAATAAATATTTTTTTAATTTATTCTCCTTGAATCTCATTTAAGATCTTGAGTTATTTTTATTGTTATATTATTATATTTTAGTACGAGAGTTTTGTAACTTAAATTTTAAGATTACAACTTTGAGTGATCCTTAAAATAGAGATTTTACTATAAAAAAAATCCATTTATTTACATTGATTGAGCAACTTCTTTCATTCTTCAATATTTAAATATAAGTATACCCTTTTTATTTGTTCAAATTAGTTTTTTTTATGTACTATAGGTTCATAAGATATCATTTTTGTTAAAAAATAGAATAATGACCTTTAATAATGAATGAAAAACGACTACAACTGTCATGGAAAAAAATCAGAATAATTTTTTAACTAAATAATATTTTCATGTTTATTAACAATTCTATTGGGCAAGATTAGCCATAATAATAATGGAATCAACTACATGATAATAATACTTTTTCTGTATCTAAATAAGAGTCGTTTTAAGGAAAGAAATTCATATTATCTGTCGTTTGTAAATTTTAATAATGCATTAATTATTTTTTAGCAACTATACCCTTATTTTAAAAAATATAAAAATAATTAAATAATTCTTTTTTATGAGACTTTAATGGACCAGCTGTTTGTATTAACCAATTATTTTTTATCTTTTTATTTACTTTTTTGTCAATTAATAAATTTCATTTAATTTTTTAAAAGTATTATTAAAAAAAAAATTAAAAATTTATTATAAATTATAAGAGTTACTATTTTTATTAATATATGTAAAAAAATCTTAAACTATTTTTATGTAAAAATAAATTGAATAATATTATATACTAGAATTCAGAATCCATGATAAAGAAAAAGACACGCACACAATCATTATGCTTTTGCATCCGAAGTGAACTTCAGTGGAATCAGGGAAAAAAAAAACACAAGTGACTCAGTAAGCCAATCTGGTAGCGCCATTTTGTTGTTCTTGGTATGTTCCAGATTTCCGCACATACTATGTTAAAACTTGAAACACGTGAAAAAGTAAAAATATCAGAGATAATTGTTGGTGGAACATATTATTCGCAGGTACTGAGATCACATCAGAGGAACAAATTGATACTATACGTTTCCTTTTCTTCTTTTTTGGCAATCATGCAAATTCAGAATCGGAGTTCGTAATTTTAAGCCACACGAGGAGAGAAGTGAGATACCCGTGTTGGAGTGCTTTCTGGTTTAGTGCTCTGGTAGTAAAAGTAAGAAAAAATAAATAAAGGAGAAAAAGAGTAAAATAAAGGAAGAAATATTATTTTCATGTACCACTTGTCATTTTCATCACATTCTAACAATATTCTTTCACTCATTTGCTAAACCTATCACACCCTTTCTTTCTTTATTATTTATTAACCTTTTAAATAATTAATCCTCCATTTCATTCCCATGTGGGACTAACCACTAACCACAACAAACAAAATAATATAATAACAATTCAAAATTAATTATATAATATTTTTATTTATGTAAACATAGGTGCGTCAGCGTCTATTTGTTTGCATTTTTATTTTAATATATTAATTATGTTATATAAATATATTTATAAATTAATATATAATTTAGAAATAAATATTAAAATAAAAAATATTATATTATTATATATTTTAAATATATATGTTGAAAAAAAATATTAATTTACAATCTCTTACAAATTGTAAGAATAAATTATTTTTTTAATTGAAATATAAATATAAATTGGTGTTTTAGATGTGTTTAAATTTTATTATAATTTATAAGTTAATTTTTTGTTAATATATTTTTTATTAAAATATAAAAACAATTCACTAATTATTAAGTAAGAAACACAATTTACTTTTAAAACATTATTCTTAATTATTTATAGAATATATCATTCATGTTTTTTTGTGTTTTAAAAAATTACATAGAAGATATTCAATATTACTTATGATCCACTTATATCCTAACTACACCCAATATTTTTAACATTTCTATTAGTTGGTCCTTACTTTATTATTGATAGAAAAGAAAATTGTAATAACGTCAAATTATTTTTAAGCAATTCTTACTTTTTAAAACTATAGTCTTCATTTTCATAGTTTCTATAAATAAAAATGTTGTAAAATAATTATGCAAACATAATAATATAGAAATAATGAAAATTAAAGAATTTATTAATTTAGTATGTTATATGAGATTTATATGTCATTTGCATTATTTGTTATATTAATGGTATCCAATAGAATCTCATTTTTAGTATTTTTTTTATAATTTTTTCTTCTTCTAGTCTAGATAATAATTAAAATTTATATTTTTTCTAGTCATTTTCCATATTTTATTTACAACTATAATTTATTTTTTCTCTTTGTTTTTTTACTGTTGGTTTTGAATTATTTATATTTTTCATTTTATTATATTAACTATTAAAAAAGAAAGGAAAACCATTTTTTGGAAGACGAAGTTTTAAGACAAGTAGAATTTGTTTTTTGTAATTACGTTTGTGATTCTTTAGTTAATTTAATTTAAAAATAAAATAATATTTTATTTTTAAATTTGAAAAGAAGAATAAGTTATTTAGTTATTTTAAAAGAAAAAAAGTTAATTAACTATTTCTTTTATTTAATACATGACTTTTTATTTATTAAAGAGTAAAATTATCTAACTAAAATATAAATTTAAATTTAAATAAAAAAATCAAATAATTTAATTATCCAAGAAAAATAATACTTAAATTAATATAAAATATAAAAAATAAATATTTAAATACTTAAATAATTTTAATTTTAATTTAATTTAAAAGATAATTTTTTATTATAATTATAATTTTTGAATTTAAATTTAAAGAAAAACAGTAGTTGATTAAATTTGAAAAAAAGTAGGTTTTTATTATATTTGTGTAAGGGAAATCTTCTTTATATTTTTATAGAAAATTTATTTTTTTATAATTTTTACATATGATTTTCTTATTGTATATGTGGATTTATTTTATTATAAATAATTAATTGAATATAAAAAGAATTATTGAAATTATAATTTTTTAATTTAAATTTTGAAAAGAGAAAAGTTAATTGAATTTAAATTTGAAAAAAATTGTAATTTTTTATTATATTTGTGATTTTTAAATTTAAATTTGAATAAAAGGTTGTTAATTAAATTTCAAAAAATAGTTATAAACTTTTAAGAGTAAAATACGAAAAAAAATTGTAGAAGAAAAATCTCTTTTATATATTGTTATATATCGTCATTTATCCTTCCACCTCTACATATGCAGAGAGAATGATAGAAAAATCTTTGAATAAAAAATAATTATAGAAAAATATGAAAAAAAACAAAATCAAAATATGAAAATAAAATTTAAAAATAAAAAAAAAATAGTTACATTTTACAGAATGAGAAATAATAGTAGAATAAGAAATTCTAAAAAAGAACATTATCTTCTATCCCTCCTACATTCTACCTCCACACGCGTGGTGAGAATGAAATCTTTATATAAAAAAAGTAAAAAATAATAATCAAATTATGAAAAATAATTTTAAAAAAATGCTAATAAAAAAATAAATATCATTTAAAGAATAAGAAATAATCTTAAAATAAGAAAACTTAAAGGAGAACATTACCTTTTATTCTTCACCATTTGATCTTGCTACTACTTTCCACTCATAATTTTCATCCATAGTATCATCTATGCATTGTTCTGTGAATGAAAAAAGAGAATGATAATAACATTCTTGAGATGAAAAAGTTTTTTTTTAAATGAAGAATGTGAAAAGTTAAAAAAATATATAATAATATCAACAAAATAAGTATAATTTAAAGAATTAGAAATAACCCTAGAATAAGAAACTTTGGAGAAGAACATTACATTTTACCCTCCACTATTTGATTTCATAGTCTTCTTCTATAATATCATTTACACGTCTCTTTCGTATATGTACCACAATTTACAATATTGTAAGGTAAAAGATGAAAGAAGAGAAAGAAGGTGATGTTCTTAAGATGAGAAAGATTCTTAAAAATAAAATGTGAGAAGTTAAAGTTAAAAAAAATATAAAGATGGAGAAATTATTTCTTTTCAATTAAATTTAATATTCATTATTATTGAAAAGTAATTTTTGAAATGATAAAATAGGAATATTGAAATATATACACCAAAAAGTGGTTACAAAATGAAAATCCCTTTTATATATTGTTATAGATAAATAGAAAATACACTCCTTAATTAAATAGCATGCCAAAAATAATTTTATTATTTTAATTCAAAATATTTTTTATTATTTTAATTAATACCTTTTTACGTTTGTCATACATGAATTTAGAAAGTTACCTTAAAGACACTATCAGAAAAATAATTTATGAAGTTCAATAAAGAAAAAAAAACAATTTGATTAAAAAAAATTGGGCATTCTTCTTAAATTCTATGGTCTTACACTCTATTCTAACTTTAAAAAAAATACAAAACTCTATAATACCATGTTAGGGTTTTTAACAAACAATAATTATGCCTAACCACATGTTTCTACCCATATAGAACTAAAATTTCAACACAGTTATATATTAATCCTTATGAACTCATACCTCAATTCAAGATGAAAATAGAATACAGAAGCTTGCCTAAATTTGTCATTGAGAATAATGAAGGTGATGAGATTAACAACGGGTATGTGATCTTCCAAATGTAGAGTAGATTAAATTCCCTCTTGCGTTTCTCTTCTGATGGGATGAAAAGAAAAGAATGTGAATAATACGTTTTGTCATTGCTTTACAAAATGAGGACCATAACCCTTTTATTTAACTTCCATCACTTACCTTCAAAATTTTAATATTTCTAATTTGGCTCCTCATCAAATTAAAAAATATTACTTATGGTATCTATACAATTAGCCTTTCATGACATATATGCCCTTATTTGTAATTTTTATATTAATTAGACCACTTGAATATTTTGGCTAATAAAATAATGGTCTTAACACATTTAATTATGTAATATATGTATGTATGATCCAAAATTGCTAACAATGTCCACTGGTCACAAATATATATATATATATATATATATATATATATATATATCCTTACAATCCTTATAAATGTGTTAGACTTTATAAGCTCAAAATTTGCCATTACATGCCTTCAACATATTCTAAAAATCTCGTCCATTGATTACATCCACTCATAGAACCATACTAGTGTTGGCATATTTCAAGAACAAGTGTTGATGAAGTCCTCTCAATATTTCATGAAGATTCAAAGTTTTGATGATGAAGATTTAAAGTTCTCCAAACAACATTAAAGACTTGTGTCATCTCACAAAGGAAGGTTGCTTGATGAAAAAGGCAAGGCATAAAGAATGTTTAAAGCTTTCAAGAGAGAAGATTGATGAAGATTTTCTCAAGTGCTGGAGTTTCAAGTTTAGAAGTTTTTATTTTGGGTGATGGATGAAAAGAGTAAGTCAAAAATCCCATTCAAGACCATTTCAAACTTGAGAGCAAGTAGTTTTCTCGCAAAAATGTTTTTTTACACTTTTAATCGATTATGATACGTAGTCTAATCGATTATTTCACTTAAAATTTGAATCAAAATAGTTTAACGAACAAAATAATCAATTAAGTATTTTTGATAATCGATTATATTGATTCTGGATTAATATAATCGATTATGGCCTTAATCTAATCGATTATATCAGGCAAAATGAGTTTTCCAGTTTTTAACTCGATTAAGCTTTTTAGATAATCGATTAAATAAGTCGTTTTTGCGAATTCAATGCTGAATCAACCTAAGAATAGAAACTTTGATGTATTTTCGAATTATAAAATGAAAGAGAATGTCTTAGGTTCAACACATCTGATTAAAGACAGTATTCTAAGTGTTCTTGCTCTATAGTTTTTCAAAACCGCTTTCTTGCTCTCTCAAGGTTGATCAAAGTCTTTGGAAGTAGTGATCTTTGTGCTTAAGCTTTCATTCAGCACTCAATCAGGTGTTTTCTTTTACTGTTTTTCTAAACGGGTATAATTCATCCCTTGGATCTGTTCTAAGGGAGGTGTGTTCATCTCTTGTGTGTCAAGAGAGGTGGGAATCATCCTTAGTGTGTCTGAGGAGGTGTTTCATCCTTAGTGTGTCTAAGGAGGTGTTTCCTTTATCTTTATTTGTTATTGCATGAATTGGTGTTTGTAATTTCAATTAAAGATAGTGGGGTGATCATCACGTATTTGTGGTGATTGGGAACTGGACGTAGGATTGGCCTAATCCGAACCAGTATAAATCTCTGTGTTCTTTCTCTTTCCTATCTCTTTTTATTGTGGATCATATTAACAATTGCAATTCAAACTGCGCTCATCTAAGGTTAAGGATAATCCGCATCCTGATTTTAAAACATTTATTTAAAATCTGGAAAATTATTTTAAAGAGAAAAAGTTTCTTAAAAATCCAATTCACCCCCCTCTTGATTTTTACACTGTCGTTTATTTCTAACAAATAGTTTTCATTGCATCAATCAACACTACACCCATAAATGATCACTAATGTTGACAATATCAAATGACATAGACTCATCATGAAATGTGTAGCATGAAAATTACATGGAGGTGGCTTGTACACATCTATTTTCACCTGGTCCTACTTTACCTCAATGAGATCATTTAATAACCTTAATCGATCAAGTTTAATAACTAAATAATAAAATATATATATATATATATATATATATATATATGTTAGGTGCGGAAATATATCAAGAAGGGGGGGGATGAATTGATATATGAATTTATTTCAAAACTGTTTCGTTTCAGAAATTTACTGATGCAGTTCAGAGTAAAATAGTTGACTAATTATTGTGAATTAGCCTGTTAGTTCAACATGCAGATATTAAGAGATGATGAAGGATAAGAAAGAAAAACACCAGGGATTATACTGGTTCGTTCTTTATGCAAGAACTACATCCAGTTGGTGATCTGTAACTCTAACCGATCTTAATCACTATCAAATTTGAAGTCTTTACAAACAACTTTTCTAAAGACTACAAGAAACACAAAGATCCTATTCTAAACCCTATAGAACTGATCTTAAAACCCTGACTCACACTGAGTCAATGTGATCACCCCAATCACAGATAACTGGGTTTGCAAACCCACTAAGAAATCTCTACCCAGAGATCAAAAGAATACAATGAAAAGTAAAAAACAAGACTCTCTTGAAAAACTGAAATTGTAAATGAATTCTGCTGATTCTTTCTTGCACTGATCTTTTGCAACTTTGTATGTATTCTCTCGTATTCTTTCGCACTCAGATTCATCCTTGAGAGTTGTATTTATAGGCAAAGATAAGAGCTTTGGGTCGTGCTTTGTTGAGAGTCTTTACAAACGCGTTTTGCTATTTTCTGCATAAAAGAGGTCCTGAAACAAAATAGTTAACTAAACAACAGAACAGTTAGCTATTTTCATTAAACTCATATTCCTGGTACATTAATGATAATAGTCGACTAACATAATAGAATTAGTAGACTAATTGATGATTAACATAAACAGCAG
Source organism: Lablab purpureus (assembly GCA_030347555.1). NCBI lineage: Eukaryota > Viridiplantae > Streptophyta > Magnoliopsida > Fabales > Fabaceae > Lablab > Lablab purpureus. Next base: position 19,036,292 of record CM059256.1, on the reverse strand, counting down.
GCTATTATATCTGAATTAGCGAACTATAAAAAGATAATCTAACATATTATCACAATCATAATCATTCATCAAAGTTCCAGAATATCCTTAAACATCATCAAATCCTTTAAAACATCATCAAATAAAAAATCATCAACAAACTCCCCCTATTTGATGATGTCAACCTGCAAAACCTGTAGAAAATCAAGGAGAAGAGATGGAAGATTATCTCTCCCTTTGACATTAGCAAATAGCAGATATAAGCAGTAGATATAAGCATAAAATATGTGTATAGGTAATATTACAGACCCAAATTGTTCAAAATGCAGAAGCATATTATCGAAAATAAAAGCAGAAACAGTAAAGATTAGGCTTTATCATCATCTTCATCCTCATCTTCCTCATCATCATCATCATCTGCAGTATCATCCTCTTCCATTGCAACAGTGTTTGGTGCATAGGAGCCATCAAAGCTTTCCACTGTAACTTGGAGTTCAGAAAGTTGCTGTTGGATAAGCTCAATCTCATTGTCTATATTTGTGAACCTGGCTACCATAGTCTCATTTGTATTTCGCTGCATAGAAGTAAGCACATTTAGTCTAGAAATTAACATGCATTCAAATTCAGACATTGGAATTCCCTGGTATGTAGGAGGTGCTGAATATGGAACCATTTGGTATGCAGAGTAGTCTTGTTGGTTCCCTGATGAAGTGCCATCATTAATGGATGATCTTGGTGCAGAAGAGGAGGATCCAGCTTCAAATATCCACTCATCATTGACCTTTGACAAAACCATCTTTCTGAGATAGTAGTTGTCAAACAGGTGCTTGTGATTGATGATTCTTGTGGTTTCTCCTTCTATTGGGAAGTTGAAGTGGTCCAGAAACTTTAAAATGAGGATGGCATAAGGGAGCTTATGGTCATTGAGACGCTTGGGTTTGAACATATGCCCTTTGATTACATACACCCAATTCACCTTGATGTTGTTTTTCATGCAATGGATCAAGGCTAAGTCTTCTTCCATGAGTTGAGCATGGTTACTCCCCCTGGGTATAAGCTGCCAAGCAAGAATAAAAGCCAATAATCTCTCATCCCGCTTCATCTTACCAACATTGTACTTGAGAATAGCAGCTTCATTGACATTGCGCATGCAGGATTTAAAAACAGCATCCTTATTGAAATTTGGTACTAATGTTGTATTCCCTTTGCTAATCTTTACTCCTTCATTTTTCAGTCCAGCAATCCTTCTCCATAAGGAATTTTCTATTCTAATTTCTCTTCCTCTCACTTGAGATATTAGCACATTGTTTTCAACCTTCAGGTTAGCATAAAACAGTTTAATTAAATCAATGTAGAAGTTACCTTCCAATTCCACAAACTGTCTTAGCCCTTGTGCTTGAAGATTATTCTTCACAAAAACCAGATTCTCATTGTTCAGCCAGTTGAACTTCAGTATTTTTGGAGTGAGGACCAGCTTCCTCTGCATCTTTATCTCGACAGCTTCAACGATTTCATTTCTCTCTTCATGCTCTGATTCAGTTTCCTCTTCTGAATCGCTTTCTGCAGCAGGCATTGGTTGAGGAAGCTTCACACGAACCATGTATCTTTTTGGAAATCTTCTTTCAGTTGGATTGGAGGGTCCAACAGATGATTCTGGAATCTGAATTGGTTGAGCTGTAGACCCAGAGGTGGAACCTCTGTTTCTGTTTGTTCTAGCTGTGTGGGCATGCGATTTCTGGAAGATCTTCTTAGTCTTTGAAAAGCATTTGGAATGGGTGCATCAGAGTCATCATCGCTCTCTACTAGAAAATACTCGTTGGTAGACATTTTAGATGTGAAAATGCAGCAGTATAGTGATGCACAGTTGTGGTATTTGATATGCAGAAAGATTAGAATTATATAGAAAGATTGAGAGGCATGGTCAAACTAATATTAATCAGTGAATATTTTGAAAAGATATGCACTCAATCATTGATGCTCAAGGTCAAAAAAATGCAGAGAGAATATGTTGAGAAATGGAAATTCAGTTTTGCAAAACCAATAAAGTAACCTCACATGCTTCCAAAATTGTTCAAGCTTTGAATGACAGAAGACCCAATGTACGAATTGGTCATTAACTGATTCGGTTTGAATTATTTTGAAGAAATTTAAACTGATTTCTTGAAAACCCAATTGAATTTAATTGTAGTTATTGAAATTAGTCAACTAGTCAAAGCAATTAGTAGGCACATTAAATGAAATACGTCAGTTATTTCAAGGAAATAAGCAAGCTATTTTATGCAACAGTAAAACAATTATGCCAGTTAAGTGAAATAAGTCGATTGTTACAAGAAATTAACAAACTAAAATCTGCAGCAGTATAATATTTTTGTCAGTTAAAATGAAATAAGTCAACTATTTCACAGAATTAACAAACTGTTTATCTCAACAGCAGAACATTTAAGAAAGATGATTGATGTTTAGGATTCCTAACTCATTTCTTAGTTTGAAAAACCTGTCACGGCCTAGAGGCTTAGTGAAAATGTCAGCTAATTGGTCATTAGTTGAAATGAAATCAATCCTACAATCTTTCTTTTCAATGTGATCTCTTATAAAATGGTGCCTTATTTCAATATGCTTAGTTCTAGAATGCTGAATAGGATTCTTAGTTAGATTGATTGCACTGGTATTATCACAAAGTATGGGAATATCAAAAAGATGTAAATAAAAATCACATAGCTGTTGTTTTAACCATAGAATCTATGCAGTGCAACTACCAGCAGCAATGTATTCAGCTTCAGTTATAGATAATGCTACACAAGCTTGTTTCTTGCTGGTCCATGATATCAAGCAGTTCCCAAAGAGATGGCATGTTCCACTTGTGCTTTTTCTATCCAATTTGCAGCCTGCAAAATCAGAATCAGTATAGCCAACTAAATTCAATTCATTACCAGTGGAATACCATAGCCCAACATTCACTGTTCCTTTGAGATACTTGAGAATTCGTTTTGCTGCAGTGAGATGTGATTCCTTTGGATTGACTTGAAATCTTGCACATAGACACACAACAAACATTATGTCAGGTCTGCTAGCTGTTATGTATAGCAAAGAACCAATCAATCCTCTGTACATAGTTGCATCAACTGATTTTCCTTTTTCATCCAAGTCAAGATAGCAACTTGAAGACATAGGAGTTGAGGTTTCTTTGCAACTTTCCATGTTGAACTTCTTTAATAACTCATTGCAGTATTTTGTTTGATTTATGAAGGTTCCATTATCCAGCTGTTTAACCTGCAATCTTAGAAAGAAATTTAATTCTCCCATCATAGACATCTCAAATTCACCTTTCATAGAATCTGCAAATTCTTGGCAAAGAGATTGATTAGATGAACCAAAAATGATATCATCAACATAAATCTGCACTAATATGAGTTCATTATCAACTTTCTTAGTAAAAAGAGTTTTGTCAACAACTCCTCTTTTAAAACCTTGTGATATGAGAAAAGTTGTAAGTCTTTCATACCATTGCCTAGGTGCTTGTTTGAGACCATACAAAGCCTTTTTGAGTTTGTATACATGATTAGGAAGCTTAAAATCAACAAAACCAGGTGGTTGTTCAACATACACATCTTCATTAATGAAGCCATTTAGAAAAGCACTCTTGACATCCATTTGAAAAAATTTGAAGCCTTTAAGACAAGCAAATGCAAGCAACAATCTAATAGCTTCTAATCTAGCTACAGGTGCATAGGTTTCATCAAAATACCTTCTTCTTGATTATAGCCTTTGGCAACTAATCTAGCTTTATTCCTAGTGATTATACCATTTTCATCAAGCTTGTTCCTAAAAACCCATTTGGTTCCTATAACATTCATATTGTTCTTTCTAGGTACAAGAAACCAAACATCATTTCTAACAAACTAATTTAATTCATCATGCATAGCAGAAATCCAGTTGTCATCAAGCAAAGCATCATTTATGTTCTTAAGTTCAATTTGAGACACAAAAGCCATGTGATTGCAGAAATCATTTAAAGAATTTCGAGTTGTAACTCCCTTTTCAACATTTCCAATGATGTTATCTAGAGACAATCCTTTTTGAGTCCTCCAGGATTTAGATAAGGCATTGTCTGTTGCAAAGTAGTCGACTGATCTAGAGTTATAGTCGACTGGTTCATCTTGTCTGTCAGCATCAGCAGATTTTTCTACATAATCTTCATTCTTTTATGATTTTTCAGACTTTTCATCATCTGAACCTGCAAGGGAATTACCTTTTCTCTCTTTTTGACATAAGAACTCATCAAATACAACATGAATTGATTCTTCTACAGTCAAGTTCTTTTTGTTAAAAACACGATAGGCTTTGCTATTCATAGAATAACCTAAGAATATACCATCATCAGCTTTTTCATCAAACTTACCTAAAAATGCTTTTCTATTGTTTAATATGAAGCACCTGCAACCAAAAACTTTGAAGTATGCAATACTAGGAGTTCTTCCATTCAAAAGTTCATAAGGAGTTTTATCAAGAATAGGTCTTAGTAACACTCTATTAATCACATAGCAAGCTGTAGAAACTGCATCCGCCCAAAAGTACTTAGGAAGCTTGAATTCACTTAACATGGTTCCTACACATTCTTGAAGTGTTCTATTCTTTCTTTCAACAACTCCATTTTGTTGTGGAGTTCTAGGAGCAGAAAAGTTGTGAGATATGCCATGTTTTGAACAAAACTTTTCAAAATGAATGTTTTGAAATTCAGTTCCATGATCACTTCTCAAAGAAACAATGTTAAGATCTTTTTCATTTGAAATAATCTTTGCAAATTTCTTGAATGCATGGAATGTTTCATCTTTGGAAGAAAGAAATAATGTCCAAGTGAATCTTGAAAAATCATCAACAATGACAAGAACATATGAATTATTACCAAGACTTACAGTTCTTGATGGACCAAATAGATCAAGATGTAATAGCTCAAGTGGTCTTCTTGTTGAGATGATGTTCTTAGACTCAAATGAGTTTCTTGATTGCTTTCCTTTTTGGCAATATGCACATACCTTGTCCTTCACAAATTTGACATTTGGAAGGCCTCTAACTAGACTTTTGCAGCTGATTTTGTTTAATAACTGCATGTTAATGTGTCCACATCTTCTATGCCAAAGCCAACCTTCATCTTCTTTGGTCAACAAGCAAATGTTTTTGAGATTTGAGGGCTCAATGTCCAGCATATATACATTGTTTGTTCTTCTTCCAATGTGCATAATATCTACAGTTTTACAGTTGTATATAACACAAAATTCTGCATCAAAAGTGACATTCATACCTTTGTCACATAGTTGACTTATACTTAGCAGATTGTGTTTCAATCCTTCAACAAAGACTACATCCTTTATCTGTGAAGAAGAGAAGTTTCCTACATCTCCAGAACCTTTAATTTTGCCCTTGTTATTGTCTCCAAAAGTAACAGAACCAGCTTCATATGCCTTGAAATTTATCAGCTTTGATTTGTCACCTGTCATATGTTTAGAGCAACCACTATCTAAATACCATAAAGCTCTCTTTGCTCTTTGACCGATCTGCAAAACAAAGTTAGTTTAGATATATAGGTCCCCAAAACAAGTTGGGTCCTTTAGAGTTAGGAACAACATATGATTTGGGTTTCCAATAGTATTCACCTCTTGAAATGCCAAAATTCTTGATATAGCAATATCTAGATATATGTCCATTTTTCAAGCAATAAGAACACTTTTTAAATCTGTTACTTGGGTAAGATTTATACTTTGCAGCAGGATAATGTTTTGTAGATTTTCCAAAACCAAGACCATTTCTATTAGAATATCCAATTTGAGAATCTAATAGTTGATTAAGTGTATTATGACCAATTTGAAACTTTCCTAATGTTTTAATCAGATAACCAACTTTATTTTGGAGATTTATGCAGTTTTCACACTTTGCAGAATTGATTTTATCACATTCAGATTTATCAGATTCTATCTGGTTTTTCAGTTCTAGGACTCTGTCTTTTAGTTGACTGTTTTCATCTTTCAGTCTGCTATTATGATTTTCTAGTTCCTGCAATTTATTTTCTAACCAGCTATTCATTCCTTTTAGTCGATTATTTTGATGATCCAGCTTTCTTGCTTCATTATGTAGTTCTTTGAATGCCTCAAACAAGGTGTCATAATTCTCACTAGTATCAGATTCACAAATACTCACTTGGCTTGATGTTTCTTCATTAGCAACTAGGCACAAATTGGCTTGATTTTCAGATTCAAAATCTGAAGTTGATGACTTGCTGGAATCACTTTCATCCCAGGCCATGTATGCTTTCTTCCCTTTCTTGAAGTGAGAAACACGTTTCTCTTTGTCTCTTCTTTCTTTTCTATCTGGGCTTCTTTCTTTTCTTTGATTCAATAGAGGACAATCTATCTTGACATGTCCTAATTGCCCACAATTAAAGCAAGAGAAATTAGAGGAATTGAAATCAGATTTTCTGGTGTACCTTTTCTGATTTTCTTGAAATCTGTCTTTTGGGTTATTCTTCCTCTTTAGGAACTTTCCAAACTTCTTAACCAGCATTGCAAATTCTGTACTATCATCTTCTTTCTCTTCATCACTCTTTAAGCATTCCTTGGCTTTTAGTGCAAGACTCTTGTTCTTTTTATCAGAACTCTCCAGCTGATCAAGTCTGCTCAACTCCAGTTCATGTTCCCTCAGTTTCCTAAACAAGGTGGCTATATTCATGACAGATAAGTCCTTTGTTTCAATGATTGCAGTGACTTTCGGCTGTCAGCTTCTACTTAGGCACTTGAGAACCTTTATGTTGAGTTCTTCATCATCAAATTTCTTCCCCAGACCCAACAGATGGTTCACAATATGTGTAAAACGTTTCTGCACGTCTTGGATGCTCTCTCCATGTTGCATCCTAAACATTTCATACTCTTGGATGAGGGTGTGCTTTCTTGCTCTCTTAACTTCTAATGTACCTTCATGGGTAACTTGTAGAATATCCCACATTTCTTTTGCTGTTGTGCATTGAGAGACCCTGAAAAACTCATCAAGATTTAGAGCAGATGTTAAAATGTTTTTGGCCTTACTGTCAAACTGAGCTTTTTTGTTTTCTGCATCAGTCCATGTTTCCCATGGCTTTTCAATCAATTTTCCATCTTCATTCTTCACTGTTGGAATGAAAGGACCATTAATCACTGCATCCCAAACGCCTCTATCAACAGATTCGAAGAATATCTTCATTCTGGCTTTCCAGAAGGGGTAGTTCGCTCCAACAAAGAGTGGAGGTTTGTTGGTAGATGCTCCTTCAGCAAAAGGTAGCTTATCACCCATCTTGGATCTTTCTTTAGTATCTTTCAATTACCTGCTCTTGATACCAATTGTTAGGTGCGGAAATATATTAAGAAGGGGGGGGGGTTGAATTGATATATGAATTTATTTCAAAACTGTTTCGTTTCAGAAATTTACTGATGCAGTTCAGAGTAAAATAGTTGACTGATTATTGTGAATTAGCCTGTTAGTTCAACATGCAGATATTAAGAGATGATGAAGGATAAGAAAGAAAAACACCAGGGATTATACTGGTTCGTTCTTTATGCAAGAACTACATTCAGTTGGTGATCTGTAACTCTAACAGATCTTAATCACTATCAAATTTGAAGTCTTTACAAACAATCTTTCTAAAGACTACAAGAAACACAAAGATCCTATTCTAAACCCTATAGAACTGATCTTAAAACCCTGACTCACACTAAGTCAATGTGATCACCCCAATCACAGATATCTGGGTTCGCAAACCCACTAAGAAATCTCTACCAAGAGATCAAAAGAATACAATGAAAAGTAAAAAACAAGACTCTCTTGAAAAACTGAAATTGTAAATGAATTCTGCTGATTCTTTCTTGCACTGATCTTTTGCAACTTTGTATGTATTCTTTCGCACTCATATTCATCCTTGAGAGTTGTATTTATAGGCAAAGATAAGAGCTTTGGGTCGTGCTTTGTTGAGAGTCTTTACAAACACGTTCTGCTATTTTCTGCATAAAAGAGGTCCTGAAACAAAATAGTTGACTAAACAACAGAACAGTTATCTATTTTCATTAAACTCATATTCCTGGTACATTAATGATAATAGTCGACTAACATAATAGAATTAGTAGACTAATTGATGATTAACATAAATAGCAGGCTATTATATCTCAATTAGCTAACTATAAAAAGATAATCTAACATATTATCACAATCATAATCATTCATCAAAGTTCGAGAATATCCTTAAACATCATCAAATCCTTTAAAACATCATCAAATCAAAAATCATCAACAATATATAACCAAATTATCCAAAAGTCAATGTATGCATATATAAAATCAAACATATAACATAAAATACATAAAATAGACTAACTTCTACTAAATCAAATACTCCTCGAATTGTAAAACGCCCATGTGAGCAACATGCTCATGAAAGACCTTGGGTGGAAGTCCTTTAGTGAGACGATTTGTTGGAGTTTGTCCCTAAGTGTTCTATGAAAATCTATCCACTTCGTACCCTTTCCTTAATAATTAGGAACTTGATGTCAATGTGCTTCGACTTGGTCAAGCTCCTATTGTTGTTAGAATACAATACAACTAATTTATTGTCACAATATAACTTAAGTAGTCTTTCAATTCCTTCCACAATTTTCAGCCCTGTGACAAAATTTCTCAACCATATTCCATGATTTGATACCTCATAGCATGCTACAAATTCTATTGCCATGTAGATGAAGCAGTAAGGGTTTTCTTGACACTGCACCAAGAAACCACACAAGCAGCTAACATGAAAATGTAACCTGAAAAGGATCTCAAACTATCTTGGCATCTTGCAAAATCCGAATCGGAATACCCAGTGATCTCCAACTGGTCTGACCTCTTGTATGTGAGCATATAATCCTTTGTTCTTTTCAAATACCTCATAACTCTTTTGGTTGCTTTCCAATGATCCATTCCTAGATTACTTAAATATTTTCCTAATACCCCAACTATGTAGGCTATATCTAGACGCGTACATACTTGGGCATGCATCAAACTCCCTATATCATAGGGAATCTTCTGCATTTCCTGAATTACCAAATTTCCTTTTGGGCACTGTTTGAGACTAAACTTATCTCCCTTAGCAACTGGAGTATCCCCGAATTTACATTCTTGCATGCCAAACCTTTTAAGTACCTTTTCGATATAGCTTCTTTGTGACAATCCTATAATACCCCGAGATCGATCTTAGTGTATCTGAATTCCTAATACAAAGGATGTGTCACAAAGATCTTTCATTTCAAAGTTTCTTGATAGAAATCTCTTGGTTTCGTGCAACATGCCTATATTATTGGTGGCAAGTAGCATATCATCAACATATAAGACCAGGAAAATGTACTTGCTCCCACTGAATTTGTGATACACAAAATCATCAACAAGATTCATCTTGAAACCAAATGAGAGAATTACTTGATGAAATTTGTGGAACTATTGGCGAGATGCATGTTTTGGTCTGTAAATAGATTTTGTCAGTTTGTAAACCATATTCTTTGGGTCTCCTGACACAGTGATTGCACCATATAAATTGTGTCATGAATATTACCATTGAGAAACATCGTCTTGACATCCATTTGATGAAGCTCCAAATCATAATGTGCAATAAGAGCCATGATTGTCCTGAAAGAGTCTTTTGATGAGTCTGGAGAGAAAGTCTCTTTAAAGTCAATCCCTTCCTTTTGATATAGCCCTTCGCCACAAGACGAGCCTTATACCTCTCCACATTACTTTTGGAATCCCGCTTGGTCTTAAATATCCATTTACAACCAATGGGTTTCACACCTTTTAGTAATGGGACAAGTTCCCAAACCTTGTTGTCTTGCATGGACTTATACTCCTCATTCATTGATTCAATCCACTTTTTTGAGTTGGAATCTTGCATGGCTTGACGGAAGTTGACTGGGTCATCTTCCATCATACCATTATTATCCTCATTTTCCTAGAGAAATACTACATAATCATTTGGAATATCACTTATCCTTTCTCTTGTGAATCTCCACAAAGGTACTGACTCATGAAGCATACGTTCTTGAGGATCTTGAGTTTGTTCTTCATGAACGATCAAATTATGTTGAGTGGGAGATTCAATAACAATATCTTGTAGAGGTTATGGAATTGTTACTGATTCTTCCTCTAAGAAAAAGTCTCTAACCTTATTCTTCCCCCCAAACTCAATATCTTCAAAGAATGTGGTAATTCCCATCGCAAAAGATGTCTTTAACTTGGGATCATAAAATTTATAACCCCTGGATCTTTCAGAATAACGAATAAAGTAGTTGCTCATTGTTTGGGAGTCCAATTTCCTTTCATTTGGCTTATAAGGCCTTGCCTCAGCCCATACATGAAAATGTTTCAGACTAGGCTTTCACCCAACCCAAAGCTTATAGGGTGTTTTTCCAATTGCCTTAGTTGACACTCTATTTAGAATTTAAGTTGTAGTCTTTAGTGCCTCTACCCAGAGTGACTCTAGTTAGTTACAATGATAAATCATGCTTCTTACCATATCCTTAAGAGTCCTGTTTCGTCTTTTAGCCACATCATTCATGCTAAGTAATCCCGACATGGTGTACTGTGGGACGATTCCACATTCCTATAGGTAATTGGCAAAAAGCCTCAGATATTGTTCACTTGAACCGTCATATCTGCTATAGTATTCACCACCATGATCAGATCTAACACTCTTGATTCTTTTGTTGAGTTGATTTTCAACTTCAAATTTAAATGTTTTGAACACATCTAAAGATTGTGACTTTTCATGTATAAGAAATATTTATGCATATATGGAGTAATCGTCTATGAATGATATAAAATATTGCTGACATTCCATGAAGGTGTAGGAAATGGTCCACAAATATCCATATGTATCAATTCCAAGAAGTATGTAGCTCTATACACACCTAATTTCTTTTTCTGGCTTGTTTATCTTTAACGCATTCAACACAAACATCACAGTTTGTGATGTCAATGGAATCCAAGATCCCATTTGACACAAGTCGTTCAACTCTATTTTTAGAGATGTGACCTAGACATCTGTGCCATAATGCTCTTGAACTAGTATTGTTAATTTTATGCTTAGTACCACATGATTCTATATTTAAGGGTTCACTATAGGAAGCTATAGTGTCAAACATATATAAATTATCATGATCCAAAATGAACCAGTTCCAACATAAATAACCCAATTTGTCCAAATAAAAAACTAAAACCAAATTCCATCTAAATGACGGTACAACAAAAGTTTCTTTCAAATCCAAATAAAAACTAGTACATAATAATAATAATCTAAAATGCCCTATACCTTCTATCTCCACCAATTTTCCATCTCCAACATATATCCATCTTTCATAACCAATTGGCTTTCAGTAGCTTAGGCAACCCTACATTGAAACACTGATGTTAGTAATGGCACCAAAATCCAAGCACCAAGTGTTTCTAGGTACTGAAGCTAAATTGACCCCAGAACAGACCAAAGTAAGAAACATACCTTTCTTTGCATGCCAAGCATGATATTTGGTACATTTCTTCTTTACTGTCCATGCTTATTACAAAAGAAACAGTTGTCATTAATTTTGTTTCTTTTGTACTGGACCCTTAACAACTTCATTCTTGGGATCCTTAATTTTCTTTCTTTTACCCTTGTCTTTAGAGGTGCTTATAACATGAGCACTTTCTGTCCTTTCTTGCTTTAACCTTTTCTCTTCTTGTACACAGTATGAGATGAGCTCATTAAGAGACCATTTCTCCTTTTGACAGTTATAAGATATCTTAAATTGACCGAATTGTGAAGGAAGAGAAATTAATACTAAATGTATGAACAAGTCTTCTGACAGCTCATGCTTTAGTGCCTTAAGTTTTGAAGCAATATTTGACATTCCCATAATGTATTCCCTCACATTTCCTTTTCCCTAATACTTCATGGAAATCAAGCTCTAAAGAAGAGAACTTGTTTCCGCCTTATCGCTTTTAGCAAAGCGCTTTTCAATTTCAACAAAGAAATCTTTGGCATTTGTTATCTCTTCAGAGATAGTACCCCTTAGGACCTCAGGAATGTCACACTTAACGATCATAAGACTCATGCGATTTGAGCGATCCCACTTCTTATGATCTTTTCTCTCTTCAGAGGTACTAAAGTCTATAGGAGAAGTGGGTTTCTTAATCCTTAATGCAAGGTCAAGATCCATGCAGCCAAAAATAATTTCCATGTTCTCTCTCCAATCCTTAAAATTTGTTCTATTAAGAATTGGAATTGAATTCAGATTAACAAATATTGAAGCAATAATAGCTAAAAGGAGAATAAAACAAATAATTTAAATATGCTCACATAATGAAAATAAATAAATTCAATCATCAATATATACAAATACTGGCATAACTCATCTCAAAATACCTAGTGCATCATCAATATAAAATCTTTGGACATTAATATTAATTGCTAGTGGTACCCTTATTGTAATGATCAAACATTGATAATAAAACATGTCAAACGATAAACCTCTCTTTAGATTGATTTATCACTCACAAGAAAAATTTCATAATTATCATGTGTTTACCATCATAGGTGTGTATGCAATTCGACCAAGTATTAATCTTCCTTTAGATCGATTAATACTTGTATGGATAAATATACACACAAACATTAACATTTCTTATGAACAATCTACACAAAAGAGGTCACTTTGGCGATATATTGACTCAATTAGACCATTTAAATGCTGAATTATTGTATTAAAAAATACAAATAATAACCAAAATTTGAATATTAATATACCAAATCAATAAATAAATAAATATTTTTCATGCAATTGAAAAAGTATAAACAAAAGGCATTTTTGATGATGTTATCAACCATGGTGCGGTAGCTTGTTTCTTAATAAAAAACCTCCAATATGATAAAGTAATAACCCATTGCATTTCCTATGCAGTTGCCATTGGTTGCAATCATAGAATTAAAATTACATTGGGAAACATTCAACGTGTGCGGTTTATGATTTCCATGTGAAATGGATTGCATCATATATATAATATTTAAAATGCATAATTCTAAATTGAAATAGAATGTAAAAACAATAAATCCTAATTACAAAATTTTTAAAATCATACATGAATTAAGTATGAGTGGCTCTAATATTAATTGGTAGAATTTTTAATAAACAATAATTGTGCCTAACCACATGCTTCTACCTATATAAAACCAAAATTGTAGTATAATCAAATATTAATCCTTATAAACTCATATCTCAATTCATGATGAAAATAGAATGTAAAAGCATACCTGAATTTGCCATTGAGAATAATGAAGGTGATGGGATTAACGTGTATGTGATCTTCCAAATGTAGAGCATCTTAGATTCTTTCTTGGATTTCTCTTCTGATGGGGATGACAAGAAAAGAATATGAATAATATGTTTTGTCACTACTCTAGAAAATAGGAACCATAACCTTTTTATGTATCTTTTATTAGTTATCTTTAGAATTTTAATATTTCTAATTTGGCCCCTCATCAAATTAAAAAATATTACTTATGGTATCTACACAATTATCCTTTCATGACATATATGCCCTTAGCCATAATTTTTATATTAATTAGACCACTTTAATATTTTGGTTAATAAAATAATGGCTCTAACACATTTAATTATGTAATATATATCTGTATGACCCAAAATATCTAACATACCCTTCATTGTTTTGTTGTACTACGACAAATTTATAGATTGAATATTCTAGAAATAAATAACATGTTTATAAATGTTCATATCATATAATTTATAAGGATCAAATAATTTACAATGATGTATTTTTATACTTGGAATATCAACTCAACCCCATAATAACTGGTTTATAATATATTTATATTCCTCATAATTATTTCAAAATATATAATTTGTATCATATTTATATTTTTTGAAATTTACTTTAAAACAATTTTTTTACATAATTAGTCTATTTTGATAATGGTTGGATAATAGGGAATAACAATAATATTAATTCTAATGATGTTTTCTGAAATATATTAAAATTGGATAGTGTTGACATCACAAACATAACTAAAGAAGTAATGAGTTTAAATTGTTAGAAGAGTCTCAAAGAAGATTTTATAAAAAAAAAGATGAGCCCATTTGAAATCAACCCAACAATGTTTAGTTGGGTGGTTTTGTTTCTCTACTTCTATGACTTTAAGATATTGGAAAAGATAAAATTACCCTTAATCTTAATGTATATTATTTACAGCTTACTTCATCTCTAGTCTTTACTAATTTAAAAGTTGCCCTTTATCCCGCCTTACATTTGTTTATGACCATTTTCTTTTTCTTTTTGATTTTAAACAATATAATTTAGAAGTTATTTTTAATTTTTAAATTGCATAATTAGGATATTATTTTTAGATTTCAACGTTATTTTTTATATTTGAATTTTATAGTGTAAATGTCAAACTAAATTGTATAATTTGGAATCAATTTTCAGTGTATCTTGATTTTCAAATTATACAATTTGAAAGTCAAAATTTTTAATACATTTTGCAGAATCTAAAAGTTATTTTTAATTTCTAAATTACATAGTTTGGAAGCTAAAATTTTAAATATATTTTAATTTCTATATTATATAATTTGGAATTTAATTTTTGGCTTTTGGATTTTACAGTCCAAATGTCAAAATTAACTTTCAGATTATATATTCTGAAAGTTAAAATATACATTACTTTTAGATTATATAATCCAAAACTTCATCGGACTATACAATTTAGTATGAATTCATACCACTAGGAAAAAACACTAAACACAAAAGGATAATTTTAATTTTTTTTAATATTATTGTATAGAGCTCGAGGATAATTTTAATTTTTTTTTAATATTATTGGATTGAGCTCGAAATCATGGAAGTGGAAAAAGAAAAAGTCTTAATTGGGCACACTCCCACCTTTTATTCCTTTACCTCCAAAAAATAATCAAAATTATCAAACTATCCCTACACTCATATTCCTTCATGTTGATTTTCTTTTCGAAATGTATAATCTGGTAAAGACTTCCGAATTGTACCATCTAGAAGTCATATTGATGATTACAGAATCCAAAAGTTATTTTCAATTTTGAAAACAACTTCCAAATTTTACAATTTAAATGACTTTCAGATTGTGTAATCCGGAAGGAAAAAATTGTTGTTTAAACATAACATCTGAATTATACAATCTAGAAACTTGATGAAAAAATTTATTTTCCAAATCCTACAATCTAAAAGTAAAAAAGACGATTTTTAAATTTTACAATTCAGAATACACTTTTACTTTCTAGATTTTGCAATCCAGAAACCAATCCAAAAATCAAATTCCAATATTACAATAATAATTTTAATATTTTTTCGATTTTGGGGTGTAAGAAGAAATTAGGGAGCTGCAGGAAGAATTCCCGAGCCGACACATCAGGCCCGGTAAGGAAATTCACTTGACCCCGAAAGAAAATGAAAGCGACTTTCTTTCTCTCCCTCTTCTGCTTTGGTCTCCATCTCCCACTTCTGCACCAGGCTGTTCCCAACTTCGCACACCGTCCCGTGATCTCACTGCTCCTCTCTCCCTGGATTCTCCGCACTCTATTGAAGATCGATAATTGCAGCACTGGAAAGCACAATTTCGCCTTTTCGCAAAGTGCGAACAAGATCTGAATGTGGTGAAGTAGTGTTGTAGGTTTCGGAACGCGATTCATGGAGTGGACGACGCTACAGCACCTGGATCTGCGCCACGTTGGGCGCGGCGTTAGGCCTCTGCAACCTCACGCTGCTTCCTTCCATCCTCACCAAGCTCTCGTCGCGGTCGCCATAGGAACCTACATCGTCGGTGAGACACCAACCACTATCTCTTTTCTTACCTCTTCGACTTTGCGAACTTAGTTTATTGTGCTAATTCTGAATTCATTTTGTATAATTGTGTGTTTGTTATGGTTGTTCAATGATACTTAACGTGCACTTGAGGCACTAGTTTCTTAAGGCGCACACTAGTAGAAGCAATATTGTGTACTGATTTGATCCGTGACATCTGAGCCGTTGGTAATTAACTACGGTTTTTCTGTGTATTCACTATCACCTACATATGAACTTTGAAGCAGACACTCACACGCATATATATTTGTTATGATTGTTGAATGCTGCTTAGTTTGAATTGAAACTTTAGTTTTTGAAGGCACACATAGAAGCTATTTTGTACGTTGATTTGATCTATGATACCTGAGCCGTTGGTAATTAACTAGTTTTTACTGTATATTTACAATCACCTTGTTATGAACTATGAAGCAGACACTATCACCTCACGTCATATATTACCTGATCCAAGTTTGAACTATGAAGCATACACTCTCTCTCTCTCTCTCACACACACACACACAGACACATTTGTGACAGTATACATACATAAGCTCCTAGATTATAACATTTTGGTATATGTCATATTTTCCAATCAAGGTTTAAAATTTCGGTCATGGTTTCGTCATGATCTTTAACATCTTGGTCAATATTCCGGTTGTCCACCTATTTTTAAAACCTTGTTGCCAATACTTGCTATTACCGAGCCCCTCTGGAACAATTTCTCTTTACATTTTCCAACAGGAAATTCATAAGCATATGCTGAGGAGTGGGGGTTTTGTAGGAAAAAAGGGAAGGGAGGGCAAATATTTCATTTCTAATAAATATTATCCGATTAAAATAATTGATAAATTTTTTAAAATTATAGAAATAAAGCGATAGATTAGTATAAACTTGACATCAACTAGTCCTAGTTGAACTAGCCATAAATAGTTATACATAAGGGCAAAAGTACTCCTGTTATATTTTGTTTTTATAAAGACAGTTGCTTAATGTGAAACAGATTCAACCTTTGTCTTTTATTGTCAAATTTTAAATGTGGGAATGGTGTATAATAACATAGCCTTAGCTGAAAAAATTTAAAATTGGACATGTGTGTATGTCTGCTGGTTGCATGTCACAGTGAGTCCTGCAGGGATCCTGTTCGGTCTGGTTTGACAAGCAGACATGAACCCAAATGCTTTTTTATAAACAAATGATTTATTATGAAAGAAGAGAAAGATTCAAATGCAGAGGATAAAATATCCTCACCGAAAAAACGATGTCACAAAAAATTAAAAGAAAAAAGTAAAAATGGATGAAAAACATGCATCATCGCATGCCAATCTCCAGGGGGTCTATCAAATATACTCCCATATGAATAGAATAGCACAAAAAAACTAGAAAACTTCTTGATTCCTAATGAACTCAATAGAAGACCACTTTCCTGAGAAAGTTCTAGTATATCTTTTTAACAAAATACACCAAAAAATTGCCAACTCGAAACAATGCTAAATCTTTACAGCATCCCTAGAATTACTGAATCATCGACATTAACCTGCTGAAGATTCCTGGCATAAACCCAATGTTCACCAAAACACCAGACTAAGTCATTTTTCCAGAAAAGTGAAGCTGCCTAACAATGCAAGAACAAATTGCAGTCCACATTACATAACAACCAGGAGATAAACTTAGGGAGCTATGAATCTAAAGTAAATCATTGGTTTTAATCCTATCAAGAACAGCTGTCTGAACAAAGGATTTGATCAGGAGGGGAGTGCTGAATTTCCACAAGAACTTGTCCAGAGGAAAGGAAGCATTGCTGTGAGATGAAGTGAGAAACTTAAAATAGGATTTGCTAGAAAATAAATCTTAAATGTGTAGAGACCAAATTCTCTTATCTCATCTGAAGCAGAAGACAAATGGATTGAGTGCAGCAGTGTCATAAGAGACTGAACTGCTGTTTGTAGCTTTATAGGTTAGGAATAGCTCTGTTATTGTCTACTACTGTTAAAAAATATAGATTTAGTAATGTATATGTTATTGTCATTTTTTTATTTAGATTTAGTTGGGATTCTAATCTGTCTATTGTCTTGTGTAAATAAAATGGTTGCCCATATATAGAAATCTCGTTTGAGTTTCTGAGTTGAGTGTACTTATTGTTGTTGCATGATGCATTTCCTTGTGTGTTGACTTGATCTGTGTCCAACTGTTTACTTGATGGTTTGTTTCAATATATGCAGAATTTGATGCATTAACAGGAAGCAAGATTTCTGCTCTTGACATTGGAGCACCTGTTGTGCGAATGTCTTACAGTCCTACAAGCGGGCATACTGTGATTGCAATCCTCCAGGTTGACCATACCTGAACTTTTCATGTGCCCTCATTCCTTCCTCAAAATAATCCTTTTGATGTATCTTAAATTCTTAATGGAAAGTGTGGATATGCTTTCACTATGAAGGAAGGATGTAGTTTTACAAAAGATTGTGGTTTGTTCTGAAACATTAATTTTCACTCTCTTGCACACAAATGTTCAGAATTTTATCTATAGTTTTGGCTGTAAAGGTGGTTTATGCAAATAAAATCTTGATGGATATATTGTGGATGGTGCAAACAACATTTTAGGAATTAGGATCTTACTGAACTGATGAAGCATTTTACATGATGTAGTCCAGAAAAAAAATTAAAATTAAGAAGTTTCACTAAAAAAATTGCTTAGAACTATTCTTTGATTTTAATATTATTGATCATTAAGATACAAAAATGCGTAATCACAGATTCTCATTCTCAGTTGAACTTTTGTTTTGTTTATTTATTTATTTGTTTTTTCTTACCAGGTTTGATCTTTTATAAATTTTGTTTGTTCATTTTTCTGTTACTTTGTTCTAGGGAAGTAAGACTATCCACTTGCTGTTCCTGTTTTGTTTTTTAGTTATGCCCCTCAATTGTATTCTGTATTAGTATATATATTGTGATTGACAGTTCTTTTATTCTTATTACATCTGTTGGTTGGTTTTACATCTGTAGGACTGTACAATACGGTCTTGTGATTTTGACTTGGAGCAAACATGTGTATTACATTCACCAGAGAAGAAGTCAGAGCAAATTTCTTCTGACACAGAAGTTCATATGGCTTTGACCCCACTACAACCTGTTGTTTTCTTTGGGTTTCATAAACGAATGAGTGTGACAGGTTGGATCTTCTTTACCATGTGTTCAAACAAATGTGTTTGTACTAGTTTGGTTACTAATGGTGATATTTCTGTTAAATATTTTTTTTGCATAAATGAAGTTGTTGGAACTGTTGAAGGCGGTAGAGCACCCACGAAAATTAAGACAGACTTGAGGAAGCCTGTTGTCAACCTTGCTTGTCATCCTCGCCTCCCTGTACTGGTAATGTTTTCAGTGTACATTATTTTGAGATTACATTTGCTAGTAAGTACATGAGATGTTTTTCTACTGTAAGGGCATTTCTTGAGTTAGTTTCTTATGTTAACGACATACTACAATAGTATCCTTTTTAAATTTGACGGGATTGTTTTTCCATTACAGTATGTTGCTTATTCAGAAGGTTTGATTCGGGCATATAATATTCATACCTATGCTGTTCATTACACACTACAACGTAAGATTATTTCTTACATATTCATTTCCTCTTGATATGCTTTATATTAATATTTTTTTTGTATTTATATTGTGTTCTGCTCAGTTGACAATACCATAAAGCTTGTGGGTGCTGGTGCATTTGCATTTCATCCAACTCTGGAATGGATTTTTGTTGGGGATCGACGAGGTACACTTCTGGTATGGGATGTATCAACTGAGAGACCTATTATGATTGGAATGTGAGTGTAAATTACTCATGATCTAGTTTTTTTCTTGTACCATGATTGAGGCTTATCATCATTGTAACCTATAGTTGCTTATTCATTATTATCCTGTGGTTATTTGTAAATATGAGTATAGGGTTGTTATTGTGGGTAGATGTGATAATTTTATTGTTATTTAAATTTCAGA
This sequence comes from Lablab purpureus, assembly GCA_030347555.1. Taxonomy (NCBI): domain Eukaryota; kingdom Viridiplantae; phylum Streptophyta; class Magnoliopsida; order Fabales; family Fabaceae; genus Lablab; species Lablab purpureus. The sequence goes on along the minus strand of CM059256.1, from coordinate 19,016,414 downwards.
AAACAAGTTGGCTCTCATCCTATAACGTCAGTCGCTTGGCTCCCCATGTTGCGCTTACTTGTAACTCTATCTAAAGATGGAAGTCTTCACGTTTGGGAAACACGTGTTACAGTTAATCCTAATGGTCCTCCCACTCAGGCTAATTTTTTTGAGCCTGCAGGTTAGCTATATTGACTCTTCCTGTCTTTACCTTGAATACCTGATGACTTCCTGTTGTGTTGAATTTTGATTTTGATAGCTTGTGTTAATCACAAGGCAGAATGTTTCTGCTTCTAGTTTTCCTCTCTCCTTGTAGTTATAGAATCTTTTAGTAGATAGATATAGAGAGAGAACATGATAACAATAGTTATGCTTCATTGTTGTACTATTCTTTCTATAAGTGTTTGGCTAATTTGTATTAAATTATGATGCAGCTATTGAATCAATTGATATCCCTCGCATCCTTTCTCAACAGGGTGGAGAAACAGTTTATCCATTGCCCCGCATCAAATCTTTAGAGTTTCATCCAAAATTTAATTTAGCAGCACTAGTTTTTGCAGTTACGTGCTACCTTACTTTGTTTTACCTTGCTTGTCGGTGAATGTGGAAGATAAATTTGTGTTTATTTTAACAGAATGTGACAATAGCCGACAATTCAAAAAATAGGGCCAGATACAGTAGAGAAGGGAGAAAGCAACTTTTTGCAGTTTTACAAAGTGCACGAGGATCTTCAGGTAATTGTTTTCATTTTTTATATAATTAACATTAACATTAACATTAAAGATATGCTGATGGAAGAGGCGCAATGCAGCATCTGTTTTAAAGGAAAAACTTTCTGCCTTGGGTTCTTCTGGAGTGTTAGCAGACCATCAACTTCAAGCTCAACTACAAGAGCATCATCTTAAAGGGTGAGTTAGAATTTGCGGCTATATAGAGGAACAGATGTCAGTAGTCACCTTTAGAAAACATGATGGTCAGAATTCATAAGGTTAATTATGCTATGCTGCTTGAACTGAGGATCTATTTTGTTTTTTTTTTATTTGGTTTCATGTTTTCATTAATAATTACAAAATTTGGTACTTTGTTTTCAAAGTTCATTTTGTTTCCACCATTTCCTCTTCTAAAGTAGGAAATAAAGTGAATATGGGCAATGAGAATTAAAACTTTTTCTTTAACCACTTGGGCTTACATCTATTCTACTCCCAAGTGTTTGGTCTTGATCAGGTATTGCTCCCTTCTGTGATACGAATATCCGCACATTGGCTTGGTCAATAAAACTAGTAGTATTGAAGTTGTTGAAATATTGTACTTTAATTAGTGAAATTTGAAATAGTGTACTGTACATTTTCTGATTTGTTTTGTTAGACATGCATTAAGTTGGTCATATCATTAGTCAATGTCACTATGGTGAAGATTGAACATCTTGAGTCGTGTGTGAAGTTTGCAAGATTGAAAATCTGTAGATGATTCAATACAACTAGGATATGCTCCATAATGTCATCTTACAATTTTGTGTTTGGGCCTAACTCACCTTGAAAATCAAGCTCATAGAATAATAGTTACATTCCACTTATATACTCTAATTTGACTATATTATATTCTTGGATCAGTTAATCCTAAGGGATTGATTTGTTTGCCCTACATATTCTAGTCATTGTCATGGAAAATTCAGTTAGATTACTTACTATTCAGTTTAGTTTTGGTTGCAGAGCTACTCTTGTTCAATCTCTAATTTTTGTACATATAACAGTGACACCATGAGAGGTAAAAAAGTCAATATTGACCAAATAAACATACACAGATGGTCAAAATTATTTTCTTTAATTTTAATCTTAACTATCCGTTTTAATAAGGGTTAAATATGTTTAGTCCTTCAATTATTTGTCAAAATTGTGTTTTGTCTTTGAGACAAACTTTGGACTTATTTCATTCTTATGTTTTATAAACTTATGTAAATGATCCTTGATAATGTGTCAGAATTCCTTTTTATCTCTTTATTTTCCTTCTTTATAGTTTCCTATTTCACGATCATCCGTCTCTTAAGCTTCTTTCACTCTTTTCTCTTCTATTTTCTCTCATTTTCCTCTCCTTACAGATGTTTTTATTCGTTGAGGATCATTTACACCTGTTTATAAAGTATAAGGATGAAATAAGTTCAAAGTTTTTCCCAGGAACAAAACACAATTTTGACAAATAATTCAGGGACTAAAAACATATTTAACCCTTTTAATAATGCTGTTGATGCTCACTTCTCACATCTCCTACCTAATGCATTTATATTTACATGTGTGTGTATTTGTATTCAATAGTTATCGGTATTGTTATTAATGACTATTTCTTATGAAATCTTTTAAATTTGTTTCTTCATGTTGCATTATAGATATAAAATTTAAAACTATTATATATGCGTGAGTTGTTGTTACAGTAGCCTATGACTTTTTTTGCAATTATTACATGATGGTCATTATATCGTGGAACATAAAAGAGTGTCTTTTCTATTTGATTTTTAAATACTCAACCTTAAATAAAATGTAGATACATATATAACTGAAAATAATGTTCTAGTCTATTTAGTTAGGCACCAAATTAATAGAAAGGAAACTCTTATATTTTGTTCTATAGCTACTAAACATTGTTCTAATTACACACAAAAATGATGTTCTATTCCATTTGGTCCTATTATGTTTTGTTCATGCTACCTTAGGGATGAGATGGTGAGATCAGTGTCTGCTCTTGTCAAATTTTAATGTCCAAAATAATCTGTTATTTGATAATCACTAGAAACACTCCGAATTTAGACCTCAGGTAAAAGTTTAGTTGAGTTTAATCATTAAGTTATCAGTATGAGATTTGACCATGGTTGGATTCTTTCCTAAATTATTCTTTTTATTTTGTCCATTAGAATCTTGTTATTGTTGACATCTGCACTATTACTTGCAGCCATGGGCATCTTACTATATCAGACATTGCGAGGAAGGCTTTTCTTTATAGTGTATGTTTATGATTTGATTTATTTATTGTCGTTATTGAATTGGAGATTATGTTGATATGGAACTGATCTTATGCTGATATCAAATTGAGTCTAAAGACAATAAGGTTTCTTCAAGAAATGACAAAAGAAACATCTAGAATTGAGTCATTTAATAAGGGTTGTCGATCTCTCTGCACGTGTAACAGAAAAACTCGAAGAAGTTGTCGGCAGAACATCACAGACTAGCCAAGAAAGTAACCCTATCCCCAATGTTGTCTTGAGATCATGGTGCCTTTGAAAATTCTACCATTCCTTTTTGCCCAGACACCAGAGAACCACAAAAATAGACCACTGCCACAAAACTTTAGCTTCTTTACTAAAGCCAGATCCTCTAAATTCAATAAGGAGAAAAAATTGCAGTCATTTGGGCAGACCCAGTTTTTATATAAAATATATTCCAGAGAAAATTTGCTGCAGATCAATGCAAAAAAATTATTCTGTTTACTAGATCAGCACATTACACACATTAGGAGACAAAGAAGTGAGAGGTCTGCACTTCTGTTTCCTATATAAATTCTTTCTGAATGATACCTTCACATTTTTGTAGCATTTTATGGAAGGCCATGCAAAAATTTCTCCGATATCACGCTTGCCCCTTATCACTGTTCTTGATAACAAGCATCATCTGAAGGACTTTCCAGTTTACGAGGTATGATTCATGTGACAATATGTTTTGAAAAATTTATTATATTTTCTGTTCAATCAACTGACACCACTTGTTCACTGCCAGCCTTTTCATTTGGAGCTAAATTTCTTTAATAAAGCAAACCGAGTTCTGCATTATCCTGTCAGGGCATACTATGTGGATGGACTGAACCTTATGGCACATAATCTTTCTTCTGGATCTGACACTATCTACAGGAAGCTATATAATTCGGTAACATAGAGAGTAGTATTTTTAACAAACATCATTCTGTATATGTGATTTTTATTGAGTTTTTCATTTTACATAATATTGATTTGCTGGAAGTATTTATATTTTTCAACTGAAAATTATGCAAAATTGGCAAATTCATAGTTGTAATGTGACTTATTAATTTTCTTTTCTATAGATTCCTGGAAATGTGGAGTACCGAGCAAAATACCTGATACACAGTAAAAAACAGCGCTTGTTTCTTGTAGTTTATGAATTTAGTGGTGCTACAAATGAAGTCGTGCTTTACTGGGGAAATAGTGATGCACAGGTAACAAACAGTAAAAGCAGCACAGTGAAAGGTATGTCTAACTGGCGTACACTTTTTTCTCAGTCAGGTTTCGGTCATGTCTTCCGTGTTAATAATTCAAGTAACTGTGTTGTAGGTCGAGATGCAGCATTTGTTGGCCCCAATGAAAGTCAGTTTGCAATACTTGATGATGACAAAACAGGATTGGGTGTGTATACTCTACCAGGAGGGGCCTCTCAAGAAGCCAAGGACAATGATAAAGTTTTTGAAGAAAACCCAACTGCAAGTGCAGAGACAACTGTTAGTTCAATACGTGGCCCAACACCATTTATGTTTGAAACTGAAGTTGATCGCATCTTTTCTACTCCATTAGGTGCTTGAATATCTCACCCATATGTGAATCTATTTATCTATTTATTAATAGACACAAACTCGTCACTTCCTGTTGAAACTAAAATTTATTTAATTCGTAGCATAAAGTATTGAAAGTGGTTTCTCTAAATGTAGATTCATCTTTGATGTTTGCTACTCATGGAAACCAAATTGGAATAGTGAAGCTCATACAAGGGTACCGTCTATCAACTTCAAATGCCAATGGCCAGTACTTATCAACCAATAATGAGGGGAAGAAGTCAATTAAGTTGAAAAGAAACGAGATTGTACTCCAGGTAGTTATGATTATAATATTGCTCATAACTGTGTCTCTATGTCTCTGAAGTAAAGTGAAATGGTTGGAAAATGAGTAAGAAAAAGAAGGAAATAAATTTAGTCTTTGTATTTGTGAAGGTTGGTTTTGCCTAAAGGATCTCCAGAAAGTGTCAATTTTAGAACTTTCGGCACCAATAGAGATGCTAAAATGCTTTCATGTTGTGCTCAATTTTGTAGTTCTGTGGGTATTTGGTGGGAAAGATGTGCTCGAATTTTTTATGGTTGATTGGTTGCCTTTAGACTTCATTTGGATAGTAGTAAACTTGACTTTACGTGTTATTCGAAAGGACATTTTAAGTTGTTTATCATTTGTTTGCTAGACATTTAGAGATACTTTGCAATTTTACATGTTTCTTGTCTTGTATATGCATCTCCTTTCATTGAAACAATATGGAGGGTAGTTTTTTTTGTATAATTTCTTATAAAAATTAGTTATACAACTTGTTGCCATGTTAGAAAGTCACTTGGTCACCATAAATTATAGTCACTAACATGTGGCTCTTAGGCAAGTTTAGCTTCGCATTGACTGAAGGTACTACTTAAATACAACCTATAAAGTTTGGACAATTCTCACCTTACATGTTAGTTTATTTTTAACTAAATTATAGTATATAAATGGATGCAAACCTTATTTTATAAACTGGTTTTGTGAGGTTGAATTAGGTGTAAAACTTACTTTCTAAGATGGTATTAGAGTCTATCCTGTAAAGGTTTGTTAGGTCTATTGTGTTAATCGCTATTGGACCACTCACAAATATCTAGTGCCACACTTCAAGATGTCTAGTCCTTGACATGAGAGTGTGTTTGAGATCTACATCGACTAAAGATATGATCAAATTATAATATATGAGTGGGTTCAAACCATAGATCTATTGTTTGACTGCTTGCATTGCGAGTTTTCCATGCTTCTGGTCCATAGCCCTAGGCATTAGGAGGTTGGAAAGCCACCTTAAATTCGGCTACCATTAGGCTTTAAAGGGCTACCTACATGAGGATTGACTAGAAAGGCTAAGTTAAGCATTGTAGAGTCTCGCCATTAAGATGCAACTCTTAGCGTTCTTAGTATCACATTGACTAGGGATGTGATTTAAATAGAGCTACTTGAGAAAAATAAAAAGGACAATTGTGTTTTTGGAGAGCTTAAAATGCATAGGTTCTCATATTTATATACATAGTTCTGGTATACAATGATGATGCATTGAGTAAAAATCAAGCAAAAAATGAATGTAGGAATTTAGGTACATACTAGCTACAACTCAAAATAGCTTTTTACATTGCCTATTTTGAACTTATTTCTAACACTTCCCCTCGAGTTGGAGCATATGGATTGTATGTACCAAGCTTGAAACAAATAAAGTCAATTCGAGGCCCTCTCAGTGACTTTGTTAACACTTCTGCAAGTTAATCATTTGATCTGACAAACACGATATCAATTTCCTTAGATAACAACTTCTCTCGAATAAAATGAAAGTCGATCTCTATGTTTCGTCCTCTCATGGAACACAGGATTAGAGGCAATGTGAAGAGTTGCTTGATTATCACAAAAGATCTTCATTTGTGGAATCTCACAAAATTTTAATTCTTGGAGAAACTGTTTTATCTGCACAAGTTCACAAGTGAGAGATGTCATTGCCCTACGATCAACACTTGATCATGCAACTACATTTTGTTTCTTGCTTTTCCAGGAGATAATGTTTCCTCCAATAAAAACACAATATCCTGTAGTAGAACATTTGTCCATAGGAGATTCTGTCCAATCAACATCTCAATGCCCAAAACTTTTAGTATTTCCTTTATCTTCATATAGTAGACCTTGTCATAGAGCCTTTTTGAGGTATTTTAGGATATGAGTGACAACATCCCAATGCTTAGTGCAAGGAGTTTGCACGAACTGAGTCATAACATCAAGTGCAAAAGATAGATAGGTTTAGTAATAGTAAGATAAATAAGTTTTCCAACTAGCCTTTTATATCTTTCTAGGTCAAAGAAGGCTTCACTTTGTTCTGTAATTAATTTCTGATTTGGGTTCCTAGGATTATCCACTAGATTGGGCTACCTCAATCTCCAAAAAGTATTTAAGACTTCCAAGATCCTTGGTCTGAAAGTGATTGCATAAGTGTTCCTTCAGTTGGGAGATTCTAGTACTTGTAATGACTATACGCAATTGAAAAGTACACATTTGCTAGGGGAGGTATAACTATAGAAAATTGTGTTTATTCCAAAGTTCTAAACAATGTAGCTGAATTTTACAAACCAAGCACAGGGAGATTGTTTAAGACTATAGAAAGAGCGACAACTTACAAACCAAGCCATACTTCCCCTTGGCAACAAAACTAGGAGGTTGCTCCATATATAGACTTCCTCCTCAAGATCACCATGAAGAAAGACATTTTTAATATCCAACTGGTTAAGAGGCCTATGGTGAAGTGTTGCCATGGCAAAGAAAAGATGGACAATAGTCATTTTCACCATTGGAGAAAAGGTATCACTATAATAAGGCCATAGATCTGAGTGGTATAAACCTAACGACATCCAATTGTCTTTAATGGTCAACTTCACTATTGAGTCCAACTTTAATGGTATAAACCTAACAACATCCAATTGTCTTCTTCTCAGAGGAAAGGGAAACTAACTCCCATGTAATGTTATGTTCAAAAGCTTCCATTTTAGAAATCATGGCTTCTCACCATTCAGGATGATAAGTACTTCATTCACATTTGTAGGAATAATAATAGAAGAGACAAATGAATTGCAACGTGGGATAGCGAAGTGAATTATAAATGGGATGTGAATTACGAGTGGAACAAGTACCTAGCAGATAGCATGGGCCAACTTGAGTCATTATTATCAGGAGCTGTGGTATTGAGTGAAAATTGAGAAGGACCTGATGAAGAGGACTCGCCTTGAAGCATTGGACTAGTCATTTAGTTCCTGCGTTGATAGGTAACAAGAGGTGGTGATAATGGTTTGGTTGGATTCTGTATGGAATTTAGGTTGTTAGGAGAAGGAGAAGGAGAAGGAGAAGGAGGAACAACAAAATCAACTAATGATACAGGGAGGACATGCTAGATGGAATGAAAATCCTATATAGAAGAAGGAAAGAAAGGAGTCTATTAAAAGAAGGTGACATTGACAGACATATAATACCTCTTGGTTTTAGGAGAATAACATTGATATCATTTCTGAAGGTGAGAATATCCTAAAAAGACACATTTGATGGCTTTGACTAATAATTTGTCTAATCTTGAAGACATCATGAACAAAACATACACAACCCAAAAACATTGGGAGAAATATGAAATAGGGTTCCTTTGGGATTAGAATGGAGTAAGGAACTTTGTTGTTAAGTGAAGAAGATGACATTTTGTTAATAAGGAAACAAGAAGTTAGGATAATATCACCCCAATGACGGCCAAGTATATTTGCTCCAACTAACATGGTATGAGCAATTTCAACCAAGTGTCTATATTTTTTCTCTGCTAGACTGATGTAAAATGCCATGTGAGTTTAAAAATGTAGAGAAATCATAGGAAAGTATTCTTTAGCATTATCACTTCGTAAAATTTTGAAAACTTTGCTAAATTAATTTTTGATTTCATTAAGAGACATAAAGATGGATAAGAGTTTAGATTAGTCTTTAATTAGATAAACCCAAGTACATATAGATTATTCTTCTAAAACCAAAAAGAAGAAACACGACTATGCTCCCAAATATTAGAATGGATTATAGGAAGAAGAGAATTACATCAAGATTCTGAATGTCTAGGAAAAGAAGACCTAACATGTTTTCCTGGTTGACATGACTCACATTCTAAAACTTGAAGTTTAATAATAAGTTTGAGAATCATTTTCTTTAATTTTGACAAGTGAGGATGCCCTAAACGTTAATGTAAAAGTTTAGGAGATGGAGATGCAAGACAAGACATAGATGAGCTAGTTCTAAAGAAGTATAAGCCTTTGGATTCATGTCCTTCGCCAATCAATTGACCCATACCACATTCCTATATACCAAAAGAATTGGCATCAAAGGTTACCAAACAATTGAATGATTTGGTTGACTTAAAGAAATGAGATTGAAAGGACATTTAGAAACAAGGAGAACATATTTTTAAGTTTAAAGAAGAAAGGGAAACCTAGACTAGTTCCTTGAGAAACAACTTTAGAGCCGTTGGCTAGGGTGATGAGATGAGGAGTTTCAGGAAAGGAGAGAGAAGAGAACAAAGAGGTATTGCCATAATATGGTCAGAAACACCTAAATCAATTATCCATGGATTTTGACCTTTCATAGATTGTGAGATGCATGTAGTTGACAAATTGGCGGTTGTGGATGATTGTGCTAGGCTACCGATTTTAAGCATTAAATATTCTTGATATTGCCCATAAGAAAATTTTGGTTCAACAACTTCAGACTTGGAAATATTGGCTATTTTGTTGGGGAAGCCATGGAGAGAGTGACAATTCTCTTGGGTATAACCCATTCTTTTACAATACGGACATTGAGGATGTCTTCTACCACCACGTCCTCCTCTAATTCCACGTGTGGATACCACGACTGATGATTCAAAAGGTTCTTGAAAATTTCTGCCTTTAAAAGCTTGAACATGAAGAAGTCGTGTAGTTAAACTTCTCATGGCTGGAACTTCTTGACCAGTTAGGATTTGATCTCTAATATGATCAGAATCTGGATGCATTGCACGAAGGATCATAACCATGTAAAATTTATTCTGCTTCTTCTTGATTTCCTGTCGAGAATCAACTTCTAGAAACATCTTAAGTTCTTCAATGGCATATTGACCATCAACAATAAAAGACATCATATCATGATCAGTTTGTTTATGAGATGCTAACTAGTGGGTAGAATCATAAAAATGTTCAATGTCATCTGCAAAGATACTTATAGCCTTCTTCCCAAAAAAGCTTGTGCAAGTTTTGAAAGTTCTAAGGGTTCCCAATATATTGGATTCCACATATTGCTACAATAGAACACGGTTGAAAATCCAGCATTTGCCATCGTGCAAATTTTCTGATGGGATTTCACTCACATCTTTTCCTAGATGATCATTGTTGATCTTTTCAAGTATCATGAAACCCTTGGCCATGAAACCAAAGTTCCATAGAAGCTGCCCAAGATAAATAATTTTTTCCGTTGAGTTTTTCTTATGTAATTGAAGGAGAGCCTGAAAAGAAGTATGCTGGTCTAGAAGCCATTTTGTTTTACCCAAAAAATAGAGTCCATGAGAGGATGAGACTATAGCGTGGGAGATAGGGAGAGATTTTACCCTTCAACCAAGGCTGGAGAGCAAGCACCGAAGGTCCCAAAAGGAATAGGGAAGTCCGAGGAATCTTACAAAGGTGGCGCGAAGAGGATTCAATGGCAAAGAGGTGGTGCATGGGGAAGATTCTGGCGACAAGACTTATAGGGTTGGTTGTCGCTTGGGGAGATGAACCATATCCAATGGTTGCCGGGCAAAAATGGACGGCGGTAAACAACAATGGATGTTGGCGAACAGGACAAGGACAAACGGGCTGATACCAACTGTGTTTTTGGAGAGCTTAAAATAACCCCCTTAGGTTCTCATTTATATACATTGTTATGATATACAATGATGATACAGAAGGAGTAAAAATGAAGCAAAAGATAAATCTAGGATCTTAGGTACAATCTATTTACAAGTCAAAACAGCTTTTTACGTAGCCTATTCTGAACCTATTTCTAACATAGCTTATAAAGCTTAATCAATCCTCACCTCCGAAGTCAATATTATGGGTTTAAGCTCTAACTCCAACTTCTAAGAAGCCATTAAAATTGTCTCAAACTCATATTCTAAAATGGTACTAGAGTCCATTTTAGATCCATTGTTGGGCCACCTACATTTGTCACACTCCAACTGGTGGCCCTAGGTGTGAGGGGGAGTGTTAGGAAAGTTATGTTAACTGCAGTTACTCCTACTGTAGTTGCGATCTCTTTGAGGAATGTCTTAATTGCAGTCTCAATAGTGGTGGTTTAGTCTCACTTAAACTAGAGATACGACTTACAAAAAACTTATAAATCTTGAGTAGTCTTTACTTTACAATCTGGTATTTTGGGTTGAGTTAAACTCACCTAATTTCTCAAAGTGAGAACTAAAGTAAAAATGGGAGCAACAACGATGTAATGAACCTTTTCTATCCTCCCCCTACACATCAAAATAAAAATGGTTTGATCCTTCATTCTTGCTTCCAGTGATTATAGGGTTCTTGTTTGTGAAAATATTATCAAAAATAGCTCTCTTCTATTGTTCTGCTAGGTGCTAATTTGTGTTTTTTCAAATTTGACAGGTGCACTGGCAAGAAACTCTTAGGGGATACGTTGCTGGAATATTAACAACACAGCGAGTCCTTATTGTTTCAGCCACCCTTGACATACTTGCTGCCACTTCTGCAAATTTTGATAAGGGACTTCCTTCAATATCCTTTATACCAGTTTCTCTATAAAATCAACAAACCATTTATTTACTCTAATGAACTGATTTGTTAAGAGGAGGGGATAGGCGGGGAAATAACATCCTCTCTATTGAAGGGGAGGGTTTCTTGGAACCTCTTTTTCCTTGCCCCTGCTCCAAACTCACAGACCAAATGTTCTCTTTGTGGAAACCTTAACTCATACTCACTTTAGATCTCTATTGTGGGTTGGACCCGCCCTCCTTTTTTCTACTGCTACTACTATCAGTATACTTGGTTGGGATGGAAAAGTTAGGCCTATCCTTTCAATCAGTATGCCTTATGCAGGTAATTTTTCTTGCTGCATACCTGGATGTCAACCATAAACTATTTGACAAGCATATTCTATTTTTTTCAACTACGTACAATTGTTTGCACTGTCCTACTGATCTATTTATGAGTTTCTCGTGCAGTATTGGTTGGCTCTTTGAATGACCGATTGTTGCTTGCTAGCCCCACGGAAATAAATCCCAGACAGAAGAAGAGGATTGAGATCAAAAGCTGTCTTGTTGGTCTTCTTGAACCAATTCTTATTGGATTTGCCACAATGCAACTAAGCTTTGAGCAGAAGCTTGACCTGTCAGAAATATTATACCAAATAACATCAAGGTTTCCTTTTTATTTTACCTTTAAACTTTAAGAAAAAGTCTGCTTATGTTTATGTAGTGGAAATATTTAGGTAATTTTACCTAACAGGTGCAATTTGAAGTGCACATTTCCATTCTGCTGTAAGTTAGATTACTACCGAAAATGGTTTAAATAAATTAAATAGTAACACAACATGGTGTTAGTAATTTGTATATGTATTACTGAAGTCATGTAGATAAAAGTCATGTCTTAGGTACAGTCTCTTACTTTTTTAAATATTAGCTAATGAAAATTATGACCGTGAGCCATGACTACTCTTGGTTTCCTAATTGGTTTCCGATTATTGTCCTACTACGCCTTCAGAAGACAAGATGAGTAAGGATGATGAAGACCTTCATCATTACAACATATTATAAAAAATCATATAGTTGATGAGGTTAGAACAAGGGGAGGTAGTTTTGACCTTGACCTGGAGACATGATTTGAGAAACATTGAAAAATGAGACATCCAAGTTGTGGTTTTTGAGAACAATAAAAAAAGTTATTAAAAAAGCTAATAGTGTTGTGTAGCTGGGCTCTGCACTAAACAATATTCTATTTACACAGCATTTTGGATAAATTTTTAAGTTGCACCATATTTCTAATATGCACTACTCAATGAATCATATCTACTGGGTATAAAATCCACGTTGTAGACTTCAAGAACACTTTTCATCTTTAAATAGATTTATATTAAAGCCGGTAACAGACACTGTAATCTTTTATTATTGTGCAGGTTTGACAGCTTGCGCATAACACCAAGGTCTCTGGATATTCTTGCTAGAGGATCTCCTGTTTGTGGAGATTTAGCTGTGTCTTTGTCACAATCAGGTCCACAGTTCACTCAAGTAAGCAATATAATTCCATGCTCTTGGCACGTTTGTTTTGGATTATCTGAAGTTTGAGCATGAGTATTTTTTATCATAGGTTATGCGAGGTGTTTATGCTGTGAAAGCTCTTCGCTTTTCCGCTGCTTTATCTATTTTGAAAGATGAATTTCTGCGTTCCAGAGATTATCCAAAATGCCCCCCCACATCTCATTTATTTCACCGGTTCAGGCAGTTGGGTTATGCCTGTATCAGGTAGGCAAAATAGGGAATTTGATTGTGCTTTTGATATTTCCATTGTACATATAGGAATTATTGAACTATGATGCATGTTTCATTTATTACTAGGTGGCTTCAATTATATCTTAAAGATTTTAATCTTTGTTAATATGTTAAGGTTTTAGTTTTGTTGGGATATATGAAAAATATCTTATGATGTTTCAGACTTTTATGATATCTTTGAGTAATTTAGAATATCTTAGATGATATTTTAGTATAGGTTTCATATTTCCTTATAATCTCTAAGGATTTATTTCTATATATTCTTCTAATTTGCGATTTATTTTCATATTTATCTAGGGTAAGGGACAAATATAAATATGACAAGGAAATATACAATATATACAATAAAGATACAAATATGATTTTCTACATATTCTTCTCTCTTTACTCTCACATATGATCCATCCATTTAGAACTTGTAGATGAGTTGTGTTAGATATTGTTAGATATTATTAGATATGCTATTATTTGTAATAATCTTGTCATAGACTTCGCTCATATTCTCTGCATGACTTCTTATTATATATATATGTGTGTGTGTGTGTTATTTTACACATAAGGGATTCAACCTATGTCTTTCTCTAAGTTATTCTAACATGATATCTAAAGCTAGGTTTAATCCTTGCCTCCCTGCTAAATGTACTGTTCATCAGTGTTAAATTGTTTTCCGGAAATTGTTCCTTTTTAGTTTCTGGCCTTTTTTTTAGTTGTGTTCTCCTTGAAGCCATCGTTCATTGTCACCACTAGTCAAAACCATTGTTTTCTGCCACCAAAACAATGTTTTTTCACCACCAGCACAATACTTCCTGTCATCGCATCGTTGCCACCTTTGTTCCGACGCCACAGACAGAGTCGTCCAAACTAGGCAATCCCCACGCCATAAAAATCGCGGCCATTGGAGCTCCCACGCGTTGCCACACGTCACCATTGCTCTTGCTGGAGCCGCCATTTCTTGTTGCGCGTGGAGGCATGTCTGACGTCCTTTCCACGCCTCTCACCACTGCCGTCATCGGCTCTCCACCCTCTATTCCGATCTGTGACATTCACCTTTATTGGAGTTTGTTTGCTTATTTTTTCCTTTTTTAGGGTTTGTTTCTCTCTATACAATTATCTATGGCATCTTCCAATGCTACTACTACATCTGATCTGTTCATCTATACCAATTATGTTTAATGTGCATTTGTTCATTGACAAATTAGATGGAAATAATTATGAGACTTTGGCATATGATATTAAACTTTGACTTAAGAGTCAGGGTTATGTTGATCATCTCACTAAAATAGTAAACAATGTTGTTGATCCTCATTGGTTGAAAATTAATGCTCAATTATGCATTGTGTTCAAGTCTACTATTGATTCGTCATTAAAGCAAATATTTCGTACATGAGTCATGTTCATAGATTTGGAATCAGGTCAAACTATTGTACACCAATGACACTCAACGTCTTTATGGTGTTTGTAAAGATCTCTTCAAAATTGTTGAACTAGAGCAACAATCAAATTTCTTTATGTTGTTGGCATTACATGGACTTCTTGATGATTATTAACATGTCTATGATCAAATTTTGGGATTTCCTATTCTCCCTACTTTGACTTCCATTTAATTCACCCAATTGCGTGTGTTGGGTAAGTCAACCACTAACATATCATCTTCTATTACCTCTAATGACACTTTTGCATTGGTTTCCCACTCTGATGATCGCAATTGACCTCACAAGCAAGGCAAAGGGTGACATAAGTGTGATCATTGCCACAAATACGATCATATGATTGATTGATGTTATGCTTTACATGGTCATCCTCCAAAACCTGTTGCAATTGCTTAAGTTGCTCCCGCACCACCCCATGGTGTGGGTCCTGCTTCGATTGAAATTTCTAGCTAACTTGTTATCTTCAATGACTTTCTCAAATGGTATGAGGAACGTTAGGATTTTAGTTCCACTGTTTCTGTTGTGCACACAAGTACATCATTTGTTGGCCTCACTCATTCGAACTCCCTTGGCTCTTGGGTTTTAGACTTAGGAGCTACCGACTATATTACTGATAATAAATCTGTTTTCTCTTTTTTGTCTACTTCGAGTTACTTACCATCTATCACTATGGCTAGCTAATGGCTCTAGGGCCCACTCATGTGGTGTTGGTACTGATCAACTTCTTCCTTCTTTATCCATTGAAAATGTCCTTTATGTCCATAGGTCTCCTTTTAATTTATTATCTTTTAGTAGTCACACCTGATCTCTTGATTGTATTATTTCTTTTACCAAAGATTCTATTTCTTTACAGTTTCGGAGTTCGAAACAGACGATTGACACCAGACGTGAATCCCATGGTCTTTTATCTTCTTTGAACATTTGCAGATGTTGGTTTGGCAATGGATTCTCTATATCTCATTCATGCTCAATTGGGTCACCCTAGCTTTGTCAAGATGCAACAGCTTGTTTCAAAGTTGCCCAAGTTATCAAGGTTGTCTTGTGAGTCGTGTCAACTAGGGAAACACAGTTGCAGTTCTTTTCCTAAAAGTGTCTCATAGCGTGCCTCATCTCCATTTTCCTTAATTCATTCTGACATTTGGGAACCTCTTCGTGTTCTATCAAATTTAGGTTTTCGATATTTTGTCATTTTTATTGATGATTATTTAAGGTGCACTTGATTATTTTTATTGAAAAATCATTTAGAGTTATTCTCTATTATTAAGAATTTACAATGAAATAAATATTCAATTGGATATTTCTATTTTTATTTTATGCAGTGATAATGTTTGTGAATATCTTTCTAATTCTTTTCAAAATTTTATGGCTTTTCAATACATTCTTTATCAAACTTCTTGTGCTTATACACCTCAACAAAATAAGGTGACTGAGCGCAATAATAGACACCTCAAAAACAACTCGAACACTTTTAATTCATGGCCAAGTTTCTCAATGTTTTTGGAGTGATGCTATTCTAAGTGCATATTACCTCATCAATCATATGTCATCTTCGGCTTTAGATAACAAGATTCCTCATTCTATTTTATTTCCTCATGAACCTCTTCATCCTTTACTCCTCAGTCTTTGGGTTAACATGCTTTATTTACATTTTCAGACCAAGTCTTGATAAACTGTATGCTAAGTCTCACTAATGTGTGTTCCTAGGTTTTACTGGATCACAAAAAAGAGTATAAATGTTTTTCTCCATCCCTTAATCATTATTTCATTTCAACAGATGTCACTTTCACTGAGTCCTCTCTCTCTTTTAAGACTAATCTTTTACCTCTGTCTCTCCATCTTACTAAGCCACTATTCCAGTTGTCTGTGACTCTTCTATTGTGTCTAGCGTTCCTACAGATTGTCCACCTCCACAATCTATTTAGGTATACCGTCAACAGATTCCCGACCGTCTTCATGATGACTCTCTTCCGGTGCCAACTCCTTCATCCCCTCTAGCTCCGTCAACTAGATTTGACCTTCCTATTGATCTTCATAAATGAATACGTTCTACTCATAATCATTCTCATTATATTTTAGCTCATCTTGGTTAGCATCAAGGCATGCTTGATGAAATGATTGCTCTTCAAAATACTGGAACTTAGAACTTGTACCTTTACTTTCTAGGAAATATGTTGTTGGTTGCTAGTGAATCTTTGCTATCAAAGATGGTTCTGATGGAACTAGTGACCGTCTTAAAGCTCGACTAATGGCCAAAGGTTATACACAAATTTTTGGATTAGATTATGGTGACATTTTTTCTCCAGTTGCAAAGATGACATTTGTTCGCTTATTCATAACAATGACTGCCCGTCATCATTGGTCTCTTTATCAATTGGATGTCAAGAATGTTTTTCTTAAATGATGATTTGCCGGAAGAAATTTATATGGAGCAACCTCTAGGTTTTGTTGCTCAGGGGAGTCTTTTGGAATGGTGTGTCATCTCCGCAAATCTCTATATAACCTCAAAGTATTGTAGCGAGATCTAGTGCAGCAGTAGAATATAAAGCTATGGCCTCAACCACCTATGAACTTATTTGGCTTAAAACAATTACATAAAGAATTGCAATCTAGAGATATCATTCAAATGACAGTTATATGTGACATTCAGGTTGCACTTATATTAGCTCTATTCCTGTCTTTCATGAAAAGACCAAACACATTGAGATTGATTGTCATTTTATTCGAGAGAAGATTATATTTGGAGATATCAAGACTGAGTTTGTTAACTCAAATGACCAATTAGCGGACATTTTTACTAAGTCTTTGCGAGACCTAGAGTTGATTATATTTGTAACAAGCTTGGTACATACGATTTATATGCACCAACTTGAAGGGAAGTGTTAGGTATTGTTAGATATTATTATATGTTATTATATATTATTAGATATGATATTATTTGTAATAATCTTGTAATGGACTGCCCTGTAGACACCTGTTTTTGTCCAAGTTGAAGCAAAACACAAGAATGAAGACTAAAGAGAAGCAGATTGCAAAAGAGAGTCTTATTCCTAAAAATTCTTAAGGATCCACTGAAGAGACTTAGATAGCATTTAGGAATCAGGGTATAAAGTTTAAGAGGAGAACAACCTGTTCTCAAGGCAGAACTGCTCATTCTCATCCACAAGAGAACGACTTGTTCTGTGCTAGAGAACGGTCGTTCTGTGCCTTAAAAGACATGTATAAATAGAGCACTCTGTCACACACATACACCGCGAAAATACTGACAGGCAGAAAATTGGGAATTGTAATTCTTATACTTCTCTTCAAGTAATAAAAAACTTGTTTCGGAGGTTCTTATTTATTTTATTTTCTTGATTCTCGTAAGTTTTATTCATCGCTTTTATAGTCTTTATTGTTGCTGCTCTTTCAAATTAGTAGATACAATCTTTTATCACTTCCCCTAGGAAAATTAGAGTATGATAGAACAATAATCATGATTAGTCTTGTGAAATCCCCTATCCCCCTTTTGGGGGCTTGGGGCAAATAAAGACTAAACAGAGAGTAGTACTTTTATGAGTGCATGCTCTTGTGATAATCCCCGAGGGTTGGAGCAGATAGGAGAATTAGGTTAACAAAAGAAGGAATAATATAAACAACTAACTTTTTCTTTATTATAATAATGTGGAAAGAATAATTTTAAATACCAATAATGGGTGTTGTGGGGTGCCTTACATCTTTCCCACACGTAACCGATCCCCAAACCTGATTTCTGGTTGTGTTGACCTAAATTTGTTTTAATTTTTTTTTTTTTCAATGTTTTGAGCAAAATATTGGTGACGATTCCTAAAACCCTAATTTCCACATGAGAGACCTGGGTGTCAAAAACCCGGCAAGCCCATATTCTCTACATGACTCCTTATTATATATTCACCACTCTATGTGTTATTTTATACATCAAGGATTAAACCTATATCTTTCTCTAAGTTATTCTATCAAGTTGCAGTGATGAAATTGGAAGGGTTTGTGTATTATATCATGATTTCTATTTATTTTTTGTTTCTTGCTTGATTTGTTTTTTGGTTTTGTGAATGATTGTCACCTACTCCTTGTATAATGCTTGAAATTAGCTTTGGCCTGCTTTACATGTTTATCTTGTATATTGCTTATAATCAGTGTTATTTTCCTTTCATTTTATAGCTCTTAATGTGTTGACTTGATCTTATGATATGTATCTGTTTTGTGAATGTTGGAACTTGGAGCTCCCATACATAGTTTATGTTTTGGTGGCATGCAGGTGGTACTGCATTTATTTGAATGTCATGATCTACTAGTTACTTTTCTAATTGAAGGTTACTTTCAGGTTTGGTCAATTTGACAGTGCAAAAGAAACATTTGAAGTTATAGCAGACTATGAAAGTATGCTTGATCTGTTTATATGCCACCTTAATCCAAGTGCCATGCGGCGTCTTGCTCAGAAGTTGGAAGAAGATGGTCTTGACTCGGAATTGAGAAGATATTGTGATAGGATATTACGAGTTCGATCTACAGGATGGACACAAGGTATATTTGCCAACTTTGCCGCTGAGAGTATGGTTCCGAAAGGACCTGAATGGGGTGGCGGAAACTGGGAAATTAAAACACCTACTGCTGTGAAGGATATACCTCAGTGGGAGCTTGCTGCAGAGGTGACACCATACATGAAAACTGATGATGGTACAATTCCATCCATTATTGTAGATCATATTGGTGTATATTTAGGCTCAATCAAAGGAAGGGGCAATATTGTAGAGGTGAGGGAAGATAGTTTGGTTAAGGTTTTCATGCCTGCGGGTAATGATAATAAAGTAAATGGACCTGAAGCATCTTCTGTTAAATCCATATCTAATCAATCAAATGTGATTGGTAATACTAAAGGTGATTCATTGATGGGTTTGGAAAGCCTTAACCAACAACATGTCAGTTCCTCTGCAGATGAACAGGCCAAAGCAGAAGAAGAATTTAAGAAATCCATGTATGGACCTGCTCCTGACGGCAGCAGTAGTGACGAAGAAGGAGTATCCAAAATAAAAAAAATACACATAAAAATACGAGACAAGCCAATTGCCTCTTCTACTGTGGATGTGAATAAGATTAAGGAAGCCACTAGACAGTTTAAACTTGGTGAAGCGTTAGCTCCACCTATGAGGACCAGGTCCTCAACTGGTGGAAGCCAGGATCTTGGCCAGATTTTGTCCCTGCCACCGGCAACTACAGGGTCAGCTTCAACTCCTGGTGACCTTTTTGGTACAGATACATTGACTCAACCTGAACTCATTTCACAGCCAACTAGTGGTGTTGTGAGTGGGGGACTTAAAGCAGGACCTATTCCCGAGGATTTTTTTCAGAATACAATTCCATCTCTTCAAGTGGCAGCAGGATTACCTCCTGCTGGAACTTTTCTCTCTAAGTACACTCCAGGGGTTGAAAATATCAAGACAACTCCTAATCAAGTTAGTGCTTTTGAAGCTGATGGTGGTCTTCAAGGTGGTATCCCCCCTCAAACCATTCAACAACCTATTGTTCCAATCGAGTCCATTGGACTTCCTGATGGTGGTGTCCCACCGCAATCCTCTCAGGCTGTGGTCACACCTCACTCTCAGTTACAGGCTGGTCAGGCTCAAATTTCTAGCCAACCTCTTGATCTTAGCATACTTGGAGTACCAAAGTCTCCCGATTCAGGGAAGCCTCCACAAACTGGTTCTCAACAAATTGCTGTGCATCCTGGACAGGTATGAAGAAAATAAACATGTGGGCGTGTGTGTCTGATACGAGGTTCTATGATTCTCTGAAATATTTGTCCATTATTTTCCGTGGGTTTGAAGGGAAGAATGTAGGAAGAAATGCAAGAACTAGATGCTCTGGATTGAACTTTTAAATATAACAAAATGGAATACACCCTTTTTTATTTTCCTGTCAGAATTTTGTGGATGCTAGAGAAGAAATTGAGAAAAGATCTTGATTTAGTTAGCGTGCTTATGAACATGATAGGTTATTTTTTTGGATAATGACACAACTAGGAAATTAGCTTTTTACTGAACCTGCTGGGCATATTTATTGTTTCACCATTTCCAATCAAATCTCGTGAATCTTCTTACAGGTTCCCCGAGGAGCTGCTGCTTCTGTATGTTTCAAGACTGGACTTGCTCACCTTGAGCAAAATAATCTTTCAGATGCTTTGTCTTGCTTTGATGAAGCTTTTCTTGCCTTAGCTAAGGAACAATCTCGTGGAATTGATATAAAAGCTCAAGCAACAATCTGTGCTCAATACAAGATAGCAGTCACTCTTCTCCGGGTACTATAACGATTACTCAATTTTAAACACAAGTAGGATAGGATGGACATCTTATAAAAGAATGTAAACTAGCTTTTGTTTCTCTAGGCCATAAGCTCAGACACCGTGTTCTTCTCCAGGTACTATAACGATTATTCGATTTTAAACACACGTAGGATAGAATGGACATCTTATAAAAAAAATGTAAACAAGCTTTTGTTTCTCTAGGCCATAAGCACAGAAACCGTGTTAAGACTCCTGATGTTGTGCTGTAAGAGGTGTCAGCTGACTCCTGATGTCCTGTAAGAGGTGTCTGCTGACTCCTGTTGTTGAATAACTGAAGTACCAAATTTGGCCAACTGTGCATTATAATAAAGAATAAAGGGCTTACGTCCAATTGATTCAAACCTTTTGAATGATACATCTCCTATGCTTGATACACATTCAGCTCAATCCAAACTCCTATTGGGCCTGTATATACATTCTAACTAGTTCATCTGAATATGTGCAAAGAAAATGTCATTTTTTTCCTTGTCAATACAAGAAACGGGCTCTTATTGTTATTTTATATGACAGCACAATTCACAAATCACTAGCTTGTTTGAGATTGGATACTAGTTGGATCTAAGCTGCAGGAAAAAATAAATCTTCATCTACACTATTTAATCTGAAACTATTTTTTGCAAACTTACACAGTGAAGTCTGTAACCTTGCAGTCTAGAAATGTTGGTTTTCTTTGTTTAGACATGAAACTCCAAAATTGCTTCGACTCTTTAGTTTAGTAATGCAGCGGATGATTGAAAAATTGTATTTCCTTCATTATTTCAGGAAATTGGACGTCTGCAGAAAGTTCATGGTCCGAGTGCGATAAGTGCAAAAGATGAGATGGCAAGACTTTCACGGCATCTTGGTTCTCTGCCACTTTTGGCCAAGCACAGAATAAATTGCATTCGAACTGCCATCAAAAGAAACATGGATGTACAAAATTATGCCTATTCGAAGCAAATGTTAGAACTACTATTGTCTAAAGCACCTTCAAACAAACAAGAGGAATTTAGAAGCCTGATTGACCTGTGTGTTCAGAGGGGTTTGACTAACAAGTCCATTGATCCTTTGGAAGATCCCTCACAATTCTGTGCTGCCACTTTAAGCAGGCTGTCAACCATTGGATACGATGTCTGTGATCTCTGTGGAGCCAAATTTTCGGCTGTGACTGCGCCTGGATGCATTGTCTGCGGAATGGGAAGCATCAAGAGATCAGATGCTCTTGCAGGAGCAGGACCAGTTCCTTCTCCGTTTGGTTGAGTCTCAGATGGATTTTAGTCCTTGTTGTATACGACCTTTGTTACCCTTGCGGAAAGTATTGAAAATAGAGACAGCCGAGAAAGTATATAAGAGATCACAGGGTATGAAATATTGCGCCACATCTGGAGAGATTATAAGGTGTATCATCTATTGCGAACACTGCTTTCGAATTTTGATGCGATTGTGGGCTCTCTTTTTTTCTTCTCCAATGATGCATTGTTTGTGATTACAGAGCGTGTTGTTCTCCTGTAATGTTGTAGTTGTATTGAGCTTTTGGCATGATAGAAAAATGAAGTTGCAGATCAATTGTTTCGTAAATATTGCTCTGCGTCATAATACGTATCTCGTCCTTTACGGTCAGTATACATGTCCAGCTATGCATGTAAATTTACAATGGAATCTTATTTGATGTGCATAAAAGAAAATCGACAATCTTTATCCAGTATCATGTGAAAATCCTACGAAAGAATTTGTCGCTCTTGTGTTTATGTATCTTTATATTTCAATTCAATTTACTGTTTGGAAAGTTTACCAAAAGAAAAAAAACGATAGTCTCCTTAAGTACAGATAAAAAAAGAAAAAAGAAAAAAGATAGAATATATTTATCGATTAATAGCTTATCTTATTATTACAAGGATTTGAAGATTATTTATGCTACAGAAATGGAATATGTTTATCTAAATCTTGCTTTTGATAAATAAGCAGCTTAATTTTTTAATTAATTTTTAAATTATTACTATTAAGTGGAGTACTAATAACACACTTATGTCAATATATTCTCTTTTATTAGTTAATTTATTAAAAATTACGAGTAGAGTTTATTCAATGGGAATGATTGTTGTATAATTATTATATTTAATAATTTTTATTCAATAATAATGCCTTAAAGAATAGGATATTTAATTACATAGTGTTTATCAACATGGAGTTTAGATAGTTTAGGAATAAAAGTATACAGCCATCTTAAAAGGTCTTTTGTAAATAAACCTGAGTTTTCATTTGATTAACCTTTAAACTTCCAGTAAAAGCACTATGAATTTAAGGATTATCTAAGGCTATCGATAACGGGTATAAAATCGGACAGTATTATTTTTCCTTAATACAACATGTTTCTTATCTCTTTTCTTCTGAATCAACAAAAAGAAATAAAGTTATTTAGTTTCTTCCTTTCCTTTTCTTCTCATTATTTTCTTTCCTTCCATTTAATTTTCTATTTACTAAAGAAAGCATACACGATGCATTGCAGAGTACAAATAATTTGGATCCATTGTATTGTATCTATACTTAAAAATCTCTCGCTGCTTAAAAGCTAATATCGGTTGCTTTTTATATTTGACTTTTCTAAACTATTTTACAGAGAAGCTAGCTCATAATAAATAACTACATATCTATGAATATATAATACTATAAACACATGACCAATTAGATATAATAGTTATTATAAAAATCACTAAACGCAACTTTATAATTAAATAATAATACAAAACTGCTTTTTATTGTGACAGCATGATATACTTCTTCGTCGCTACTCAATTTTTAACCCAACGAAAATCCATGGTATTCTGATGTTGTTGAACGTTGCTCTATTTGGTATATTGCCATTTGGTAAAGCAACAGATATTATTGCAAAAACCCAAAAAGTTGCAGCTAAATTGAATGTCTAAGATTTAGAAACTCTCGATTTCTATGTATATTTCCTAAAAGCATAACTAACCAGCAATGACCCAGATGGCAAAACCCATTCCCAAATGAGAAAACATTACGTTCTTTGGCTTATGTACTTTCTGTGTGAACCACCCAATGTACAAAACATCCACCTTATCAGACTTAAGAAACCTGAACAACACTTCCCAGAACTTACTGGTGTAAAAGTAACCTGAAACTGAAATCATAGGGCATCATTTGTACTATCTGTGATAGAGAATCTCTTCCCCTTTTTTCAAGGCATTCAACTGCTTGATTTCTCTTTTCGTCAGGAAGTTGGAGACAAACCCAGTCCAACAAAGATTCTAAGTCCTTTGCAAAGTCCAGTAAATACCAGTCCAACAATTTGGGGATTATTAACTTGTTTGATTTTGTGATGCCAACTGAAGCCTGTAAATAGTCTCTCTTTGCTGCTTCTAACTCCTCCTCAACTTGTGATGCTGTATAAACTCTCACCTAAAAGAAAAAAAAGGAAGATTTTGCATGTAACACTGGTTAAGAAAACAACAGAAAAAATGTTTCATTAAAAAAATATATTTATAGAAATAGAAAAAACATGTAATATATGCTTTCTTTAGTGATGATACTGAAGGGTGAATGAAATGCTTCTTAACTAGTGAATTGTCAAGCTCCTACATATAAAATCTACTATCTAGTTTTGATTCACAAAAACAATAACACGATAATCAACATCCTTGTGTAAAATGAAACAGTGGAATTGGAAGAACATTTTATTCTTTCTTGTAAGGTGCTTGGTTTCATGTTTCGGATGTAATGTTCATAAACTAATTACAAATTAAATTAAAATTAGTTTTTCCAAAAGCTAAACTTAACTGGTATTTGAGCTAATCTATATAAGCTCTGTCATGTAATTTTTCTGAATTTTTATTTTTAACTTTGCGTAAGCTAATTTTAGTTTATAATTTTTTTTATAGTATTTATGAAAAACTCGTTCAAACAGTCACTAAAGCTCAAAAATAGTTAACCGTTGACACATAATAATTTTATCTTCTAAATAAAGATAGAAAAACATACTGCAGGTGAAGACCAGCTGCCACAGGAAAGTGCAAATGTTACCAAGGGCTCAGACCATTCTAGGCCAAATATGCTTTGTGCTTTAACCTCATCATTTTTTGCAGCTTTTGGACACGTCTGTCACAGGAAGCCAAGACGAAATCGAGGTTTTTAGGACATTTAGAGCAGTATAAAGCACAAGAACAAAAAGAAAATGAAGGAATGTCAACTTTATTTTCTACCAACTCTAAATTCAATAGAAAGGACAAGATTATTGCACTTACAAACTTGAGGTGATAAGGCAATCTCAAGATGAAATGCTCCAGTGTAATTGCATTAAGCAACTGGCCCCCCACTACAATCGTTGCCTGACACATGCATGCCATGTCTTGGTTAATTAACTTGGTCATTCTAATTAGAGATACATATTGAAAGGACATTACATACTTAAATAGTGTTTGTACGAAATAAGTATAAGAAGCTTGGAACTAAAGTTGAAATGACCTTTAGCATTACAATAATTTAGCCAATGAACCAATTTCATTGGGACATTCTGAACATGGTTTAATGTCAGACCTTTTTCCATTTTTTCTTTCTGCCAATTGGATTTCTTGGTAGATGACCATAGTGCCCAGAATTATTACATTCTAGCAGCATATAAGTAAACAATCACAAGAAGTTAAAGTTATTAGACAGAAGGACCAGCAATGCTTCTATTGCTTTAAATATTCTTGTTTTAACTACATCATCATTAGCAACAAGAACAATAATAATAATAATGAATGTTGAGAATATAGTTGAAATCATCGTACCTTCTGCATTAATGCTACAACCATTTCTGGACTCTCAGGGATGCCATGCTCTAAATATGCCTACAACATTGAAACCAAAATCCTTTTAGATGATCATCTTAAGCAAGCTAAGATGACGTCAAATTCAATTCAAGTCTAGAACTAAAAGACCCAATTCTTCCTCCTTGCATTGTAATGAGATGCAGTAAACCAGTAGCACAAAGGTGTCTTACATTCATCATGCAGGAATTGTAAGTGTTTATCCAGAATGCAAGTTTTTCCTGATGAGTAAGACCCTTCAAGTTGAGAGAAGCTAGTTTCCCGAGTAAGAACCTGAATTTGTCATCAAGATTAGACAGACAGCCATAGTTTCCTCAATCAAAACAGTTAATAACAGTCTATAACTACTTACTTTAGTCTGTGGATCAGAAACACGGCATTTGTTGCGCGGTTCAGATCAACAGTGGAGGCTTTAACTTCACATAAATTTTTATATGGACCAACTTCTATTGTTTTGGATTCAGCACCGATACCATAAGGATCACATAATTGATCCTTTTCCTTGCCGAATTGGTAGAAAGCTGATGCAGAGCGTGAAGGTGTTTTTGCTTCCCCAATTTTGTCCTTGGATGTACCAATTCTAACAAAAATGCTACTCAAGCACTTGACAATATCCTCTGAAACTCTATTGGGTGTGCTATCAACTTCTGAAGCCTTATCATCTGATGAACTTGAAGAACTCTGAGCCCTTTCATGATCTGCTAATCTCCAGTCCAACTGAGCCAGCAAAACAAAAAACAATATTGTTGAATGCACAGAACAATCATATCAAATACTAAGTACATGTTTGGTTCATCTTAATTTTAAGAAACAGTCACTTCTTTTATTAGCTCGAAGAAATAAGCAGTTTCAAACACACACTAACAAACTAGCAACTAATTGAAAATGGTATTTATGAGAATTATCATCTAGTTACCTGTAACCTCGAGTGATCCATGCACTTCTCAGCTGATTCTTGTTTGAGCGGAGATTTCTTTATTGGAGAAATAACTTTGGTTGCTGTTTTCTTCTCCGGTGATTGCTTATCCTTCACAAAGTTACCAAATGATCGATTTTCCTTTCCCCTTCCCTCTTCTGGGATAGATGAGAATGAATCTTGTTTTCTGTGCAGTTGCTTTCCATGGACTAACTTCCCCCCAGTGTGTTCATTGATAGTGTCAGAAGAGAACAATAGCTTTCTGCTGGAAGCACTTCTGGCAAGAGAAGGATGAGACCTACCCATCATAGTTGAATTGAACTCACTTTGAGACATAGATTTTGATCTCTGATGCTTGGAACTCCTGATGGTGTTTTGGTCAATAGGGTCATTCAAATTCTCTGCATTCCTCTTGGAGGAAATGTACACAGCTTCCTGATATAAACCTTGACGAAAGTTCACAACCTGCTCTTCAAGTCTTACCACCTCCTCCTCCAAAACTGCTACTTCAGCCAACAGCTCCAATGTCTACAACAAGTACACGGATTCTTCATTACTCTCCTTGTATTCATAAATCAGCACAACAACAATATAAATAGTAACAAAAATTCAAGTTAATTCCTTGAGTACTTCTCGTATCGCTATTCTAAAGCTTCACTTCAATTCCCTGTATCGTCAATTAAGGCAAAAACTTTATTCTACATATTATTGAGATAAAACTTATACTATATAAAAAAACTAATACCAGCAATACTTTAAAAACTTTATTAAGTTTTAATGATAAAAAAATTAGCGTGCAAGTACTATAATTCAGAAAAGGGAAATTGAGTCTACCGAAAGGAACGAATCCCTCAACATGACAAATTCACATTTAGTATCGGACAGTATGTTGATCGGGATTGATACAATGAACAAACTCATGTTCTTACATGCTTGTCCATTGCAACTGACTTGGAATGTGTATTAACAATAAACACACACTTAATTTGTTTGATTAAACAACACAACAAGAGAGAGAGACTAACATAAGGAGGAAGATAAGGAGGAAGACGAGGCAGAGATCCCAAAGGCCTTGTGAATGCTCTTTCTAAAGCTCTATGGACGTTCTCTTCATGTCTGAGCTTCCTCTTCAACTTATCTACCTGCATTTGCACCAACCTTGAAAACATGAAGGGCTAGTGATTTTGCAGAACGAACCAAAAACTTGGATGAAAGAAAAAAGGGAACACAATGTAAAAACAAGGTTTGAGGAAGATTCAAAGTACATCTTGAATCAAAGCCATCTTCCTTTCTCGATTGGATCGGCGCCCATTCTTGTGCCCACCCATTGTTCTCTTCCCTCCAGCTTCCATCTTCCCCTGCTTTCCACATTCACCAATAAGCAAATCATCATCATCATAAAACTCAATTCCCCCCACTCACAAAAAAGTAAAATAAAGTAAACACAACAAATGAATAAAATAATAAACAAATTATTCGTTTCGTGAGAGAAGTTGAAGAACCCAGTTTAGATTTGGATCAAAAGCGCACACCTTTTCTTATCAGTTAATAAGAATCATTCCCAAACGATTAAAGCAGCTCTTAGTCTATGCTTCAAAATGAAGTTGTTTTTTCCAAAATAGAGAAAAAGAATAATGTAGGAGAAGAAGAGGAAGAAGAAGTTACTTTAGAATCATTTAAAGGAGGTTTCACTGAGTGAAGTGTGGTGCGTGTTCTGCTATTCATTTCTCGTTCAACTTTCTCGCGAAACGAGAAAGAGAAGAATGAAATCTGCTTCAGAAAAACTGGGCTACGAAATTGCAAAAGCGGGAAGCATTGTGAGAAGAAGGTGGTTTGATACAATTGAGGGAGCGGGAAATGGGAAATGGGAAATGCGAGTTTTCTGCAAAAAGAAAAGTTCTTTTCCTTATGCTTTTGTGTGTAATAAGAATAATAATAATAATGTTGTTGTTGTTGCTATGACAAATCTTGAACAGAGTGAAAGACGGTAAGAAAAGGCCAGAGCAACATAAGAAGAAGCAAAACGACGAGGTTGTCCAGTTTCTTGCTTCCTCCCACAAAAGCCTTCCACTTGGTTTCAGTACCTACTACCAACCAACCTCTTTTTCCCTCAAATTAACCATTAAATTCAAATCAAATAAATAAAACGCCAAACCAATTAATAACATGACACCATTTTTCTACTTATTAATTGTAACTCTTTTCACCAGTATGCAACTCAAGTGTAACATACGTAAATATCATTCCTTCTCTGATGATAAATATATAGTTGAATCACAAATTATAAGTTTATTGATTTTATCATATATTTTTTAGTGAATTGATTATGTAAAAAAATTAATTGATAATACATAAAAATTGTAGTTTTCCTGACAAATTTTTCATTTTAGTGAAATTTATCTCCACCCTCTGACTAATTATGCATGAAAGCTTATTGTTTTACTGAAGGTATTATTGGATCTTTAAGTTTTAAACTCCAAGAATATCTGGTAAGAAAGTTAGACTTTTGAATAATCTTAGTTTCTTGAAACATTAATATCCAATTCTTAATAAGGAGAAATGCTCATGTTAAAAAAGTGTTTCATTTTTATAAAAAAAAATAGTAGATATCTTTGATAGGAGATAATCTGTTGTAACCAGTCTTTTTCTAAATACTTAACTCCAATATACGTATCAGAAAATGAACAAAGAACTTGAGATTAAACTCTGAAAGAATCTTGGGTTTATTTATGAGGTAATAAACTGGTATATGTTTTTTTATGATATATGGAGCATTGTCTGTGATGGGAATATTTAATTTACTTTGGGAGCATGCTTTGAGAGTGGGCATGGAATTTGATGCGTTGCAGATATTGTGTTTGTGTATATGAAAGAGAGAGAGATGGTGGAAAGGAAAAGGGTGAGAGAGGATATGAATACACTTTTTGCCTTTGGCATTGTGTGTGAATCGTGAAAGTGAGGGTGACAACCTCCTTTCATAATGAATTAACGTGCCACCCACCTTCCTCTCTCTTATTCTCTCTCTCTCTCTCTCTCTCATCTCTTCTCTTTTTCATTCTCTTCCACCCCCACATTCTCCACATTAACTTCTTCATAAATTCTAAATATTACTATGATTATTATTTTTCATGATGTACTCTCTTCACTTTCCTGGTTTCCTTTTATTCCACTTTCTTAATTGATTTAGCTTCATATTTAAATCCTTTAGTGAAATGATTATTAAAAGTCTATACTAGTAATTTTCACCCATTAACAATTCTCACAAAAGACATCAATTCTTTACTAATCACCACTTTATTATCTTTTTTTATACAGTTAAAGCTAGCAAATCTTAGCCATCGAAGTCCAAGTTAATAATAATTTGAGTTAGAATGGCTTAAACAAGTTTTCATTGAAATCCTTTTCCTTCTTCACTTTCCATGCTGAAAGGTGAAAACTCCCTACTTTCACTTTAGCTTTCTTAAAAAAACAATAATTTGAAAGAAATGAAAAGGAGAAGCAAGTGAATGAAAGAGGGGAGTGAGGTTTGTCGGAGCATGTGATAACAACCAAACTTTGGAAGGCATCGTCCTTAAGTACCATGCCAAAAGTCTAGAGGGACCATCATCAACCAAATAGTTTATTGATTAAATGTCTTTTATTAATTAATCATAAGCAGAATCATTAATGAAGCCTGTGTATGCATTTCTATTTCCTTTAGATCTGCTTCATACCTTATTCAAAAGCATTAACTAAAATGCCTTTTGAGGTAAGCAAGCCAACGTGCCATTTAATAACAACACATTTATTTATCATACACTTTTTCACTACAGTACAAATTCTTAGTTATCAATCCCGATTAGAGAAACACCAAAACTAAAGAAAGAAAGTTTTTGGTATCATTTAGTACATTCTTGTTTTAATGATAAATTATGAGTCAAATCAAGCTCCAGCTTTCTCTGGCACAACCTGTACAGTTTGTGTTTTTTTTCTTAGCTCTCTGTAAGTAATCAGTTCATTCCATAATATATAGGTTAAAGTGCAGTTTTAACTATCAATATATATATATATATATATATATATATATATATTAATCTTGGTGGAAATTGTTGGTAGAAGATTATGTGAAGTGAATAAAATGCATTTGCTTATCATATCAAAGTGAAAGATCTCAGTGACACCCCACTTTAATTCTTGTGAGGTGGATAATGTTGTATCCATGAAAACTTTTGACCTGTTGGTGTAATAATTTATCTCACAAACAATGTTGTCTTATAGGATAATTACTAATAGAAGAATTTGTCTGGTGATGTAAAAGATAACATGTCTTGGTAGATAAAGTAAAGATAGCATTATTATTGTGAAACAAAAATCCAATCAATAGAAGAACGACTATAGAGAATGGATGAGAATTAAAATTGACTTTTGAGAAGACTTATCATTCCATCACATTTCATTGACATACCCAATAAATATTTAAATGTAAACAAAAAATATCATTTTAATAAACTGAAATATAAATAATTTAAACTAATTTAACTCTATTGAATGTTATTTTTTCAAAACTCTCTTTAAGTTAATTCAAATACATAATCTTTAATAAATATGACTAAAGATAATTAAGTTCTAATTAAAAATATTAAAAAATTAACTTGTACCCTTTATAAGTATAAAGTTCTATATTTTTCTCAACCCATATCTGCCATGATTTCTTATTCTCCTTGTTTCTATCTAATTTTTATCACCAGTGAAAAACATATGTATTACGTCTCATTTAATTTAAAACAAACGTAATGAAACATGATATAAAAAAATGTGGTAAATTTTTTTAATTTGGACAAACCTTTTTAGGTTATATCAACTGTACTCCAATTTAATATAAAATTTAAAATTTATATTGAATTCCTATATAATTTAACGTAAATTTTGAATTTTATATTAAAATAAAAATATGATCCTATATAAATTTTCTTAAAACATCTTAAATCCCAAAACAAAATTAACAACATATACACATAAGTTTTTTTCTCTAGTTCTTTTTTTAGTAGTGACGACAAGAGTGTTTATGATATTTTTGTACTACGAGTACGGGTATTTTCATATATGTGATTCATTTTGTTTGGTGGACATTTCTCTCATTGAATTGGAGTCTTTATAGATCAATTATATAAGTGAGGTTAGTGTTCTATATATTCATTTTATTATTGAAATTAAAATTATAGTTATTTTAAAGGATCTCAATTAGAAAAATGCATTAATATCTCTATTGAATGGTTGTTAATGTTTGTTGGTTAATGTTAAAAATTGTGTTTAATTTTAAAATTAGTTGCTAAATTTAAAATTTGAAATATTGAAATTAATTTTAATGTTAATATTATTATAATTTATACTTTAGGAAAAATTATAGGGACTAACTAATATTTTAGTCTTAGGAGTGAATAAATTATTTAACCATTAGTTCCTTTAAAATTTTATGGATTATATGATAAATCTTTTGCGTATGGAAATTATTTTAAATTGATCCTAAGATTAAAATGTATTGTAATATGTTTTGTTAATGTACTTATTTTTGTTATAGTAATTTATTTTATACTTAATCTTGTTTTGATGCACACATTTAATAAACTTTAGTTCCAGTTTGAGATTTAGTATAAATGATTAAATATTAATTATTTGTATTAAAGATTGTCTAATACGACAGATTTGAAAAAATTATTTTTCATAATTTATTAATAATTATGGTCTAACATTAAATTCAATGTAATTTCGATTTGAACCATTTTTGTGTTGTTCTTTGGATGCATGTGGTGCGTTCTTTGTCACCATTTTCATTTCAAGTATTTGGTAACCGTCGTGAAATGCTATAAAAAAATTATCAAATTTAAGATAATAAACTTAGTTTGTACGTATTAACGAATTATGGAAAATGTTTTTTTGGATGAGAACGACCTCACCTTCAATTACAAGAGTGTGGATCACATTGCATGGTTGATCATGACCGAGTTTCTAACCTATGTAGTTATGGACTGAAGTTTGATGAATATACATCACGTTAGTCAATAGTATAAGAAAGGAATCGATGAGTTCTTGTAATTTGTTTGTGAAAGTGAAAAACCTCTATCAAGGGAGTATATTATTGTGCATGTATTCATTGTTTGAATCATACACATCAAGAACTTGGGGAGATATGTGATTACCTATGTGAAGATTAGTACAGTCAAATCTTATTTGATCTTAGATCGTCTAACTCTTCTAGTAGAAGTTCAAGTTTCTGTACATGGTGGAAAGTCTCAATAGAGATTATCCAGTATCAATATATTGTCTAGTGACATTTGGAGTTCAGTGTATATGTCACCTCTTTGTATGAACATTTCACGAGAATCTATTATAATGATCTGGGACTGTATATACAGGAACCTTGTATTACATTTATCAGAGAAATCTTCAACTTGTAATATCAGATTTTAGTAAATTAAATTTTTAGTAAATTTTTGTGTGGATATAAATTAAATTTTGTTAATATTTTACTTAAATCATGTTATTTCGGTGTGTGATTCTTTCTTATTCCTTATACTAATAATCTTCTACCTGTTATTATGTGAGTTATTCTGTTCTATTTTGTTTTTTTGTTTAGTTTGTATATTAAATATTTTAGATTATGTTTATTTGTGAACCAACTTCACAACAACTTGTTTGTTTTTTTTATTGTAAAAAGCTATACAATATAAGTATAACATCGAAGAATATTAAATTTTTTTAACTTTGTTAACAAAAAAAATTCGTAAAAGAAATGAACAGTAATTTAGAAGAAATAATATGCAATGTTGTCGAGGAGAATTTTTATTTAAAAAAAATAATATGTGACGTTAGCAAAGAAAATTTTTCTAATACACATATGTATAATTATTTGAGATTTGATTTATACAATATATTGTTTTTCCACCCTCCAAAATTTAATACAGATAATCTGACCAAAATCTATTTTTTTATTTAACTAATCACTTTTGAACCAATAATTATAATCCAACAATACTATTTCCTAAGTGAAACATAGCAGATCCATTTAATTTCAATGTCTATAGTATATTTTATTCTCCAAAGCCAAATTGCAAATCATTTCTAGATCGGATTGGAAACACATGATTAAAATTAATTTGTAATTAAGATTGGAGATATGATTAAGAAACAAGCAACGTGGTCAGTGTTTTGAAATTATAGTAATACAATTCACAATTAATTAAAAAGGTTATGAATTAATTATGTGTACGATCTGGCACAGATTCTTGTCACTTGCTTATGGAAATGTTTTATGTTTGGTTATCCGTGTACTGCAAAACAAATCTTGGAAAAGAAAATG
This sequence comes from Lablab purpureus, assembly GCA_030347555.1. Taxonomy (NCBI): domain Eukaryota; kingdom Viridiplantae; phylum Streptophyta; class Magnoliopsida; order Fabales; family Fabaceae; genus Lablab; species Lablab purpureus. Next base: position 18,982,472 of record CM059256.1, on the reverse strand, counting down.
AAATCTACAATTCGAAATCACAACCACTCATAAGAAAAGAAATTTATTGAATAAAACGTATCCATTTATATATACTTTAGTTTGGTAGCTGATATACCCATTTAGAAAAATAAGTAGATATTATCCATAAACATGTGTAGCTGATTTTATATAGTAATTTGTTAATAATTTTATAGACCATATTTCTTAATATATTTTGCATTTTTTATATTACACATTATTATTCATTCCAACACTTTTTATGACCAATGCAACTTGTAAATATAAGATACTTTTTTTATTAAATATATATTAGAGAATTTACAATGATTTATACAATTTATTCAACTAACCAAGTTAGAATTTTGACATATCATACATAACAATTATACATATAGATAATATTATTAGTTATTTTTGTCAATCAAGTTTAAGCTTAAAATACTGTTTATTCCTCCAATTATATCAACAATAGCATTGTTTGTTTTCTATTATATTTTTAACTTTACACATGTTTAAAATTTGGATATTTATTTTTGAATAAATCACCTACTGGTTTAAATAAATATTAGTTAAATATTTTTATTTACGTTAAAATATTTTTCCTTCTTATATAATGTTGTTATTTTTTTTTCTATCACAATCTTATTAAAGTTATTTGTGAAGTTTACTTGCTAAACAACATACTTTATCTATAACATTCCTTTAAATGATCTGTATATTAATTTAGCAAGTTTAATTTAGGGTTTAGCTATAATTTGAAAACTTAATTGAACTCCTCCAAATCAATCTTAGGTGGAATAATATTACTTAAACTGCTATTAATTTTATTATTTGTCCATATCAATGTACAATTATTCTATTATGAATTTCATATTCTTGTGTTTCTAATAACCATATAATTGATAAACCATTTCTTATTTCTAATTTATTACCTCTTAAAACTTTTCATCATCATCATCCAATTGCCATATCAAAGTTAATGGTTAGTTGTATTGGTCAAGTTTAACTGTTTTATCTTTAAATGTGTTCTTTAATTTTAGAATGTGAGTTATACTTCAGTTATTAAATGAGTATATTTTAGATACTTTAGAGTCTACAAACATAGAATAGCTTAAGTGTCACGATACCAATTGTTGGATCGAATACATAAGAGCATAATAACATAAACACCACAATTTGATTATGAATTGGTTCACACGACTTCTGACCAACCCGAACTTTAACTAAACCAAAAAGAATTGAATTGATTTTAAAACTTAACCCTTTTTAAATTATTTTAAAACTGCAACAATTTAAAATTTGAAGGCACTTAATTGAGGAATCAAGATTAATAAATATTTACATCCAAAGAACAAAAACAACAAGAACAATATGAAAATGAAGAGAAATGATAAGAAAGAACACATAAATATTTATACTAGTTTAGATCATACAAGATCCTACATCTATTCTTAGTTATTCAACCTTAGAAAAACTAAAATTTACTATCTTTATATATGTCAATGACAAGAACTCAATACATGCAAAGCATATACAAGATATGAAACAAACCATATCAAATCATGAACACAATCAAAGACGATATGTCTCTTGAATCAAATCAAGAGGAAACTCAACACACAACTCTTAAAAACTCAATAGTAACCCATGAAGAGATTAAATCCCAACAAATAGACAAGAAATGAGATGACCATATCAAAACAAAAGCAATTACAAGTGTATATTCAATCCTAACACGTAGCCTTTGAAGACCTTTTGAAAAATAAGAGAAAAGAGAGACCTCTTGAATGATTCTTGTTTGCTCTCTTGAAATGGTGTCTGAAACACTTTGAAAGATTGCTTTCGATGTTTGTGATCATGATTTACAAAAGATGATAAAAGTTATGAAAGTTTGAATAAAGGATTCAAGTTATAGAGACCCCAAAATTTTGACTAAAAACTAACTTTGACGCATAGATTGATTATTTTAGGTTGTTAGTCGAATATATTGTTAAAAGAGTATTTAAGAAAAACATACTTTCTGTTTTAATTGATTACCATTTCATTTAATCTTAAATGTTAAGCCTTTACCATGTTGTAAAAAAATGTGGGATGGGTGGATATTTAAGCATGCTAGCCCACATAGACTCGTCCCGTAGCCCACATGGGCCAAAATGCGGGTTGACCCACCTTGCAACCCACGTTAGCCAAATTGTGAGTTGGACCGTCCTGCAACCCGCATTAGTCTTTTTTAATCTTTTATTATGGTGTAATATTGTTTGTATGTTAAATATTATTAAATATTTTCATTCATTATTTCATCAATATCATATATTTACAAGTACAGATCTAGATCTTATTTTATGATCCAATTTAATATATTTTTTCATATGTTTCTTTATTTACATGTAGTAAATAGTAAATCATTGATTTTTAAGCTTTTTTTGTAATTGTTATAGTTAAACTAAATTCTTGTTTTTATAACATACTCAAATTTAAAATTAAAAAAAATACAAATGGACTTTCTAGATTTTTATAACTTTTTTTAATTTATCTAGGTCGACCCACATGTTTGTAAACTCGCAATTATTCAAGGTGAGTCAAACTTATTAACCCACAAATTTTATGCAGGCTAGCCTGTCTAGACCTACTTTTTGTAGGTCAAATGCAAAGTAGATCAAAATGGGGAAGGTTAGCACGCATTGCCATCCTTAGGTAGCAGCTACGGGATGGGGACATGAACACGAGTGAAGATAGCACAACAATGAGTAATAGTGGCAATCAATTATGTCACAACTTGCGATGACATAATGAGAAAAAGTAAAGGCACAAGATGGCATCATGACTTGTAACGACACAATTGAAAGGAGTAATGTGTAGGGTTAAGTCGTATGGCTACAAGTGAGTTGTGAAAAGGTACAACACTGGAAGGGAGGGATAATAGTGACATATTAAAGCACACATATGTTAACAACATTATGAGAAAGAGTCAAAGGCAATAGAATGATGCATACAAAAAGAAAAGTAAGGAAAAAAAATTATTGAACACTAAGTCAAAATGAGATTTTTATGTTAGTTGTAAAATATCTTATGTAAAAAATGTTTTTTTACGTTAGTTAATGTGTCATTCGACATAAAAAAAACATTTTTTACATCAATTTATTTCATAACCAACCTAAAAACTTACACAATTTTTTCATAACTTATCTTTCATATAATTTTTAGCTGACTAGCTTAAAATATGTAACATGGTTAACTTAAAATATCTTATGTAATTACTTAATTTTTTACAAGTAATTAATAAATGAAAAGTTAACATACTATATAAACAACTTTAACACATGTAATCTTAGATAAGATCTATGAATCTACCATTACAACAAAATATGCATAAGTTAAGGTTCCAAGATAAAATTACTCTTTTATCAACATTTATTATCCTTATTTAATGTTTAGAATATCTTTAACAAGTATTATCATCCAAATACTCCGCACATATAAAATATCCTAGAGAAGATATGTGTTGGATTAGAAAAATTTAACATACATAAAGTATAAGAATAAATTATATAAAAGATCTTATCATTGCTTCTAATACAAAATTTTAAAATTTAATATTTATGAATCTTATTTTTCTTATAAAAAAATAACTTTCTTATTTTTATTTAATA